>CM067172.1:111358977-111381477 GCA_034093135.1 Erigeron breviscapus
TTATACATGCTGTTGAAAGACACATAAGTCATGTCGTTATACATGCTGTTGAAAGACACATAAGTCATGTCGTTATACATGCTGTTGAAAGACACATAAGTCATGTCGTTATACATGCTGTTGAAAGACACATAAGTCATGTCGTTATACATGCTGTTGAAAGACACATAAGTCATGTCGTTATACATGCTGTTGAAAGACACATAAGTCATGTCGTTATACATGCTGTTGAAAGACACATAAGTCATGTCGTTATACATGCTGTTGAAAGACACATAAGTCATGTCGTTATACATGCTGTTGAAAGACACATAAGTCATGTCGTTATACATGCTGTTGAAAGACACATAAGTCATGTCGTTATACATGCTGTTGAAAGACACATAAGTCATGTCGTTATACATGCTGTTGAAAGACACATAAGTCATGTCGTTATACATGCTGTTGAAAGACACATAAGTCATGTCGTTATACATGCTGTTGAAAGACACATAAGTCATGTCGTTATACATGCTGTTGAAAGACACATAAGTCATGTCGTTATACATGCTGTTGAAAGACACATAAGTCATGTCGTTATACATGCTGTTGAAAGACACATAAGTCATGTCGTTATACATGCTGTTGAAAGACACATAAGTCATGTCGTTATACATGCTGTTGAAAGACACATAAGTCATGTCGTTATACATGCTGTTGAAAGACACATAAGTCATGTCGTTATACATGCTGTTGAAAGACACATAAGTCATGTCGTTATACATGCTGTTGAAAGACACATAAGTCATGTCGTTATACATGCTGTTGAAAGACACATAAGTCATGTCGTTATACATGCTGTTGAAAGACACATAAGTCATGTCGTTATACATGCTGTTGAAAGACACATAAGTCATGTCGTTATACATGCTGTTGAAAGACACATAAGTCATGTTGTTGTACATGCATTTGGAATATATGTAAGTCATGCTGTAATGATCACGCCTTTGGAAGACATGTAAGTCGTGCTGAAACGTGTGGAATCGTGATATGTGTTGATGTTGTGCTAACGTATACCCTTTTAGGGTTTTCTTGATGTGATTAGGTATTCTAATCCCCGTATATCGTTAACGGTTGTATTTCCCGATACGTTTATTCCTTGTTATATGTCCCTACGAACTCACCAACTTTATGTTGACGCTCTTTAGTACACTTTTCAGGTAATCAAGTTAGTCAAAGGAAAAATGGATGATTGCATTGCTTGCTTGTTAGAATTGGACTAGCTTTGGACTTCTGGATCCGCGATCCTTATTCTCCCTTTAATGGGTTACTTTTAGGATCAACTATTATTGATTTGAACTTTCTTTTATTATTGATTGAACGTGTATTTGATGAATGTTGATGAATGTATAATGTATACGTTTGTACGAGTTTATGGATCGTTTCGATCTTATGTTTTCATATAGTTGACTCTACATAATTCCCATGTCGTGATGTGCTATTTCTAAGTGATACCCCATGATTCCGCCATGTTGGGGTGTTACAGAATGGTATCAGAGCCGTGGTTGTAGAGAATTAGGTGGATTGACCTAGTCTATAGCCATTGCACCCACATTTTATATTAGCATGCATGATAGGAAATTTTGTGCAACGTGAACTGTATGATGCATGAAAATTGTTTAAACGGAGTTCGTAGGGTACTTATGATTTGATGACTTGATTGTTATGTGACAATTTGATGGACGTATATGATAGTGTTGGGATACACCGTGAATTGTGGAATTATTGTGATAAACGTCGATGTGTGTGGAATCTTGGATGCATTTATTATTTGTCCCCCAGCAAAATGAAATGATGACATTAATGGAGTATAACATTCGATAACCCTAGAGGCGCCTGATCAACAAATCTATGGTTATCCTATGTTATATAAAATTAATGATCTCATGGATTGCGCCTCGTGGATAAAGTATAGTAGCTAACCCGGTATGCTTAATAAGTGTTGGTTAGGTGGAGGGTTAGCCGCTGGTACACCCTGTATACATACCTGGTCAACACTTAGAGAACATAACGGAACCGAGTTTTGGACATCCATTCTATATATTAACGGTGTGGAGGGTTAGCCGATGGTACACCCTGTATACAAACACTTTTAATGTGTCGAATGTTGAAGTTAAAAATTCGGACTATGCTTTACCCACCTTGTTATGACTTGACCCTTTTATTTATATAGTGTTGAATGTTTTCGTGATTGTATTATTGATTGTAAATTTAACGATTGCTGAAACCTTAGATTTTTGCCATGATAATATCCCTGTAGAGATAACCATATTCATGCAATGATTTATAAGGACTTGATGTAGGAATTTTGTATTACTTGAAGGTCAATTTTGATATTCAAGTGTGAATTGTGTGGACTTGAATTTTATGTTAATAATGGTAGTACAGGCGTAGGATATTTTGAACGGGTTGGTAGTGCGATGGGCTGGCCAATGGTATGCCTTATATTATAAGCATTACCGGATGACCCATGTCTAAGCTATATTACTTATAATTGTCTACAATTATCAGACATTGTTGGAATAACAGTATGAGAATAAGATCTAGAATACATGCTTATTAAGATCTTAGATACTTATAATCTTTAATGGTAGACCAATGAATTATTATGAACTATAGACTAAGTTCAAACTTATAGTTACGATTGACTGATAGAATGAGCTAAGATTTTTGGAGACTATAAGTGAGATACTATGAAATATTAGGAGACCTAGTATGTTAAGAGGCATTTTTACGAACATGAAGTTTGAGTTGGTAATTTAACGAATGTGTTCAAAGAAATGACTAGAATAAGAGCAAAAACGATGGTCGTAGAAGATTATGAACTTAAATGATTTTGTACTTTAAGGTGAGAATACATGATTTTACTGTGAGGTACTATTCACTTATATAACGTAAGCAATGATGTCAGATGACAATAATTTTTGAAATGGCCGACAAAGAATAACTCCTCGTCAATAAAGCCAATTATTTAACATTCTTATATTTAAATCAAGAATTTAATGAGATAAAGTTGAATAACTTTATCAGAATAACCTAATGAAACCAATAATAGGGTACTGACTATGAACAGGAGTTGAGCGGGTAATTGGAATGCGAAAACTTTGGTATGAATATATATTGCACAAATCTATATATAACTCACAATAGTAATTGTTTGCAATAAAAAAAATAAAAATAGTGAAATCGGCCGTCCCCGGGAATCGAACCTGGGTATAGGCCACACCCTTTCGCGCATTTAGCCAACCGCGCTAAATGCCTAGTGTTGTGAAAGTTCTCTTATGATTAAATATAAACATATGTACAACAAATTCCTTAATCCACGCATATATTGTAAGTTCATATGATTTTTCTTTCCTAAACAAAATTTCTCGAGGAAGGGAAAACAAATGAGAAGATTAACTACAAGCTGTTTAATTTATTTAAACTTGGAGAAGTTGAACGGAAAAGCTGTAGGAGTGTTCTCTAAGATAGAGAATATTGAAGCAGTCATTTCCACTAATGAGCATGAAGTCGATTATCAAGTTAAAAATGTTGCTAGAACTTTTAACTGGGGAATAGTTTGAGTAAGAGCCGTGAGAGAATCGTCATGCATATGGAAAAATTGTTATAATTGAATAGATTATTAACTTAAACAAAAGTAGGAATTTTATTTAATCGAACATAGCAAGCCACTATTACAAACATTAATAATACATACGCTCTCGACTGGAACATATACTGGACTAAGTGGCTCGGTGTGGCTTGGCTAACTCTTGCTCAATCTGCCTTAAGAAGTTGGTATTACTGGGATCCTTGGAACAAATCTTCCAAATGTTTGTTAAGAAATGAGTGGAAGCCTTATCGATCTTGCTTAAACGAAAGAACTTCTCATCCCCATCCTCTGAAGTGTAGAAGATCCCAGCAGGCTTACTTAAGACCCTTCCTTCCACAAACACTATGCCCTTTGGAAGCTGAAGATTTAACAAGGCATCATCGTCAGCTGGTGGGAGCATATCAGGAGCGGATGATGAGGCACCAACAGTTCTTAGTCTTTTCACAGGTCTTTGAGAAAGTAGAGGAGTGCTACTTTCGTCGACTCTATGTGTAGTGTCTTCTTCTCCCATAGTTTTCTGTAGATACTCCCTTAGACTTGCTTCACCTTTAGCCATTTTGGCATACCACTCAGCTTCTCTTTTACTAGCAAGTTCTAATATGTTGACATGTTGATTTGCTGGTGTTTGCACCTCAAAACCTGTTTCTCCTGCTTCTGCAAGCAGTAGTTCCTTAGCTAACTTCAGAGAAGCCTCTTCCTCCATCGCTTGTATTTTCTGACGTTCTATAATCTCTTTGAGGATCACGTCTTGAGAACTACTTTGGAGTGTTTCAAATTTTTCATGAAATATAACAGGAGAAGGTAAGGACATAGGTCTCTTTCCCTTGAAAACAATTGGGTCAACTGTTGCTTCAACTTCTTCAGATTGTGAGAAATCAGCAAGTTGATACAACAACCCTTTAATTTCTCTAATTTCTGCTTCAAGTTTTGTTTGTTTATCGATAGATTTTCTCAATAGTGCTCTATCGGCTGCTAGGAGAAAAGGTGCACTATTGTGTATTTGGTCGATTCGAGAAGTAAGAAACTTAAATGAGTTGGTTTGTTCAGTAGAAAGTGATACTATAATACTGTTAAGTTGATCAAATTGCTTCGCCAAAAGCTCTATTGAACGTTCAAGTGCAATAAATGTGTGAGTGGCCATGGTTTAGTTGAGGAAGAACGGTGGTTGATTTAGATGTGTGGAAATATAGTTTCACACAAAGAAAAATGTAAATGAGAGAAGGAAATTTCAGAATGCCTATTATCTTTACAAGTGCTTTTCTTATATAGAGAACGAAAGACGAAGTGTGACCTTGGAGAACGGACAGGTGTCCATAAAATTATAGTAATCTATAAACATCACGAGAATGATATGATTTTTGAATTCTCCTCTTTACCTTTGAGTCGTTAAAAATCAATTTGAATGATTAAGGAAAATTCTTTTAACTGGGGAATTTCCCTACCTGGCATAAAGATTCAAATGAAAAAGATAAAGGAATTTCCTCTTTGTATTTCATCGCTGGTACAACTTAAATGATACTCATTACACTATTTAAATAGAAATACAACAACTCAGAATATAACACTTAAAAACCATACAAAGAAACCCACGTGGCTACAAACAGTAAGGGAACCACGCCAAGAACGAACGCGACTAACCACGGATAAGCCTCATCCAATGGGATTTGAGCTACAATAAGTAACCAAGCTATAATGACTATGTAAACCACGATTAGAAAAGGGCTCAACATTTCTGGTATAAGTGTTCGTTTCAGTTAGGTGTGAGAAAAGAAAAATGTTAAGTTGATATAGTATGGAGAAATATGCACGGTGGTATTATTATATAATCTAAGAATGAACCGTTTCTAACGGTCAATTATGGAAAGAGAAACAATTTGAAAAAAAAAAAAAAAAAAAAAAAAAAAAAAAAAAAAAAAAAAAAAAAAAAAAAAAAAAAAAAAAAAAAAAAAAAAAAAAAAAAAAAAAAAAAAAAAAAAAAAAAAAAAAAAAAAAAAAAAAAAAAAAAAAAAAAAAAAAAAAAAAAAAAAAAAAAAAAAAAAAAAAAAAAAAAAAAAAAAAAAAAAAAAAAAAAAAAAAAAAAAAAAAAAAAAAAAAAAAAAAAAAAAAAAAAAAAAAAAAAAAAAAAAAAAAAAAAAAAAAAAAAAAAAAAAAAAAAAAAAAAAAAAAAAAAAAAAAAAAAAAAAAAAAAAAAAAAAAAAAAAAAAAAAAAAAAAAAAAAAAAAAAAAAAAAAAAAAAAAAAAAAAAAAAAAAAAAAAAAAAAAAAAAAAAAAAAAAAAAAAAAAAAAAAAAAAAAAAAAAAAAAAAAAAAAAAAAAAAAAAAAAAAAAAAAAAAAAAAAAAAAAAAAATAAAAAAGATAAAGGAATTTCCTCTTTGTATTTCATCGCTGGTACAACTTAAATGATACTCATTACACTATTTAAATAGAAATACAACAACTCAGAATATAACACTTAAAAACCATACAAAGAAACCCACGTGGCTACAAACAGTAAGGGAACCACGCCAAGAACGAACGCGACTAACCACGGATAAGCCTCATCCAATGGGATTTGAGCTACAATAAGTAACCAAGCTATAATGACTATGTAAACCACGATTAGAAAAGGGCTCAACATTTCTGGTATAAGTGTTCGTTTCAGTTAGGTGTGAGAAAAGAAAAATGTAAATGAGAGAAGGAAATTTCAGAATGCCTATTATCTTTACAAGTGCTTTTCTTATATAGAGAACGAAAGACGAAGTGTGACCTTGGAGAACGGACAGGTGTCCATAAAATTATAGTAATCTATAAACATCACGAGAATGATATGATTTTTGAATTCTCCTCTTTACCTTTGAGTCGTTAAAAATCAATTTGAATGATTAAGGAAAATTCTTTTAACTGGGGAATAATGTAACAATTGTCATTTTTGGCCCACTAATTGTTGGAAATAATGAAAACAAATTTTTTTTTTGAATTTATATTGCCGATATGATTTTTGAATTCTCCTCTTTACCTTTGAGTCGTTAAAAATCAATTTGAATGATTATCGAAATCCTTTTAACTGGGGAATAATGTAACAATTGTCATTTTTGGCCCACTAATTGTTGGAAATAATGAAAACAAATTTTTTTTTTTGAATTTATATTGCCGATATGATTTTGTTCACATTCTGTTTTTTTTTTTTTTTTTTTTTTTTTTATTTTTTTTTTTTTAATGATTTTTTTTTTTTGAATTTATATTGCCGATATGATTTTGTTCACATTCTGTTCATATTATTGAGCCGAATGAAATATGAGGTTGGATTCCATGTCCTGTGATTGGGCTACTGTGATTAGACATTATTTGGAGGAAACGTATATAAGAAGCTTTAGTATAATGTACAGTTTCAGACAGTGTCAGTGGATAAATAATAATGGTCCAAATAAGACAAAGGCCAACACAATTATATGAAAAGAAATAATACCCGTGATCCCTTTTGTTTGTTTATTTGACTATAAATCAACAATACATCTTACTTTATAAATCTGATAAAATACGATTAAAGTAAAGATACCAAATCTTGAGGTATTATGTCTAAAGCCTTTATAAGATTACATTTAAATTTTGACGATTTAACGACAACTATTCAAACTGAATCACGGACTAAACATCTGACTATTGATGATTAAAGACTATAAATCTAGTTGATTATTATATGGGCACAAACTGTATAATCATTTATATATACACTAGTGCTAAATGTTAATCCTGTTGAGGATTGTATGCGAGTTCATCCTACTCTATTGAGAGTAGAAGGGTTCTGTTTAGAATCATATAAGTTCATTCTACTCTGTTGAAAGTAGAAAGCATCAATTAGGGATATTCCTTGTATCTTTCTGTTAATTATGTGTGATTGTCTAATGTAGAATAGATATTTAGATGTCATGTCCTCTAATATCGATTTATTGTCATTGAGATAAAACGTAAATCAAGTTAAGTATAATTTTATACAATCTAGATTTCGAGGTCGAAATCCTTTTAACTGGGGAATAATGTAACAATTGTCATTTTTGGCCCACTAATTGTTGGAAATAATGAAAACAAATTTTTTTTTTTTCTGACAGTTTCAGTTAAACCGTTAGATTTTCTGACAGTTTCAGTCCTAAACCGTTAGATTTTCTGACAGTTTCAGTCCTAAACCGTTAGATTTTCTGACAGTTTCAGTCCTAAACCGTTAGATTTTCTGACAGTTTCAGTCCTAAACCGTTAGATTTTCTGACAGTTTCAGTCCTAAACCGTTAGATTTTCTGACAGGTTCAGTCCTGAACCGTTAAATTTTCTGACAGTTTTAGTTCTAAACCGTTAGATTTTCTGACAGTTTCAGTCCTAAACCGTTAGATTTTCTGACAGTTTCAGTCCTAAACCGTTAGATTTTCTGACAGTTTCAGTCCTAAACCGTTAGATTTTCTGACAGTTTCAGTCCTAAACCGTTAGATTTTCTGACAGTTTCAGTCCTAAACCGTTAGATTTTCTGACAGTTTCAGTCCTAAACCGTTAGATTTTCTGACAGTTTCAGTCCTAAACCGTTAGATTTTCTGACAGTTTCAGTCCTAAACCGTTAGATTTTCTGACAGTTTCAGTCCTAAACCGTTAGATTTTCTGACAGTTTCAGTCCTAAACCGTTAGATTTTCTGACAGTTTCAGTCCTAAACCGTTAGATTTTCTGACAGTTTCAGTCCTAAACCGTTAGATTTTCTGACAGTTTCAGTCCTAAACCGTTAGATTTTCTGACAGTTTCAGTCCTAAACCGTTAGATTTTCTGACAGTTTCAGTCCTGAACCGTTAGATTTTCTGACAGTTTCAGTCCTAAACCGTTAGATTTTCTGACAGTTTCAGTCCTAAACCGTTAGATTTTCTGACAGTTTCAGTCCTAAACCGTTAGATTTTCTGACAGTTTCAGTCCTAAACCGTTAGATTTTCTGACAGTTTCAGTCCTAAACCGTTAGATTTTCTGACAGTTTCAGTCCTAAACCGTTAGATTTTCTGACAGTTTCAGTCCTAAACCGTTAGATTTTCTGACAGTTTCAGTCCTAAACCGTTAGATTTTCTGACAGTTTCAGTCCTAAACCGTTAGATTTTCTGACAGTTTCAGTCCTAAACCGTTAGATTTTCTGACAGTTTCAGTCCTAAACCGTTAGATTTTCTGACAGTTTCAGTCCTAAACCGTTAGATTTTCTGACAGTTTCAGTCCTAAACCGTTAGATTTTCTGACAGTTTCAGTCCTAAACCGTTAGATTTTCTGACAGTTTCAGTCCTAAACCGTTAGATTTTCTGACAGTTTCAGTCCTAAACCGTTAGATTTTCTGACAGTTTCAGTCCTAAACCGTTAGATTTTCTGACAGTTTCAGTCCTAAACCGTTAGATTTTCTGACAGTTTCAGTCCTAAACCGTTAGATTTTCTGACAGTTTCAGTCCTAAACCGTTAGATTTTCTGACAGTTTCAGTCCTAAACCGTTAGATTTTCTGACAGTTTCAGTCCTAAACCGTTAGATTTTCTGACAGTTTCAGTCCTAAACCGTTAGATTTTCTGACAGTTTCAGTCCTAAACCGTTAGATTTTCTGACAGTTTCAGTCCTAAACCGTTAGATTTTCTGACAGTTTCAGTCCTAAACCGTTAGATTTTCTGACAGTTTCAGTCCTAAACCGTTAGATTTTCTGACAGTTTCAGTCCTAAACCGTTAGATTTTCTGACAGTTTCAGTCCTAAACCGTTAGATTTTCTGACAGTTTCAGTCCTAAACCGTTAGATTTTCTGACAGTTTCAGTCCTAAACCGTTAGATTTTCTGACAGTTTCAGTCCTAAACCGTTAGATTTTCTGACAGTTTCAGTCCTAAACCGTTAGATTTTCTGACAGTTTCAGTCCTAAACCGTTAGATTTTCTGACAGTTTCAGTCCTAAACCGTTAGATTTTCTGACAGTTTCAGTCCTAAACCGTTAGATTTTCTGACAGTTTCAGTCCTAAACCGTTAGATTTTCTGACAGTTTCAGTCCTAAACCGTTAGATTTTCTGACAGTTTCAGTCCTAAACCGTTAGATTTTCTGACAGTTTCAGTCCTAAACCGTTAGATTTTCTGACAGTTTCAGTCCTAAACCGTTAGATTTTCTGACAGTTTCAGTCCTAAACCGTTAGATTTTCTGACAGTTTCAGTCCTAAACCGTTAGATTTTCTGACAGTTTCAGTCCTAAACCGTTAGATTTTCTGACAGTTTCAGTCCTAAACCGTTAGATTTTCTGACAGTTTCAGTCCTAAACCGTTAGATTTTCTGACAGTTTCAGTCCTAAACCGTTAGATTTTCTGACAGTTTCAGTCCTAAACCGTTAGATTTTCTGACAGTTTCAGTCCTAAACCGTTAGATTTTCTGACAGTTTCAGTCCTAAACCGTTAGATTTTCTGACAGTTTCAGTCCTAAACCGTTAGATTTTCTGACAGTTTCAGTCCTAAACCGTTAGATTTTCTGACAGTTTCAGTCCTGAGCCGTTATACATGCTGTTGAAAGACACATAAGTCATGCCGTTATACATGCTGTTGAAAGACACATAAGTCATGCCGTTATACATGCTGTTGAAAGACACATAAGTCATGCCGTTATACATGCTGTTGAAAGACACATAAGTCATGCCGTTATACATGCTGTTGAAAGACACATAAGTCATGCCGTTATACATGCTGTTGAAAGACACATAAGTCATGCCGTTATACATGCTGTTGAAAGACACATAAGTCATGCCGTTATACATGCTGTTGAAAGACACATAAGTCATGCCGTTATACATGCTGTTGAAAGACACATAAGTCATGCCGTTATACATGCTGTTGAAAGACACATAAGTCATGCCGTTATACATGCTGTTGAAAGACACATAAGTCATGCCGTTATACATGCTGTTGAAAGACACATAAGTCATGCCGTTATACATGCTGTTGAAAGACACATAAGTCATGCCGTTATACATGCTGTTGAAAGACACATAAGTCATGCCGTTATACATGCTGTTGAAAGACACATAAGTCATGCCGTTATACATGCTGTTGAAAGACACATAAGTCATGCCGTTATACATGCTGTTGAAAGACACATAAGTCATGCCGTTATACATGCTGTTGAAAGACACATAAGTCATGCCGTTATACATGCTGTTGAAAGACACATAAGTCATGCCGTTATACATGCTGTTGAAAGACACATAAGTCATGCCGTTATACATGCTGTTGAAAGACACATAAGTCATGCCGTTATACATGCTGTTGAAAGACACATAAGTCATGCCGTTATACATGCTGTTGAAAGACACATAAGTCATGCCGTTATACATGCTGTTGAAAGACACATAAGTCATGCCGTTATACATGCTGTTGAAAGACACATAAGTCATGCCGTTATACATGCTGTTGAAAGACACATAAGTCATGCCGTTATACATGCTGTTGAAAGACACATAAGTCATGCCGTTATACATGCTGTTGAAAGACACATAAGTCATGCCGTTATACATGCTGTTGAAAGACACATAAGTCATGCCGTTATACATGCTGTTGAAAGACACATAAGTCATGCCGTTATACATGCTGTTGAAAGACACATAAGTCATGCCGTTATACATGCTGTTGAAAGACACATAAGTCATGCCGTTATACATGCTGTTGAAAGACACATAAGTCATGCCGTTATACATGCTGTTGAAAGACACATAAGTCATGCCGTTATACATGCTGTTGAAAGACACATAAGTCATGCCGTTATACATGCTGTTGAAAGACACATAAGTCATGCCGTTATACATGCTGTTGAAAGACACATAAGTCATGCCGTTATACATGCTGTTGAAAGACACATAAGTCATGCCGTTATACATGCTGTTGAAAGACACATAAGTCATGCCGTTATACATGCTGTTGAAAGACACATAAGTCATGCCGTTATACATGCTGTTGAAAGACACATAAGTCATGCCGTTATACATGCTGTTGAAAGACACATAAGTCATGCCGTTATACATGCTGTTGAAAGACACATAAGTCATGCCGTTATACATGCTGTTGAAAGACACATAAGTCATGCCGTTATACATGCTGTTGAAAGACACATAAGTCATGCCGTTATACATGCTGTTGAAAGACACATAAGTCATGCCGTTATACATGCTGTTGAAAGACACATAAGTCATGCCGTTATACATGCTGTTGAAAGACACATAAGTCATGCCGTTATACATGCTGTTGAAAGACACATAAGTCATGCCGTTATACATGCTGTTGAAAGACACATAAGTCATGCCGTTATACATGCTGTTGAAAGACACATAAGTCATGCCGTTATACATGCTGTTGAAAGACACATAAGTCATGCCGTTATACATGCTGTTGAAAGACACATAAGTCATGCCGTTATACATGCTGTTGAAAGACACATAAGTCATGCCGTTATACATGCTGTTGAAAGACACATAAGTCATGCCGTTATACATGCTGTTGAAAGACACATAAGTCATGCCGTTATACATGCTGTTGAAAGACACATAAGTCATGCCGTTATACATGCTGTTGAAAGACACATAAGTCATGCCGTTATACATGCTGTTGAAAGACACATAAGTCATGCCGTTATACATGCTGTTGAAAGACACATAAGTCATGCCGTTATACATGCTGTTGAAAGACACATAAGTCATGCCGTTATACATGCTGTTGAAAGACACATAAGTCATGCCGTTATACATGCTGTTGAAAGACACATAAGTCATGCCGTTATACATGCTGTTGAAAGACACATAAGTCATGCCGTTATACATGCTGTTGAAAGACACATAAGTCATGCCGTTATACATGCTGTTGAAAGACACATAAGTCATGCCGTTATACATGCTGTTGAAAGACACATAAGTCATGCCGTTATACATGCTGTTGAAAGACACATAAGTCATGTTGTTGTACATGCATTTGGAATATATGTAAGTCATGCTGTAATGATCACGCCTTTGGAAGACATGTAAGTCGTGCTGAAACGTGTTAAATCGTGATATGTGTTGATGTTGTGCTAACGTATACCCTTTTAGGGTTTTCTTGATGTGATTAGGTATTCTAATCCCCGTATATCGTTAACGGTTGTATTTCCCGATACGTTTATTCCTTGTTATATGTCCCTACGAACTCACCAACTTTATGTTGACGCTCTTTAGTACACTTTTCAGGTAATCAAGTTAGTCAAAGGAAAAATGGATGATTGCATTGCTTGCTTGTTAGAATTGGACTAGCTTTGGACTTCTGGATCCGTGATCCTTATTCTCCCTTTAATGGGTTACTTTTAGGATCAACTATTATTGATTTGAACTTTCTTTTATTATTGATTGAACGTGTATTTGATGAATGTTAATGAATGTATACGTTTGTACGAGTTTATGGATCGTTTCGATCTTATGTTTTCATATAGTTGACTCTACATAATTCCCATGTCGTGATGTGCTATTTCTAAGTGATACCCCATGATTCCGCCATGTTGGGGTGTTACATTTAACATAGTTTAAAACCATCTTCATATGCTTTATAAATGAATTAGAGATAACCAAATACATAAAGCAATTTTAAGATCAAACCACGCCTAATACAAGTTCATTCACAGTAGTTCTTTGATGTTGTTCAAGCTAATTAAAGTGGCGACTACAATCTTGAAATATATATATTCAATTTCAAGAATTGTAAGATCAGATTAGTAGGTTTTGGGCAACAAATATTGTAAAGATATGTTGTCCATTCCTACTCTACCCCGATGAATAGTGAATCACAACTATGCGGAGAAATAAGTTGTTCTGTCATTTCTCAAATCTATACACTATTCCTAATTCTTTCTTCTTTAACATCAGTATCATGGGTGCATCTTATTTAGAAAACCGATAATTCCTTTTTGTTTATCTGTTCGCATGAAACTGACTAATTGTATTGTAAAATGAAATAACTCGGCTAATTTTTGTTTGTCACGTTTGAAATCGACAGACCCTGTGCATATAAAACACGTTGTTTCTGATGTTCAAGAATCTGAAGATGAAGAAGACAATATGCCAATATGCATCCTTTATAAGAAACACATCAAGGGCACTACCCTATTTTCAAAGCCGAAAGATCCAGAATCTTCTGACGAAGGTAAGATTACAACTCTCAACCTCTATAACTATATATTTTTAGACATAATGTTTTCTCATTTTATATATCCAGTTGTATGAAACTATGCAATTTATGGTCTTCCCTTTACATCAACTCGCTTGAGCCATGTATGCTTTGTACAACTTATTTAGTATGCCATCATTGGTAACCAGTAATATGCACGTGAATTAATATTTACACTTTATGCCATTTACAAATGTCCTTATGATTTCCAAACACATTAATCAACATGCATGACTTGAATTAGAAACTGACATGGAAGAAACAACAGAAAATGAGATAGGCGACGACATGAATGCCAATATCAACGAGGACCAACAACCGGTTCATGAGGCAAATGAAGCAAACACTGATGAAGCACAACAGGTCAATTCTTCAGATGATGAAACAGTGGATAGTGACACTGAGCAGGGTACCATAAGAAGAAAATACCTTTTGAGGCCCCGGAAATTCAAAGCACGAAAATTGGAACCAGGTGAAGAAGGAGAATCTGAATTCAACCCGATTGTTGTTCTTTAGTATACATCAGATGCTAAGGGGGAAAAAACAACCATATTTCATTAATATACCCATCATACAATTTTGTTTCCCTTCAAGTATAGTTTAGTATTGTGGTATTTGATCATATATCTATGTATCCAGTAACAATGTGCTACATGTAGTGCAAGATCAAACATTGTTCTATTTTAAGTTACATCCTTTTTATTACAATAATGATGGCAACCCAAAAGACGAATGGAATTTATGATATTGCTTGGTAAGTTTATTATGTATCATCTTTAATTGTTTTTGTATGGTTGATGCATTACTTAGTATTCAGAATAAGTTAATTGCTTACTATGCCCAAAAATTTGTGTAGCCCAAGAATTAAAGCCCACATGAAGTGTTACCCCTCGATTTCATCAATTTCGTCAACCCTTTTTGACGCCTCATCCTCTATAAACATCGATATAAAATGGGCAATCATCAACATGAGCACAAAACAAACGAGAAGCTCCAGTCGTGCATCGCACGGGCCTTCATTCTAGTAAATGCTTAAAAATTACTTCATACTTTGTTTTTTTTCCCACTCATTTAATATATTTACTTTGAGAATTGCAATATATAACTACTACTTAAATCAAAATCATTGAATCCAAACATAATTCATTGAACCCAGTTCTTTCAAAACGCTAATTTTTTCTGTCTAATTTGTTGAACCATGCCCATTTGGGTCGTTGAACCAGCCTCTACCAATTCGATGTTTTTGGTATTTGGTTCACGAACGAGATCGTCGGGCAGGGGTGTTCAGCGAATCTTCGTGTAACTATGATATAGTGACGTACAGGGGGGGGGGGCTTGATAGTATGGTATAACTTTAGGGGTATATCTTTCAAAAATAACCTATATTATAAAACTAGTTACGTCACCCGGGCTTCGCCCCGGGAGACATAACGTTGTTTTCGAAAACCTTATACACGCGGAAGATACACTCGTTTGTTTTTTTGTTTAAACGCATGTCCGAAAATGTATGATCGTGTACAAACGTAAAATATAGTAATCATTTACATGATCAATTCTATTAATAGTTGAAGGAAAAAAATTGTTAATCATATAGCTAACTATATATGTTTAATTGAAAAAAAATGTGGCAAAACGGAAAAAAAGAATGAAAACGCACTAAAACTATACTATTATATGTGAAATATGAAAAGAAATGAAAAATATCATATAAATCATTGTAGAAATTGTACAAAATAGAAAGACAGATGAACGCGAATACCATATTAACTTTGTACAATATATTGTAAAAAGCCAAAAACAACTTAAAGAACGGCAACTTTAGTTAAAAGTATAAAGCAAAAGTAAAAACGCAAAACCAAAAAACAAACTCATTTGAGTAAAATGGACATGATTTACATTAGCTTTTTGTAACTTTTGTTTTACACTAAAATAGCATCTAACGATCGTTAACACCCATTTGAGAAAAAAACGTAACTCTTAGTTAGAAAAAAGGACCTCAGAAGTTAACGGCTGTTAAAAAAGAGGACTACTATTGCAAGATATTAAACGACAGGGACTAATAATGCTGAAAAATCCGTTAAAAACTCAAACAGAAGTTAACGGCCGTTAAAAAAGAGGACTATTATTGAAAACTATTAAACGGCAGGGACTGATGTTGCTGAAAAACTGTGGCGCACGGAATTTAATTTATATATATAGAGAGAATTAGAATAACGAAAGCGTTGAACGTATAATCCCAAAAATTAGGGTTTTTTTTATCCCCCAACCTAAATTTATTTTTTTCTTTCTTTCCCAAGCAGCAATCAAATCAATATGGAGAAGATGATGGTTGAATCTTTTCAAGGTCCTCTCGTGGAGTTGGATCCGATCTGTAGCATCGAGTCTCCTATTCTTCTACAGAAGCTCAAAAATGCATGTGACGGCCGCCCCATAGATATTCCTATCGAAAGCAGCATCCTTATAATGGTTTTTTACTACTGTAAAAAACGTGCCAAGATCAAGCTCCAGCATTCTGACGATGAAAACCTTACCGCCCAACAGCTCAAGGAATTCGATAAAAAATTTCTCGACTATATCCGTCAGTATCCAGATACCTCCATTCGTATTGATATTCTCCAAGTACATCCTCTCTCTCTGTTTTCTTTTTGATTTGATTTGATTTTTATTATTATTGTTATTGTTATTGTTATTGTTATTGTTATTGTTATTGTTATTGTTATTGTTATTATTATTTATTGTTATTGTTTTCTTTTTGATTTGATTTGATTTTTATTATTATTGTTATTGTTATTGTTATTTGGCCATAGGATATGTTTTTTCCCTTGTTTTTAGAGTCGTTATGAGCTTGTATTGTAATAGCAAATTAAGCTCATTTGTTTGAAAATAATAACCATGGTTCAATGCTAATAAGCTAACCAAAACCACACTTTAATTTTTTATGATTTAACTCAATTAGGTAGAAAGTTGAAAAACCCCACAAGCCCAGCTAGAGCTTTATTTTTTAAGGCTCAAAACCCCTTTTAATCAGCTGGATATTTATGTATTTCGAGCTTGGATTTTGGGCCCTCGGGGCTTGACCTCGACTCCAAGGAGTCAAACTCGCCCTCAGGCCAGTTGATAAAAGTTGGCTAAGTTGCAAACCCCTACCCAGTATTTAAATACCGGCCGGTATTTTGTATGGCCTGGAAATAATATACTTTCCTTTACTACCTGTAAGAAACTATGTAAAACCACCTGTTCTTAACATGAAATACATACATATAGCTTAATTTTGGGCTGCTAAGAAACCTACTGCTTCACATGTAACAAACAGAATAACAAATACAAACCACCAAATACAAACACACAAACATTTAAGTTCCATAGAAATACAAATCCATACAAATCCATAAACCGAAACAAGAAAGTACAAACCCAACAACAAAATGAAAGTACAAATCCAATAAGAAAATAAGATAATCATTGAGACATGGGCGTGTTGTATGCGTCAAGTGTGCGATCACTTAATGGAAGGAACTCGCTATCATATGCATGTCCATCCTCATCAACTAGAGCAAAACCACCATCATTTTCTACAATACCAAATACCAAATTAACAATGAGTGAAATGACTACTAATAATTATATACTAAAAGTAAGTCACTAAATCAACAATAGCATATATCAAAATGCAACCTTGCGTTTGAGAAGCCGGTTGAGTTTCATCAAGCATGTTATCTATATCCTCCGTGTTAAGTTCTCCTTCGGGCTCTTCTTCAACCACCCAAAAATCAGCATCATTAATGCACTCGTAATCAATGGGATCATACGACCTTTTAGAGTTTTTTAGCCTAAAAAAACAAATTAAGTATGTGAAGTATATTACTATGTTGTGCAATTATCAAGAAGCTACACAAATTACAGCCAACTAAAAATGTATATATATCTTACCTATTCTGCAAACGCAAGTTATAATGAACAAATACAAGATCATTTAGTCGTTGATGCTCCAACCTATTCCTCCTTTTCGTGTGGATCCTTTCAAAAACACTCCAATTACGTTCACAACCCGAGGAAGATGCTGTTTGACTTAATACTCGAACCGCAAGCTTTTGTAACAATGGAAATTCTCCACCAAATAACCTCCACCATTCAGCTACAAAAGAAACGATTAGAGCCCTTATAAGTTATAACAGAATGATATATTATTCAATAATAACATATAATACAAAAATTCTTACCAGGTTGAGTAGCCTTACGAGAAACCACCGCCATAGTCCTACCAAAAGTACCCTCAGCATCACGAAACTTGCCTAGATCCCTTGAAATATCTATCACTTGAATGGGGGAAAAGAACTTCTCAGCCATATCATGAACACCACGAATCACCTTATTCTCTTTATTGCAGTGACTGTCTTTATCATATTGAAAAGCGGATTTAACCAATATGCAGCTCGATGAATACTCGTACTCAACATGTTTTCCCAACGACGATCCAGTATATCCGTATATGGTTTGTACAATGATTCCTTTCCCTTAAACAGTGCCTCAATCCCTTTCCTTGCCCGATAAATCCCATCATAAACATACCCCATAGAAGGTTTTTCATCCGTATCACACATACGCAATAGCTTTAACAAAGGGGTCATGACCTTCACTGTGATCAAACAGTTAGTCCAGAATTCCTCTTTCATAACAATGGACTTACACTCGGCTGCATTTCCAACTTTCAACATCTTTTTAAACTCACCAGAAATCGCCATTGCTTGCAAATCCTCTTTGTGATCATATAAACTCTTTAATGCAATAAAAGATGTGCCAAAACGAGTACTACCTGGTCTAATTATTTCTGTCCAGCCAGGTCTTTGCCTTAACCAATTCAACGGTCACTTATGATTATAGATAAATTTAGTAACCCTTGATGCAAGGGTTATCAAACTGTTCACATTCTCTAATTCTGAAACATCTTTCATTATAAGATTGACACAATGGGCTGCACATGGGGACCAAGTCATAGAAGGATATTTCTCACATAACAATTCACCGGCCCTTTTGTAGTTAGCAGCATTATCAGTTATGATTTGAACTACATTATTTGACCCAACCATTTCAACTATTTCAGAAAACAAGTTACACAAGTTCAAAGAATTACTCTCTATATCAGATGCATCAACGGATTTAAGAAATGAAATCCCTTTCTCACAATAAACCATAAAATTAATCAAATGTCGTTGCCTAATGTCCCTCCAACCATCACTCATAATTGTGCACCCACTTTCAATCCAATTACTTCTAAGCGAATCTATTAATAATGAAACATGAGTTTTTGAATCTTTCAACAAGTTGACCCTCAAATCATGATAATTGGGGGCTTTGTAGCCATGACCAATGGTAGAAATTTTATCTACCGCAATCTGATAATATGGAGAGTTACATGCATTTATAGGTATACATGCATCATAGAACCACATTGCAATAGCCAAGTCAACATCATGCAATCTTTCCTTAGTTTGCATAGCTTTTTTAATTGAGGGTTGAGAAGGATCATTTATACCTTTTGTAAAGAAAGGATGCAAATTAGATGTAGCCTGCCTTTTTCCCTTTCGTGATTGCTTCTTTCTTTGCACTTGTCTTTCATCAGATTCTTCACCTTCATCCAACATTTCAACTTCAGATTCAACTTCAATACTCTTTCTTTTTTAGTCTTTTGACACTTCTTGTTCTTTCAAAATACCTTGCATAGTAAATCTCACATCTGCTGGCACCTTTTTACAAGGTTCTATGTCACCTTGAATGCCGGCAAGATGTCTTTTCATTCTAGTTATACCACCACCACGCACAGCTTTATGACAAAGCTTACATATGAATGTCGCTTTCCCAGTTTCATCTATCACTTTAGTTGTATAATCCCAAGCTTTATCCGTTTTTGTTCTTACATTCGACTGAACTGAAGAATTAGACTGGGGTTGAGCTTGACTTTGAGATTGAGATTCAGGGTCCATATTCTACAACAAATAAAAAAGATTCATACTTTACTTTAATAAACTAACATATAAGTATATAACAAGATTCATAACAAGATATAACAAGATTCATACTTTAATTATCTAGACTGACCTTATAACAAGATATAACAAGATTCATACTTTACTTTAATAAACTAACATATAAGTATATAACAAGATTCATACTTTAATTTAACAAGATTCTAAAGAAATTCATAAAGAATGGGACTTGATAAATAATTTAGCTAATAAAGAAAAATTACCTTAATAAAAGATTAAAAGAGGTGGCTGTGATTTAGGTGGTGGCTACGATCGGAAGAGGTGGCTGTGATTTAGGTGGTAGCTACGATCGGAAGAGGTGGCTGCGATTTAGGTGGCTGTGAAATCCCATTTCTTTTAGTTGGTGGCTGCGATTGAAATTTAGGGTAAAATAATAGGATAAAAGATTAAAAGATGGAGTGGTGGACCGTGGATCTCCTATTTCTTTTTTTCTTTTTTTTTTTAATATAAAACATGCTTCCCGCCGGTATTATGCTACCGGTATCACCGGTATTTCGTAAATACCGGCCGGTATTTTGGTAGGGCGGTATAATAAAAAATATCGTGTGTAAAATACCGGAGTGTCACCCGGTATCCGGTATTCCGGGTAATACCGGCCGGTACGTACCGGTATTTAAAACATTGCCCCTACCTGTATGCTTTTTGTTTCATTATTATTGTCATTATATATGGATATGCATTTATTAATTATAAACTTCAACGTTTACCACTTCTATTTTCCATTGTGTCCTTTATTATTATTATCCTCTTCATTATCCTTATATTATTTTTTATCATTTCAATCTCATTGTTTTCATTTCATTCAGGCTGCATTACATCTGAGTGTCAAAAGCCTCTATGAACTTCTCATTGTTGATGTTGCTGAAATATGCAACGGTATGACTACTAAACAGCTTCGCAGGGCCTTCATATTAGGCCGTTATCATTCTCATGAGGAGGAAAGCAGTTTCATTTGGGCTTTTGCTATAAATGATGCTCGTCATGTCGAATTGGACACAACTAAATAAGGTTCAACTTTGTTTCGTTTTAGATCTTAGGTATGTTATCTTTTTCTATTAATAAATGGTATCCTACCTTATACTGGGATTTGGGAACCGCATCTGTCAACTTTGTTTCATTTTAGATCTTACGTATGTTATCCTTTTTATTAGTTAATGTTATCCTACCTTGTAGCGGGATTTGGGAACCGCATCTGTTGTTGCTGTTGCTACCTTATAACCAGTACATGCTTTATCGCGTTCCAGGCTTTGCCATTATCTTCTTAAAAACTCATTACTCTGGGTTTTTTTCCTTTTAATCTCCTTTTTCTTCTTCTCAGTTTAGTATGTTAATCTTCTTCTATGCATCATCTCTGATCAATGTTCTGCTAAGATCCACCGCCTTTGGTCCTGTAACAAGCTCTCTACTAGTACAACTCCTTGTCTCTCATCACAACAGCCGATAAGCATGAACCCATTAGCGCAGGCACTGGATATTGATCCATAACTTTATCAGGTATATCTAAATATGCAAGCTCAGTTACTTCCAAAGCCCTCGACATTGCTCTCAATACTAAATCATGGTCTACCACCCTACCCCACCAGTTTTTTTTTTCTAGCTGCTGCTTGTAACAGCATTACATGTTTCCCTAATTTTGTTTTCCACTTGTTTTTGCTCTTCCGCAGCCAACCCAATTTCTAAGCAAACAACTTACTTCCTTGGTTAAGCTTAGCGAATCCATTTCTAATTTAGACAACAAGACTGACCTTCAATTAATTAAGGAACTGTTTTTTTTTTACACAGTGCATTATCAAGATCAAGCCCATTTTCAGGTTTTTGCTCTGCAATATATTCCTCTGCAATCACATTCTTAGATAAAAAGAATGTATGCAACATGTAGCTATGTGGAGTCTCGGCAACCTGTAGATATTGTTCAAGCGCTATAATTAGAACGAATTTAATATACTAGGCTGACTAAACTTCTAAAAAAAGCCAATTGATATAGGTGTCAAAAGATTGAGTGGGCATACTGAAACGGGTCAAACTTCCGTGTGGGTCTATAAGCCGTTGAAACCTCGTGAACAAATAGAATTTACAAAATCCATTTTTGACCGGAACACATTTGAACTTGTCATTCAATGTGCATGAATAGTTTACAATGAGAGGTATGAGAGATTGAAAAAAAGAAACCTACCGTGAGTTTATCATCAAGGGAACTTGTTGTGATCATCTCCTTAAGGTCTACACCAGACAATGATCAATGGAGAGTCCAATTCACCATTTTGTTTTTGCTACTTTGGTCTCGATTCAACCTAAGTATCCAAATGATTTTATGCACCTAAAGGATAACGGATTGAATACATAATGTAAGTAAAACATTTTAAGAAGGAAAATAAAATACATGTTTTGCTCTAGAACCAACAGATGAGTCCCTGTGTAGAATACTTTGCCCATGGAGTTGTTCGAACAACAATTAACTGGAATCAAGAAAAAAATCACAAATGTTTTAGCTAACATGAGTAACATACAGGTGGTTCTAGCATTGTCCAGACACAACTTATGCAAAAATATTCTCTTATTGTAGTCATCGTGTAAACAAACGAAACAATAGCTTGAATCCTTGCATATATCTTGTATTACAAGAAACAATAGCTTCAATGACA
>CM067172.1:111386477-111461477 GCA_034093135.1 Erigeron breviscapus
ACACCCTGTATACAAACACTTTTAATGTGTCGAATGTTGAAGTTAAAATTCGGACTATGCTTTACCCACCTTGTTATGACTTGACCCTTTTATTTATATAGTGTTGAATGTTTTCGTGATTGTATTGTTGATTGTAAATCGTACGATTGCTGAAGCCTTAGATTATTGCCATGATAATATCCCTGTAGAGATAACTATATTCATGCAATAATTTATAAGGACTTGATGTGGAAATTGTGTATTACTTGAAGGTCAACTTTGATATTCAAGTGTGAATTCTGTGGACTTGAATTTTATGTTAATAGAAATGGTAGTACAGGCATAGGGTATTTTGAACGGGTTGGTAATGCGATGGGCTGGCCAATGTTATGCCTTATATTATAAGCATTACCGGATGACCCATGTCTAAGCTATATTACTTATAATTGTCTACAATTATCAGTCATTGTTGGATTAACAGTATGAGAATAAGATCTAGAATACATGCTTATTAAGGTCTGAGATACTTATAATCTATAATTAGACAATTATAGATTATGAACTATAGACTAAGTTCAAACTTATAGTTACGATTGACTGATAGAATGAGCCAAGATTTTTGGAGAATATGATGTTCAAGTAAAGTAAGATATTATGAAATATTAAGTGATTTAGTGTGTTAAGAGGCGTTTTTATAAACATGGAGCTTGAGTTAGTAATTTAATGAATGTGTTCAAAGAAATGACTAGAATAAGAGCAAACAGGATGATCGTAGAAGGTTATAACTATAAGCACGAATAAAGTTCTGTAGATTTCATTCTTAAATGATCTTATACTTTAAGGTGAGAATACATGATTTTACTGTGAGGTACTATTCGCTTATATAACGTAAGCAATGATGTCAGATGACAATAATTGTCGAAATGGCCGACAAGGAATAACTCCTCGCCAATAAAGCCAATAATGTAGCGTTATTATATCTATATCTAGAATTGAATGAAATAAAGTTGAATAACTTTATCAGAATAATTTAACGAGACCAATAATAGGGTATTGATTATGAACAGGAGTAGAGCGGGTAATTAGAATGCGATAACTTTGGTATGAATATATATTGCACAATCTATATATATAACTCGCAATAGTAATTGGATGCAATAAAGAAATAAAAAAAATAAAATGGTGAAATCGGCCGTCCCCGGGATCGAACCTGGGTCTAGGCCACACCCTTTCGCGCATTTAGCCAACCGCGCTAAAAGCCTAGTGTTGTGAAAGTTCTCTTATGATTAAATATAAGCATATGTACAACAAATTCCTTAATTTACGCATATATTGTAAGTTCATATGAATTTTCTTTCCTAAACAAAATTTC
This sequence comes from Erigeron breviscapus, assembly GCA_034093135.1. Taxonomy (NCBI): domain Eukaryota; kingdom Viridiplantae; phylum Streptophyta; class Magnoliopsida; order Asterales; family Asteraceae; genus Erigeron; species Erigeron breviscapus. The sequence goes on from CM067172.1 coordinate 111,387,829, forward strand.
TCGAGGAAGGGAAAACAAATGAGAAGATTTAACTACAAGCTGTTTAATTAATTAAACTTGGAAAAGTTGAACGGAAAAGCTGTAGGAGTGTTCTCTAAGATAGAGAATATTGAAGCAGTCATTTCCACTAATGAGCATAAGATTGATCGCCAAGTTAAAAATGTTGTTAGAGCTTTTAACTGGGGAATAGTTTGAGTAAAAGTCGGGGGAGAATCGTCGTGCATATGGAAAAATTGTTATAATTGAATAGATTATAAACTTGAACAAAAGTAGGAATTTTATTTGATCAAACATAGCAAGCCACTATTACAAACATTAATAATACATACGCTCTCGACTGGAACATATACTGGACTAAGTGGCTCGATGTGACTTGGCTAACTCTTGCTCAATCTGCCTTAAGACGTTGGTATTACTGGGATCCTTGGAACAAATCTTCCAAATGTTTGTTAAGAAATGAGTAGAAGCCTTATCGATCTCGCTTAAACGAAAGAACTTCTCATCCCCATCCTCTGAAGTGTAGAAGATCCCAGCAGGCCTACTTAAGACCCTTCCTTCCACAAACACTATGCCCTTTGGAAGCTGAAGATTTAACAAGGCATCATCGTCAGCTGGTGGGAGCATATCGGGAACGGATGATGAGGCGCCAACAGTTCTTAGTCTTTTCACGGGTCTTTGAGAAAGTAGAAGAGTGCTACTTTCATCGCCTCTATGTATAATGTCTTCTTCTCCCATAGTTTTCTGTAGATACTCCCTTAGACTTGCTTCACTTTTAGCCATTTTGGCATACCACTCAGCTTCTCTTTTACTAGCAAGTTCTAATATGTTGACATGTTGGTTTGCTGGTGTTTGCACCTCAGAACCTGTTTCTCCTGCTTCTGCAAGCAGTAGTTCATTAGCTAACTTCAGAGAAGCCTCTTCCTCTATCGCTTGTATTTTCTGACGTTCTATAATCTCTTTGAGGATCACGTCTTGAGAACTACTTTGGAGTGTTTCAAAATTTTCATGAAATATAATAGGAAAAGGTGATGACATAGGTCTCTTTCCCTTGAAAACAATTGGGTCAACTGTTGCTTCAACTTCTTCAGATTGTGAGAAATCAGCAAGTTGATACAACAACCCTTTAATTTCTCTAATTTCTGCTTCAAGTTTTGTTTGTTTATCGATAGATTTTCTCAATAGTGCTCTATCAGCTGCTAGAAGAAAAGGAGTGCTATAGTGTATTTGGTCGATTTGGGAAGTAAGAGACTTAAACGAGGTGGTTTGTTCAGTAGCAAGTGATACTATAGTACTATTAAGTTGTTCAATTTGCTTTGACAAAAGCTCGATTGAATGTTCAAGTGCAATAAATGTGTGAGTGGCCATGGTTTAGTTGAGAAAGAACGATGGTTGATTTGGATGTGTGGAAATATAGTTTCACACAAAGGAAAATGTAAAAGAGAGAAGGAAATTTCAGAATGCCTATTATCTTTAAAAGTGCCTTTCTTATATAAAGAATGAAAGACGAAGTGTGACCTTGGAAAACGGACAGGTGTCCATAAACTACAGAAATTTTAATCATTGCTACTGTAATTAGTAAACTTTATCATCCCTTTAACCAAGGTTGAAAAGAGCTGAACAGTTTACTCAAAAGTGTATACTATGTTGAGAAAATCTTCAATTTAATTAATAGCTTAATGAATAGACCGTCTTCCACGCATCACTATTTTTCTTCACTGCTTCTTTTTCAAGAACCATATCAATTGCAAATTCATCTTTTTGAACCCTAGATGAATTTTTGATCCAAATTATTGTTTCAGGAGTGATCCAGGTAATATTTGTTTCTTTGACCCATGGATCTCCTTTAATGATTGAATTTAAGAAAATGAGACAAATGTTATCAACAAAAATATGTCGACTTTTCCAACTGGATAACAGTAGTGTCTTGGTAAAAGAACTTCAAATTTGAAAATAAGAATTATTTGAAAGGCTAAAATTATGATGGGCGATCAATGATTAAAATACACAAATGAACTTGGTATAAAAATCTATCAAGACAAATATGGGAAATTCTTTTAACTGGGGAATTTCCCTAATCGACAACAATCCCCAAAAGAGATCGAAGAAAGTTGTATTTCATTATTCGTACAATACAGTGATACGCCTTGTATCTTTCAGTTAATTATGTGTGATTGTCTAATGTAGAATAGATATTTAGATGTCATGTCCTCTAATATCGATTTATTGTCATTGAGATAAAACGTAAATCAAGTTAAGTATAATTTTATTCGATACAATCTAGATTTCGAGGGCGAAATCCTTTTAACTGGGGAATTTCCTAATCGACAACAATCCCCAAAAGAGATCGAAGAAAGTTGTATTTCATTATTCGTACAATACAAGTGAAACTTGTTACGTTATTTAAGCGGAAATACAACAATTAGGGATACAACATATTTAAAAACCATACAAAGAAACCCATATGGCCACGAACAGTAAGGGAACTACACCAAGAACAAACGCTACTAACCACGGATAAGCCTCATCCAATGAGAGCTGAGCCACAGTAATTAACCACGCTATGATAATAATGTAAATCACGATTAGGAAAGGATTCAACATTTTTGATACAAGGTTTCAGGTTTTGAATAGATTCTGAAGAAAGGAAAATATTAAGTTAATATGAATGGAGAGATCTGGCTTGTTATCTTATTTTATAGTCTAAGAAAGAGCCGTTTCTAACGGTCAAATACGAAAAGAGAAATAAATTTGAATCCTGTATAATGCCTTAGTCAGACTTATCCGTGTCTAGACAAATCATCTATACTATACTATAAGAATACATGTTGTTGGTTATTAAGTATGTACAAATTGTAGAGAGTTTATATAGGCTATATCTAAATGTTAATCATGTGGAGGATTGTGTACAAGTTCATTCTACTCTGTTGAGAGTAGAAGGAAATACAACAATTAGGGATACAACATATTTAAAAACCATACAAAGAAACCCATATGGCCACGAACAGTAAGGGAACTACACCAAGAACAAACGCTACTAACCACGGATAAGCCTCATCCAATGAGAGCTGAGCCACAGTAATTAACCACGCTATGATAATAATGTAAATCACGATTAGGAAAGGATTCAACATTTTTGATACAAGGTTTCAGGTTTTGAATAGATTCTGAAGAAAGGAAAATATTAAGTTAATATGAATGGAGAGATCTGGCTTGTTATCTTATTTTATAGTCTAAGAAAGAGCCGTTTCTAACGGTCAAATACGAAAAGAGAAATAAATTTGAATCCTGTATAATGCCTTAGTCAGACTTATCCGTGTCTAGACAAATCATCTATACTATACTATAAGAATACATGTTGTTGGTTATTAAGTATGTACAAATTGTAGAGAGTTTATATAGGCTATATCTAAATGTTAATCATGTGGAGGATTGTGTACAAGTTCATCCTACTCTGTTGAGAGTAGAAGGCATCAATTAGGGATACGCCTTGTATCTTTCAGTTAATTATGTGTGATTGTCTAATGTAGAATAGATATTTAGATGTCATGTCCTCTAATATCGATTTATTGTCATTGAGATAAAACGTAAATCAAGTTAAGTATAATTTTATTCGATACAATCTAGATTTCGAGGGCGAAATCCTTTTAACTGGGGAATTTCCATAATCGACAACAATCCCCAAAAGAGATCGAAGAAAGTTGTATTTCATTATTCGTACAATACAAGTGAAACTTGTTACGTTATTTAAGCGGAAATACAACAATTAGGGATACAACATATTTAAAAACCATACAAAGAAACCCATATGGCCACGAACAGTAAGGGAACTACACCAAGAACAAACGCTACTAACCACGGATAAGCCTCATCCAATGAGAGCTGAGCCACAGTAATTAACCACGCTATGATAATAATGTAAATCACGATTAGGAAAGGATTCAACATTTTTGATACAAGGTTTCAGGTTTTGAATAGATTCTGAAGAAAGGAAAATATTAAGTTAATATGAATGGAGAGATCTGGCTTGTTATCTTATTTTATAGTCTAAGAAAGAGCCGTTTCTAACGGTCAAATACGAAAAGAGAAATAAATTTGAATCCTGTATAATGCCTTAGTCAGACTTATCCGTGTCTAGACAAATCATCTATACTATACTATAAGAATACATGTTGTTGGTTATTAAGTATGTACAAATTGTAGAGAGTTTATATAGGCTATATCTAAATGTTAATCATGTGGAGGATTGTGTACAAGTTCATTCTACTCTGTTGAGAGTAGAAGGCATCAATTAGGGATACGCCTTGTATCTTTCAGTTAATTATGTGTGATTGTCTAATGTAGAATAGATATTTAGATGTCATGTCCTCTAATATCGATTTATTGTCATTGAGATAAAACGTAAATCAAGTTAAGTATAATTTTATTCGATACAATCTAGATTTCGAGGGCGAAATCCTTTTAACTGGGGAATAATGTAACATCCGTAAAATTTCAGGTCAATTAAAAATAGAAATTTGTCTATTTTAATATGCTACCTTGCAGACAACTAGAATAGTTGAAATGGTAAAGGCGTTTAAACTTTAAAATGAAAGACACCAAATCCTAAGGTATATTGTCTAAATGCCTTAATAAAATCACATTTAAATTTTTACAGTTTAACGTCACTATTTAAATTAAATGACGGGCTAAACATTTGGCTAATGACTACTAATATATAAATATCTGTTATATTGCTATATCATCAAGAACTCCACCACCGAAAGCTACTGCCCTGCTCTGCAACATGTACTGCTGTTCTTGCGCTGCTGCTGCAAATCTTCATCATTACTACTGCTGCTGATCGTTTTCAAACCATCACCACCGAATCATCACTACTGATGCTACTGCTCGGTTGTTACTCCTGTTGCTGCTCACAACCACCATGGCTGCTGCCTTTCGGTTGTTGCTACTTCGCTGCCTGGCCAATAAACTCGGTGTGATCATAAGCTTGTGCCATGCTATGGAAATTATGCTCGGTTTCCTTTTATCTCTCGGCACACACACATACAAACATATATATATACATATATACACATATATAGATATAGTTGCATTCGGTCATCACCTTTGATCACCACACACACAAAACATATATATATACATATATACACATATATAGATATAGTTGCATTCGGTCATCACCTTTGATCACCACCACCGAAAAACCGCTACTGCTGCTATCTACTTCTCTTTCCCCACGGTTTCATCACCATGACAACCTGCTGCTCATTACTGCTAGTTTTGTTGCCAAGAAAATCACCATCACCATGGTTACTATTCATCATCTTCAACCTTCAAACTACTGCTGCTACTCGTTATTGTTTTTGCCACGAAACACCACCACGAGCCACCACCATGTAACTACACCCACGAGCATGTAACTACACCCACGAGCTGTAACAACCTGCTAACATCATCATCACCAACAGGAACCGTAGTTGAAAGCCAAGAAGGAAAGAAAGAAAAGAACGGTTTTGGGAAAACTTTAGATTCATGTTACGTAAAAGTTACACGTTAGTTTTCAATTCTGAAAGTTGCTGGGAGTTCGTTATTGATTCCTCTAGTTGTGTGGTGAGTTTCGTTACAATTGGTGATCGTTTATTTTTGGAAGATTTTGTTAGCGTTGTTAATCGTATATGGAATCGTATTTGTTGAACGTACTTGTTGAACGTTGTTAATCGTATATGGAATCGTATTTGTAGAACGTGCTTGTTAAACGTTGTTAATCGTATATGGAATCGTTGTTGTTAAACGTTGTATTGTATGAAACGTAAACGTTGTGAATCGTTATATGGAATCGTTGTTGTTAAACGTTGTTAATCGTATATGAATCGTGCTTGTTAAACGTTGTTAATCGTTATATGGAATCGTATTTGTAGAACGTGCTTGTTAAACGTTGTTAATCGTATATGGAATCGTTGTTGTTAAACGTTGTTTTGTATGAAACGTGTTGTTAAACGTTGTTAATCGTATATGAATCGTTGTTGTTGAACGTTGTTAATCATTATATGGAATCGTATTTGTAGAACGTGCTTGTTAAACGTTGTTAATCGTTATATGGAATCGTATTTGTAGAACGTGCTTGTTAAACGTTGTTAATCGTATATGGAATCGTTGTTGTTAAACGTTGTTAATCGTTATATGGAATCGTATGTTGTTAAACGTTGTTAATCGTATATGAATCGTTGTTGTTAAACGTTGTTAATCGTTATATGGAATCGTATTTGTAGAACGTGCTTGTTAAACGTTGTTAATCGTATATGGAATCGTTGTTGTTAAACGTTGTATTGTATGAAACGTAAACGTTGTTAATCGTATATGGAATCGTTGTTGTTAAACGTTGTTAATCGTATATGGAATCGTTGTTGTTAAACGTTGTTAATCGTTATATGGAATCGTTGTTGTTGAACGTTGTTAATCATTATATGGAATCGTATTTGTAGAACGTGCTTGTTAAACGTTGTTAATCGTTATATGGAATCGTATTTGTAGAACGTGCTTGTTAAACGTTGTTAATCGTATATGGAATCGTTGTTGTTAAACGTTGTTAATCGTTATATGGAATCGTATTTGTAGAACGTGCTTGTTAAACGTTGTTAATCGTATATGGAATCGTTGTTGTTAAACGTTGTTAATCGTTATATGGAATCGTATTTGTAGAACGTGCTTGTTAAACGTTGTTAATCGTATATGGAATCGTTGTTGTTAAACATTGTTGATTGTATATGGAATCGTATTTGTTGAACGTACTTGTTAAACGTTGTTAATCGTTATATGGAATCGTATTTGTTGAACGTGCTTGTTAAACGTTGTTAATCGTTATATGGAATCGTATTTGTAGAACGTGCTTGTTAAACGTTGTTAATCGTTATATGGAATCGTATTTGTAGAACGTGCTTGTTAAACGTTGTTAATCGTATATGGAATCGTTGTTGTTAAACGTTGTTAATCGTATATGGAATCGTATTTGTAGAACGTGCTTGTTAAACGTTGTTAATCGTATATGGAATCGTTGTTGTTAAACGTTGTATTGTATGAAACGTTTGTTAAACGTTGTTAATCGTTATATGGAATCGTATTTGTAGAACGTGCTTGTTAAACGTTGTTAATCGTATATGGAATCGTATTTGTTAAACGTGCTTGTTAAACGTTGTTAATCGTTATATGGAATCGTATTTGTAGAACGTGCTTGTTAAACGTTGTTAATCGTATATGGAATCGTTGTTGTTAAACGTTGTATTGTATGAAACGTAAACGTTGTGAATCGTTATATGGAATCGTTGTTGTTAAACGTTGTTAATCGTATATGAATCGTTCTTGTTAAACGTTGTTAATCGTTATATGGAATCGTATTTGTAGAACGTGCTTGTTAAACGTTGTTAATCGTATATGGAATCGTTGTTGTTAAACGTTGTATTGTATGAAACGTAAACGTTGTGATCATGCCTTTGAAATATATGTAAGTCATGCCGTTATACATGCTGTTGAAAGACACATAAGTCATGCCGTTATACATGCTGTTGAAAGACACATAAGTCATGTTGTTGTACATGCATTTGGAATATATGTAAGTCATGCTGTAATGATCACGCCTTTGGAAGACATGTAAGTCATGCCGTTATACATGCTGTTGAAAGACACATAAGTCATGCCGTTATACATGCTGTTGAAAGACACATAAGTCATGCCGTTATACATGCTGTTGAAAGACACATAAGTCATGTTGTTGTACATGCATTTGGAATATATGTAAGTCATGCCGTTATACATGCTGTTGAAAGACACATAAGTCATGCCGTTATACATGCTGTTGAAAGACACATAAGTCATGCCGTTATACATGCTGTTGAAAGACACATAAGTCATGCCGTTATACATGCTGTTGAAAGACACATAAGTCATGCCGTTATACATGCTGTTGAAAGACACATAAGTCATGTTGTTGTACATGCATTTGGAATATATGTAAGTCATGCCGTTATACATGCTGTTGAAAGACACATAAGTCATGCCGTTATACATGCTGTTGAAAGACACATAAGTCATGCCGTTATACATGCTGTTGAAAGACACATAAGTCATGTTGTTGTACATGCATTTGGAATATATGTAAGTCATGCCGTTATACATGCTGTTGAAAGACACATAAGTCATGCCGTTATACATGCTGTTGAAAGACACATAAGTCATGCCGTTATACATGCTGTTGAAAGACACATAAGTCATGCCGTTATACATGCTGTTGAAAGACACATAAGTCATGCCGTTATACATGCTGTTGAAAGACACATAAGTCATGTTGTTGTACATGCATTTGGAATATATGTAAGTCATGCCGTTATACATGCTGTTGAAAGACACATAAGTCATGCCGTTATACATGCTGTTGAAAGACACATAAGTCATGCCGTTATACATGCTGTTGAAAGACACATAAGTCATGCCGTTATACATGCTGTTGAAAGACACATAAGTCATGTTGTTGTACATGCATTTGGAATATATGTAAGTCATGCCGTTATACATGCTGTTGAAAGACACATAAGTCATGTTGTTGTACATGCATTTGGAATATATGTAAGTCATGCCGTTATACATGCTGTTGAAAGACACATAAGTCATGCCGTTATACATGCTGTTGAAAGACACATAAGTCATGCCGTTATACATGCTGTTGAAAGACACATAAGTCATGCCGTTATACATGCTGTTGAAAGACACATAAGTCATGCCGTTATACATGCTGTTGAAAGACACATAAGTCATGTTGTTGTACATGCATTTGGAATATATGTAAGTCATGCCGTTATACATGCTGTTGAAAGACACATAAGTCATGCCGTTATACATGCTGTTGAAAGACACATAAGTCATGCCGTTATACATGCTGTTGAAAGACACATAAGTCATGCCGTTATACATGCTGTTGAAAGACACATAAGTCATGCCGTTATACATGCTGTTGAAAGACACATAAGTCATGTTGTTGTACATGCATTTGGAATATATGTAAGTCATGCCGTTATACATGCTGTTGAAAGACACATAAGTCATGCCGTTATACATGCTGTTGAAAGACACATAAGTCATGTTGTTGTACATGCATTTGGAATATATGTAAGTCATGCCGTTATACATGCTGTTGAAAGACACATAAGTCATGCCGTTATACATGCTGTTGAAAGACACATAAGTCATGCCGTTATACATGCTGTTGAAAGACACATAAGTCATGCCGTTATACATGCTGTTGAAAGACACATAAGTCATGTCGTTATACATGCTGTTGAAAGACACATAAGTCATGCCGTTATACATGCTGTTGAAAGACACATAAGTCATGCCGTTATACATGCTGTTGAAAGACACATAAGTCATGTTGTTGTACATGCATTTGGAATATATGTAAGTCATGCTGTAATGATCACGCCTTTGGAAGACATGTAAGTCGTGCCGAAACGTGTTAAATCGTGATATGTGTTGATGTTGTGCTAACGTATACCCTTTTAGGGTTTTCTTGATGTGATTAGGTATTCTAATCCCCGTATATCGTTAACGGTTGTATTTCCCGATACGTTTATTCCTTGTTATATGTCCCTACGAACTCACCAACTTTATGTTGACGCTCTTCCAATTATTATTTATCTCTCTTTTTTGGCCGGTAAAGGTTAGAAAAACCCTTGAATCAGTACGCTCTAAGTTCTTTTGGGGAGGAGATAAAGATAGATCAAAACTTCATTGGGTTAAATGGGAGTCAGTTTTAGCAAGTAAGAGCAACGGTGGTCGGAATTGGGAGTCTTCATGCCATGAACATGTCTCTATTATACTAGTGGAGGTGGCGAGTCTTGACGTCCCCAAATGCTTTTTAGGTTAAGATCATTAATGATCTTCATAATCACCCCGCTATCTCCTGTTGGGGTGTTACAAATTTATAATCAAAATTCGAGAAAAAAGAAAACGTTGATTTTTAAGGTTGACATCTCAAAGGCGTATGACACATTGAGTTGGGATTATTTGACCAGCCACTATGCGATGTATGGGTTTCGGGCAGCAGTGGATTCATTGGATTATGGCTTATCTTCGATCAACCCGTTCTTCTGTACTAGTAAATGGTAGCCCGACCATGGAGTTCCTTATTGAGTGCGGTCTTCGACAAGGCGACCATGGCTTTTGAAGAGGCGGTTGAGGCTGGTTATGTGTGTGGGTTCCATATTGGTCAGGTTACTCTCTCACACTTAGCAAGTGTATGCTGACGATGTTATTGTTCCAGGGGAATGGTCCGAGGACAATTTAAGGAATGTGTTGGCCCTATTTCATTGCTTCTATTTAGCTTCGGGATTAAAAATCAGTGCTGCCAAGTCTAAAGTCGTGTAGGTGTTCCCAACGTTGAGCTTGACAACCTGGCAGAACGTGTTGGTTGTAAGGAAGATAAAATCCCATTTATCTATCTTGGTGTGCCAGTTGGCGAAAGCATGGCTAGAGTATCTTCTTGGAAATTTGTTATCAGTAAATTTGATAAACGAGTCTTAAAATGGAAGGCTAGACTTCTCTCCATTGGTGGTAGGTCTGTGTTAGTATCTTCTGTGTGTGGGTTCCATATTGGTCAGGTTACTCTCTCACACTTAGCAAGTGTATGCTGACGATGTTATTGTTCCAGGGGAATGGTCCGAGGACAATTTAAGGAATGTGTTGGCCCTATTTCATTGCTTCTATTTAGCTTCGGGATTAAAAATCAGTGCTGCCAAGTCTAAAGTCGTGTAGGTGTTCCCAACGTTGAGCTTGACAACCTGGCAGAACGTGTTGGTTGTAAGGAAGATAAAATCCCATTTATCTATCTTGGTGTGCCAGTTGGCGAAAGCATGGCTAGAGTATCTTCTTGGAAATTTGTTATCAGTAAATTTGATAAACGAGTCTTAAAATGGAAGGCTAGACTTCTCTCCATTGGTGGTAGGTCTGTGTTAGTATCTTCTGTGTTTGACGCTCTTCCGAATTATTATTTATCTCTCTTTTTTTGTGCCGGTAAAGGTTAGAAAAACCCTTGAATCAGTACGCTCTAAGTTCTTTTGGGGAGGAGATAAAGATAGATCAAAACTTCATTGGGTTAAATGGGAGTCAGTTTTAGCAAGTAAGAGCAACGGTGGTCGGAATTGGGAGTCTTCATGCCATGAACATGTCTCTATTATACTAGTGGAGGTGGCGAGTCTTGACGTCCCCAAATGCTTTTTGGTTAAGATCATTAATAATCTTCATAATCACCCAGCTATCTCCTATTGGGATGAACCGAATGTCAAGTTAAAGAGCCCCTGGGGTCGCATTTGCTCAGTTGTGAGTAAACTTAATAACGATAATATCATCTCTTATAATGCAATAAAGTTGGGTAATGGTGCAACAACTTCATTCTGGCATGATGTATGGATCGGGGATTCTACATTTGCAGCTAAATACCCTCGTGCTTATATGCTAGAGCAACAAAAAAATTGTTTGGTCAATCAAAGATGGGATGGATCTAGTCTTACTTGGAATTGGAGGCGCAACATTAGAGGTGGAGAAGAAGAATTTCAGTTGTAGAATGTGACAAGTCGAATTACACAGGTGATTTTATGTGATCAGGCAGATACTTGGAGTTGGGAATTTGGATAGCTAAAGAGTTTTCAGTCAAAGGAGTTCCAAATCTTATTGATAATCACCTGCCATCTACTCATATCACCCCTACTAGGTGGAATAAACTTGTTCCATCAAAAGAAAATATCTTTGTGTGGCGTCTTTTCCTAGATCGTTTGCCTTTGCGTCTAAATCTACTCTTTAAAGGTCTAGACGTCCCTTCTATTTCATGCCTTTTATGCTCTAATGGTATTGAATCTACTGATCACATTATGAGGGAGTGTCAGATCGCGAAGATGGTTTGGAAGTTAATTTCCAAATGGTTGGACCTCACATTCCCAACTTCTCTTTCTGTTAATCATGTCCTACCTTACATTGATTCACTTACTCAACCGAAGAAAGTAAAGAAAGTGCTAGAATCCATCATCAACACTGCTTGGTGGAGTATTTGGAGGTTCCGTAACGACAAAATCTTTTCCCCTAATAAGACCCAGGATGTTGTTCTCTTTGACTCTATAGTTATCCATTCGTTTTTATGGTACCATAATAGGAGTAGGAAACATAAGATTTGTTGGGATGGGTGGCTTAAAAACCCTCTCCTCTTTATGTAATTTTTTGCGCCCGGTTGAATCCTTTTCAACCGGTTCGTGTTAATAATGTTCATCATCTGTTCAAAAAAAATTACCATGGAGAATTTTAAATCAAAATTTGCTGGTCGAAGCAATTGTTCTTATTAATAATATCGCAGTATCGTCCAATTTATGCTGACCCTATATGATTCGAACATAAGTTTTAGATACGGTGTTTGCAAATCGGTCTAATTCGAATAGTATGCGTTCAAGTTGTAATAAGTGTTGAAAATTGTTAGCTTTCAAACAATATGATAATTACACATAATTAATTATCACATGGTTAATTGAAATATTACAAATAATATACTTCACTATAATAAAGATATGGAATAATATATATTACCACCTGTAATAGTTGATCACTAACACTAATCTGCACGGATAGAACACCTGTCCGTCTGTAAAATTTGATCACAAACACTGATCTGCACGGATAGAACTCCTGTCCTTAAAGGAAATTACGCGCTCTAACGGCTGTAAGCTTCAGCGTAAAACCCCAGGATTTAATGCAGAATACTATTATTTCTACAGCTTAGAAATAAGCAATAAACGCAAAGTTGATTACTTGGAAACACGACCACATCAAGGTTGAGAGCTACAGAATATGTGTGTATTAATCACCTAGAAGGCTAGAACCAAACTAACACTTTGGTTCTTTTCTTATCATGACATGAGCCCCAAAATAAATATAGTTGAAAGAAAACATTCTCAAATGAATCAATGTTTTCATTCTATATGTCAATCTTTTTAAAAATTGATTTAAGAGCAAACTTCGATGTGTAATGAACACACCAGGGAAATGAATTTAAAGAATGCAAACATTTGGAACTTCATTTCACTTTAAAAAAGCTTACGGATTGATAGTTGCAATTTAATAATGAAGAATGACTACACAATTTTGTCAACATACAAAAAACATAACCTGCTCTTTCACCATATTTTGCCGACTTTTATTTCTTTATTCTCAATGGGCGGCTATGTAGTGATTATTTATATATACGGGTTTATATATCCGGATATATATATATCCGTATATCTTAATGTTTATTTGAGACTCGATATCCTATTCTCATCACAATAGAGATATATCTCAGTAAACATACACACATATTTATTCTCCTCTTATGTGGGACAAAGGTAAACATGCCAACTTGCATAATTTCCTTCCTACACATAAAATTTCCAACAATCCCCCACCAAGTTGGAATGTTTCCTTTCATTCAGACACATAATGCTACTAAGGTGTCACGAAGATTAAACCCGTTTAATGTTGATAAACAAGAAGAGATCGATTCAATGGTATCCTTTGGATTTAAACCAAGAACCTGATGACCCCTTCGGTTTACCCCCACACATCACCTGTCATCTTTGCATTCTCACTGAGCGCGAATATGGCCATGCGCTATAAATCCTTTTCATGACCCTAAACCACTTTTCTTCATTTGAGGCGGCACCACCTCTAGATCAGATAGGCAAAGTTTCACAACATCTTCATTGCTAAGATGTCTCTATAAACTTTGTTAAGAGTCTTAGCCCAACCTTTTTCTCGGCAATGACGTACTATCATATACCTCACATGGATCTATCAAAATTGATAGTACCTTCTATCATATAATGACTTCGTTGTTACCATTTAAACTTGTGAATTAGGAGCACTAAAACCAAGTTGGGTTTCCATCACCAATGATTCTATTGTGGTTTAAGACCCATGTCTCTCGTGGTATTTAGTTCCAAATCTCTCGTCAGAGGTTTGGTAAGAGGATCTGCCAAGTTCCTACTTGTCTTGACATAGACAACTTTGATGGTACCATTCTCAATTTGTTGTCTCACAAAATTGTGTCGGAGTCCGATATGTCTTGAATTTCCCATTATGCACTGCATTGTATACTTTGGACAGTGTGGCCATCACTGTCACAATATATGGGAATTGACGATATCGGGATATCCCACAACTGGATATCCATAAGTGGATCTCTAATCCACTCTGCCTCCTTGCTTGCAGCAGCTAAAGCAATAAACTCGACCTCCATCATCGAGTGAGCTATACATGTTTGTTTCTTGCTCATCCAAGAAATAGCTCCTCCAGCTAGAGTATAAATCCACCTACTTGTAGATTTAGAGTCACTAGTGTGATCAATCCAGCTAGCATCAGAATACCCTTCTAGTATTCTAGGAGAAAACGTGTATGTTAATTCTAGGGTGCTTGTTTTCTTCAAATAACCAAGTACCCTTCCAGCTGCCTTCCAGTGCTCAATATCTGGATTGACAGTGTACTGACTGAGTTTGCTTACAGCGAAAGCAATGTCAGGGCAAAGCATACATCATGTTACCAATAGCACTTGCATACTCTAGTTGAGCCACTGCTCTTCTAGAGTTCACTTTTAGTTTCACACTTGGATCAAAAGGAGTGTTATACTCTTTAAATATCAAGTGTTGAAACTTTGTCAATACTTTCTCTATGTAATGAGATTGACATAAAGAAATTTGACTTCCGTCTCTTTTCACTTTAATACCAAGTGTAGTATCTACCTCTCCGAGATCTTTTATCTTAAAGTTCGAAGATAGATATTTCTTCGTCTCAGAAATACCATCTAAGTGATTGCTAATGATCAACATATCATCAACATAGAGACAGATTACTGCTAATGATCAACATATCATCAACATAGAGACAGATTACTATGGTATATTCTGCTTTGCATTTTGTATAAATGCATCTGTGAGCACTGCTATGCTGAAACCCGAAAGCAGTTACAGTGGTGTCAAATCTCTTATGCCACTGTTTAGGAGCTTGTTTCAAACCATAGAGAGATTTAATAAGTATACACACTTTACTCTCTTGTCCAGGTACAACAAACCCTTCAGGTTGCTCCAAGTAAATCTCCTCTTTTAGATACCAATTAAGAAAGGCTGTCTTCACATCCATTTGATGAATGTACAGTCCTTTCAATGCAGAAATTGCTATGAGAGTTCTAATAGAACTAATCCTAGCAACTGGTGCATAGGTATCAAAATAGTCGATTCCTTTTCTCTGCCTGAACCCCTTAGCAACTAATCTTGCTTTGTAGGCAGAAATGGATCCATCTGGATAATACTTTCCCTTGAAAATCCATTTGGATCCTATGGGTTTCTTTCCCTTGGGTAGATCAGCTAACTCCCAAGTTTCATTTCCCATAATTGAATCCATTTCATCATTGATAGCTTCCTTCAACAAAGGAGCATCCCTTGATGACATGGCTTCACTGTAGGTTTTAGCATCATCATCCAAATTAATGGCGAATATGACCTGACTCGTCACATGCTTTTGTGCTCCTTCAACCAGATAAGAAATGAAATCATCTCCTAGATTCTTTTCTTTTCTAGCCCTTGTACTTCTCCTTGGTTCTTCAACAACTTTTGAAGATTGTGTCCTATCTTGAGAAGTATTTGGGGTTGTTGTTGAGGTTGAGTTTTCATCATCTCTAGAAAACTTATCCTCAAAAATTTCCACATCTCTATCTCTGGATTCTACTACTTCACCTGATTCAACATCCAAAATTCTATAGGCCTTACTATGTGGAGCATATCCAATGAATATGCCTTTCATAGCTCGGTCTCCCAATTTGGATCTCTTAGGATCAGGTGTTCGATAGTAGGCTACACATCCCCATACTCTGAGATATCTAGATTTGGTTTTCTACCTTTCCATCAACATATGGACTTGCAGGAATCACACGACTAGTGATTCTATTATGTACATGACAAGCAGTTAATATAGCTTCCCCCCACATATTATTTGGTAAACCAGATTGATTCAACATACAGTTGACCATCTCTACCAAGGTTCGGTTCTTTCTCTCAGCCAAACCATTCTGTTGGGGAGACCATGGTGCAGTCCTTTCATGTATGATACCATTTTCTTCACAAAATGTATCAAACTCTAGACTTAAGTATTCTCCGCCTCTATCAGTGCGTAGAATCTTTATGTGTTTCTCATGTTGATTTTCAATCTCAGCCTTATATAGTTTAAATGCGTCAAAAACATCATCTTTTGTTCGCAATAGATAAACATATAAATAATGGCTTGAGTCATCGCAGAAAGTGATAAAATATCTCTTACCACGACGGGTAAGGATTCTATTCGGTACACAAATATCTGAATGAATTAGTTCTAGCAGAGCATTAAAGCTGATTACATTACTAGCTACACTGCTAGTCATGCTGCCAGAGCTTTCACTATCACTATTACTACTAATATCAATAATAGAAACATCATTTCTGGATCCATCATGATCAGAAGGTGTATCTTCTTGTAAATCTAGACGATACATACCATGAGTATTAGTCGCTTGTCCGACATAACGGATGTTGTGAGTAAACCTCACATGACGATCTTGAATCACGAGCTTATACCCATTCCGATCAAAACTATCAGCAGATACAAGCCCCTTTGTTATTCCTGGAACATGCAACACATCCTGAAGAATAACTGTCTGACCATGCATGAAGTTAAGCTTCACCTTGCCTTTACCTTGGACTTGCACACTATGTCCATCAGCACATACCACCACTGTACCGTTTGGAACAGGACCATATGTCATAAAGTCAGCACGGTGTCCTCAAACATGCACTGTGGCTCCAGAGTCCAAGAACCAACACCTTTGTGCTATTACCCTAGTGAGGGAGGAGATCATGTTAACTCCATCAAGGATCAGAGATGCCACAAGATGTGTAATCTTTTCAACAACGTTTGCAGAGCCTTGAAGATTACCAGATTTCCTCTGGGAACACTTTCGTGCATAGTGGCCAGTCTCTCCGTAGACATGACATTTCCCAGACCTCCCAGACTTCTTGGGTTGATTATTACTATGGTTTGACTGCTTGAAATCTTTATTGTTCGGACCCAAATTCCTGCCCTTTCAACCAGAACCAGAACCCCTTGATGACAGTTGGTTGACAGTTGATCTGACTTTACTCTTGTCTCTGTTGCGAGTTTCCTCCTCAATTCGGAGGTGTTTCAGCAACTCATCTATAGAGTAGTCCTCGGACTTATGCATCATTCTCTTAGAGAAATCCTTCCAAGATGGAGGTAGTTTTGCAATAATAACCCCCACCTGGAAGAGTTCCGGTAAAATGATTGCAAGAGCAGTCAACTTGTTGACCAACACTTGGAGTTCATGCACTTGCTCCAAGATTGGTTTGTCATCCACCATTTGATAGTCCAAGTATTTGGCAATAAGATACTTGTTAGTACCTTCTTCATGAGCCTTATACTTGAGCTCCAAAGCTTTCCAGAGGTCTCTTGGATTTGTTATCGACTCATACAAATCATAGAGACGATCAGAAAGAGAGTTCTTGATATGGCCAAGTTTGGGTCCAATACCTCATAGAGCTTTAGAAGTACCAACATGAACTTCACATTACCAGCCCATCAAGAATAGTTTTGACCATCGAATCTGTCCAACATGACAAATTCTTGATTCATGATTCTTAAGTTGGTAGCTGATGAGCGTCCATTTTGTGATAAAAACCCCTATCGAAAGGCTTCATTTCTGTGCTTAAATGAGTTAATATTCTGGAACTACTGGTACTTAATGGAATCGTATGTTTATGCAGGTTCACGGAAGATGCGAGAGAGGGTAAATGACATCAAGTGACTCAAGAAGGAAGCCTATGAAGTTACAAGACACAAGGAAGTGATTGTGAGTCCCAAATATAGATGAATAACAAACCCGACTGGCAAGTACAACTGATCTTGATGGACAAGTTCAGTTTACGATCCAGATATGGATAACAAGAAACAATTGACTAGATATAAAATGTAAGAACAAGTTGGCAGAAACTATATAAAGATATATATAAATATAATCAAGTATGTAGCATTGAGACACGTTGTTTTCTTTTCAATGTATTTGATTTATTGATATATAAACAAATACAAGGATTGTTGCGGAACAAAGATAAACACCCAAGTGTAAGTATCTAAACAATCCCGAAATACAAGTGATCTAATAAACTTGGAAATACTCGTAAGTTTTCTTAGAGTATATCTCACAAGTTGCAATGCTAAAGTTTTTAAGCTCTTTGCAAGTTGTGAGAAGACTTTGTATTTATAGACCAAGTTCATGGTGACATGGACAAGATCGTATAAAAGTGGTTGTGAGCATTTAAGGAATTAAAGATAATTCCTTACATGCTTGTACTTGGAATAGTATATAAGTCAATTGATGTGACTTATAGTACTATGTTCCAAGACTATACTTTTACCTTGTACCTTTTATTAATAGATAAATCTATTGACTGGGTAAAGGTGTGTAAAGTAAAAAAGTTTTCCTCGTAATCAGTGTAAAGTGTTGTAAATACTTTATACTGAGATGCTTCAGTCTTCGATCTGGTAGAATCACTCTTTGCTCGCTTCTGAGGTGATTCTCTTCTTCATACTTCAGTCTTTGACTTCAGAATGAATGCTTCAGATTTGTCTATATCTGAACTGAAGTTAAGCTTCAGTGAAGGAATTCTGAGACATCTCAGAATTCTGTAAAAACGTCTTCACTAAACTTCAAGCTATTTCTGAACAAATTATACTTGGTCGATTTTCGACCTAACAAATTCCCCCTATTTGTTCTGAAATAGTGCATGCATCTCAGACTTCTATCTATACATGTTTGTAAGTCTGAAATACAAGTTTTTGTTTAAGTTGTAAAAATTTTCTAAGTACATCTTATAGATCATTGATGTCTCAGAATTTTACTTGTGGTTTTCTAACTTAAACTTACCATCTACTTATAGGTTACACATTGCAACATATATATACAAACTGAAATGATAGTTACAAATGTAAATATTTTACAAGTACATGATAATCTGAAAAGAAAACTACTTCTTGGCGTGCCTTGAACCAGAAGGTGCCTCAGTAGGTTTTCTCTTCAGTGGAGAATGATCCTTTTTGCCAAACAATCTGCTTTCAATTTCCACCTTGGCTTGCATCTTTTGTTGTATTCTTGCTAACCATGCACCAGTCAAGGCAGATTTTGGTTTCCCTTTCAGAATCTGGATCATCTCCCTATGCTCAGAAATCCCAAACTCGTGCACTGAAACCTGATGGTATTCTTCAGCTGCCCTTCCTTCTCTTTTAACAACCAAGTCAAAAAGCTTCAATCCATCAGCTTTTGTTACTTCCATATCAACTATCTTGGCTGGATGAGATCGATGCTTCATATAATGCTCATATTGATCCCTTTCATGTTTTCTTTGAATTTCAACAGCATCATCAGACATTGGTTTGAAGGTAGAAAGATCAGCATCACGAACACTCTTTCTTGATGATCTAGGTCCAGTCACTTTGGGCTTAATGGTTGGTCTGAGCAACTCTTTCTCAACTTTCTGAACTTCGTTCAGAATTTCCTTCCTTTTTATCGCCATTTCTTTATCTCTATTTTTCTTTAAGTCTTCAATGGACAACTTAAAGGTCAGACTTTCCAACTTTTGTTCCAGAGGAGAGTAGTTCATCCCACACTCATATTCCAGCATATCAACAATTGCCTTTTGCACTCTGGGATCATTCTTGATTCTCTGGTATCTTACTAATGATAACCCAAGAGCTGCAGCATCTATGTGATCAAGGGTCCCCATCTTTAGATGTTGTTCCCTTTCTCTTTCTTTGTTCTCCCTCCACATAATGAATTGGTTAGAAACCTGCTTTTGCAATGTTTCCAACTTCTTACTATCAGCTTCAATATTATGTAAGGGATAACCTTGCTCGTCTACATTCTCACCAACAACGATTCCAGAGCCCTTAGCATTTTTCTTTGGTTCTTCTACTTGAACCTTGCCTTTTCCCTTATCCTTTTTCTGAAGTTGTTCCCCCTGAACTGAGGCACTACCAGAAGGTACCTCAGTTTGCTTCTTGGTTGCTTCAATCATTTCTTGAGTACTAGCCAGCAAACCAATAGGCACTCTTCCCCCTTTGGGAATCTCTGAAGGCATTTTAGCATAAGCTTCAACTGCAGTTTTGATTGCCTTCAGTGGTTCCCAACTTTGTTGTTCTAGGCAATCACACATACCCTTTGCCATTGTAGAAAACTGAGCCTTTAATCTGAAAGAAGAATTCAGGTTCAGTGCTTCTTGATCTTTTATGTCCTTCAACATTTTTCTGTCTTCTTCAGTGAAGGAAGCAGGGGGAGGGGGAGCAACAACATTATCTTTCTTCAGAAGTGTTAGAATTTCATCTAACTTCTTTGACTGATTCTGAACTAAACCTTCAAGCCTGGAAACTGAATCTTTTACTTCGTTTACAGCCTTTTCCACCTTGTCATTTGTGTCTTTTGTCAGTTCAGCAATCATCATTCTAACCTCTTCACCAACCTTCTGAGAAACAGATTCTGAAATCTGAGCAGCTAGATTCTGAGATAGCTCAGACTTCAGATTATCTAAAACACCAACACTTATGGAAGCCCCAAGTTCTTTCTCATCAATACTGGGCTTCTGAACCAACTCATGAACTTCACTTCCAACTGCCATAATCTCTTGCTTCAACAGCTCAACACTAGATGTCAAGTTCGCAACCACTGAAGCTTGCACATCTCTCTTTGTCAACCTGAAGGCTTCTCTGATTGCAGAGCTCACCTTGTTGCAAGTCATCACCAACTCGTTCAGCTTCCCAACTACTAGTCCTTCATTTCCAGCAACTTTGGTCAGCTCAGTTCCAAGGAACATCTGAGCACCTTTCATATCAGCCAATGAACTAGTATTGGCAGTTAGAGATTTTGCTAAGTCCTCCACCCTAAGAATAAGGTTTTGGACTTCGGTTTGTGTTCTCTCTAACTGTGCTTCCACATTTAAAGGAGGTGGGGGTTGTGCAGAAGCAGGAGCCACAAAAGGTAATTTACCAAGCCCTTTAAGTACTTTATTCATTTGTACATCTGTTGGACTCTCAGATTCAGTCTCAGAATCCAAGTCCTTCTCTATTGGGGCATCATAGTTGATCGGTGGTGGGATGTTATGAATTTGGGGGTGAAGAAATTGAAGTGAAGGAGTGAAAGATGGATCGGTGACATATGCAGGATTGGTGCCTGGTGGAAAGATTGGATTTTGTTGAGATGGAGGTGGTGGAACATAAGGTTCATTTTCTGGAATTTGGATTTCTGGGGGAGGAGCAGGGGCGTTTGCGAGGATGGGGGCTGGCTCAGAATCGGATTGATTCGCCTCCAATAGTTCCTCGTCAAACTCAAAGTCAGCAAGAGAATCAAGATTCTCCTGAGGTAGCTCATCGTCATCCCAGAAGGCATTCACTTTTGCAATCTGGTCAGATATGCCCTGGTTTGGGTCACTAGTACCCTCACCAGATTCAACGATTGGCTCAACCGTAGTATCATCGCCTGGGACAATAGATATAGGAGCTGGACTTTTGATAATGTTCAGCAACTTATCTTTAGATCTACTAATGGGTCCTACATTCTTTTGTAGCCCACTTAGTGACCTTTCTGAACCAGCTAGTGTGGCTGAGACAGTTTTATTAAATACCTGAAGCATAGCAGAGGAGAGTTCAGGCTCATCTTCAGTAATGGTTGCCTTTGAGAAATCCCTGCTATATTCTGGTACAGAAGCTTCAGGTCCAGCTTCATTGTAAGCTTCTCCAAGTATATCCATAAAACACAAGCTTAAAAATCTTGGAAAGGCGATGTGCAGACTTCTCTTTCCTTTTAACTTTGTAATCAACTGAGAGAAGAGAATCTCAGCAAAATCTGCCTGTATCCCATTCCAAATGTAGTACCCCATCTCAACTTGGGGTAAAGAAAGCTGGTCCAACCCTCCATGGTTGCCACCAAGGCTTTCCACAATCTGCGTCCAGAAGAACCTCCAACAATTTCCAAAACCAGACATAAAGATGTGTCCAGAGGTCTTCAAATTACCATCATCATCCTCCATATCACCATGACCAGTGGCGACTAGAACCTCCCTGAAATTGACTCCTTTGAGTCTTTTAGCAAACGCTTGGGGAGGTTTGAGGTAGTTCAGATGAAGGGAATTTCTGAACCCCTCAAGAGTGATGACACACTTCTTGGTGCCCTCATTGAGAGTGAAGGAGATGGATTGTTCATCCTTGTTTACCACCGCTGTGTACCAGAATTCAAGCAAGTATCGATGATACAATGCCTGCGGATTTGCGGTCAGAGCATAATGGAAAGGGGATTGCTCCCAAAAATTGTTGATTCTTCCCATTAAGGTTTCGGATTTCACATTCAATTGAGCCAAAAAGTTGCTCATGTTGAATCGGATTTGAGATGGTGTGAAATTCTTTGGCCATGTGGCAGATGTTTTCACATCACTCGATGGAGTATATACAAAATTGATGAGTGATTTGTGTTGTGAAGAAGATGATGATTTAGACATTTTGAGATTTGAAAGATGAAAGTGAAAAGAATATGAAGAGTTAAGGAATTTTGAGAGTAAATATGAGAGAGATTGATGATTAGGAAGTAAATGAAAAACGAAGTAAATGAAAGAGTGAAAAGGAATTTGAATTTAAGATGGAATGCAAAAAGTTTTTCCAATTAAAAACAATTTCTGGGGTCAAGTCAGCATTAAATGCAAAGCCGTTTGAGTGACCCCACCCTGCAACACTTTTTCAGAAAAAGTACTCATTTCTTTTCCATTTACGGCGCAACTTGTGTGACACATAAGCATGACCAACGTAAGTTAAGAACATAGTATGCAATAGGTCACGTGTACACACAATTGACCAAGTATCAAAAAAATATCTTGAAAGGATTGTTGTATTTCAGTGATAACAAAATAAATTCTGAGCATGGTTATTTCCTAAGAGATCTGAACCATCTCAGTTAATAAAATTCAACTGAAATATTTTTGATTTTCTGAAGTGCTTCAGTTAAATGCATTTTTCTGAGCAAAAAGTTCCCCTTCAAAAATGAAGGTTTGTTTTAAAGTTTGAAAAATATTTAACATTCCCCCTGAAGTGATGATCCATGAATTAATAAGTGCCAAGATAGTATCACAAAGGCGTTCGATAGCTGGGCGAGCAAAAATCACATGGATCGCTCAGACTGGTGAACCAGATCAGTGTCACTGAGGCGTTCATAACAAGATTACCAGTCTAAGGATTTAACATACCCAACTCACTGACTAGATTTTTAAAAGTTTTGACATCTAAAGGTTTTGTAAAAACGTCAGCGAGTTGCTTATCAGTGGGAATAAAGTGCAATTCAATATCTCCTTTCAGAATATGATCACGAATGAAATGATACCTGAGATCGATGTGCTTGGTTTTCGAGTGCATTACAGGATTGTGAGATATGGCAATGGCACTAGTGTTATCACAAAAGATTGGAGTCTTTGTGTAAGTAACACCATAATCAGTTAGCTGGTTTTTCATCCATAGAATCTGAGCACAACAACTTGCTGCAGAAATATACTCAGCTTCTGCAGTGGATAGTGATACTACAGTCTGCTTCTTACTGGTCCAGCTTACTAATTGCCACCAAGGAAATGACACCCACCTGTGGTACTTTTCCTGTCTATCTTACAACCTGCATGATCAGAATCTGAATAACCCATTAGATCTAGACTGGAGCCTTTGGGATACCAAAGACCCAATCTGGGGACACCTTTAAGGTATCTGAAGATCCTTTTAACAGTATTTGCATGTGCTTCTCTGGGATCAGACTGAAATCTAGCACAAAGGCATGTTGCAAACATTATGTCTGGTCTACTTGCAGTTAAATACATCAGTGAACCAACCATACCACGATTTTTTGTATGGTCCACTGGTTTTCCATGTGGATCAGAATCCAAAGTTAATGGAGCAGAAATAGGAGTATCTTTTGATGAGACTGAGTCAAATTGATATTTCTTTAATAAATCTCTGACATATTTTTCTTGGTTTATGAAAATACCATCTTCATTTTGTTTTACTTGAAGTCCTAGAAAATATGTCAGTTCTCCCATCATACTCATTTCATACTCAGAAGACATGATTTTTGAAAAATTTTCACACATCTTCTCATTAGTAGAACCAAACACAATATCATCAACATAAATTTGTACTAAAAGGATATCACTTTTATCATGCAATATGAACAAAGTTTTATCAATTGCACCACGTTTAAAACCATTTTTAAGAAGATGTTTAGTAAGAGTATCATACCAGGCTCTGGGTGCTTGTCTCAGACCATATAAAGCTTTGTTCAGTCTGTACACCCAATGTGGTTTTTCTTCATTGATGAACCCTGGTGGTTGATACACATAAACGACTTCTTCTAGTTCTCCATTCAGGAATGCACTTTTCACATCCATTTGATAGACTTTAAACTGATGATGAGCTGCAAAAGCTAAGAATATTCTGATAGCTTCAAGTCTAGCAACTGGTGCAAAAGTTTCATCAAAATCTATTCCCTCTTCTTGTGCATATCCTTTTGCAACAAGTCTTGCTTTGTTTCTGATGATATGACCATCTTCATCCATCTTGTTTCTGAAGACCCATCTTGTCCCAATTGGTTCCTTCTTCAGGTTACTGGGACAAGGAACGAGTTCCCATACATCGTTTCTTTTAAACTGGTTGAGCTCATATTGCATGGCTTCAACCCAGCTTGGGTCTTTCATAGCCTCGTCAATCTTCTTGGGTTCAATTAGAGATAAGAAACTGACGTTTAAGCATTGATCGCTTATGGCTCTTCTGGTCTGAACCCCACTAGTGGAATCCCCAATGATTTGCTCGATAGGATGTGCTTTAGTCCACTTAGTGTATTGACCAGGGTGAATAATGATATCAGTGCAAGAACTTCTCTGAGTAACTTCAGGAGGAGCTTCAGAAAATACATCTTCAGCTTCTTCTTCTTCCTGCAGATCATGACTTGCATCATGAAATTCTTCAGATTGAGGTTGCTCAGTGGAGCCTGATATCATAGGAGAAGCAGCATAAACATCTGATCCAATAGTCAGTTCAGAAGGTAGTTTGAAACTGACTGGAGGATAAAATGGAATGTTGCTAGGCTTGTTTATTATTGGTTCTGAACGAAAATGTTCAGAAGCATGTTCAGGTGACTGATCAGATTCAGAAATGGGATCAGAATCACCAAAACTTATTGGACTTTCTAAGGGTGGTACAGGGATGGAATTTTTAAAGATTGCAGAATTTGATTCATCAAAGGTAACATGAATTGACTCGTCAACCTTTTCAAGTCTCTTGTTAAAGACTCTAAAGGCTTTGCTATTTGATGAATATCCTAGGAAGTATCCTTCATCAGCTTTTGCATCAAATTTTCCAAGCTGATTTGAATTGTTCAGAATGTATACTGGATATCCAAATACATGGAAGTATCCAATATTAGGCTTTCTATTTCTGAGTACTTCATAGGAGGTCATCTTGTGTCTTTTGACATAAACAGATCTGTTCTGAGTGTAGCATGCAATTGCAACAGCTTCAGCCCAGAAATTCTTGGGAAGACCAGATTCATTCAACATACTTCTAGCAGCTTCAATCAGCGTACGATTCTTTCTTTCTACAACACCATTCTGCTCTGGTGTGTGGGCTGAGGAGAAGTTCTGAGATATGCCAGTTTCAGTGCAGAAGGACTCCAGAGTGGCATTTCTGAATTCAGTGCCATTGTCACTTCTGAGCTGACAAACTTTTCGTTTGTACTTGAGCTCAATTTGTTTGATGAGAGCAATGATTTCAGCAGCAGCTTCACTTTTGGATCTGAGGAAAATCACCCAGCAGTATCTTGAATATTCATCAACGATAACAAGGGTGTATTTCTTTCCTGCTCTGGTCTGAACATTCACTGGTCCAAAGAGGTCCATGTGAAGCATGTGAAGAGGTTCAGTTATACTAAAGCTTTGTTTTGTCTTGAATGAAGCTCTTTTCTGCTTACCCATTTCACAACCTGGACATGGCTTGTCTTTATTGAAAGACATAGAGGGTATCCCATCAACAAGTTGTTTTCTTGACAACTTATTAATGTTCTTGAAGTTCAGATGGGATAATCTCTTGTGCCACAACCAATTTGTGTCTTCATCTGCCTTTGAGTAGAAACATTGTTCAGAGGTAGAAGGATTCATATCAATGACATAAATGTTTCCCTTCCTTGGTGCAATCAACACCACCTTTCCATCTCTGTTGAATATGGTGCCTTGTGAAATATCAAATAAAACCTTGAAGCCATCATCACACAGTTGACTGACACTGATCAGGTTATATTTCAAACCATTCACATATGCAACTCGTGTGAATTTGACTTGACCATTATTTACTACACCATATCCCTCAGTTTTTCCATTACCATCATTTCCAAAAACTATTGAGGGCCCCTCTTGCACCCTATATTCCTCTAGCAGGGTCTGATAACCAGTTATGGTTCGGCCAGCAGCACTGTCCAGAAACCATATGTTCTTCTTTCGGTCTCCCTGCACATAAACAAAGATTAGTTCTTTTTGGGAACCCATCTTTGGATGGGTTCACTAGACTCTTCCTTAGCAGTCTCGGATTTATTTGGTTTATGAGGAATAGAAGGGTCAAATGGGATTTCAGTCATTATCTCAGATGACACAAAAGTAGTTGGTTTGATGGATTTTTCAACCTTTTTCTTTTCAGATTTCTTCTTGGTTTGCTTAGAAAAAGGTTTTGTATTTTGTTTAGGTTGAAGAGTAGTGGTTTCAACATTTTTTAAATGTGCATTACAACTCTGCACTTGTCTAGCCAATAGTTGAAATTGACTTTCTAACCTTAACAAAATTGATTCTTCATTAGACACCTGAGCCTTACCAGAATCTGAGGTAGATGGCTCAGTGGGGGAGATATTTTTCTTCTTTCTTTGGTCCTTGGGAACCTTAGATGAAGTCTGAGGAGATGGCTTTTTGGATTTAGCCTTCTTTTCTGAAACAGTTGTCTGAGCTGTTTCAGATTTGCCCTCAGATTGTTCCTTGGCTTTATTAGTAACAGTTTTCTGTTTGCCAACTTTAGGAAAAATAATTTCAAGTTTGATTTCCTTTGGAAGTGCATCTAAATCAGTGATTATGGATGCCAAATGAAGATCACCAGACTCATATGCTGCTCTTTGTGATGCAAAAGTATTTTTAATTGCAGCATCTGGCCTTGGTGCTTTCATCCAAGATTTAATGATTGCTTGTTCTTTTTCAAGGATGGATTTTAATTCTTCCTTTTCCAATTCTAAAGTTGCAACCATAGACTGATAACTTTTTTAAGCCAAATGAACATCTTTCAGTTCTTTCAATTTGGCATGACTGGCGTTCAGTTCAGAAGCATTGTTTTCAAACATTTTTAGGCTTTCTGAACGCACTGTCTCAACAAATGAGATGTCAGCCTCTAAAAGAACCAAAAGGTCCAGTTTGTGTTCCTTATTTTCTTCATAGCCAAAATTACTGACCTTTTTCATCACTATATCCACCCAGCGACCAGATTCAACATCGGTTTTGACCAAATGACCTTGATCTTCTTGTGCCATGAAACACATGTCCCTAACTTCCTCTTCATCATCAGATGATTCATCAGAGTCTTCCCATCTTTCAGTTTTGGCAATCATACAACTGTTGCTTGAGTTGTCTTGTGCCATGAGAGCCATATGTGCCTTTAACTTCTTGTATTTGGCCTTATAGCTGTCATCAGATTTCTAAAAAATAGAGTGGTTAGGAGCAGATTGTGATGATGATGGTTGACTAGATCTGCATTCCTTCATGAAATGTCCTTTCTTGCCACATTTAAAGCATTCAAGATTAGACTTGTCAATAGAAGCACTGGAAGCAAAAGGTTTGCCAGATCGATTTGATTTGGCCTTAAAACGATTGAACGTTTTAGCCAGCATGGCAACCAGATCATCATTGTCATTCTCATCACAATCATGAGTAACATTACCAGAGACACCAGTTTTTAACATTTCAGAAACCATCTTCTTCATCGAGTCAGAAATGTCACTCTCAGAAGATAGTAGAGCAGTGCTATGTGGCTCAGAATACTGAACCATACCAGAACTGGTAGAAACATGATTCTTGGCATCTTGCTCAGCCAACACTCTCTCATCTTTGTTCTCTTCAGTATATCTGAAGGCTCCATAAAGGGAAGCAAGAGTGTGACTATGCAAAGTTTTGCCTTGTCTCAAGACCAAGATTAAATTTTCCCATTTAGAAGGTAAGATGTCACAAAATTTTTCTAACAAAATTTCTTTGTCTTTGGTTACACCTAGGGCTTTCAGTTGGTTTACCAGATTTGTAAATCTGATGTAAGTTTGAGTTAAAGACTCCCCAGGGATAGCAAAGAAAGACTCATATCTTTTGTTTAGAGCAACTTTTCTTGTGACAATTGTCTCATTTGTGCCTTCAAACTGTGTCATTAGTTCCTCCCACATTAATTTAGAATTTTCAAGTAAAACAAGAGTGGGCATGAGAGTTTCAGGAACTGCGTATAAAATCATATTTTGTAGCTTAGTATCAAGGTCTACAAGTCTATGATCTTCCTCAGACCAATGATCCTTCTCCTTAGCCTAGGAGTCCCATCGGCATTTCTGACAACAGTAGAAGCATTCATGGGGACAAAGGGTTCTTCTTTTAAGATATCTGGTAAATGTCTTTCAACACCAGCAATATACTTTAACATGCATGCTTTCCATGTTTGAAAGTTTTCACTGTTCCCATCAAACTTGGGAACAGGATTGTTTGGAAAGTGTACGTGTACATTATGTGATGGTATATTGTTGTTGATGATAGGGGGTGGAGTAGTGTTATTAGGGTCAGGTCGTTCTTGTTCAAAGTCAGCCATCTAAGCAGATCAAAGGTTAAGGAATTGATATAATTCAACCTTGCTGCTCTGATACCAATGTGAGTCCCAAATATAGATGAATAACAAACCCGACTGGCAAGTACAACTGATCTTGATGGACAAGTTCAGTTTACGATCCAGATATGGATAACAAGAAACAATTGACTAGATATAAAATGTAAGAACAAGTTGGCAGAAACTATATAAAGATATATATAAATATAATCAAGTATGTAGCATTGAGACACGTTGTTTTCTTTTCAATGTATTTGATTTATTGATATATAAACAAATACAAGGATTGTTGCGGAACAAAGATAAACACCCAAGTGTAAGTATCTAAACAATCCCGAAATACAAGTGATCTAATAAACTTGGAAATACTCGTAAGTTTTCTTAGAGTATATCTCACAAGTTGCAATGCTAAAGTTTTTAAGCTCTTTGAAAGTTGTGAGAAGACTTTGTATTTATAGACCAAGTTCATGGTGACATGGACAAGATCGTATAAAAGTGGTTGTGAGCATTTAAGGAATTAAAGATAATTCCTTACATGCTTGTACTTGGAATACTATATAAGTCAATTGATGTGACTTATAGTACTATGTTCCAAGCCTATACTTTTACCTTGTACCTTTTATTAATAGATAAATCTATTGACTGGGTAAAGGTGTGTAAAGTAAAAAAGTCTTCCTCGTAATCAGTGTAAAGTGTTGTAAATACTTTATACTGAGATGCTTCAGTCTTCGATCTGGTAGAATCACTCTTTGCTCGCTTCTGAGGTGATTCTCTTCTTCATACTTCAGTCTTTGACTTCAGAATGAATGCTTCAGATTTGTCTCGATCTGAACTGAAGTTAAGCTTCAGTGAAGGAATTCTGAGATATCTCAGAATTCTGTAAAAACGTCTTCACTAAACTTCAAGTTATTTCTGAACAAATTATACTTGGTCGATTTTCGACCTAACAGTGATTCGGGAGCCGAACGAAGAAGAACAAGATGCAGCAGGAGCCGCTGGCAACTAGCCAGCGCCGCTGGGGAGGTCCCAGCGCCGCTGGCCCAATGAAACCCACACCCAGCGCCGCTGGCAAGCCCAGCCAGCGCCGCTGGGCGGCCCAGATCTGAAACCGACTTAAATCACTATTTAAGCCGAACTAACCCTCAAAACCCTAAGAGAGAGCCGATTCAGCAGCCCTAGCCGCCCAGTATCAACCCTAGTTCGTAGTTGCAGATTCCAAGAAGGTTTTGGAGCTTCCGGCACCTTCCGATCTTCACCCGCGGTCTAGATTTATCTTTTATATTTACTTTATATTATCAAACAATGTCTTTCATCTTTTCAGACTTTGTTATTCCTTTAATAATGCTAGGCTAGTAGGCTGGATACTTGTTTGGATCGATGTGATCATGTAGACGTTTATTGTTTTACTTTGTTTGTTGGAATTTGTTGGAGTGTGCTTTACTGTTTATCGTAGATCCATGTTTATTAGTAATTCATGATATTATAGGTTCTATATCTGCATGTATTAGTTTAATTCTGATGATCTGTCTATAATCATACACTAGGACTAATGCATAAAGATGGAAAACACTAGTCGGTCTATAACTAGATGTAAAAGGTGATTCACTTGTAACCGAGGGATCCAGAACCATAGTAACTAGGATGAATTGAACATGATGCTTAACAATGTCAGACGCGATCCAGTGACTTGTAACCGAGCACTGTGGTCACCGGAGAGAATTATTATCTGGTCATGGCTTAAGAGCCGGGTAACTAAAAGATGAACTAGTAACACAAACTTTAGGTCATTAATGCTTAAACAATGAATCTAGCGAGAATTATTATCATTAATGTTAGTTTTAGAATAAGTTATTTGTACAACATTATAAATTTAAAAGCTAGAATCAATAATAAAAACGCACATCAAAGCTTTTTGGCGCCGCTGCCGGGGACGCGACGCATTCTTAGTTTAGTAGTGTAATTCGATCCTGCTTTGTGTTTCGGCACGAAGTAGTTACTTTTCAGTAATTAGGTTAAGTTAATTAGGTTAAAAGTCAAATTAGGTCAAATTAGGTCATTAGGTCAAATTAGGTCTTTAGTTAATTTAGCTAGTATTTTCGTTTTTCTTTAAAAATCAAAAATCCAAAAATATTTTCTTTTTCATTTTTAGTTTAAGTACTTTAATTTAGTTTTCATTTTAGCTTTATATTGGTGCGTTGATCTTTCTCTTAAGTTTTGCAGCTTATTCAGGTAGTTGATGCGTTTAAGATCGGGAACGGTTCTAAGACGCGTATCCACAAGCCTAAGTAGACTCAGACGAAGGAGAAGACTCTACAGATCCAATTCCACACCCGTAGGTAACTTACCAAACTCACCTAGAGGCGTCATTGACGAGTTCGACCGACCGATGATGGAAAGGACGAGGGCCGTAGCACCGACACCGGGATCGGCCATAGTCTTACCCAACTTAGGAGATTCGTTTTCTGTCAAAGGACACCACCTTAAGTTAATCCAGGATAACCAATATGACGGCCTAGCCAAAACCGACCCCCATAAGCATGTAAGCAAGTTCACCAGTTTGTGTAAAATGTTCAAATATGGAGGCGTCACCGATGACGATGTGCAACTTAGCTTATTTCCGTCGTCTCTCACCGGAGAGGCACGTGCTTGGTTCGATGAGCTCGATGAAGGTACCATCACTACATGGAATCAACTTCGCGAAAAGTTTGTCTCGCGATTCTTTCCCCCGAGTTTAGCTAGGAAAATGCTTCGAGATATCAAGGCTTTCAAGCAAGACGAAGGAGAATCACTAGTTGATGCATGGAAAAGGCTTAGGGAAATGATCAGAAACTGTCACGGGAATGGACTTAGTAAGGACGAGATCATGGAAATATTTTTCTATGGTTTAACCAAGAGTTCCCAAAAGGATTTAGACCTAGCCGGCGGTGGTAACTTTTTGTACAAGACTACCAATGCCGCGTACAAGATGATGGAGGATATGGTGCAAGATAGCTTAGCTCGAGACATGGGTGATAAGGAACGAGAAGGAAGATCAAGAAGAACCGTGGCGAGCATTGAAAGCAACTCCAACAATGAGGTAATTCATGAACTCAAAGCTTTATCTAACCGTTTCTCTACTTTTGAAGATAGGTTGGACATTATGGACAAAGACCTCAAAGTGATTGCACACGGGTGCAACAATTGCGGAGGAATGCACTATACCGAGGATTGTGAAGAGGAGGCTACCGAGCAAGTCAATTATGTTCAGAACCAATACCGAGGAGGCTTTCAACGAGGACTATTCCAAAGAAACCCCGGTAATTCTAGTTTTAATTCTAGTTATGCTAGAAACAATTTTGGTTCTTTTCAAAATAGGTGGCAAAGAAGCAATGGTCAACCCGAGCAACCAAAAGCGGAGAATGAAGTCAAGGAGGATCCGATTGCCAAGCTTACCCATATGATGGAGAGGTACATGGACATGAACGACAAGAGGCACGACTCCTTGGAAAGCTATGCAGAGACGCTCAATGAGAAAATAAGTAATCTCAATCAAAAGGTTGACGAAGGAGCAAGGAATCAACAAGCCTCGATCAAGGAGCTGGAGAGAAGGATAGATAGGTGGATTGAGCAGAATGCAAGGAAGGAAAGCAGCCCCCCTCCAAGACAAACCATCCACGGAAGCTCAAGCTCAAACCCTAGCACGAGTCAAAAGTACCAATCACCAATTGGACGAAATGAGAATGTGAACGCCGTGTTCACCGAAGGTAATGACTCTACTGAGCTTTCTAATGATTCTTGTGAAGTGTCAAATCAGGTACAGGTCAAACGGGAGCAACATGAAGGCGAAATGGACAAAAACGCAATTCTGGAATCTGTACAGGAACAACCAACGCCGCTGGAGATACCCTCCAGCGCCGTTGGGAACCCTCCAGGTGACACCCAGCGCCGCTGGTAACCCCCAGCTTGCAGAACAGCGCCGCTCAGACTCAACCAGCGCCGCTCCTGAGTCCGTCAGACTAATTTCGCGCAAAACATTGTTTTCGGAAGGAGATGTCGAGGTCCAGTTCAGTGCCAAATGCAAAATCAAAGATGGGAATGACTCGGACAGAAGTGAAGAAGTTCAGAATCCCGATGCACCGGACGACGAGGCACAGCTACAGCAGGCATCTGAAGATCCAGGAAGTTTTCTTATCCCTTGCACTATTAATAATGAA
The DNA here is from genome assembly GCA_034093135.1 of Erigeron breviscapus. Taxonomy (NCBI): domain Eukaryota; kingdom Viridiplantae; phylum Streptophyta; class Magnoliopsida; order Asterales; family Asteraceae; genus Erigeron; species Erigeron breviscapus. The sequence goes on from CM067172.1 coordinate 111,421,074, forward strand.
TATTTTTCGAGTGCATTAGCTGATTTAGGGTCAAGTATTAATGTTATGCCTACTGTGATTTATGAGAAACTTACCCTTTGTTTGCTAAAACCCGCTAACATGAGCATTCGGTTAGCCGATCAGACCTACCAACAACCCAAGGGGATTGTCGAACGAGTCCATGTCAGGGTTAAGGATTTAGAATTTTGGACTGAGTTTGTTGTGCTTGATTCAGTAAGTGAAGTAGTGACACCCTTAATTTTAGGACGACCATTTCTGCATGCTGCGGATGCTATCATCCACATCCTTAAACGTGAAATATCTTTGTCTGATGGTCAAAATAGGATTAGAGTGTCCGACTTAGAAGGGGAAGATGAACTGGCTAAAGAAGAATGTCTTAGGATGGAGATAATGGATGAAGATCAAAACCATGATGAACAAGTAGAAATGACCGTAAGTAAGGAGACCTTAGAAACCAAATCTACGAGAAAGATTTGCCGTGAAAGCTTTATGGAATTAAAAGGATTAAAAGAGAAAATAGAGGAGCAATTAAGAAATGGTAGGAAAATGGCAAATAGGATTAGGAAGATTTTAGTAGACATTAAGTGGGAAGAGCGTGTGGCCGACCTAGAAAGAGATAAGATAAATGAAATAATAGCTAGAGAACCGAATGGTAAATTTTATGGTGACCCTAACATATTTCAAATTCCCTGCTACATACGCTCAAAATGTTTTGAAGACACCTACATAGACCTTAGAGCCACTTCTAATATCTTGCCCATAGGAATTTACAAGAATAATTTGAAGAAATTTAGAGATAAGGTTAGATGGGAAGATTTAGAGATTAGGTTGGTAGGAGGAGCAAAAGTTTTGACCAAAGGAACCATTAAAGACCTAGTGATTAGGATAGAGGGATTGGATATCCCCACTGATTTCTTTATAGTTGAAGACAATTCGATTACTAGAGATCATGTGATTTTAGGTCAACCATTCTTGCTTTCGGTAGGTTCATCAGTTAATGTGAAAGCAAAAAAGATAACTTTGACCATGGGATATTGTAACACCCCAACATGGCGGAATCATGGGGTATCACTTAGAAAAGCACAGCATGACATGGGAATTATGTAGAGTCAAACTATATGCATTCAATAGATTGAAACATGACTTATGTGTCTTTCAACAGCATGTATAACGGCATGACTTATGTGTCTTTCAACAGCATGTATAACGGCATGACTTATGTGTCTTTCAACAGCATGTATAACGGCATGACTTATGTGTCTTTCAACAGCATGTATAACGGCATGACTTATGTGTCTTTCAACAGCATGTATAACGGCATGACTTATGTGTCTTTCAACAGCATGTATAACGGCATGACTTATGTGTCTTTCAACAGCATGTATAACGGCATGACTTATGTGTCTTTCAACAGCATGTATAACGGCATGACTTATGTGTCTTTCAACAGCATGTATAACGGCATGACTTATGTGTCTTTCAACAGCATGTATAACGGCATGACTTATGTGTCTTTCAACAGCATGTATAACGGCATGACTTATGTGTCTTTCAACAGCATGTATAACGGCATGACTTATGTGTCTTTCAACAGCATGTATAACGGCATGACTTATGTGTCTTTCAACAGCATGTATAACGGCATGACTTATGTGTCTTTCAACAGCATGTATAACGGCATGACTTATGTGTCTTTCAACAGCATGTATAACGGCATGACTTATGTGTCTTTCAACAGCATGTATAACGGCATGACTTATGTGTCTTTCAACAGCATGTATAACGGCATGACTTATGTGTCTTTCAACAGCATGTATAACGGCATGACTTATGTGTCTTTCAACAGCATGTATAACGGCATGACTTATGTGTCTTTCAACAGCATGTATAACGGCATGACTTATGTGTCTTTCAACAGCATGTATAACGGCATGACTTATGTGTCTTTCAACAGCATGTATAACGGCATGACTTATGTGTCTTTCAACAGCATGTATAACGGCATGACTTATGTGTCTTTCAACAGCATGTATAACGGCATGACTTATGTGTCTTTCAACAGCATGTATAACGGCATGACTTATGTGTCTTTCAACAGCATGTATAACGGCATGACTTATGTGTCTTTCAACAGCATGTATAACGGCATGACTTATGTGTCTTTCAACAGCATGTATAACGGCATGACTTATGTGTCTTTCAACAGCATGTATAACGGCATGACTTATGTGTCTTTCAACAGCATGTATAACGGCATGACTTATGTGTCTTTCAACAGCATGTATAACGGCATGACTTATGTGTCTTTCAACAGCATGTATAACGGCATGACTTACATATATTCCAAATGCATGTACAACAACATGACTTATGTGTCTTTCAACAGCATGTATAACGGCATGACTTATGTGTCTTTCAACAGCATGTATAACGGCATGACTTATGTGTCTTTCAACAGCATGTATAACGGCATGACTTATGTGTCTTTCAACAGCATGTATAACGGCATGACTTATGTGTCTTTCAACAGCATGTATAACGGCATGACTTATGTGTCTTTCAACAGCATGTATAACGGCATGACTTATGTGTCTTTCAACAGCATGTATAACGGCATGACTTATGTGTCTTTCAACAGCATGTATAACGGCATGACTTATGTGTCTTTCAACAGCATGTATAACGGCATGACTTATGTGTCTTTCAACAGCATGTATAACGGCATGACTTATGTGTCTTTCAACAGCATGTATAACGGCATGACTTATGTGTCTTTCAACAGCATGTATAACGGCATGACTTATGTGTCTTTCAACAGCATGTATAACGGCATGACTTATGTGTCTTTCAACAGCATGTATAACGGCATGACTTATGTGTCTTTCAACAGCATGTATAACGGCATGACTTATGTGTCTTTCAACAGCATGTATAACGGCATGACTTACATATATTCCAAATGCATGTACAACAACATGACTTATGTGTCTTTCAACAGCATGTATAACGGCATGACTTATGTGTCTTTCAACAGCATGTATAACGGCATGACTTATGTGTCTTTCAACAGCATGTATAACGGCATGACTTACATATATTCCAAATGCATGTACAACAACATGACTTATGTGTCTTTCAACAGCATGTATAACGGCATGACTTACATATATTCCAAATGCATGTACAACAACATGACTTATGTGTCTTTCAACAGCATGTATAACGGCATGACTTATGTGTCTTTCAACAGCATGTATAACGGCATGACTTACATATATTTCAAAGGCATGATCACAACGTTTACGTTTCATACAATACAATGTTTAACAACAACGATTCCATATAACGATTAACAACGTTTAACAAGCACGTTCTACAAATACGATTCCATATAACGATTAACAAAGTTCAACAAGCACGTTTAACAAACACGTATATGTACACTTTTCAGCCCGAATCTCAATTGAGTAGGGAGGGTTTACGAAACTCACCTTATTGTTGATAGTTCAACAGCAAAATAGAAGAGATTGATGTAGTTAACGATGACGAGCGAGTCAACTGGCCACGTTACGTATTCCCTAATTTCAATGTGAATTGATTTATATTCGTGCTAAATTCCAAATATAGATATACAACTATAAGGATTTATTAATACGCTTGTCAACGTAATTTTTGTTATAAAAGTTTAAGGGACTAAATTGTCAAATGTCCAAAGTATAAGGACGAAAAATGATACCTTTGAAAGTGTAGGGTAAAAATGTAACTTTTCGTATGTAATACGTATCCGTAGGATATATAAAGTATTCCTCTGATATTTCTAAATCCTTTTGAAGTATTTTTAAATAATAGGATTAATACGAAGAATGTATTAATCTTGTAACGAATAGATGTTTTCAATAGCAGAGATATGAAAAGATACCTTGAATGGTATGTATTATAATCAATACAAAATGTATTGATTACAATTGAAGAGATACCTTAAATGGCAGGAAAAACCAGCATTTTATTTCCAAGTTGTGTTAGGGTTGGCCTTGGGTCGTGAAGAATACCGGGCGAATTAAGTTGCTTAGTGATTGCTTATGCAAACTTTTCGCGAACTACCTTCCATTCCTCCAGCATAAGCCAAAGAGGCCCAAGGTGCAATCACTTTCGGAAACATTGTGCGGTTAAAAGCGTATCGAGGATATATTCTATCCATAAATCAAACAATTCGAAAATACGAAATAATTCACAGATGGTGAATAGTAATTATATGAATTAGGATAGTTAGGTATATAACTATGCCCTTGTTTATATACCATAATAAGTATTTAAAATGATTTAATAAAGTTTTACGATTTCTCGTACTTTCGCTAATAATTCATTTTTCGCAATAGTAACAATATTTCAATATTCATATATAAAAGCGATAGTTACCGTATTTAAATGCAATTATGTATCAATTGAGTATAAAATTAAGTTGACAAGCATTTCAATACATAACATATATTTCTAAAATCATAGAGCAAAGTATAGTAAGGTTTTATAAAAATACTTACAAGAAAGGAGAGTTTATGAACTCTAAGATCAAACTTTCGACGTACGAAGAACACGACTTCTGATTCAAATGAAATTTGCCCAAGACTTGGACTTGTTTACTTAATAATTGAAGATTATTCCCAACCCAAATTGAGTATTATAACTAGAACTTTTGAAGATCTTAGAGAGATTTGTTGATAACAACTTCTCTTGACGATTTTCGGCGAACTTTGAGATCAAAGCGACTTTGCTTATACTAGAACAATCAAGTGTTCTTTGAAACTTATAACAAAAAGGGGGAAGATGATTTTAGACTTATAGAATGCTAAATAGAGAGAGGATGAAGTTTAAGGTGTGAGTTTTTATGATAACTTAAGCCTAGTATTTATAGTAAATAAAATGGAGTTAAATATAATAAAAATGATGTACATTCTTGACTTTGTAACCTCATGGAATTAAATATGATAAAATTAGTATCCATTCTTGACTTTAACAACTTATGATCAGATTTTTAAAGATATTTAGAGGTTTATAACTTTGCTACTAAGTAAAGGAAAGTGCTAGGAAGTTTCCTCATGGAGGTGTATGGTTTTACTAGCTTTGGAAGTAAGTTTTCTTAACAATTTACACAACAATTGTCTACTAGTAACATTATTCAACTAATAAATCAAATATAGCTTGTGACAATTTCACGAGTATTCCTACTTTCCATAAAGTATGTCGGCTTTGTTCCATTAATGGAATTATCATCTAGCCACCGACACTGTTCCACCGACACTGTTTCACCGACACTGTTCCACCGAAACTGTTGGAACCGTACATTATACTTAAGGTTTCGTATATACGTTTTTCCTTGTTACTACCGTTACTCAATTACCGTCTATATTTCCATAATACATATGGGCCAATATCATAATCACATAATATGGGCTTAATTCTAGAAGCCCAATATAACATTATATTTAACCCAATTTACCGATAAATGTACGCAATTATGTCAAAGTTTCCATTTATTGAACTAGTTACTCAAATTACATACACGGTCAAACGGGTAAAAATCACAAATGTTACAGATATAACCAAGTAGTTCTGACCAAGGAGGACATCAGTAAGACCAACCCCTTTAGGACTAGATGCAAAGCAAGGAGCTTTGCATCGAAACTTAAGAAAAGGAGGATAGAGTCACACCTTAAGGATAAATCCGACCTTTACATCAAATCTCACACGGGTACCGGCCCTAGGCCTAACCCGTACTCCTCAACCTAGTTCCTAGGCTGAGTCGACTCGTTAAACTTAGCGCTTCTTGGGAGGCAACCCAAGCCGTATTTTTATTTTTATTTTTGTTTTTCATTTTTAGAATATGTGACTAATTGCAATTAAGTGATTGTTTTAAATTTTATCATTGTGATATTTTATGAAATATGTTTTGAGTATCACAGATGCAAGCTTTTAATGGATAAAGGAAACAAGTAACTTGTTGCAATCGTATTTCGTTTTTATGTTTTAGCTTGTTTTTTTCCATTTTTATATTTTGATTAAAGTGTGCAGGAGTATATTGCTTTGTAGTCTGAAGGAAACCATGCACTTGGCCAAAAGCTAAGTGTGGGGGAGTTCGAGAATCGAATCGTTGAAGAAATCAGACATCGGAACACGTGACAAAGCGCCGCTGGGAATGCATCAGGGCACTCCCAGCGCCGCTCCCGCTATGCCAGCGCCGCTCCAGGCCCAGAAGACCTTGCCAGCGCCGCTCCCAACTCCGTTCTGCGCACCAGATCACCAAAAATCCAAAAAAATTAGAAAAACCCAAAAATCCAAAAAAATTAAAAAATCAGAAAATACCAAAAAAAGAAGAAGATGGAGACGCATCCATGGATCGCCATCAAATGGAGACGATTGAAGTTATCGAAGCTCATCATGTTCAAGTCGCTCCACAAATGCCATCTTCAAACATCAATCATTAAATTTTAGGCCCGGGAAGTTTCGTTAATCCTGTTACTCTTTATTATTTTACATGTTTTTCCTATTACCCTTAGTTATATGTCTAGTACAACGAGGACGTTGTACAATTTAAGTGTGGGGGGATGGAATAGGAAAAACCCTTGGTCTAATTGCTTGATTTTGAACAAGTTTTCTACTACTTATCTCATGCAAATTAAAAGTTTTTTGTGTCTGAAAACTGTTTTGAGAATATAAGCTTTGCAAGTAGACAAAAGATGACGATAACTAAGCAACATTAGCTTTGGTAGGATGAACGGTTAGTTAGAATTGTTAGCTTAACTATAGACTTGTGGATGTTCATGCTTCCAACTGGATTAGAGCTTAGACTGAAACTGTATGCGATTACATTTACCATAGCACACTTAATTGGACTTTAATATGCCTAGCAATTAGAGCTTTCTAGTTATTAGTAGGTATATTAATTGGACTTAATTATACGTGCTTGTGTAGGAACTAGTTTAGATGTATGGTTCGCCTTAATTCTTGCACTATTTAATGTGAACTAGTTGCATGCGGAGTAGGATTATGAGTCATCTGGGGTCTCTGATAAATGTCTATTGCATGAATAATGTAGTATCTTAAGAAAGACAATCAGTAGATTAAACAAAGTTCAAAGAACTATTAACGAGTAAAATCTAAATAAAACGCATCAAGTTATGTCGCTCTGCGAATGAGGAATCACCAACCTGTCACCGCTGTCTCAACTATTAAAGATGATAATATCGTATGACTGCTTTAGTGTCTATCTAGCGAGCATGACTGTAGTGTAGGAGTATATCTAAGTAGTGACTCACAAGTACACACACCTTGAAATAACAAATGCCTTGCTAGTAGCTAGTAGTTCTGATTGCTATACAAACCTTATATAAGTGCTTAACTAGTCAGCAGAAAGTAGTAAGATTGAGTTGTAAGACATGTGGAAGTATAGAACTGTTTTAGAGGTATTAACACGAGTAAAAGGTTAGCTTTTAGTTTTGATTGACGAATTGTCTCACCTCTAGCTATAGCTTACTGATTTTGTCTAAAGCTTTCTCAAATTGTTTTGCATGACTGTTCTTTCAAATGATTTCAATAAAGTAGAATACTTTAACACTTAAGTTGTCCGCTCATCATTATTTTATTTTTCTTGGACTATTTGCTTGAGGACAAGCAAAGACTTAAGTGTGGGGGTATATGATGAGCGTCCATTTTGTGATAAAAACCCCTATCGAAAGGCTTCATTTCTGTGCTTAAATGAATTAATGTTCCGGAACTACTGGTACTTAATGGAATCGTATCTTTATGCAGGTTCACAGAAGATGCGAGAGAGGGTAAATGACATCAAGTGACTCAAGAAGGAAACCTATGAAGTTACAAGACACAAGGAAGTGATTCGGGAGCCGAACGAAGAAGAACAAGATACAGCAGGAGCCACCAGCGCCGCTGGGGATGTCCCAGCGCCGCTCCCAGGTCACCAGCGCCGTTGGCCCACATGAAACCCACACCCAGCGCCGCTGGCAAGCCCAGCCAGCGCCGCTGGGCGGCCCAGATCTGAAACCGACTTAAATCACTATTTAAGCCGAACTAACCCTCAAAACCCTAAGAGAGAGCCGATTCAGCAGCCCTAGTCGCCCAGTATCAACCCTAGTTCGTAGTTGCAGATTCCAAGAAGGTTTTGGAGCTTCCGGCACCTTCCGATCTTCACCCGCGGTCTAGATTTATCTTTTATATTTACTTTATATTATCAAACAATGTCTTTCATCTTTTCAGACTTTGTTATTCCTTTAATAATGCTAGGCTAGTAGGCTGAATACTTGTTTGGATCGATGTGATCATGTAGACGTTTATTGTTTTACTTTGTTTGTTGGAATTTGTTGGAGTGTGCTTTACTGTTTATCGTAGATCCATGTTTATTAGTAATTCATGATATTATAGGTTCTATATCTGCATGTATTAGTTTAATTCTGATGATCTGTCTATAATCATACACTAGGACTAATGCATAAAGATGGAAAACACTAGTCGGTCTATAACTAGATGTAAAAGGTGATTCACTTGTAACCGAGGGATCCAGAACCATAGTAACTAGGATGAATTGAACATGATGCTTAACAATGTCAGACGCGATCCAGTGACTTGTAACCGAGCACTGTGGTCACTGGAGAGAATTATTATCTGGTCATGGCTTAAGAGCCGGGTAACTAAAAGATGAACTAGTAACACAAACTTTAGGTCATTAATGCTTAAACAATGAATCTAGCGAGAATTTGTTTATAGGGTAGTGTGAGTCTAGCGACAGCACTAGTTACTTAGGCTTAGTGAATCTAACGAGAATCTAAGCCGTGATTAAGTTTCCAACAGTCCAGCAAACGGGTAGAATAGTATTTGGTCGTACCATGAGATCGGAGATGCCAAACAAGTATTTTATTTTAATTACTGTTATTTGCTTTTTCAATATTTTACGTTGTGTCTTCTGACGCAGTCTGCCCCGGTAATACCGGATAGTTACTGTTAGGTAGTAGTTTATTAGGAGTTAGTGACAAACCCCCAAAACAAACTAGAATTACACATATTATTAGATTAGGTAGTGCAAGCGTCCCTGCGAACGATCCTGTAATTTACCACTAGACTATACTACACAGACCGGGTTCTCTGCTCGTAAGTGTGTTAGTTTTAGAATAAGTTACTTGTACAACATTATAAATTTAAAAGCTAGAATCAATAATAAAAACGCACATCAGTAGCAGCACCTTCTTTATCCATTAATCTGTAATAGCTCAATTAATTTCCTTTAAGATTGTTGAAAATTGTTAGCTTTCAAACAATATGATAATTACACAGAATTAATTATCACGGGCTTAATTGAAATATTACAAATAATATACTTCACTATAATAAAGATTTGGAATAATATATATTACCACCTGTAATAGTTGATCACTAACACTAATCTGCACGGATAGAACACCTGTCCGTCTGTAAAATTTGATCACAAACACTGATCTGCACGGATAGAACTCCTGTCCTTAAAGGAAATTACGCGCTCTAACGGCTGTAAGCTTCAGCGTAAAACCCCAGGATTTAATGCAGAATACTATTATTTCTACAGCTTAGAAATAAGCAATAAACGCAAAGTTGATTACTTGGAAACACGACCACATCAAGGTTGAGAGCTACAGAATATGTGTGTATTAATCACCTAGAAGGCTAGAACCAAACTAACACTTTGGTTCTTTTCTTATCATGACATGAGCCCCAAAATAAATATAGTTGAAAGAAAACATTCTCAAATGAATCAATGTTTTCATTCTATATGTCAATCTTTTTAAAAATTGATTCAAGAGCAAAGTTCGATGTGTAATGAACACACCAGGGAAATGAATTTAAAGAATGCAAACATTTGGAACTTCATTTCACTTAAAAAAAGCTTACGGATGGATAGTTGCAATTTAATAATGAAGAATGACTACACAATTTTAACATACAAAAAACATAACCTGTTCTTTCACCATATTTTGCCGACTTTAATTTCTTTATTCTCAATGGGCGGCTATGTAGTGATTATTTATATATAAGAGTTTATATATCCGGATATATATATACCCGTATATCTTAATCTTTATTTGAGACTCGATATCCTATTCTCATCACAATAGAGATATATCTCAGTAAACATACACACATATTTATTCTCCTCTTATGTGGGACAAAGGTAAACATGCCAACTTGCATAATTTCCTTCCTACACATAAAATTTCCAACAATAAGCACATTCAAACACCCTCTTCATATTGGCAGACATCTCTACTCTACAGTCATATAGCTCACAACTGGTTTTTTGTTTTCACCATCTTAGTGTTTCCTTGAAGCTTGACTAAGTACAGTGATGGACATACAACATAACCCTTTTTAAGTTCATCTCATTTCTATCACCTCGTACATGTAAATTTTAGAGAGAGGTATATGCGTACATGGTTGGCTAATGCATGGAATCTTTATCCAAGCCCCCTTTGCTTCCCAATTTCAAAGTTGTAACTTGATAAATAATATGAAGAATTCCTAATAAACCAAAAAACACAACAATGTTTATAAAAATGTAAGTAAAACAACAAATCAAAAACATTTGCTTTTGCTTACACTAAGTGCATCATCTAATGATGAAGCCCATTTTCAGGTTATTTTTATGCAATATATTCCCATAATCTCCTTCCTCCTAATCACCATATCTTTTTCAGATCAAAATAAAATTAACTCAATTAATTTAATAGGGTGGGTTCGAGTCCCACTTCTCACATTTGTGAGGGTAGATTAATAGGGGTTTTTCGAGAGTCCTGGTTTAAGAGTAGGAGTAGAATAAAATGACGTTAACAAAAAATTAGCAGTGGTCACTCAAAGGTTGAATGACCCAGAAGAAAAAAAGTGTGAAAAAAAAACAAGTATGCCGTAGTTGAAAACCCGAACACGATGCCATTGCAACATCTTCAATATGTTAGCTTGGAATTCAAGCGGGATGCGATGCAGAAAAATGTGAGTAGTAACACGAGTTGTGGCCACAAAAAGGTCGGATGACTCAAAAGTGAAAAAAAATCAAGAAATAACCGTAATGAGAAACTCGAACAAATGTGATATGAAAAAATTCATATTGTGATACGGTTATCACGTGAACAAATAGTAATGGTTACTACTCACATTGTTCTCTTTAAATATAGAACATAACTAGGGGAGTTCCCATGCGATGCACGACATGATAATCGTCTATTGTTTTCATGTTATTCGTTTTGTAGGATGTGTCGTCAATGGACCTGTTGTGTATACTGTGTTTCATGCTTATAAAAAAAATCAAATACACATTAAAAAAACATATCAAAACTACAAAATTCTTACAAAATACAACAAAAGAATATACCCGGCAATGATGGTGTTGGTGTGCATCACCAGTCTAACTATATTTCATATTAAATGAAATTCAATATGCCATTAAAAAATATGGTATTATTTTTTACATAACACCCACCCACCCATTATATGTATAGGGGGAGAGTCGTGCGATAAATGTCTATTGTTGTCATGTTGTAGGTCGTTTTAGACGTGACATGTTTCGTAGGTGTTGAGTCGGATTTGTATGTTGACGCATTAGCTTTCGTGAAACCCAAGTAAAGAAACTCATCGATGGATATGTGTCGTATACAATGACCAATCATATTAGGAATTAATCATTGTTTATATATGACAACTGCAAGATATTAGTTTACAACGATAGGATACATGAAAACATAAAGATCATATATGAGGAAAAAAAGGTTACACCCTGATGTGTGTTAAGATGGTAAAACGCATGATACGTCAAACACTTGTGCATGAGTTTGATGACCAAGTTGTTGATGAGGGTTATAAAGTGTTGAGTTTTTTTAAAAAATAGAACGGTATTGGCATGATGCGGCGGTGTAATGGCAGGAACCGGTGGTGGTAGAGGTGGGTGGTGGTGGCGTGTGGCGTAGCGGCGGTGGTGACGTGGTGGCGATGGAATGACGCCAGCGGTGGTGGCATGTAATGACGGCGGCGGTGGTGGCGGTGACGGGTCATGGTGGCCCCGAATTCACTAATATCAAGGATGGATAACGTATTTTCATGGAATTATAATCAACACATCTTGATTTTCAGATTTAATGTAACTAACAAAACTCTGATTTCTTACTTTAATATGTAGGATTTACGTTTACTTTACTTGCATATTTATGAAGGATGAAAAAATGATAGGAAACTCAATAGGTCATGACATTTAAATTAGTTATAGTAATTCATAAATCAATTAATGAATTAAGCCAAAACAAAATATTCAAGCTTGTTTATTTAGAGCTTAATCATAGTTTAATCATAGTCAAAATAAAATATTCAAGCTTGTTTATTTAGAGTTTAATCATAAATAACCTATAATTAATGCATTCAATTTTGTTTCATGGTACTAAACTTTTATATATATGTAGATATATATATACAAATATTAATAATATATATTGATATAATATTAATACTAGTCCTAATACCCGTACGATGTACGGTAGCTATATAGATTGTATCATAAAGAAATTCGAATATGCCTCATATATGATTCGTGAGTATGAAATAAATTGTGGTTAAAGTAAACGATGATCGAAGCTAAATTATAATAAACAGTAATGATAAATATAATATATGTTTAGTTAGAGTTTTGGATTTACCTTAAATTTTTATAATCACATCAAAATCGGAACTTATAAGCATAGTGGATGACGGCAAATAGCCTTGTGATTTTGGATCGTAAACTCAAAATTTTGAAGTCTTCATGTTAATAGCTTTTATAAGTAATATAAGTAATAAAGTTGAAGAATTGAGAAAGAAAAAGAAACAATGTTATTAATTAGAAAACGATCAATCAAATAAAGTTATAATGTGTTTTGTATTTATAAGCCAAAAGTTAAAGTTTAATTCTAAGTCTAATAAGAAAATCGAATCTATATATACAATTAAAAAAGCTAATTTAATAAAAATAAATAAATTAAAAATCACGTGTCGATCAATGATTACGCCACGTGTCGTTTTAAGAATATCTCAATCGTGTTTTAGTTTATTGGTAGATATATATTAATTAATACTAATTATAAATTGAATAAAGTTAACAAACATGTTCATTACATCAATATCTCATTATAAACATTTTATTTTAATGACAAATTTCATTCAACAACACATTAACCCATAAAATTTAACTATGCTTCGGACCTGTTTATAAAAATATAATAATTGGAATTAATAATTAAAAAATGAGTTTATCTATTAAGTTACTTAAGAATGTTCACTTTTTTCTTAATAAAAAAATTAAGTCATATCTATTTATTACTTAATCCATAAAGAAATTATTAATTTGTAAGGTCAATCACTTAAATAATTTATCATACGAGGTCTTAAGCCACGTGCGTTGCACGTTCGGGATGAATTATATTTGTTTTCGCGTAATAGTTGTATTTAAAAAGTATTATTTTGATTGTTAGCGTGTGGTTTAAAAATGATCTATAGTAAAACGATGTTGAGCTGTGTGTTACAGAGCATTGACTTGTTGTATATGATGAATTTTTTTTTTTTAAATGTGAATTTCGCTTGAAACTTCGTGTCGCGATTCGACAGCGTAAGGTCTAGCATACGTTGTATTAACCATTTAACCGGATCCGCGCTAGAGAGCCCTCTCAAAGTAGAAATGCCTATTTCAAATACCCGATGGGGGATAACCCCTTACTAATTCGCCCGAGGGCACGACTATTAATAGGGGTAAACTCTGCCCCTTCAGACTTGAATCTTGGTATACCCAAGCCAAGCCCTCATCAAGGGACTTCTATGTCCTCCCCAAGGCTTGAACACAAGACCTCTTGAATGAGAGGATGGTCATTCAACCATTGAGCTAATGCTCAAAGACTTGTATATGATGAGTTTAATCACTTATTTTTTCACATATCATCATCTAATAGTTTTAAGATGATTTTTAGGTTAATTTATAGGGTGATAAATCATTTTTATTTATATAATGTTTGTTACTTCCATGATATGTACAATATGTTGTTACTAATAATTAATTTAAGTTAATTAGCGTTTATTGTTTGTTTTGAAAAAGTATGTAATACGTTAGTTGGTGTATATTTGTTATCTATTGTTTTCGAGTGTAATCTTTAAATGTACTTATATTTAAATGAAATACCATCTAAAAATATGGTAGCAATTGAGTATTAGTAACTCTCTTTCACATTCCATTCGTTCAACTTCCTAATCGTCTTCAAAAGTATGGCCAATTGAATTCCACAACTTCTCATTAAATCACACTTACATGGATAATCAATCAATAACTCTTCCAATAATGCACATACCCACTAATCACATAACAAATCAAGAATTTACTACCCATGCTACATACATTTGTAAACCATGCAATTAGAGCTATAACAACAATTATGAAAAGAGATTATTTTAGTTTTGATTCATGACTCAACTTTAATATTACATAAAAATTACTTATTTTTCCACATGTCATCATCTAATAGTTTTAAGATTATTTTTAGGTTAGTTTATAGGGTGATAAATCATTTTTATTTATATAATGTTTGTTACTTCCATGATATGTACAATATGTTGTTACTAATAATTAATTTAAGAAAATTAGCGTTTATTGTTTGTTTTCAAAAAGTATGTAATACGTTAGTTGGTGTATATATGTTATCTATTGTTTTCGAGTGTAATCTTTAAATGTACTTATATTTAAATGAAATACCATCTAAAAATATGGTAGCAATTGAGAATTAGTAACTCTCTTTCACATTCCATTCGTTCAACTTCCTAATCGTCTTCAAAAGTATGGCCAATTGAATTCCACAACTTCTCATTAAATCACACTTACATGGATAATCAATCAATAACTCTTCCAATAATGCACATACCCACTAATCACATAACAAATCAAGAATTTACTACCCATGCTACATACATTTGTAAACCATGCAATTAGAGCTATAACAACAATTATGAAAAGAGATTATTTTAGTTTTGATTCATGACTCAACTTTAATATTACATAAAAATTACTTATTTTTCCACATGTCATCATCTAATAGTTTTAAGATTATTTTTAGGTTAGTTTATAGGGTGATAAATCATTTTTATTTATATAATGTTTGTTACTTCCATGATATGTACAATATGTTGTTACTAATAATTAATTTAAGAAAATTAGCGTTTATTGTTTGTTTTCAAAAAGTATGTAATACGTTAGTTGGTGTATATATGTTATCTATTGTTTTCGAGTGTAATCTTTAAATGTACTTATATTTAAATGAAATACCATCTAAAAATATGGTAGCAATTGAGTATTAGTAACTCTCTTTCACATTCTATTCTTTCAACTTCCTAATCATCTTCAATAACAGGGCTAGTGGAATTCCAAAACTTTTTATTAAATCACACTTACATGGATAATCAATCACCAACTCTTCCAATAATGCAAATACCCACTAATTCACATAACAAATCAAGAATTTACTACTCATGTTACATACATTTGTAAACCATGCAGTTAGAGCTATAATAACAGTTATGAAAAGAGATTATTTTAGTTTTGATTTATGACTCAACTTTAATATTACATAAAAATTACTTATTTTTCCACATGTCATCATCTAATAGTTTTAAGATTATTTTTAGGTTAGTTTATAGGGTGATAAATCATTTTTATTTATATAATGTTTGTTACTTCCATGATATGTACAATATGTTGTTACTAATAATTAATTTAAGAAAATTAGCGTTTATTGTTTGTTTTCAAAAAGTATGTAATACGTTAGTTGGTGTATATATGTTATCTATTGTTTTCGAGTGTAATCTTTAAATGTACTTATATTTAAATGAAATACCATCTAAAAATATGGTAGCAATTGAGTATTAGTAACTCTCTTTCACATTCTATTCTTTCAACTTCCTAATCATCTTCAATAACAGGGCTAGTGGAATTCCAAAACTTTTTATTAAATCACACTTACATGGATAATCAATCACCAACTCTTCCAATAATGCAAATACCCACTAATTCACATAACAAATCAAGAATTTACTACTCATGTTACATACATTTGTAAACCATGCAGTTAGAGCTATAATAACAGTTATGAAAAGAGATTATTTTTAGGTTAATTTATAGGGTGATAAATCATTTTTATTTATATAATGTTTGTTACTTCCATGATATGTACAATATGTTGTTACTAATAATTAATTTAAGAAAATTAGCGTTTATTGTTTGTTTTCAAAAAGTATGTAATACGTTAGTTGGTGTATATATGTTATCTATTGTTTTCGAGTGTAATCTTTAAATGTACTTATATTTAAATGAAATACCATCTAAAAATATGGTAGCAATTGAGTATTAGTAACTCTCTTTCACATTCTATTCTTTCAACTTCCTAATCATCTTCAATAACAGGGCTAGTGGAATTCCAAAACTTTTTATTAAATCACACTTACATGGATAATCAATCACCAACTCTTCCAATAATGCAAATACCCACTAATTCACATAACAAATCAAGAATTTACTACTCATGTTACATACATTTGTAAACCATGCAGTTAGAGCTATAATAACAGTTATGAAAAGAGATTATTTTAGTTTTGATTCATGACTCAACTTTAATATTACATAAAAATTACTTATTTTTCCACATGTCATCATCTAATAGTTTTAAGATTATTTTTAGGTTAGTTTATAGGGTGATAAATCATTTTTATTTATATAATGTTTGTTACTTCCATGATATGTACAATATGTTGTTACTAATAATTAATTTAAGAAAATTAGCGTTTATTGTTTGTTTTCAAAAAGTATGTAATACGTTAGTTGGTGTATATATGTTATCTATTGTTTTCGAGTGTAATCTTTAAATGTACTTATATTTAAATGAAATACCATCTAAAAATATGGTAGCAATTGAGTATTAGTAACTCTCTTTCACATTCTATTCTTTCAACTTCCTAATCATCTTCAATAACAGGGCTAGTGGAATTCCAAAACTTTTTATTAAATCACACTTACATGGATAATCAATCACCAACTCTTCCAATAATGCAAATACCCACTAATTCACATAACAAATCAAGAATTTACTACTCATGTTACATACATTTGTAAACCATGCAGTTAGAGCTATAATAACAGTTATGAAAAGAGATTATTTTAGTTTTGATTTATGACTCAACTTTTATATTAAGGATAATAGTTAAGAGAACACACAAACCTTTATATTACGTCAAATTACTATTGGTAATATAAAAGACATCTAATAAAACATAATGTTTTCATGTTCATGTGTATATTAGACCAACTAATCCATGACTCAGGACTCAACCAAGTCCACAAAGAAATACAAGTGACAACAAGTCTCACCGCAACCCAAAACTGAAAACAATTTCACGACGCTTGATTTCGTATTTCTATAATCGGGTTGAATTCATTCGTCATCTGTCCCAAAATACCTGTCCCCAAACTCTCCCATGCCAGGAAGAACACGATACTCTTCATTCAACCCTGTTTCTATCTCTGATGTTACTATCTTAATTCTAAGGAACCGCTTGCAGACTACATGCACTCCTTGTGGTGCCTGTTGACAACACGCACAATTTTTTTCATAATTAGCTTCACATTTTTGGTCAAAAGGTTGACGTATATGATTAGCTACCCTACTTACAGATATTAGATTTAGAAATATGATATTGGCCTCGGGTACCCCTTTCTTTAGAAGCAAAGATATAGCTTGAAAAGCTGAATGCCTGAACAAATCATTTGTGAACAAATCATTTGTGATTGTCAGAAACGAACACATATTCAAATAAATGACTTAAAAGAAATCTCTGAAACTAACCTGTTCCAAGAACATGGTCCAATAACAAGACGTGCCTGTCAGATATGTCTTGGGGAAAATTTTCATATATTAACTGCAGAAATAGTTCAAACAGTATAGATATTGATGTCTTCGTGCAGAAAACACTTGAACCTAGTTTTTAAGTGTATAAACGGGGTGGTTATGTATTCTGAGAGGCAAAATTGAGGCTGACAAATCTTTGATTTATAAATCAGTCAATCATGGTATTCTTTTATTTAGTATGGGTTGATGGGTAAAAAAATAAAAATTTGATAAATTATAGAAGGTTAAAAGAAAACGCAACACAAGGGTCGAGCAGGGAAGGAACAACCACAAAAGTTTTTCCAATTCATAAATCCAACGTGGATTATTAATGAAGTTATCTTAAATTTTAGTCACATTTGACACTAGACATGTGCAGAAAGAGAAGTTGAACAATATGTGTTTTATTTTGACCTGTTACCCAGCCCATCTGACCCACGCATGTTGCCGCGTCTAGCTTTTAACTTCAGTTAAGAAAGTGTGGTCTTGTGGAGCATGCGTTTAAAAGCATTAACACAAACCTGTTGGCCATTGTCGCCTTCTCTATGAATAAGAATCTTTTCTACTTTAATACCCTTACAACATGCTCGCAATGCATTCTCCATACTCTCACCACTGCAAACAAATTGGCTCTACTTAATTTGCAACACACAAACTTGTTGCAGATTGGCTACTGAATTTATAGGGTAGCCACGTACAGATCTACCATACTTAAGAAACAATATTCAGAATAACCTTAAGAAGCTGATTTAAATTAAAATACCTCCGGATGACAGAAACTCCACATAATCTCTTAAAAAATCTGCACCTGTGTATACTGAGCCAGCATTGACACAATCCAAGAACATCATTAAGGAAAAAATAATTGGCTGCACAAAATATAGCAGCTTACGTGACAAAACTGATGAACCATTAATCAATAGCATTACTACAATACAATCCTTTGTGGCTGCAGAAGCTTACCGGTTGGAGTTAACACCTGCTTTTCTGTAAATGGTAAATGTCCCAAACCATGCTCAACAACCTGAATAAACCAATTGACAATTATGCACATATAACATAAACGATGTTTCCCACCCCAGAAAAAGAACTCACCAAGCGAATCAATCTGTCCGCATAAAACACAAAATCATGTTTTGTTGTTTGAGCATCACGTATAAGTGTATGCATGCCACGTATCTGCATGAGAAGAAACACAAACAATGAGGAGAGTGTATAAAAAAAATACCAAAAAAAAAAATATTGGTAGGCCTAAAACATGGACCTTAAAATAGACCTAGAATACGATGGAGATGTGCAGTGTATAAAAAAAAAAAAAAAAAAACAGAAGATGCAAAATATCATGAGCTATGGAACTTGAAGCTGTACCTAAAAAGTTGAGTGAATGACATATAGGTTGGGATATATTTTACAAAGATCATGTTGACCAAGTTTTGTCCGAATATGTTGGACAATTGAATCAATAGCTACATGATTGTCTCCTCCCCAAAGTATGATAATATCAGCATACTGTTTTGTTGGAAGTATAAAGTCATCAAAAGCTGGCTTTACAAACTTTGAGTACAGCAAATAAGTTAAGTACTTAAGTTTGTTACTAAACATAAGATATTGAATAAATGAAGACAGATCTCCAATAAAGAATCATTTAGAATGAAAATATAAGGCTCTTAGAGATTTGTTAACCTTAGAGCCCACTCCGACTCATATAATAGGACTTTTCAGTCCAAACGTCTATGAGCTATTTAACATTCTTAACGAAACAATTTAACGTAGTCATTTTTCCCGAAAAAATATTGGTAGGCCTAAAACATGGACCTTAAAATAGACCTAGAAATACGATGGAGATGTGCAGTTTAAAAAAAAAAAAGATGGAGATGTGTCAAAATTAAAGGTAAATTATGAGGAGAGTAAAAAGTACATGTTTTGGGTAGATATTTTAGGCCTATATATCATAACTCTTTTGCTTTCACCAAAGCTTGAACTCTAACTTTGAACTTCTATCAAAAAAGGGTAGGAATCTTCAACTAACCTGATCAAGTACCATACCGATATCTCGTCCCTTTTCACCTGTATCACGCCTTATTCTCCTTGCAAGGCGAACATCAGCATCTGCACTGAAAATCACAACTGTAAATACTGCTAAATGAGCGAACAAATTCATTTATATCAAAGTAGCTCATGGATAAAGAATTTGAGTTGTTATATGTTTATATATTCATACCGAAGAAAGCTTGCAACAATGAAGACTTCAGGTTATAAAAGTCTTATGATACTTATTTGGGAATATGCAAATCGAGGAATTGAATCATTCGCGAGAAAGATATCTATCCAGGACGACAATGATCATCACTACCATGGACCAAGAGTCAATGTCCAAATTGGTTTTAATGAGAAATATGTGGATTCTTAGTCCTCGTCATCTTTTCATTTGAGGGATTTTAGTATAGTTAGCTTTATCCTTTGTATATGGTTTTTATTTTCCTTGTTTGTATTAATTCATACTCATATCTCCTTACAGTGGTTGCTTTGCTTTTTAAATATTTTTTGTGAAGGAAGTAATATAAACATGAACTTACTTAACATATTGCAGGGTCATATTTTTCAAGAGAGAAGGATGCCGTAGAACAAGGTTTCTCCATTCTTCCTGGTCGATTTTTCTGTCATGTTTTGTATCAGCTTCTTCAAAGGTCTGAAAAAATGCACCAACTCGTCACTTGGGTTTTCAGCAATTGTTTTTATATATGTCTGTTTTGCAATTTACATAGCTTTTCTAATATTAGTAAAGAGTAAATGTTCAGTTACTTTGTCAACGATACTCTCTATCACATCGTCTGATAGATTCATCCCTGATTCAGCAAGGGTAGCCACCACCATCTGCTTCACCTACACATTCATTGATATAATCAGATTAGTTATTTATTCGATGCCTGCATACATACATATATATTGACGCACATGTAGTAATGTATACACATTTAACTTACCTCTTGTCTCTCTATGAAGCCTTGCTGTTTGAGATCATAAAGCTGAAAGGAAACTGCAAATCCACAACAAGAAGAATATAAGGCTCAGGATGCTAATTATTTAATAGAGAAATTGTCACAAATCGTCCCTGTGGTTTGCTCGATTCGCATTTTCATCCCTGTGCTTTTTTTTATCATTAGGTGTCCCTGTACTTTTCATTTTCATTGCCAACCGTCCCTAACACTAACAACCGTTAGTTTTGCTCCGTTAAACCCCTCATGTGCAATGCACATGAGGGTATAATCGTCAAGTTCATAACCACAGGGACTATTTGTAATAAAAACATTGGATTAAAAAAAAATCTTTGTATTCCTTCTCCCACACAACTCCGACCACCATTCCTGACCGGCCGGCCTCCACCTGCCACCGCCGGAAAGGTTCGCCAGAAACCGATAACCACCATCCCACTATGGTTACCAAAACATTGACAAAAGTCGACCATTTCAGTCCCAAAAACATTGACAAAACAGTGATGGTTCACGGTGGTGATAAAAGGTGGTGAAAAGTGGTGGTCTATGGCGGTTCGAACCAAAACCGAAGAGAAAAACATAATAATCGAGCATGCTCAGATCTATAACAACCTGTATTGAAGCTTGAACGTCTCTTCTTCTTTCTAGACCGTCGTTAGGTGGTGGTAGTCCGGTGGTGCGTGGCTGTGTGAGAGAGAAATAGAAGGAAAAAAAAAAGAAAAGATTAGGGTTTTTTAGAGAGAGGGGCGAAATGGGTTTGTTTAGAAGATCGTTACTTACGTTTCATACTTTCCTGGGATGTTATGGAATCGTGTAGTGGTGGCTGGAAAACGAAACAACAACGACGACGGTAGAGTGGCAGAGCAGCAGCAGCGGCGACGGTTCTGTGGTTGTGATTAAGTAATTAAGGCTTAGGGTTAAAGATGAAACCCTAATTGTTGTTGGGGATGATGGCCGGAGTTTTTTATGGTGAAAAAGAGCGGCGGCAGGAGGCTGTGAGGGTGACCGGAAGTTTGGCTGGTGGTGGGAGTGAGAGAGGAAGGAAGATGATGAGTTTTTGTCTTTTATTACAAATAGTCCCTCAAATATGTTTTATCACAAATAGTCCTTATGGTTACAAACTGGACAAAAATGCCCTCATGTGCAATGCACATGAGGGGTTAACGGATGAAAACTAACGGTTGTTAGTGGCAGGGACGACTAGCAATGAAAATGAAAAGTACAGGGACACCTAATGATAAAAAAAAAGCACGGGAATCAAAATGCGAATCGAGCAAACCACAGGGACGATTTGCGAGAATTTCTCTATTTAATATAAGAGAATCATATACCCAAACATAATTGAACTCCAAAAACTCAGTGGAAACGACTGCAACTTACAGTTAATCTTATCATCAATAGGGGCATTTGGATGAAACACTGAGAGTGCACGAGCAAACTCTTCAAATACCAAGATTCCATTGTGCTTTGTGTCAAACAAATCGAACACCTGAAGTCAAAACAACCCAAAGAACTTCTAAACAACCTTCTATAATACATTTTACTTGACAAAAGATGCTTAAAAAGCAACCATACCGGATCAGCAAACAAACTCTCCTTTTTATTGGTATTAAATAAGGCCAACTGAAACTTTTCCTGCATTGAAGTCAGATAGTTAGAACTGATGCCACAGCTTAATAACCTAATCAAGACGATGTAAGCTTTCGCAAACCTTATTGATTAATTCGTCTTCATTGACTGTACTACTAATCTTCTTAAATAGCTCATGAAGAGCTTCTATTTCACTTACACTAACTGCATTACACAAAAGCAACTACATTCAGAATGAAATTAACACCAAACATAAAAATGGGTATGATTCTTCCTTTAGCAAACCTTCCTTTGTTTTTATACTGTTGAAAGCAATGTATTTCACCAATTAAGGTTGTATTTCAAGTTAAATTTTTGATAACTCATGCTCTCAAGTTTTTTTTTCAACCAGTTTATGCAAGAATATTTTTCTTTTTAGGGAGCAATGGCAGTGAACAACATGATTTTAAACGAAAAAACATTACCGTGTTTGCAATCAGCAAATGCATTCTTGGATCAATTTTCAACTTAACTAATAAACGAATAATAAGAATAGGGTAGTGTAATTTCGTTTTAAATATAAAACCAATTCTTTTCCGATCGTTGTGAAACATGTTAAATAGGGTAGCATACAATGTTACTGTCGTGTCTGGAACTGTCAATCACAGGTTCAAATAATTATTTCGATAAAAGTTGGGTAAAAGGGAATCAGGTCAATGCAAACAGTATTGATCATCAACAGAAAGTTGACCATAAGACGGGGAGGGATGAATTTGAGTGCCTCATAGATAGCATACCATGCACATTAAGATGAGGTAATATAACAAGGTTCTGTGAACATAAGTTATTCTTTTTATACAAGTTCTCATGCCTAAGGATCGAAAAAAATGATGAAGATAATGCACTAAAAACACTGAAGTTACCTTGACCAGGAGCATTGGTAATTGTTGATGACTGACGTGTTACGGTCTGAGTCTGCTCTGCACCCATTCTAGCATTCTGCACAGGAGAGAATGCAAGTTCAATTTATGAATCACCAAAATTTCTACCATAACCGCTTTGTATATAAATAAGAAAAACGTATGAAGGTCTATATTTCAGAGGCAAATGCAACAGATTAGGTCATTTTCCAATGTTTGTTCGTGATACCAGCTTGTAATAATTTTACGCAGATGATAGAAATTGTATTGACTTGCACACAGCATTGAAAGTTAGCAATTTAGCGTAAGCTACAACATTCGTAGTTGACTGGGAAGTGTTGTAGCTTACGCTAAATTGCTAATTTTCAATGCTTGGATCAATGCCCGTTATGTTTTATCTGTACCAGGTCACCTGGCTCAAACAAATATAGACTGAAGGAGACGGGTCTAACAAGTTGAAAGTCACCTGAAGTGTATTTTTGAAATGATACAAATTTATAATCATTTCATACACTTGTTATATAAAGGAAAAGTTAAAATTTTCTAAAGAAAGTGATCGGGGTAAACTAACAGGATTACCACCAATTTTTGGGTAATCCGTTACCCAACCCGTCCAATTTGACATCTCTATTAAGAAGAAACCTTGCAGTGTCAGACTTATTATAATGAAGCTTGGTAACAGGATCTCCATATTCCAACTCTTCTACCACTCCGTAAGCTATATCCATCATTGGACCCATGTTCAGTTTTGAGGTCACATCAGGCAGCTTAGAAGCAACATTGAGGTAAGCATTGTGTGGGTGCGTGTAATCTTCAAAAGGTAAGCAGCTTACAAATTCAATGAAATGGCGTGGCCATTCTCTTTGAGATAAGCAAGAAGGTTGCCAGCTTTCCAGCTTCAGAATTAAGGGACACACTTTGCTTTTGAAACGACTCTTGGAATATCCTTTTAAGAATTCATACAGTTTAATAGTCACCTGCATATCATGAGAGTGAAAGTGTCATCCCTATAATTTGATTTGTTACTAGCTATATACAGCATCACTATATTATTACACTGACCTTGCTCCAATCCGAGCAGTCAATTGCATTCACTTCACAGGTGCAGGAATGTTTACCACTTTTTCTAATATCCCGAAAAGCACGCCACAAAACCCTTGGCTCCCAACTTAGCCCCGAAGAAGTAGAAAGCACATCACTGACTATTATAGGCTCACCTTTTGACCAATGCAATTGGAAATGGTTCATATCTTGAGGTTGAAATATCTTTAGCTCTTGAAAAATGCAAATAACTTGCATCAGATTTTTCTTGTATAGCTTCATCGCAATAATCAGGACACATCCAACATTTCTTAGAATTATTGGATGTATCATCACTTCCAATAACTGTGTATATCACTTTTACTTTCTCCAACAGATTCATAACCCAATCAATGGGCATTATGCATTTTAGTTCAAGAATCCCCTTTTCACAACCACCAATAGCTTTTGGTGGGCAAGGAATGCTACCATCTATCCAGGCTTTCCATAGAAGGTGTCCATCACGCAATTCCCGGCAACATTTAGAGCATAAATCATAGCCACATACACAACTTCTATAGAAGTCAAAGAGATACACGCCGCAATTGTCACTGCACAAAGTAAAACTTTTAGTACATGTGTTTAATGGCATAGAATACTTCTGAAAGGTTAGATAATCATTTCATGACTCCTACCAAAATGCATCAACATCCACCTCATACTCATCACCCTTCAGCTGCAACTCCGACAGAGATAATCCTGCCCAATAAGAGATGTATAACAAATAGAATAATTATTGTTGCCATTTATACTTCAACATTATCCATCCATCCACAACATGTATTGGCATAACTGAAGTACGATGCAATAAAGCAGAAAGTTCTAAAGTTCTAACACGGTGATTCAGAAACCTAACTAAATATACTTAAAAAACATTAAGACACAAGTTACATAGGTTCATTTTAAAAAGAAGTTACCTTTAAACTTAGCTTCAATTTCCTTTTCCATCTGTTGCTCTTCATTCAGATGTCTTACAAGAGGGAAAACTTTCATAAGTATATGTTGGCAGTATTGAAGTCTATTGAATTTGGGGCAAGAATACCTTTTTATAGCCTGAAAAAACTATCAACAGAAATGCTATTTAGTGGCCTGAGAGAAACACAAATGATAATGTCGAAGATTTTATCACAGAAACCAACATTAGATGAACCTCCACGCAAACATTCTTTGCAATTGCAGTTATTGCGACAAACGGGGCAAGCCTTGGCAAATTCCTCCTCTGAAGCATTGGGGTGCCTATGTCAAGGAAAAGTGGAAAACACATTATGTCAAATTGGTAAAACGATATAAAAAGTGTAAAGTTACAATGCAACACTATACCAACTACGCAGCTATATAGCTACAATCATTCTTTTAAATTTTCTGAGACATGTACAAAAAACAAACTCAGTGGATATCCTCAGTGAACAGAAGAAGAAAGTGCTAAGTTCAAAACATGAAAACCAACTCAAAGATATAACAGATTTCAAAGGAACATTGATGAACTGAGCTGCGTTTGGTTCCTAGACTTTCTTCAATCATTCAAATTTGTTTGAATAGTTATATATTCGTCCTAGTTATCTCAGTTATATTATCATTATACTTGTATAACCTTAACAATACTCGACTGTTACACATATACCAACTACAAATGCCTATTTTACAAAGCTATAAACAAATATGCCATTAGCCAATTCTCCTTGCATCATAAGAAAGGGTAAAAGCCTTAACTTTATTGTCATGCATGTTTAAGTATATAACTTTTTGACGTCCGTTTAGGTAACTTAACCTTTAGCCTTTAGGTGACCAGATATGCCGAGAACGTGGATGAAACCAAAAGTTACTATTAGCTAAACGAACAACCTGTTCAAGTTAATCCTATTTTCTAACATTTTCCAATTAGATTAAATAGAACTTGGTGTATGAAATAATGCATATAGTTAATATATATACATGGGTGATGGGTGGACTAAAGGTTTACTTAACTAAAGAGACTTACAAAGTTGGCTCTCGTCACACTTTTGGTCAACTTTTTAACTAGTTGACTGTAATGTATAGAGAAAAGGTAAAAAATGTCATTTCAAGACGTCTGATACTCTGATTTAATTCGTTTTAACTTTTCATAATACTCAACAAAGTATGTGTTACATTGGCAAAATACCCTCGTCAAATGATAAGTATTGAAGTTAGGACATAAGCTACAGTCATTTAATTAAAAAACTTTACAAAAATGTCATTTGAACCATCTTTGAATGGTCCGGCAGCACCAACCTTTAATGCCCCATGCCTAAAAGTTAGTTTGTTTCTCCAAACAGGACAACTGAAAATCGTACAGACAATTCACTAAAGTTAATCATCACAGCCGAACATTATAGAGTTTGTAACTAGAATATCCACTTACTTTTTTATTTATCCATAACTATTGAACTATTTTTTACTAGGTTGTTAAAAGATGGTTCATTGTTCCTGTTGAGTCATTATGAGTTGGGATGGCAAACCAGATTTGGCTCATTGTAACCAGGCTTTGCCTGTGGCTCCCCGGTTCCAGTTATTTCCTTGACCATGCTCAAATTTTTTTAGTATTCAAACTTAACATTTTTTTATAAGAAACGCGACTTATTGCCACTAGATCAACTTGGTGATGTGACAACAATCCTAACAATGAGTAAGCTATATAAGGTTCTCAATAATTTTACAAGAGGTCTCCGATCCGAATCTCATTAAGTAAATTCTTGAGCTATTTAACATTCTTAACGAAACAATTTAACGTAGTCATTTTTTCCAGAAAAAATATTGGTAGGCCTACAACATGGACCTTAAAATAGACCTAGCAATACAATGGAGATGTGCAGTTTAAAAAAAAATAAGATGGAGATGTGTCAAAATTAAAGGTAAATTATGAAGAGGGTAAAAAGTACATATTTGGGTACACTTTGGGTACATATTTTAGGCCTATATATCATCACTCTTTTGCTTTCACCAAAGCTTGAACTCTAACTTTGAACTTCTATCAAAAAAGGGTAGGAATCTTCAACTAACCTGATCAAGTACCATTCCGATATCTCGTCCCTTCTCACCTGTATCACGCCTTATTCTCCTTGCAAGGCGAACATCAGCATCTGCACTGAAAATCACAACTGTAAATACTGCTAAATGAGCGAACAAATTCATTTATATCAAAGTAGCTCATGGATAAAGAATTTGAGTTGTTATATGTTTATATATTCATACCGAAGAAAGCTTGCAACAATGAAGACTTCAGGTTATAAAAGTCTTATGATACTTATTTGGGAATATGCAAATCGAGGAATTGAATCATTCGCGAGAAAGATATCTATCCAGGACGACAATGATCATCACTACCATGGACCAAGAGTCAATGTCCAAATTGGTTTTAATGAGAAATATGTGGATTCTTAGTCCTCGTCATCTTTTCATTTGAGGGATTTTAGTATAGTTAGCTTTATCCTTTGTATATGGTTTTTATTTTCCTTGTTTGTATTAATTCATACTCATATCTCCTTACAGTGGTTGCTTTGCTTTTTAAATATTTTTTGTGAAGGAAGTAATATAAACATGAACTTACTTAAGATATTGCAGGGTCATATTTTTCAAGAAAGAAGGATGCCGTAGAACAAGGTTTCTCCATTCTTCCTGGTCGATTTTTCTGTCATGTTTTGTATCAGCTTTTTCAAAGGTCTGAAAAAATGCACCAACTCGTCACTTGGGTTTTCAGCAATTGTTTTTATATATCTGTTTTGCAATTTACATAGCTTTTCTAATATTAGTAAAGAGTAAATGTTCAGTTACTTTGTCAACGATACTCTCTATCACATCGTCTGATAGATTCATCCCTGATTCAGCAAGGGTAGCCACCACCATCTGCTTCACCTACACATTCATTGATATAATCAGATTAGTTATTTATTTGATGCCTGCATATATACCAAGCCACTTACTTTCTAGCAATGAAAATGGGGTCAAAATGGTCTTTTTAGAATACAGGGCGAGTATGAATTGTAGGCTCGAAACCACTACAGTGTCATTAATTTCTACACCATTTTTGATCCCACCAAAAATATAGATAAAATCTTTGCCCACACTGCCCTCAAAAAAAAGTTATTAGTTACCCAACTCACACATATTTCCATCTCTAATCGATACGTTTAAGAGATTCTGCATAAAGAATAATACCAGGTTGAATTTGGATCATCAGATTCATTGCAAAGGCAGGGTTCAATATTGGTTTCTTCCCTCATAACATTCATTAGACACGGGCTTCTGCTATACAGTCACATCCATTTTATTGATTTTATCCTTAGCAACTGTCTTGACTTCTAGTACATCGACTTAATTAATTTTGTCATTGCTGCCAACATGGAAAATACACTATAACTATTTGGGCTCTGTAACCACTGGAAGTTTCTGATAGATAGGAGTAACTCACCAGAAAAAATAACCACCAGGGCGTAATAGACTTCAGCTGTGAGAAAAGTTTACCACCCATGATCATAAATGACGAAATACCCTGAATAGATGTTTAGAAGAAACATAATACATGCATAAAATTAGAGGTAGTAATCTCAACCAGTTTGCTTATGTATCAGGCACTAACACTTATATTTTATCCCTGACACATCAAACGGTAAACTTTAGCTAATAAAAAGAAACGGGTCAAAAGTTGTGTAAATTGTGATTTCTATGCATAAAGCCTCCTAAAACTTATTATTTTAAAAATAAAGAAACTTGTTGAAATAAATTTTGTAATAATATTTGACAGGCTAACTATTGATAACTTATTTAATTATAAGAAAGTGTTTTAGGCCAGGCGAACTCATTGTGACCCATTACACTAGCTACGTGACCCTTTTTCCCTGTCTACATACATATATAAGGTAATCCTTTTGTTTCAGTTTAGCGCAGCTAATATTGTCCTTCTTCCTCTCCAACCCCCCCACCCGCCTCCCTCTATCTTTCATTCACTCTCTATCTCTCGATAACTTCTCACAGACAATTCCACAATGGAAAGAAAGAAAAAAGGAAGAAAGGAATACCTTCAATATGCCACAAAACTCTGCAGTGTGCATAGTGGACAATATCAAAGACTATAGAAGGAGAAGGAAGTCTTTGTGTTCCCATCATCAACCGATAAAGATGGTATCCCCCTCTTAAGTGCAGACTGAACCTGGGCTTCATGTTCATCTTTTGAAGCTAAAAACATGGGGAGAACATCTCTGACAAACAGATATCCCCCAAAGCTAACAACCTCGCATCCTACATCTAGGTAATAATAGATAAATGTTAACAAGTTTAAATATCATAAAAAAGGTCTAGAAAAAAGGAAAAAGAATAGCAGTTAGGCCGCATAAAAAAGGGACCCGAGTCAAACTCTAATGATTGAACATCTTAGGATGACCATAAAAAAGGTCTAGAAAAGGCAAAAGAATAGCAGCTAGGCTGCATAAATCACAGCCCAAAGGTGACAAAAGGCTGTTTGAATATATGATTATTGAAAACTCTAACAACTTCGGCAAGGACTACTTCACATAAGTAAGTATTTCTATGCGAAACAATTTGCTTGGTTCTCAAATACAAACTAATTTGAAACCAGTCACAGGTTTAAAGGCATACATAAGCACCAAAAAAGAGACTACTCAGGTCAACTAATATTAGTAAAGAGTAAATGTTCAGTTACTTTGTCAACGATACTCTCTATCACATCGTCTGATAGATTCATCCCTGATTCAGCAAGGGTAGCCACCATCATCTGCTTCACCTACACATTCATTGATATAATCAGATTAGTTATTTATTCGATGCCTGCATACATACATATATATTGACGCACATGTAGTAATGTATAAACATTTAACTTACCTTTTGTCTCTCTATGAAGCCTTGCTGTTTGAGATCATAAAGCTGAAAGGAAACTGCAAATCCACAACAAGAATATAAGGCTCAGGGTGCTAATTATTTAATACAAGAGAACCATATACCCAAACATAATTGAACTCCAAAAACTCAGTGGAAACGACTGCAACTTACAGTTAATCTTATCATCAATAGGGGCATTTGGATGAAACACTGAGAGTGCACGAGCAAACTCTTCAAATACCAAGATTCCATTGTGCTCTGTGTCAAACAAAACGAACACCTGAAGTCAAAACAACCCAAAGAACTTCTAAACAACCTTCTACAATACATCTTACTTGACAAAAGATGCTTAAAAAGCAACCATACCGGATCAGCAAACAAACTCTCCTTTTTATTGGTATTAAATAAGGCCAACTGAAACTTTTCCTGCATTGAAGTCAGATAGTTAGAACTGATGCCACAGCTTAATAACCTAATCAAGACGATGTAAGCTTTAGCAAACCTTATTGAATTCATCTTGTATGCACATATGATACATTCTATAAAACTATGGACTAATTATGAAATCCTGATGTCAAATTTATATAAAAGAAACAAACTTTAACCAATACAAGTAGATGCATATCTAAACGAATTAAAAAGTAAGATTTTTTCAGTTCTGGTTGCCTGGAAAAATGGCAATTTTGACTCAGATTACACAGTCTAAAAAGGTTATCCTCATTCCTATTCATTTCACACGCCTCACCCCTAGCGACCTGAGACCTCTTATGAGAAAATCAGGTCTCTCAGACCACTAAGCCACCTTGGAGGTGGTTAAGTACATGCATATCTCAGATCTCTAAATGCCATGAGCTAGCACAGATCATAATATCAAGATTCTAAAATAAAAACACTAATAAAGTTCAATAATTTAATCACAATTCACAATTCCCAGATCAAATATATCAACAACTAACAATTACACACCTTCAAAAAGTAAAAAGATTGAATCTTTATAGGCTAAGAAAAACAAGAAAGATACATATATATACACATATTCATCATAAAGACTAACCTTTCCTTACGAAAAAAGAAGCAATGTTTTTCCAGAATATCTATACGATGCTTTGAAATCCATAAGGTGGTTGAATTTACAAAACATTAGCCAAGATCACATAACAAACGGCAAAAAACAATCTACTAATAAAATGTGGCAGGTGACAAAACTGAACTCACCAATGCTGAAGCTAATAAAAGAAGAAGAATTCCTTTTCGATATATGCTCTTGCACTCCATACTTTGAAGGCTGTATGCTGATTGGTCTGAGCGGCGAAGAACTGAGACCAACACACTTACTCGGGGTCACTCTTTAATATTAACATTGAACAAACCCAAAGTTGGTCATTTTGAAAAGTTCTGACTTCTGATAAACAAGAAGACGTTGCATAAAATAATTTCATAATTTCAATATCCTACAGTTGTAGCTAGGGACTACATGTCAAAACCCAATATCATACCTAGTGGAGGTAGATCTAGGGATCACACTTGCACTCAACGCGAACATCTTTATACAGACCTGAAAAACTTTTCACAATAGGCAATAAACTTTTAACAGTCTGGACTCATACAGGATCATATATAGACTTTTGTAGCCAAAATAACATAAACAAACAACGGTAATGAATAACATGCAACTTATGTAACCATAGCTTCAACTTGCGGTATGTAATTCTTGGCATGAACCACAATAGGTTAAAGAAATTTCTCTGTTTCTCAAACAGATTACTATGCCGGTAGCAAGACTAGAGCTTGTTGGTCAGATAATGAGATATTGTGCTAAGGTGAAAACAGAAGTTACAATTTCGTATTTACCCGAATATTTTAACACCACGTGTTACTGTATTGATGAAAAAAAGTTTCTACTAATCTAGTTGTGTTCCAGAAGAAAACATAGAACTAACTTTGACAAAATCCAGAAGCATTCTATGCCACAGCCATCTGCTTCTAAATCCTAATTTCCTAACAAATGTTCATCAATGTTCTATGAGGTCTTGAATTGGGAGTTTGTTTACTCGAAGTTCTTATAATAGATTAGATATTGCTGAATAATACAATATTATTTTTGCTTCTAAAAGTTTAGTGCGTCTAATAGACAATTGATTGCTTAAAAAGGGAGTTATCATTGGTTAGTTTTGTTTGTTCTTCGTTGATTGTGTTCTATGACTCTATGCAGATGGCTGAGGCTCCACCGCAGGCGTTCAGATTCAATCTGGACACCATCACACCCTTCACGTTCTATAAGTTGGCGTACAAGTTGAGGCGAATGATAAGACCAATACGCCGTTACCAGGTTAGGAGGGGGGAGGGGCTGAGAAACCACATGCTGGTCTATGTGGATTATTATTCTGGAGGTGATTTAGTTATCAGGACAGCAATCAGACGGGATGATTTGTATCAAGTGGGATTTCAGACCCCAGATGGAACCTGGTGGGAAGTGACCCGGGAATGATGCCAGGTTACGCAAGCAACTCATTCCCGGGTCACTTACCCACCAGGTTCCATCTGGGGTCTGATATCCCACTTGATACAAATCATCCCGTCTGATTGCTGTCCTGATAACTAAATCACCTCCAGAATAATAATCCACATAGACCAGCATGTGGTTTCTCAGCCCCTCCCCCCTCCTAACCTGGTAACGGCGTATTGGTCTTATCATTCGCCTCAACTTGTACGCCAACTTATAGAACGTGAAGGGTGTGATGGTGTCCAGATTGAATCTGAACGCCTGCGGTGGAGCCTCAGCCATCTGCATAGAGTCATAGAACACAATCAACGAAGAACAAACAAAACTAACCAATGATAACTCCCTTTTTAAGCAATCAATTGTCTATTAGACGCACTAAACTTTTAGAAGCAAAAATAATATTGTATTATTCAGCAATATCTAATCTATTATAAGAACTTCGAGTAAACAAACTCCCAATTCAAGACCTCATAGAACATTGTATACATGTGTTGATATAGTAAGAAGAAGCAATAACTAATAAAGACTGTAATTATAAAACCACTTTTATACGTATATATATACCTTGAATAAAGTGTGAGTTCGGAATAAGCTGAGGGAACAGAGCAGATGAAAAGGAAGAAGAAAAAAAGAAGAAAGGAAAAATTAGAAATTAGGGTTTGAAATTTATGGAAAATGAAAGAATTAGGGTTTGTAACTCCGAAAATTTGGGATTAGAAGAGAAATTGAAGAAATTAGGGTTTAATTCAGAAAATTTGGGATTAGAAGAGAAATTAGAAATTAGGGTTTGAAATTTATGGAAAATGAAAGAATTAGGGTTTGTAACTCCGAAAATTTGGGATTAGAAGAGAAATTGAAGAAATTAGGGTTTGTAACTCCGAAAATTTGGGATTAGAAGAGAAATTGAAGAAATTAGGGTTTAATTCAGAAAAATTGGGGAAATTGAAATCTGATCAATTGCTGTTGATCACCGGTTATTGCGATGATATAGAGTCTGATTATTGATCAAGAAACGAAATTATTGTGAAAAATCCTCAAAATTGAGTGAGGAAAACGGGCGCGATGAGCTTTTGAGATTTACTATGACGAGAAATAATTTTCCGGCCAGCGGTCAACCGGAGAAGATATCGGAGTAATCACAGATGGTGATTTCTGCTCTGATTGTTGAGGAATTTGTTATGAGAGTGAGTGATGTCATGATTCCACTTAGACAGACATATACCTAATTTACCCATATAAGTAGGTTCTTATCATCTCTATATATATATTTGAGTATACATTGCAATTGGAGATAGAGAATATACTATCTTTCTTTCGTTTATCTCTACCACAATTCACCATTGTCATGTTCTCTATAGTATTGTAAATCATTGTTTCTATTGTTGTTGATGCAAGATTAAAATATTTAGAGTTAATTACAGAAATCGTCCCTGTCGTGGTACCCAGCTTGCAGGTTTCGTCCCTACCTTTCAAAAATTACAGTTTTAGTCCAAAAAACTTTGCTCCGTCAACACTTTTAGTCCAAAGCATTAACAGACGTTAAAATACCCATCACGTGACCTGCACATGATGGGTATAATGGTCTTTTCATTACCAATGGACCAAAAGTGTAAGAGTTAATTACAGAAATCGTCCCTTTCGTGGTACCCAGCTTGCAGTTTTCGTCCCTTAACTTTCAAAAATTACAGTTTTGGTCCAAAATCTCAAATGAAAATTTTTAACAAAATTTCTTATCCAAATCTCTATTTATAAATCTTTTGGAAATTTATACAAAACTTAAATAAAATTTCAAAATAAAGTTTATCATCGTCAGTTCATCACCTCTCTTTCAGATCCAAAATTTTATAACCACAATCATAAGAAATAAATTCATCATAGCAAATAAATTCATCATCAAAACTTCAACAGTATAGAGTTAATTACACCATAAAATTCTAAGGTGAGAAAGATGAATAAAAATCCTTTTTGATGTAACCATAAACTAACCGCAGCCACAACTTATCACCATGATGTAGCCACCGTAAGGTGAGAAACAATGTTTTAAAAACCGGTATTTTAGTCATACCGGTGTGGAAAAATTTCCCGGTATTATCGGTATTACCGGAAATACCGGCCGGTACGACTATTTTTAATTTATTATATTTTTTTACAAAAATCCTACGAAACTTGTTACAATTTAACGAAAATTTTATTTAAGTTTATTTTGAAATTTTATTTAAGTTTTGTATAAATTTCCAAAAGATTTATAAATAGAGATTTGGATAAGAAATTTTGTTAAAGATTTTCATTTGAGATTTTGGACCAAAACTGTAATTTTTGAAAGTTAAGGGACGAAAACTGCAAGCTGGGTACCACGAAAGGGACGATTTCTGTAATTAACTCTTACACTTTTGATCCATTGGTAATGAAAAGACCATTATACCCATCATGTGCAGGTCACGTGATGGGTATTTTAACGTCTGTTAATGCTTTGGACTAAAAGTGTTGACGGAGCAAAGTTTTTTGGACTAAAACTGTAATTTTTGAAAGGTAGGGACGAAACCTGCAAGCTGGGTACCACGACAGGGACGATTTCTGTAATTAACTCAAATATTTATAACAAGTGAGACATTTTAGAGATATTATAGAATTACTTAAGAGAAACAAGGTGAAAAAGTCTGTGATGTGAGAACAAACTTTTTTTCATGTATCTATATTTTATAAAAATTATCACACCCTCCATTTTTAAAAATAATTACACAATAGTTACATACGGAATTACTAAATTACCCTTAATAAACAACCATTATGAAAAGAGTTTTTATAAATACCAAATTTGCTCTTAATGAATTAATTTACACTCTAATCCTTTATTTTAATAATTAACACTATAAGCTCTTATCTTCTATATATATATATATATATATATATATATATATATATATATATATATATATATATATATATATATATATATATATATATATATATATATATATATATATATATATATATATATATATATATATATATATATATATATATATATATATATATATATATATATATATATATATATATATATATATATATATATATATATATATATATATATATATATATATATATATATATATATATATATATATATATATATATATATATATATATATATATATATATATATATATATATATATATATATATATATATATATATATATATATATATATATATATATATATATATATATATATATATATATATATATATATATATATATATATATATATATATATATATATATATATATATATATATATATATATATATATATATATATATATATATATATATATATATATATATATATATATATATATATATATATATATATATATATATATATATATATATATATATATATATATATATATATATATATATATATATATATATATATATATATATATATATATATATATATATATATATATATATATATATATATATATATATATATATATATATATATATATATATATATATATATATATATATATATATATATATATATATATATATATATATATATATATATATATATATATATATATATATATATATATATATATATATATATATATATATATATATATATATATATATATATATATATATATATATATATATATATATATATATATATATATATATATATATATATATATATATATATATATATATATATATATATATATATATATATATATATATATATATATATATATATATATATATATATATATATATATATATATATATATATATATATATATATATATATATATATATATATATATATATATATATATATATATATATATATATATATATATATATATATATATATATATATATATATATATATATATATATATATATATATATATATATATATATATATATATATATATATATATATATATATATATATATATATATATATATATATATATATATATATATATATATATATATATATATATATATATATATATATATATATATATATATATATATATATATATATATATATATATATATATATATATATATATATATATATATATATATATATATATATATATATATATATATATATATATATATATATATATATATATATATATATATATATATATATATATATATATATATATATATATATATATATATATATATATATATATATATATATATATATATATATATATATATATATATATATATATATATATATATATATATATATATATATATATATATATATATATATATGTCACGGCTATTCCTTGTATAGTGTTTAGATCTTTTGATGTTATTATAAGAAGTTTCCTTATATATATATTATAAAAGATAAAAGTTAAAGATAAAATTTGCTAACTAATCTATCTCTCTTCATAATGATATTTAATCCTCTTATGTTTGTTAATTATATGTGTTTATATATATATATATAGAGAGAGAGAGAGAGAGAGACAGGGTTTCTCTCTCTTCTCTCTTTGTCTACTCTCTGTTCTCTCTTTCTCCTAACGGCTCCTTCTTCCAGGATCTTGGATCGGAAAGTGAGTCTATGTTTTTGAGATCGAGATCAGAGTATTTGAGATTGAGAGTTTGAGATCGAGATTATTCCCCCGGTTAAAACTTCCACTCCGGTGGATCTAACCATATTTTTTATCACTCTT
Organism: Erigeron breviscapus; assembly: GCA_034093135.1. Taxonomy (NCBI): domain Eukaryota; kingdom Viridiplantae; phylum Streptophyta; class Magnoliopsida; order Asterales; family Asteraceae; genus Erigeron; species Erigeron breviscapus. The sequence goes on from CM067172.1 coordinate 111,458,685, forward strand.
GGGCCGGAGGTCCCTTCCACCTCGGTGGATCTGGAAGCAGCCTCTCTACCTTTGAGTAGAGGTATGGTCTGTCTACATCATACCTCCCCCATACCCCGGCTTATGCTGGGATTGAGTACCGTTGTTGTTGTTGTTGTTGTATGGTTCCCATAACTAAGAGAAAAAAATTAACTAACCTTTTAATCTAGACCACTCAAATTAATAGTCAAATCAATCTTAGCCTATAAAATTAAAAGTCAAATTTGATGTTTAATTATAGTAACCTTTCATGATATTTACTATACTTCTTCTTATAATATTCATATACATAATTCGTAAATATACTGTAATAAAAGTACTACTACTTCATGATATAAACAAGAAGTTTTTGAATGAAATAATACAAAAGGCATGACCAAATTATAGTTTATGGTTCATTAAAAAAACTAATGTGCTACCGTGACCAATTAGTTTAGTTAGTCGTTCCATATTGAAAAAATGTTCCATACTACAAGTCGGATATTATTGTAGTGGTAATAATCACACGTTGTATCATATTTAAGAATTTTATCATATCAATAATTTGATGAACCATATAATTTGAAGGAAATTATCGTAGTATATGTGCATTGCAATAGGAGAATGGCTATTATTGTAGTTCGGTGGAGTCAAATATATATTATATATATATATTATATATATATATATATATATATATAGAACAATTAATTTTCATTCTAATTTGATTTGTGTAACAAGCATACGGATAGTTTTGGTTTTCAATTATATGTTCTGTAATTGATTGATAATATATACCAAATGGTACTAAAATTCAGATTCAATTTACTTTAGAAGTGATAACTATGTTATGTAAAACACTTTCTTAATCATGGTATTCGTCCAAAACTTTATTATAATATATTAAATGCATAGCTCCATTCTCCATGTATTGTGTAATTTGTATTGTACTTTATGGTGATATACACTCATAGTTTATATAGGGAGTTGACTGTAATTGTATGATTTCAAACTTGCAAAATTGGTAGCTAGACATCGTATAAAATTTGCGTCACAGTTTTGGTTTGGTTAGAATGATTGGTCAAACTTACATGAAATAAGCTACACTAATACATGATGCCATATTGCCATGATGGCATAATATATGGTATATATGCAACAAATAGGATACATGAAGTAATGATGCTAAATCGTGTATCCTCGCAATACGAAAATAGCGGTGGCAGTAGCGGTGATGACACTAGGAGTGTGATTGTTAAATTAAAAGTAATTGATGTAAAAAAAGATTTTAAGATATTTAAGGGTTGATAGTATATGTTGTAATTAATTTCACTAAGGTATTATAAGTAGAGGTGTATAAAAAAACCGAGTTGGAACCCGAACCCGAAAACGAACCCGAATCTGGTCGACAACCGGGTTTGACCCAACTCAACGGTCACTAACTGGTTTGGGTTTTCGGTTTTGTTTTTCGAGTTGAAACCGTGTTGAGATCGGGTCTAGTTTAGTTTTTTGGACAAAAAACCTGGTCAAATCTGATCAATGCCCGGACATAATTTGACCCAAAACCGGTTTCAAACCGGGTCGGGTTGGGTCAAACCCGATTTTGGTCCGTTGACCAAAAAAACGGGTCGGGTTGGGAAAACCGGTTTTTGCTACCACTATTAAAGTATCTTATCTTGAAATATTTATATTACTGTTTATAAGTACTTATCTTATATATAGTGTCGTTCATCATTTTTAATTTTTAGATAATCATTCTCTTTCAACCTACTAATTGATGACACTGATGATTCCAACCTACTATAGAAGTTGTCGGATTTAAGAGTGTGTTCAAAAGTACATTCTTATATTTTAGAGTTAATTGCAGGATTCGTCCCTGTGGTTTACACACTTTCGTGGATTACATCCCTCCCTGAAATATTTAGTCAAATACACCCAAACTATCAAGATTAGTTGCGCTTTTCGTCCCTGTGGTTTACACACTTTCGTGGATTACATCCCTCCCTGAAATATTTAGTCAAATACACCCAAACTATCAAGATTAGTTGCGCTTTTCGTCCCTGTGGTTTACACACTTTCGTGGATTACATCCCTCCCTGAAATATGGAGAGGGACGTAAAGCGCAACTAATCTTGATATATAGTGTCGTTCATCATTTTTAATTTTTAGATAATCATTCTCTTTCAACCTACTAATTGATGACACTGATGATTCCAACCTACTATAGAAGTTGTCGGATTTAAGAGTGTGTTCAAAAGTACATAGTCTTATATCTTTAACATGAACTTCTTGCATCGTTAATTTTTTTTTTTTTTTTTTTTTCTTTTGAACGGCAATCAAAAGATGTATATTGATAATAACCTCTAGCAGAGAACTAGAGGGAAATTATAAGAGTACAAAAACTAGATATACAACAACTTACACAATCTAGATACAACCCGAAACTTTAACTGCAAAGGTCACAAAAAGATTGAAAAAACTTAAGCCGAGACATAAGAAAAAAACCCGCCCACGAAGGCCGAGCCACCGGTTTTCACTTCGTGGCGTTTTTGATGTGACCCCATACAAGTTCCGAGGTAAGAAATCAAACTCAAGTAAACGAAAGACCAAGCGGGTTTGTGTTCCATGAATCCCAAGATATCCGACTTTTCATATCCCGATAGTTTATCCAAAGATGAGATCGCGAAATGATCGAGTTAAATAAATTAACGGTGTGACCCCACCGTTAATTTATTCGTTTGAATATCTAGATTTTAATTGTTTTTCAACTATCTTATGTTTGAGTTTGCAATGTTT
>CM067172.1:111468977-111473977 GCA_034093135.1 Erigeron breviscapus
CGGCGCGAGGGAGGAGACTCGCGGCGCGAGGGAGGAGACTCGCGGCGCGAGGGAGGAGACTCGCGGCGCGAGGGAGGAGACTCGCGGCGCGAGGGAGGAGACTCGCGGCGCGAGGGAGGAGACTCGCGGCGCGAGGGAGGAGACTCGCGGCGCGAGGGAGGAGACTCGCGGCGCGAGGGAGGAGACTCGCGGCGCGAGGGAGGAGACTCGCGGCGCGAGGGAGGAGACTCGCGGCGCGAGGGAGGAGACTCGCGGCGCGAGGGAGGAGACTCGCGCACAAACGGATGAAGAATGGTCGAAAACGAAGCTGAAACGAAATCCCAGGTGAAGCTCGCGGCGCGACCTAGGAAGCTCGCGTCGCGATCTCGTTCACAGGCAAGTCACGATCTCGTTCACAGGCAAATCGCGATCCCGTTCACCGATCACCAGCACACCTCGCGGCGCGAGGAGGAGACTCGCGGCGCGAGTTTTCGAGCTGCAATCTTCTGTTCGAATCTTTACAAACTAGCGGCGCGAGGAATATAGGTCGCGGCGCGCCCCGTGTCTGACAAACAACTTTTTCTCTCTCTTGGGATATAAATACCAACCATACTTAACCCTAAACCTATCTGAACATACTTAAGCCTCCATACTTAACTCTAAGCCGATTTTAAGCGTTTTTCATCACTCCAACATATTTGAAGACTTGAAGATTCATTTTGGCTATTGTTACTCATTGTAGCTCGATTGTTACTTCCATTTGGATTATTACTCTTCATTTGGTACATTATGTCTTACCTTTTATTTGTATCTTTAGTCATTTTCATTATGAGTAGCTAAATTTCTATACATCTATGAAGATGAAGTGAAACAATTAGTTATGGTTGCATAATATTTTGAATTCAAGTTGGTTTTACTTAACATTTTGTCAAGACCTTAATGAAGTGATTTCTTTTACTTAATCTTGTTTACTTGGTGATATTTGTGGTTTTTCGATAGTGGTACTAGTTGAATGCAAGTATTATTTGAGTTGTTTGTCTATGAACAACTCTTGCTAGGTCATGGTATGATAGTAAAGGATACAAGTTTAATAGAGATTGCTTTGTTAAGTGGATTTAACGGTTGGTGGTACCACGTTTCTTTCACGTAGATAAAATTGTTATTTAAGTAATCAAACAAACTAGTTAGTTCAAGGAATTGTAATAGGAATGGTGGTACCACTTGTTGCAAGAAATTGGATTCATTAGGTGATTGAGTCGATTTTATAAACGTTGTGCACCGTTTGTGTTCTTGCCTTTGTCACGGTTACTATCACCAACATTTATGAATTTTGAGCTTAACCAATATGCAACCTAGACTATTTGTGTAGCGGATTCGACATAGATGGCTTTTTAATTACTTGTTTACAACTAAAACTATTTTCGTGCTCTCGATTGACACCGGTTGAGTACTTTATTTTACTTGTTGATTACATAGCTTTCAGAAACGCAAAGTGACAATTCGGTCACAAACCAAACTTTTACTTGCTTCACATTTTTTACAACTTTTAGTACAACAAGCAGTCCTTGTGTTCGATCCTGGTCTTTCCAGTTATTTGTATTACATACGAACGGGTACACTGCCCGTAAGTGTGTTGTAGTCAGTTAGCGGTAGATCTTGTTATAAATTTTAAACTAGATTTCACACATCAGTATTCAAAATAATTACAAATATGTCATCATCTATTACTAACCATTGATTAATTTAATCAAATGGTTTAAATTGGTTCTCGTAGTTCTCGACAAAAAATGAGTTCTCGTAATATCCTAACTCTATATGTATATTTATATATAAAACTGAAATATGTATATATTTATATATGTATATAAGAGGAGATTTACATAAAACAAACAATTCCGAATGAAACCATTTGATTACCTTAACTTAAAAATTGAGATGGAGATGATTATTTGATGTTGATGATGATCAAAAATTGAAAGAAAAATGGGGAAGAAAGGACGACAGCAAGCAAGAGGGAGAGAAGAGAGAATTTGTGAGTAAAGAGTTTATTTTGGAGAACTTAGGGCTTTTATACTCCCTCCAAGTCTTGACTCAATTTTGACTTCTTTGACCTTTAAGAAAACTCATTTGACCCGACAATTAAAGAAAACCCGAGCCTCATTAATTTACTTAGTCGACATAATTATTTGTAACTTTTTAATAGCTTTGAAACGACTATAAACACGACCATATTTGATAATCAAATCTTTAACAGTTTACATTTAAGTGTTTCACTTAATTTGACATTTCCACAAGACAACTAGTATTCCTCCTGTTCTCGAGTCCACGCACAATTTTTCCAAAGTCTAAATGCTCATGAAGCCTGATGTGTAAAATCGAGTCAACAAGAACTACCTACCACACATTTGCGGGAAGTGTACCCGTTCATATATAGTATAGCTAAAAGGCAAGTTCAGGACCGAACACAAGGACTATTATTTAGGAAAAATGCGAGTTTAATGTAATTCTAAAAGATGGGGGTTTTGTGACCAAATTGTCACGTTGCAGAAAGTTAGTTTGCAAGAAAGTAAATTAGTTAGTAATCCCGAGGGATTAATCGAAAAGAGTTTAGTTTTAAACAAGAATATAAAAAGGTACACCCACTTGGAATAGCTCACATGTCAAATTATCACAATGTCACTTATGATGTTGAACGACTTAAAAGGTAATCAAGATGAACTCTCGTTATACTCAAATCTTTAATTGCAAAAAGTAGAGTTATCACTCTCGTGAATAATTTCTACTCTAAACAATTAAGCATTAAGAACTTAACTTGATTTTATGATTTAATCTTGAAAAGCTTTCTCTCGAACTGCTTTATTCGCCGAATCAGATCTCTCTATCATAGACGTTTACACACTTAAAATGAGTTTAACTGTTTAAATCTCTATCGCTAGTTTCTCTCGAACTCCAGCGACTTTTGATTAATTATAGACCGATTAATCATTTCATAAACCAATTGACAATCACATAGATTTCTCTCGAACTTCTAATAACAATTATCAATTAATCTATATAAAAGATAAAAACAATTTATAAACTCAAATAAATGTGGATCTTCGATTAAACATAGAAATCATGTTCAACAAAGTAATAATCAAACAATCCTATGACATGCTCACATCATCCAAGTAGGTGTAAAAAAACTAGTTACTCATGACAAGACATATAAAACTAACAACCATCAAATAAATAGAATTCATAGTGACAATTGTATAATAATATAGTCTAACAATAAGATAACTAATAATAACAAAAGAGAAAGAAGTTCGAACTAGAATTTGGCTGCGTCCTGCTGCTTGAATTTGAACAAAAAAAAAAAACAATAAGAATTCTTAAGCCAAATACCAATTTTCCTCCTCACAAGCACCTCACGAAAGTGAGGATCCTTGCGGCTGCACTTATGCACCCCCTCACCTCAATATGATGATACTAGATTGATGCCAGCGCAATGCAGCGGCGGTGAGGCGGTGACGGTGTGGTTATTAACGTAAAAATATTTTTCATTGCGGTCAGCGATGTGATGAATTTTTACGGTGGGATGTGAATGGGGGGAGGAAAGGACGAATTATGATTTAGGGTTTTTTTCTATTTGTTTCTACGTGATCGAAAGATAGATGTTGAAATTTTTTTAAGGGCATTTTAGTCACAGTCTATAAAATAGTATTAAGAATGTATTAAGACGGAGGGTAAATTAGATATATCAAGTTTTTAAATTTAAAAGAAGGGATGAGTTTGTTTTATAAGGGAATATAGATATCAATTATATATATTCTCGGTTTCCTTTCTGCCGACTCACGAATCAAAGGCTAAAGGCCTTTTTGTCTTTCTTCTTTCTTAGGCTCCAAAGCCCACAAGACCACATCAATATTTATTTTTGGTCCAATCTTACGTACAAAAAAATATACTCCCAACTCTTGTATGACAACTAGTCCATCAATTTAATGTACCAACCCACATCGAGGCTATGCTGCACTGCTTAATGCTTCATGTAGCCGAGCCCCCTAATTGGCTTGCCAAGTCTTCTATATAATTCTTTTCACCTCCAACATATGATATTCATTTAGTTCGATTTCTTCCTATTTCATCTTTTAGACCTATAACCGAATAAAGATAAATATTAAGTATAAAAGTCTATAAAATGATAATAATTCAAACATAAAAGAAATGATATCGCGTAAAATAAATATGTATAAAATAGGCAATATCAAAGCCCGAATATAACATAAGTCCACTAAAATCCGTTAGTAAAGCCTTAAAGACTAATGACGTTCACTCCTTTAAAGTACATATTCTAGTTATAAAGTCGCGTACATGAACGGAATGAACTAAAATCAATCTAAAAGTACGTCGGGAAAATATGCTAAAATGACGGTTGTCACATAAATCCACACAAAAAATTCTTAACTTATTCACATGTTACAAAACAACAATCTCAATTCAACAAGATCCATCTATCTAAACTACTATCAAGATCCATCTCAAACAAAAACACAAGAATCAACCAATTAATCCATCTCAACAAACCAAACATGATTCCAAATCACATATAGATCCTGCTACGAATATCACCATTAACCAAGTGCACCTAGAAGATAAATCATCAAGATAAACCATCTAGGTTACAGCCCAGTGGCCACCTGCCTCCCTAAAAAGCGACTTGGTGGGAACACCACTCAGGTTCGAATCCCTGCAAAAGCATATTCAACCAGCCAAAGTTTCTGGGGTCTCACCGCCAGGCAGCGTTGCAGGGTCGCTAGCTTGAGAGGAAAAATTCCTCTATGGGACTAAGGGGTTCCTAGGCATTTACCCTTTTTTTTTATAAATCATCAAGATCAAGTTGCACACATAATCTCCTATTATGCATGCTATATGAAAGGTTCCTCAGTTATAGTCTAGGTCAATCCACCTAGTTCTCTATAACACGGCTTTGATATCATTATGTAACACCCTAACAAGACGGAAGTGAATGGTTGACATTT
>CM067172.1:111478977-111503979 GCA_034093135.1 Erigeron breviscapus
AAAACAAATTCTCAAGTTCTCAATTATCAAATTCTCAATTCTCAAGATCTCCTTCAAATACACCTCATTTTCCACCACTTCCAATGATACAAAATAGATTTGCTCCATTAACTCCAGGCCCAAGACCTAAACCTTCATTTTCATCCATTATACAAACTTTAGAATCAAAACCTATTGTATTCTGTTTTCTATATATAATACTCGCATATAGATATAGTTGGTATATGTTTCACTGAGCATCACCGAGTTCCAACACCACGATTCACCACCTTTCTCTTAACTCTCGGTTTACACCCACAAATATATATATATATATAATAGATGATCATCATCAAGCTAGCTCCACCACATACATATCGTTGCTACCACCTTAAACCCACCACCGTGTACTGCTGCTGTTCGAGTGTTATCATCACCACCAAATATCGTTGCTACCACTACTCGAAAACCGTGCACCACCATTGTTTGACGTTTGCCACCGAAGAACCACCATGAGCCACCACCTTCTACTATCATCAACCACCCTGAAGCATCATTAAACAGGTTATTTAATCGCTTATAAGTTCCTCATAACAAGTAACTGACATATCCATTAACAAGTAAAGAAGGTGTCAACTACCACTGTAGTAGGAGGCTCCTCCCAAATTTCATCATTTTCAAATCTCTCATGATAGTGTTGAATCTGAAATTTTTTTGTTAGGATTCGTGCGGAAATTAATTTTGAGAAGTTTGGTGGTGGTTTCGTGGTCTAATTCGAAGAAACGAGTGAGATATCGACATTCCAAGTTTTCCGGCGAGTTTTCCGACGAAAGTCAGCCGGAGAAGATGAACAGAAAAGTAATTTTCATTTTTCGTCCCTGAACTTGTAATTTTTTGCACTTTCAGTCCCTCACGTTTTTTGCACGTGACCTACTTAACGGTTGAAACTTAACGACGTTTGGCGAGGGACGGTTATTGAAAAAATTGGCCAACTTTAGGGTCAAAATTGTAATTTTTAAACTTTAAGGATGAAAAATGAAAAACGTACCAACTTCAGGGACGAAAAGTGTAATTTACTTTTTTTTTAATATGGTCCTAGATAGAGATGTGTTAAAGTAGGACCAAGTGGATATGATAAAGATGTGGTTGGGTTTGAGAGCAATATACGCTCCAAACTTATAGATCGAAAGACCCATGTGGGTAAACATAATTATATATATGAATTCAAATCATTCGGAGCAACAGTAACGGTTTAGTCTCTACAGTTACGGTTAAGTCGATACAGTGCCGGTTCAGTTGCAAAATATCCGGTTCAGTTATAAGCTACAGTAAAACTTTTCTGTTTTTTATTTATGTCACCAATTTTTTCCCTTTTTACATATTTCCCCCTGGCCTCCATTACAAACAGGTAAGCAGCAAGTACAACAACAGTAAACAACAATCCAAAACCGGCCAACACCACCGTTCGCCGACTAATGTTTCCAGATTCCGGCAGCCGCCATTCACAGCCACCATGAATTCCACGCCGAAAGCCAAGCCCAGAAAAACAAAATACATCAAAAACGATAGGTATTATTCATACCAGAAAAACAACCCCATCCCACCGATTCTATTTTCCGGGTGGTTGTGGTTAAAAACCGTATATAATTTCCACACTCCTTCAAAAACCATATCTGATTATCCACACACACAAAAAACGGTCAAGTTTCCCGATGGTGTTTGACGGAATCGACCACTACCGCGATCTCGAATGAAGAGATTGGATATGGCGGGCGGAGGTGATTGAAAGTGTTTCAAGGGAATAAAGTGGCAAAGAATGGCTCTTTATATATATATATATATATATATATCCGATCCAACAAGGTGGTGTCAATGACATAGAGTCTAGGGGTTTGATCTAGGTTAGATTTGCGATGACTAATGAGTTTGTGTGAGTGGTTTGTATGTGCATTTTGAAGAAGATAATGGTGGGTGTGGAGGGTTTGAAGATGGAATGAAAGCGGTGGGGTGTTCTAGGTGTTTTTCCCATATTGATGAAAAGGTAGATACATTTTGTTTAACACGTTAAGAACCACCTGGCAACATAAATTGGGTAGTGAAAAACCACTCAACATTAACAAATCGATGTGCGTGTCCTTTTGTTTTTCTTTATATTTTTTCTTCTTACACATATTTAATTATATTTACATTAATTTGTATATTCTTCTGTCTTTTCATTTAAGATGCCACAAAATTGTTTGCTTTTTCCTTTTAGACATTACTAATAACAAAAGAACATACAGTTTTAAATTTTCGATTCAATTACCATGGTATTCATGCAATGCGGATGAGGCGCGATTTGGCACGAAGACTATTGGTGGTGGCGGTGTTAAGTGGTTTAGGTTGATGCAAATGTAATTGATGTAATAGTGGTAATGGAGATATTTTAAAAGACAATAGTTTAAAGTGTAAGTTATTAAGATAAGAGTTAGTTTATTGAGAGCAAATTAATTAATTTCTTACAACTCTTTTCAAAACAGACGGTTCACTATGGGCTGTTGGATTATTTTTAAACTATTTTTTTATCACTCTTTCCATAAAAAAGGAGGCAAGAATTTTTATAAATGAACGAGACAAAGTACCCGCGCGTTGCGGCGGTAAGATGGTGGGGTGATAGGTCATAGAGTGTGATATGTCATAGGAAGTGATATGTTATTGAGTGTGATAACCAAATGCTTTAGCCGTACGGCTTCGCCCTCGGATTTAAAAATTCGTCGAAGGTATATCGAATGACATCTCTAATGAAAGAGCATTAAATTTTAAAAACACCCATATAATTTTTATAATTTATCGATGGACGATTTTTGAGATAAAAGATTTTGAATGAATTAAAAGAATAAAATGATTTATGGAGGAGAAAGAAAAAGAGGAGAAATGAGTGGTTGAGATTTGAGGAGAGCGAAAAAATGAGTGGTTGAGATGTATTGTACATTATGCATTAGTAGGTGTACATTATTGAAAAGTTGAAAAAATTTGGAAGGAACAAATGCTTTATAATGTAGTAGAGAGAAAAAAAAAAGATTATATCATAATTGATGTAAATTATACTAAAAAAATCATATTTACACTAAATAATGATTAATTATAAATAATTACTTTTCTATCCGATTATTTAATAATATATATGATACAATCATAACGAAGCGTACATATAACGCTAGGTTACAATTATGTACAACTTTTAGTTTTTGTATTTGTTTTTGATATAATTTTTTCATGAAATAAATAAAAAAAATTGTATTACTGCTATATTTTTGAGTTGATTTTATGAGTTTACGTTAACCAGTAATCGATTTACTAGCATTACTTCTATTATTAATGTTTTTGGACTTTAAAATATATCTAGAGTTATATGGTTGTGGTATTACACTTTAAAGAAAATAGATTTCCGCAGCAACGCGCGGAAATTATTTTTACTTGTTTGTTTACAAATTTGTTTACAAATACTCTAGTAGTCTGGTTAGGCAGTATACATCTGTCAATAAAAAAAAACATAATGCTCATTGGGTAAATATGAACAGAAATACCTCACTTGTTTACTATTTCACTAGATTATTGCCCGCATATTACGCGGAAAATATATATAATTAATGACATGTTAAATTTTATAATATTATAAGTTGACAAATATTTAACCAGTTAAGAATTAAACTACTAAAAAACATAAAGTTACATTGATGGTCATTTAGATTCCGGTTAACATTGATCAAACAGTTGAAAATGGATACATCATCTATTAGAGGTCTCGCTAAATAAGGTTTTTGTTTCTTTGGATGTTTCTCATTCATTCGGATATGTCTGCATTGCCATTGTTCTTGTGCTTTAACGTTTTGCTCGACTAATTTAGTACACACTAAAATCACTAAGCAATTTAATTATCAATTTATATATCGCATATTGTGTTAATCTAACTTAAAATTATGCATATTATCATTGCAATTTTCATACAATTATTTTTCAGATATATAATTGTGATAGATTACTATAGACTTCATATTTGTTTTTTAGTTCTTTATTAAGAAGGCCGGTTTGACATCCGATCCGGTTTTCAAAACATTGATTTAATAAAAACGTTATATGATAAAAATCATATACAAAAATCCTTATAACCAAATTTATTCGTTATATGATAAAAATCTTATACAAAAATATAATTTGAAAAAACGTTTACATTAAAAAAGAAATTTATTGTAAAAAATTAAAAATTAATTTTAAAGATAAAAAATGATTAAAATATAAAAATATTAGTTTCCATAAATTATATCATTAAAAACATTAATTATTAATGTCTACAAACTTAAATAAGAAATAATAATAATTTAAATTTATTAAAATAAAATTAAATCTAAAAAGTTAAATAAGGTATATGACATCATCATTTGATCTAATGGCTCTAATTAAAAGTTAAACTTCATCTAAAGGTTCATACTTCTCCAATTATAAATTAAGGTTTCTCTTTTATATATATTTACAGATACTACGCTTATTTTTGTACTAGAGACACATTGCAGGAAGTTACATCGTATTACTGCGATAAAATTGTATGTAAGTGTACGTATATACGAGCAATACGTATTTTGTGTACGGTTAAGTATCCACTAAGGAAACTTTTGTATTACCTATGCTATTTTATAAAAATTATAATCCCCTTCATTTTAGAAATATTTACAAGAAAGTTATGTTGACAATGACCCAATTATCCTTGATGAAACCCTTTTAATGGGAAGAATTATTAGAAATTACTCAATTTGACCTTAATGAACTCATTTACACCTTAAACTCTTATCTTAATAATTTACACTTCAAGTTTTATCTTTAATTTAAAATATTTCAACCTACATCACACCATAAAAGTCGCCGTTATCCACACATGTCGCCCTCACCACCAAAACGTCGTCTCAATATCATCGCCGCATTACGCAGATATCATGCTTAGTTCATATAAATAGTTAAATCATTAAACGGTATTTTATGATCAAAGGACAGGGGGGAATTTATCATGTAAGGTATACGTGTAGTCGCCTAGCTGGGAGACTATACGGAGTGAGACAACTCCACATGGGGGCGTCTTCTGCCATATGTCAAACTTCCTTCAAGAAGATGCCTTTCTTTTTGTGGGAGTGAGGCATCCTCGGGCATCTCTTTTACATACATTTATATATTGATGTGTGTGTGTAAAGTGAGTGTGTAACAGTGGTCAAATTTTAAATCAATTGTTTAGGTATGGTTCCCTAAAATTTTCAAGCTACTTTCCATAAAGTCAAAATCATAATAATTTTCTAAGGTCAATGACAATGGCTTTTTTGGTTTCAGCCGGAGAGTTCTTCGGTTTTTTAATACCATTTCTCATTTAATCGTGTCAATTTAAAAGACCATACTAATTTTCTTTGTATCTTTCTAATATTAGAGCATAGGGTATGGGGGTTCAACCCCGACCCCGAATCCTACATGTCAATCCGGCACCGGACCACTTACCACCCCCTCCTTCTCGGCGCCGACCCTTGGTTCGGGGTTCTTTGTCTGAATGCCGATTCTCGGCGTTACTTTTTCTTTGCTCTTTTCTTTTTTTGTTTTGTTTTTTGTATTAGTATTTGTATAGTTCAAGTGTTCAACACCATCGAAGGCCAGTGGTTTCCATTGTAACCCTCATAGTGATCAAGATGATGATGATGATGACGATGATGATGAGAGGGGAATACGAGAAATAAGAAAGAAAATATTGAGATAAGAATGGAGTTGTTTAATTTGGTTCACCGTTTTTGCTGCTTCTTGATTGCTCTGTATATCACTATATATGTATCTATACTGATCTCAATATATTATAGATATATATAGGCATATGGGAACAGTGAAAGTAAAAAAAAATTGTTATGCTTTTAGGCATATAAAAAGTAAAAAAAAAATATAGTCACCATAATTATTGAAATATACGATGCTGCATTTTATTTTGATATTTAGTAAATGCATCGCATTTTAAAAAAGATAAACATAAAATTATATGAATACAACCTTATAAAATAGATGTATTAATTATGTAAAAGGTAGTTTACAAGATAATTTTAAAAAATAATTTATGTAATATATAAAATAAAGAAATGTAAAAATAGTGTTCTGCGTCCTGGATGGTTCTGCATCCATAACGGCTTAAAAAGTGATGAATAATGAAAACTGATGTGGCGTTGACATGTCGTTCTTGATGGTTCTTAATAGATACACCATACCTGATGCTCTTATCGGATGACCCAGAAGGGACTTTGTCTTTTCTTGGATAAATACATGCCTTTTTCGGTTGGATCATCCAATTACACAATGAGGTAAGCGAAAAAGGGTGTGGGGTCTTAACGGATATATATATATATATATATATATATTATAATATAGACCAACTCTTCGTAGAAGAGTTGGCCATGAGCTACCACTTTCTAGGAGCAACCTGGGTTCGAATCTTGCCAGAGGCAGAATTGAATTTAAGTGGTTGAATTACCTTGACACTATCTCTGCTGGGGGTTATGTGGGTACCAATTCGGTACATGGGATCATACGGTTCCTATCAATCTACCGTTTTTTTTAGAGTGACAAAGAAGTAAAAATGTTTTTTACGGTATGTTGATTTAGAAATATTAACGAGTTACGTCATCCCAGCCGTTGCCCCGGGCATTACTTTTATTGTGCGCGCGGTAAAAATAAAACATGACATTGACGTATGTAACACTCCCTTTATCAAGATCTTGAGTTGTATATGTGTTCGATACAATATAACATAATCCCTCATTTTGTTTACAATCGAGAAGATTATCCACGCTTTGTTGTGGAATTAACTTGTTAACGATTATAAAAAAAAAGTTTACTAAAACTTTAGAACAATATTAATTTTACCAACCTTCCAAAAAAAATCACACCAAATAACTATATAAGTTGGTAAATGCAATAAACAATTTTTATATCAATTGTTTAAACAAAATGACATACTCGGCCACTTTGCAACTCAAGAAAAAACTCAAGGCCGACTTAGATGGTGGCCGAAGTGGCCGACCGGCCGAGGCCCGATTTTTAAGGGGTATATATTAAAAACTTATGTATTCATATATGTAGTTGTTAGTGCATATTTAGCATAACATCAAAATTCAAGTTTGTCTCTTGTTTTGATTATGACAATAATGTACACAAGAATGCAAAATGAAATGAACTACAACTTATATATATACTAGCAGTTCAACTCTTCCCTTTAGCTTCAAGCCAAATTAAGTTTTGTCAAAAATGCAAAAAGGCTGCACTGTCCTGTGTACGGACGCTCCCACGGATCGTCCGTGGAAGCGTCCGTCAGACACTTGTTCAAATATTGCTTCAGGCTTAAACTTCACAGAGCACGGACGCTCCCACGGATCGTCCGTGGTGCGTCCGTGAAAGCTTCGGTCCAAATTCACACTTTGTTAATAATTCAAGATCTACATGTTCAAATGGTCTAATGTTAGGACCAGTTCACCTGGAACTGGCCAGTCACCAGTTCACACTTACCAGTCACCAGTTGCATCTGGAGACTGGTGAAACTGGTGACCAAGATGATTTGTCGAGAAATATATTGAAGTCCAGTTGCACCGTACAGTCAACGCAACTGAAGACTTCCTCCAGTTGAGAACTGACCAAGTTGAAGAAGCATTCCAGTTGAAGTCGAAGACAACAAATGGAAGATAGAGAATGGCAATGGCAGCGAAGCCCAGTTGGCATCCTAGTCAGTTACAAACTGGAGACCATCAGTGGAAAGCCCTTACAAAGCTTTACACTGATTACGAGGAATTGACTTGTATACTTTATGTACCTTTACCCGGATAATAAGCCTTATCTTATTATTTAAGTATTAAAAGGTACATAAAGGTGGTTATGTAAAGTCACTTTAACATACGACTTTACACTGCCTTTTAAGGAATTAAATGCTATTCCTTAAATGCTCCCAACCATATTTGTACGGCTAAAGTTAACATCCCAATGTTAACTTTGCCTATAAATACAAGTCATTGCACAACCAAGAAATTAAGTGTTCGAACTCATAAACAAAACACACAAACACTTCACTTTGCAAACCTGCAATATTCTTGGTGAACTTGTGCAATATTCTCTCAATCGCTAAAAGGAACATTTCACAACTTTAAGTGTTTCGATTGTATTGAGAAATTCCGAGTGTAGATCAATTGTATTTCATAGGTTGTTAGGATATTTACATTCGTGTATTATCTTGGTTCCGCATCAACCTTGTAATTTGTTTAATATCAATAAATAAATTACACATTGAAAAATTACATATTGTCTCATCAAGTTATCTTACAAGTTATTTGTATTATTGCATTGTTCTTTACTTATTGTCTTTTGTATAAGTAATCTATCTAGAACTTGGTATATACACACTGCAACTGGTCGTCTCCAGTTCAGTGCATATATTGCAAAGTAACTCCACCATTGACATAGAGGTGTCTTCAGTAGTATCATCTATCAAGTTGGGACTTACAAGTGGTATCAGAGCAGAAGGCTAATAAACTTGCCTAGATCTGCTAAGATGAACACTACTGAAGGTGGAGATGGTTCTGGTTCAGGTGAAAACCCATTGAATAATAATGCCCAACCTTTTCAAAATGTTAACACCAATCCTCCTCCTCCACTGCCCCAAACCATGTCCATGTACACTACTCTAACACTCCTGTTCCAAAATTTGATGGAAACAGTGAGACATTTGGTACATGGAAGGCTAGAATGCTTTTGCATTTTGGTGGGATTGAAAGGTATATGTTGAAAATCCTTAAGGATGGACCATATATACCTATGTCCCTTGGGGTCAGTCCTCTTCTTGATCCAACTGGAAGAAGAGGTTCAAGAGAAAAGCCTGAAGACCATTGGTCTGATGAGGATCGCAGACTGGTGGACTTGGACACCAGACTGAAAAACATGATCCTTGGGGCTGTCCCTGAAGACCTAATTCCAACACTTGTGTTGTTTCCCAGTGCCAAGTCTATGTGGGATGAATTAGTGATTCAATTTGAAGGAGGTGATGACACTATTGTCACCAGAAAAGTTGCTTTGAACAAGAAGTATGAATCCTTCTTTGCCTTGCCCAATGAAAGTTTAACTGGTACATACACCAGATTTTCTAGCCTCATCAATCAGTTGAGAGGATTGGGTGTAGAGAAGGATAAGGATATTCTTCTTGAGAAGTTTTGTGATATTCTTCCTTCCAAATGGGAAAACATGGTTCTTGTCTTGAGACAAGGTAAAACCTTGCACACCCATACTCTTGCATCGCTCTATGGAGCCTTCAGATTCACTGAAGATAATAATGCTGCAAGACTTGTGGCTGAGCAAGATGCCATGAACCATGCCCAGAGTCCAAAGGTTGCTAGTGTAACTGAGCGACCTTGTGCTGCTTTGATGTCTGCTGAGAGTGTCCAGGTACACTCGATGAAGGAGATGTTGAACAGTTTCTTAAACTCTGGACTGACCACTGAAAACAGTGATGGTTGTAATGAAACTGACGATGATGATCTGGTCGCCATGATTGCTAAAACCTTTAACAGGTTTAAGCATAAATCTAAAAGATTTAATGGCCCCAACAATGCTTCCAGCTCCAGCTCTCTGGATAAGACCAATCTTACATGCTATAAGTGTGGCAAGAAAGGTCATTTTATGAAGGAATGCAGATCTAGTCAGTTGAACAACCAAACTGGCCCCTCTGTCCCTAATTTCAATCGGCCTGATGATAGCTACAAAGCCAAATACAAGAAGCTTAAGGCCCAGATTGCCCTCCTGTCCATGCAAAAGGAAAAGGATCAGTGCTTGATGGCACAAACTGAGGGAAAATGGGAGTACTCTGATGACTCATCTGATGATGAAGAAGAGGAAAGGGACATGTGTTTCATGGCCTTGGAAGATCAACAACAGCAGCATGTGGTGAAAGAAGATGTCATCTCTGGAAGATGGGTGGACATCATACTGAAGAAGGTATGTGACTATGATAACCAGGTTGACCCTGAACTAAAACTGGACCTGGCTGAATCATTAAGTGGTGATTTGGCATTTGTGGAAACTGTAAGAGCTGATAGTGAAAGATATCTTGACACTATCTTAATTGAATTGAACAATGTTAAACCACAACTAAATGATTTGCAAAGTGTCCAGTTGGCTCTCAAGGAGTCAGTTTTAAAGATTGAGGCTTTAGAACTTGATAATCAAAAATTATTTTCTGATTTTGAAAAAGCACAAAAGATTATCAAGTCATGGGTAAAAGCATCTGGCAAAAACTATGATGCATTTTCAAGAACTATCGATGCCCAGAAAAATGCATGGAAATCTGAAGATCTGGAGATGGCAGCTCTTATACCAGATCTTCATGCATTGCCTCCAGCTCTCAAGGTTGAAACACCTTATGATCAACCTGAAGCTGTTGAAACTGAAACCAATGAGACCAACCCCTTTGAGGTTAAAACTGGAGCCAAACAGGCTAAAGCTCCAGTCAAAAAGGCCACTGGTAACAAGCCTTTACCTCAAAAGTCTAAGGTGCCCAAGACCCAACAGACTAAATCTCCAGTTGAACCAAGGTCCAAGGTTCAACTGCCTGAAGAAAATAATATTTTGGTTAAACTGGAAAGTCAACTCCAACTTTTGTCTCGACAGGTTCAGAGTTGTACTGCCCGGATTAACAATCTGGAAGGAGGTTTATCACCTCCAGTTTTCAAACAAAATATTAAACAACTCCCTTCTATACCTAAACAAAAGAATGTTCCATCTGGAACAAAATCTGGTAAAAATAAAGGGAGCAAGTATCAAGTACCAATAGTTTTTACTCCTGCACCTGGAGCTGGTGATAAAGGTCCAGATGCAGCCTCCAGTTCAACACCTCAACAATCAACTGTGGCTTCTGTAGAGAAGTCCAGTGGACCCATCAAGAAAAGATGGGTTCACAAAAAGAACTAATGATTTTTGTGTGTGTGTAGGGCGATCGAAAGAAGAATATCTGGTATCTGGACAGCGCTGCTGGCCGGACTATGACCGGATGTAAGCCCCTACTGGAAGAGTTCACTGTCCAAGATGGACCGACAGTGACTTTTGGTAACGATCAATCTGGAAAGACTGAAGGATATGGTGTGCTCAATAATGGACAAGTCGAATTCAAAAGGTTGCATTTGTGAATGGTTTGAAATACAACTTGATCAGTGTAAGCCAACTTTGCGATGATGGCTTCAGAGTATTGTTCGATATTGCTCAAGGCACCATATTTAACAAGGACTGGAAAGTGGTGATGATTGCCCCAAGAAAAGGAAATGTGTACATAATGGATATTGAACCAGCTCCAAAAGAGCAATGTTTCTATACCAAAGCTGATGAGAACACCAACTGGCTATGGCATAAAAGGTTATCCCACCTTAATTTCAAAAACATTAACAAGTTGTCTCGCAAGCAACTGGTTGATGGGATACCTCAGATTTCCTTCAATAAGGAAAAGCCATGTCCAGGGTGTGAGATGGGTAAGCAGAAAAGAGCCAGTTTTAAAACTAGGCAAAATTTTAGCATCACTGAACCTCTTCACATGCTACATATGGATCTTTTTGGTCCAGTGAACGTTCAAACTAGAGCTGGAAAGAAGTACACTCTAGTTGTGGTTGATGAATTCACCAGATACTGCTGGGTGGTATTCATCAGATCCAAAAGTGATGCTCCTGCTGAAATCATCTCTCTTATCAAAAGAATAGAACTCAAGTATACTCGAAAAGTTTGTCAGTTGCGAAGTGATAATGGTACTGAATTCCAAAATAAGGTACTTGAAACATTTTGCAATGACACTGGCATCTCTCAAAACTTCTCATCAGTTCACTCTCCAGAGCAAAATGGAGTTGTTGAAAGGAAAAATCGTACACTGATAGAAGCGGCCAGGAGTATGCTATCTGAATCTGGTCTTCCCACCAGTTTTTGGGCTGAGGCAATTGCAACTGCTTGTCACACCCAAAACCGGTCAGTCTACATCAAGAGACATAAGAAGACTGCCTACGAAGTACTCAGGAATCGAAAACCAAATATTGGATATTTCCATGTATTTGGTTGTCCAGTTTATATACTGAACGATTCCAGTCAGCTTGGAAAGTTTGATGCAAAAGCTGATGAAGGAGTATTTTTAGGCTATTCAGATATTCGAAAAGCCTTTAGAGTTTATAATTATAGACTCCAAAAGGTTCATGAGACAATTCATGTCACATTTGATGAATCAACTGAAGCAATCAACAAGAGACCAAGCCTTGATATTTCTCCAGTCATTCAAATCAATTTTGGTGAAACTGACCAAGTTCATCGGTCAGTTGTTTCACCAGAAAATGTTTCCAGTTACAACAAATTGGAACCAGTTAAGAAGAAGAACAGCACCAGTGACACATCATTTTATCCTTCCATCAATTTCAACTTGCCACAAGAATTGGTGATTGGATCTGATGTTCGTGCCACTCCAATATCAGCACCAGTTCAAACACCTACTTCTCCAGTTGTTCGTGAAATGCCTTCTAATGAGGAATTTCATGATGCTAATAGAGACCTCATTGACTCTGATGAGGATGTAGAAGTTGTTTGGACTGATCCTTCTCCAGATGCTGTTGCAACTGAAGAAGATCGCCAGGTGACTTGCACTGATATTGTAGTTCACCAGCCTAGTCATTACACTAGATGGACTAAAGCCCACCCAATTGAACAAATTGTGGGTGATCCAACTAGTGGGGTTCAGACTAGAAGAGCCACCAGTGAGCAATGCTTAAACGTCACCTTCTTATCTTTAATTGAACCAAAGAAGATTGACGAGGCTATGGCAGACCCAAGCTGGGTGGAAGCTATGCAAGAAGAGCTCCTCCAGTTTGAAAGGAACAATGTTTGGGAGCTTGTTCCTTGTCCACCAGGGTTAAAGAAAGAACCTATTGGTACCAGATGGGTCTACCGAAACAAAATGGATGAAGATGGCCATGTTGTAAGAAACAAGGCCAGACTAGTTGCCCAGGGTTATTGTCAAGCAGAGGGCGTTGACTTTGATGAGACTTTTGCTCCGTTGCAAGACTTGAAGCCATAAGAATATTTCTGGCTTATGCAGCCCATCTGCAGTTCAAGGTCTTCCAGATGGATGTCAAAAGTGCGTTCCTAAATGGAACATTGGAAGAAGAAGTTTATGTTAAGCAGACTCCAGGTTTCATCGATGAGAAGCATCCACATTGGGTCTATAGACTGAACAAAGCTTTGTATGGTCTACGACAAGCCCCAAGAGCCTGGTATGATACTTTAACTAAACATCTTCTTAAAAATGGCTTTCAAAGAGGTGCAATAGATAATACCTTGTTTATCTTGAAAGAAAGAGGTAATATCTTATTGGTACAAATTTATGTTGATGACATTATTTTTGGTTCAACTGATGATGCAATGTGTAAAAAGTTTTCTAAAATCATGTCATCTGAGTATGAGATGAGCTTAATGGGTGAATTAACATTTTTCTTAGGTCTTCAGATTAAACAAACTGGAAATGGAATTTTCATAAACCAAGGAAAATATGTCAGAGATTTGTTAAGAAAATACAAATATGATTCAATCCCATCGAAAAACACACCTATTGCAGCACCATTGAATTTGGACTCTGACCCAACTGGCAAACCAGTTAACATAACTGACTATAGAGGTATGGTTGGTTCACTGATGTACTTAACTGCCAGTCGACCAGATATAATGTTTGCAACATGTTTATGTGCCAGGTTTCAGGCTAACCCTAAAGAATCACATTTGCACGCTGTAAAGCGTATCTTTAGATACCTGAAAGGGTGTCCTAATCTTGGTCTTTGGTACCCCAAAGGCTCAGGATTAGATCTAATGGGTTATTCAGATTCTGATCATGCAGGTTGTAAGATAGATAGAAAATCAACAACTGGTGGTTGTCATTTCGTTGGAGGAAAACTGGTAAGTTGGACCAGCAAGAAGCAGACTTCAGTCTCTATGTCCACTGCTGAGGCAGAGTACATTTCTGCGGCCAGTTGTTGTACCCAGATTCTCTGGATCAAGAACCAGTTACTAGATTATGGTCAGAAGTATACCAAGACCCCAATCTTTTGTGACAACACCAGTGCAATTGCTATATCTCACAACCCAGTGATGCACTCCAAAACAAAGCATATTGACATCAGGTATCATTTTATTCGAGATCATGTTATGAAAGGAGATATTGAAATTCATTTCATCCCCACTGACAAACAGTTAGCTGATGTTTTTACTAAACCTCTCGATGAGAAAACCTTTAAACATCTCATCAGCGAACTGGGAATGTTAAACCCTTAACTGGAGCTTTCTTTGTTATTGAAAGCGTCAGTGACACTGATGAAGTTCTCCAGTTGAGGAGGTCCAGATAATCTTTGCTCGCCAGGCTATCGAACGCCTTAGTGATACTATCTTGGCACTAATTGATATCTGGATCATCATTTTAGGGGGAAAGACTCAAAATAATTTTCTGACTAAAATTCGTTTTTGTTTGAAATGCAACTGGAGAACTCTCCAGTTGGAAACTGGTACTGGACTGATCCTCCAGTTACCAGGTTCAGTCTTTGTCTAATTTTTATAACGTTAGAAATACTTGGTCAATATGTGTGACACGTGATGATACTCGAGTGTTTTAAACCACTTGATATCGTGATCTGACGTGTTTGAAACCATTTTAGTACTTGACAACTGTTTGTATTGGGAAAACAAAAAGTGAGTGGGCGCGTGGGTAAGATAAGCCGTCGTAGCATTTAATGCTGACATGGAAGCATTTAATGTTTACATGGCAAATCAATATTTTATTTCAAAATTCAAACCAACTTTTGTAAAAATATCTACAAAAAGGATTGTCTTTATTAAAATATAATTTTGGTGTTTCATTGGGATCTTGAATCCCTTTATAAATACCCTTATTTACTCCGAACTCATTTACTTCTTTCTCTTACATTCCTTCATTTACTTCCAATCATCAAAATTGCTTCATTTTTCTCTTTGCTTCACAAATCAAAAACCCTAAATCCCAAATTTTATTTTCATTCTTCTATGGCTCCTAGATCATCTCGTTCAAGAGATGTAAATCTCTTGACTGTTCCATATAATCCCTCACCAGATGTCACACAGGCACCTGGTGCCCCTAGTAGTGCTTCGGTCATAAAACTAAATCCAAATAATCCTATGGCCAGCCTACGAGGATCTCAAGGGTCCGATACCCTTATTGGTAGAATTCAAAAGTTTTTAAAGAATTCTCCAATAGGACCCTCATTCTCTCTAAACCCACGTAAGATGTTTCACAACTACTTATGTGAGTTTTGGTACACTGCCGTTCTTTCTTCCGATTGTTCCTCCATCAGTTTCACATTAAAGGATGGAACAATCCAGTGTACCTTGTCAGCTGATATATTGAGGGATGCCTTACGCCTCAATTACTGGAGAGAGGGTGAATCTCCAGTCGTCTTACCCCCAAATATAAACTTTCGCCAAGTACTTCTTGAAATGGGACACAGGGAGTGTTTGGAGAATGGGGTGTTGAAGACAAAAGGTGCGATGACCATGAAGGGCCTTACACCTTCATGGAGGTACTTTTTCATCCACCTGGTGGAGAGCATGGGTGGGAGTTCTGGTGGACTTGACCAGATTAACTCCTCGCAAGCAGAGATGGCTTACTGCTTGTGGAACGGATTGAGAGTGGACTTTGCAGATATTCTGTATAGAAGCCTGGTTCAAAAGCTGAAGGGCTCAAGGGGTGTTTGTATTCCCTTTTCAAGGTTCCTCTCACTTTGTTTTAAGCAAATTCTGGGCAGAGAAGCATATAATAGTACAGATTCACCGTACACTGCTCCAGATATGCTAAGGAATCTAGACTCACTGGTATCTGAAGCTGGTGAGGTTGAAATTCCTGAACGAATGCAACTGGCATTCGCTTCAACTGATGCACCTCTTGAAGGTGAGTCAGAAAGGCAACTGGGCGGGCCTCAAAATAATGAGGGACCCTCCAGTGTGTCTAATGTTATGGTTGAGGATAGAGCAACCATAACTGAAGCAACCCCCATCACATCTATCCCTGGTGAAGATACTTCGGTATCTGATCCATCAACAGATGTACCCATCCAGGAAACTGGGGAAGGTCATCTGGAGACTGACCAGGTAACTGGTCAGCCCTCAGTTACATTCATGGATCTGGACATGAGTGTTAATGACGAGGAAATCCTTATTGAATCTTCGGATTCTGAAGGTACTGAAACAGACCAGGAGATTCTTGATGCTTCTGTACAAGCTCAAGACCCTTCATCTCCAGTCTCACTTCCAGACGCATCAATTTCAGTTTCACCTCCCCAAGTAAATATGCCTATAGATATATCTTTACCAACAAATTTCGCTCCTTTACCAACTGGGCAATTCTCACTTGCTCGAGAAATGCCCCCACCACCGTCGCCGTTGTTCACACCTGAGCATTCTCAGCATGAACAACAATTTGTTTTTCCAGTCCTTTCTTCAACCACCACTCCAATAATTTCTTCAACTGCTGGCCTGACAACTGGGGAGACTTCCATCAGTTTGCCTCCTCCAGTTGCTCCAGTAGTAACTGCTAGTGGTCCAGTGACACCTTCTCCTTTGTCACTGGACAGTCAAGTTGTCTCACTACAAGCCGATCTCCAAAACCTTCTAACCAGGGTGGAGGAGATTCAGAAGACACTTGACAAAAACACCAAGTCCTTCTCCAGATACCACAAAGATCATTTGACAAACATTAAGGTGGTCGATCTGGGGATAAACAAGTTTTCATCTAATGAAGACTTGGTGTTCAGAAAGCTTAATGAGTTGGTCACTGGCTGCAACAATCTGGCTGGTACTTTAAAGGAAGCCTTTGACCTAACTCACTCCAAGGTCTCCAGTTCAATCTCCAACTTGCTCGGAAATACTGTCAGAACTTCAGAAGTTGACTTGAAAGAGATTGAAAGGCAGGTCAAGGAACTAATTGAAAGACCTGGCCTAGATGTAACTGGCCTTGGAGAGCAGTTGATGACTTCGGTTGGTCAGAAAATAGAGGATACGCTGGGTGCTAGAGAAGAGCAGTTGGTTGAAAGGGTGATGTCTGAGATCACCAAGCTGGCCACTCCTCAGGTTGATCTGGCCCCACTTACCAGTGAGATCAACCAGTTGAGGGGCAGCATAGAAAGTTTGAACACCCAGGTATCTCTACATGCTCAATCTATAGAGAAACTGACAACTGAAGTGGAAAATCTGAAGAAGATGGATGATGAAGTTAAGGATAAGGTTGTCTCCGGGTTGGATGAGGACTCCAAGATCTTGAATGAATTAAAAATTGGTCAAGACCAAGTTAGTGCAAATGTCTTGACCCAGTCCAAGGAGATGAACCACTTATGGAGGTCCTTCAGGATGATGTGTGGAATTTTCAAAGAGTGTAAGGACTTGCAGTCATGGCAGCCTCTTGACCGGTTGCCATCTCACCCCTCTGAATGGGAAGGTATTAGGGCAGGTCTAGATGCTGCCAAGGGGGAAAGAAGTTCAGTCCTTACACGACCAGTTGCACCTGGAAGGACTCCATCTGGATCTGGAAGAGAATTAGTTGTGGCTACCAGTACTGAAGCTGGTGAGTAAAGAATGGGTGGATCTGGTGATATTGGAGATAGGGGGAATGTTGTCTTGGATAAGGGTAAAGGTTTAGCTGTTGAAGCATCTGCCCAGCCGGCCACTGATGTAATGCTTGAAACTGGTAATTCTGATATACTTCCTCCAGTTTCAGATAGTGATAGCAGAAGACTGGCCAGACTTGGTAATGACATTAAAGAAAGAAAGAAGATGAAACAAAGAAACCAAGTCGAAGCCAGGGCACATCTTGCTCAAATCAAGTTGCTTGATATGAGTGATGCCAATCTTTTGGGCATCACTAAGGAGGAGTATGTTAGGATTAAGAATGATCCTAGGATAGTTGACCAGTTGAATGAAATGCTGGATGTTGAACTGGAAAGACACTATCATGAGGATGAAGCCGAATTTGATGCCAGAAGTTTAAACATTTCAGTGGAGAAGGCTAAGGAGATTAGGGCCAGTGGTATTCTTAAACGAATTGCAAATGTTAAGAAGGTTGTGAAAGATGTATTGAATCCACCAAGAAGAAGGATTCCACAACCAAGAAGACCACTGACAAGAGTTGCAAGGGATGCTGACCTTAGCACATTTGTTGAACCAACTGGCGAGGTATCAAATGAAGACATTAAGTCCGCTGTACTGGCTGCTGGTGCTGGGAGTATAAAAATCACTAATGAATCTGAAGCTCGAAGTTATTACTCCCAGATCATGTCAACCAGAAGACATAGTGGTACTATAAAAAGTGTCAATGTAACAATCAAGCCAGGCACCAAAGTTTTTCAAGTTGAAGTTAGTTACACTGGAGGGCCACTGGTGAAAACTGACAATCCTGGTGCGATGCAATATGGGTTCAGCGAATGGGTCGAGATGGTGAATGTGTTAGATGCTAAGGCACAAAAGAATAGGTTTGAGAAGGCATGGGCAAACTTCTTAAGGGGCAAGATTCAACACAAGGAAAATCTGGAACTAAAGCTGAATATTGACCCTGAAGACACTCAACCTATTTCTTCAGTTGCCAAGAGAAGAAGAACTGGCGAAGGGCCATCTCATTAAGTTCTTTCTTCAGTTATCTACTTGTAATTTGTATTTACATTCTGTAACTTGTATAAATTTCATTCCTTGTATAAATGAAGTTACCAGTTTGTAACCACAAGGTAGATAATAGATTAAAATCTAACAAACCTAAAAGAAAAACCTAAGGCATTTATTGATCTATAAAAATGCCTTAGATAACTTAGATAGATTTAAATCAAACAAGTCCTTCCAGTTCACACTTGTACAGATACAAGAACTAGAAAAGACTTAGACTATATTTCTAGACAAATAGGGGGAATTTGTTAGGACCAGTTCACCTGGAACTGGCCAGTCACCAGTTCACACTTACCAGTCACCAGTTGCATCTAGAGACTGGTGAAACTGGTGACCAAGATGATTTGTCGAGAAATATATTGAAGTCCAGTTGCACCGTACAGTCAACGCAACTGAAGACTTCCTCCAGTTGAGAACTGACCAAGTTGAAGAAGCATTCCAGTTGAAGTCGAAGACAACAAATGAAAGATAGAGAATGGCAATGGCAGCGAAGCCCAGTTGGCATCCTAGTCAGTTACAAACTGGAGACCATCAGTGGAAAGCCCTTACAAAGCTTTACACTGATTAAGAGGAATTGACTTGTATACTTTATGTACCTTTACCCGGATAATAAGCCTTATCTTATTATTTAAGTATTAAAAGGTACATAAAGGTGGTTATGTAAAGTCACTTTAACATGCGACTTTACACTGCCTTTTAAGGAATTAAATGTTATTCCTTAAATGCTCCCAACCACATTTGTACGGCTAAAGTTAACATCCCAATGTTAACTTTGCCTATAAATACAAGTCATTGCACAACCAAGAAATTAAGTGTTCGAACTCACAAACAAAACACACAAACACTTCACTTTGCAAACCTGCAATATTCTTGGTGAACTTGTGCAATATTCTCTCAATCGCTAAAAGAAACATTTCACAACTTTAAGTGTTTCGATTGTATTGAGAAATTCCGAGTGTAGATCAATTGTATTTCATAGGTTGTTAGGATATTTACATTCGTGTATTATCTTGGTTCGCATCAACCTTGTAATTTGTTTAATATCAATAAATAAATTACACATTGAAAAATTACATATTGTCTCATCAAGTTATCTTACAAGTTATTTGTATTATTGCATTGTTCTTTACTTATTGTCTTTTGTATAAGTAATCTATCTAGAACTTGGTATATACCACTGCAACTGGTCGTCTCCAGTTCAGTGCATATATTGCAAAGTAACTCCACCATTGACATAGAGGTGTCTTCAGTAGTATCATCTATCAAGTTGGGACTTACATCTAATATTGATAGGATATGACTTATACAACATCTTAAGAGTAATCATTTCATCAAATTTCACATCCGAAGATTTCGGTTTCACGGACGCTCAAACGGACGCACAAGCGTCCGTCCGTGCCTGAACTGAGTGCAGAATATAAAGTTCGTTTTTATTCCTCTTGACCTCATTCCTCTAAAACATTCTCTGCACTTATCCTCTCTGACCCATACCTGCTCAAGCACTCCCAAAAACAACTTGTAAGTTGTTTAATCTTCCTTCTAACTCTCTTTATCATTACTCATCTTGTCTTGATTTAGAGTTAGTAAGTTGAACTTTGTTTAATTAAGTTATATTCAAATCAATACCTAGTTAAGCAAGATACAAACAAATGGGTATTATTAATATGAATTGATTATACAACTATACATATAATTATATATATATAGTTACAGATTTCTGAAATCAACACATGATATATATTTGATATATATATATATATATATATATATATATATAATATTATATATATATCTGTTTATAATATATTATAATATTGAATTTATTCAAAATCAAATCATATAGAAACAAAGGATGTTTGTATTGTTTAAATTAAGATAGGGGACAAGTTGTAACAGCTATAAGCATGTGTGATGAGTTATGGAAGCAAGAAGAAGATGTCAAAATAGCTCAAGAATGCAGGGACGCTCCTGCTGAATATTTTAGTCGCACGGACGCTCTCACGGACGCATGAGCGTCCGTCCGTGCGACTATTGTTTCTCTCTCTTTGCTTATTTAAAGAACACTTGATGATAGTTGTACTCACCTCTTGCACCAGCAAAACCATCAAGCATACTTACAAGTGAATATCAACTTACATATCTACTTTCATTTGTTAGAATTTAGCAAGAGAGCATTGTAGTGAGCATTCATATATATTCATATACACACTACATTTGTAACATTCTTCATACTAGTGAGTGTGAAGAACTTGATAGAAGGTCTTAGTGTAGGCCTTGTTGTTTCTCTAGTGGTTAGAGAACTAGCTATTCTTGAAGTGTCAAGAACCTTTGATTCCTAGTGGTTAGGAATTGGTGATAGGATATTGGACTACGGATACTCTACCGGTTTTAGAGACTATAGTGCAGCAACTCTCGGTTAGTGAATCGAGGAGTGGATTAAGGCGAATTCGTTAACATTCGCCCCAACCACTATACATCGTGGTGTTGTGTTTGGTGATATCTTTCTTACTCTAATCTTCTACTTATCTATTTACTTATATTGTAAGTTCTATAGCACAAACAATACTTCAAATAAAGTCTAAATTGGATAATTTCTTAAATAAGTCGAAAAAGAGGGTAAATCTATTCAACCCCCCCTTCTAGATTTCCTTACAGTAGTTATTTATGTCCATTATAAATTCTA
The DNA here is from genome assembly GCA_034093135.1 of Erigeron breviscapus. Classification (NCBI taxonomy): domain Eukaryota; kingdom Viridiplantae; phylum Streptophyta; class Magnoliopsida; order Asterales; family Asteraceae; genus Erigeron; species Erigeron breviscapus. Next base: position 111,500,408 of record CM067172.1, read on the forward strand.
ACAATAATCTAAAATTAAAGCATATAATTTCACCCGCATACAAAAGCTACTTACATACTTTTGTGGATTATAAAAGGTTATTCACTTTTCTCACATATTAGTTAAGAAAAAAATAGCATAGCAGTTTGTTGCTTATCATTTTTCTAGAATTTTTTATATTATTTTGAACATATTGAAATTTTATTTATGTTTTAGATTTAGATTTTACTTATTTAAGCATAATCTTAGATTGTTCATTTTAAAATTCAGATTTAATTATTAAATTATTAATCGTCTCACAGATTAATTTTTGATTGTTAGTTTATTTAATATAATTTGTTACACTTAGCTAAGGAGCCCTTTTTTTTACTCGGACTAGGTCATAAATCCTCAGAAAAGGCACTGAAAAAACTGAAACATAATTAAAATATTTTGGCATAGAAAATATAAATAATTAAAAAAAATTAAACAACAATAAGAATTGGAAAAAAAAATAAAGTAATTTGATGCAAACCCCTAATGAATCTCAACCACTTAATAATCTCTTGATAACACTAATGATAAGAATAATAAATAAAACAATATTATCAACTAATAATAATGAATTAAAAGTAATTAAAATGTTTTGATGAACCTAAAATGGAAGTTGAAATGTACTCCATAAAACAAAAAGGAGAATAACAAAGAATGTGAACGAAAGGATTCGAACTTGGGCTGTGCGCGAAACAGGCAACGCCATTTGCCACTCTACCTGTGTAACCTTCTATTCTCAAATTTGGTAATATTGTGATATATTGGTATTCTGAATTTGAAGAAAATAACGGACACGAAACCCGTTCGGGTTTTAAGATATATACTAATCACTAATGTAACATAAGGTGGTAAAGCGACGAAAAAAATGAACAGGAGTATTATTCTGAGTGGTCTAATCTTTCGACCTATTAATTTAGTACTATTTTTATAACCCAATTTGCAATCTTAATTGGTATGCATACTTGATTTGGTAGTTATAAATTTTCTTCTTCCTTTATAGTATGCTTTGTAAATGAGCAAATGCTAAAATAAAAACATGTTACACCTTTTGTTGTATAAAAGTAGGTAAATTATGTGCAGATAGCTATCCTTCATTGCAATCAATTAAAGCCAGCCTCACCAAACAGCCAAACAATGGCTCTTACACTTTCATTTTGGTCCCCTACACTATCATTACATTTACAAGTTGGCTTTCTTTAATTTAAAAACAATGTTGAATTGACAATTATTTTACAAACTAATCTTTCATAAACATAGATGTATGTGAGATTGTAATTAGAAATGAAAAAAAAAAAAGAGTTAAAAATAGACATCATTTAATTTGTGAAAATTTGTTTGTAAAAAATTTATAAACATACATTTACACATAAAAGGAATGGGGATATGTGTGTTAAAGGGAAAATTACATAAATAGTCTAATTTGAAGGTGTATATCCAAATATAGACACATGTCAAAATATTTTATCCATTTAGTCAATGAATTTCTTACCACCTAGTTTTTTAAGTAAGAAACAACATTATCTAATAAAATCATTCCACTTGTATAAACATTTACAAAACCACTTATCAAATTTTTCTCCAACATATATACTAACTACTTCTATATTGCAACAAAATTTAAAGGTTACTAACACTGCATTCTTGAGTTTTTATTAGGAGAAAAGAAAGAAGAAGATTGGATAGGGAAGGAAAGGATAGAAAATTATATAAAAAAAAGTCATTCTCCAGTTTAAAAGGAAAGAAAGGAAAAAAGAGAAAAAAAACCCTAATGGCGCCATCTCTTTCCTGCTGCTGCCATCTCTTTCCTCCTTCTGCAATCTCTTTCCAGCTTCTGCAACCAACCACCGCCTGTGTGTGTATATCCAATCAACAGCCACCGCCAGTAATGGCGCCACCTGCAACCTTTTTGCATTCTTGACCACGCAACCACCACCTGCAACCACCCCTTCCACGCAACCACCACCTGCAACCGCCACCTGCAACCACCCCTTCCACCTGCAACCGCCACCTGCAACCACCCTTCCACTTTCTTTTCCATCCAAATCAGGACAAAATGGCCAGAAAATTTTTGGGGGAAAAAACCCTGATTTTTCCTTCCCTTCACTTTCTTTTCTTTTGGAAAAAAAATTCAAGAATGCAAAAAGGTTAGAATTCTCATCTTTCCCTTTCCTTTCCTTAAAAAAAAAACTCAAGAATGAAGCATAAACGTTTTCAGAATCTAAATAACTGGCCATGTGTTTTGAGTTTTGATTATGGTATTGGTCATCAGTGATTGAAGCTAAGGGGCAAGGGTGTAGTGTCGATAATCGGCTATTTGGCAAGTTTCTAACCTATAGGAGCATGCCATTTGTACTTGCTGATTGTTTGCCAAAACTTGCCAATTCCTTGCCAAATTATATGGTGTAGTGGCATTTTTTTGCCAATTCTTGCCAAAGAGCCGATGTAACTTGCAAAAAGGAAAAAGACAAAAAAAACTTGCCAATTCTTTGCTACCAACGTTCACTTTCATCGGCCAAAACATGCTGATGTTGCTTGCCAATGCTTGCCGATTGAGATTGCCGATGCTTGCCGATGTAGATGCTATAGTGTAGCCGATTTGCCGAAACTAGCGATGTTTGCCGATAACAACAAGCCCGTACAACACTTGCCCTAACGCTTACAAAGATGTTTGTGTACACAACGTAAGATCCGCAATATATGGCAAAGGTAAAAACACACGATGCTTATGTTTTTTAAATGAAAGACAATCAAAATTTAAAAACATATATATAATATATTGAATACAAATGAGGATACAAAAGCATTTTCCCTTCCAACAACCCAACCTACTTCACCTTCGTTTTTGTTTCTTGACCCAACACAAATGATGCATGAAGCCCAATTTCTTCTTCGATTATTTTGTACATATATTTTTACTCAGAAACATAAAAAACCATACAATTTGTTTTATGACTTTATCATGGGGATTGAGTAGATCACATTGGTGTGTATGATGGTTTGTCTTTTTAAAGCTCTTAGAATCTTGTATCCATTATCGTGGGGTTTTAAGCTCTGATTTGATTAACAACATAAATACAAGTTGATATAAGTTCAAGAATTCATCATGGACAATTGGCATGATTTTATTAGGTAGTTTTGTTTCTTACTAAAAAATTAGGTGGTAAGAATTCATTGATCAAGTGTGTAAAAAAATTAGTAGGTGTCTATATTTGGATATACAAATTAAAATTAGACCATTTTGGTAGTTTTTCCTTTGTTAAATGTCTAAGCTTGGGTATAGAACCCCTTATATCTTACTATTTTAATTCATAAAAAACATGAAGGCTTAATCATTTATCTATTATACAATACTTTAAAAAATTAATATATGAGAAGTTTTATACCTAAACTTATACTTTAACAACCACACATTCACTTTTCTGTTTCACATGATTAAAATGTTTAAACGTTCACCAAAATTGATCGTCAATTAAAGAATTCTTTGGGGTTTGACTCTTAAATTATTTGTATGAGTAGACTACAAGTCTGAACTTTTACACTAGCTTTTTGTCTTAATATAT
>CM067172.1:111504979-111575013 GCA_034093135.1 Erigeron breviscapus
TACATATGATTAGACTTGCTTAGATCTTTGCACTTGAACTTGATTCTTGTTCTTGTTCTTTACTTTCTGTATTTACTTTCTTATCTAGTTTAATTAAACATAAGTAGTTTGCTCACCAGCTTCAGTACTGGTAGCAACAATCATTTCCCTTCCAGGTGCAACTGGTGGTGCAAGGACTGCACTTCTTTCCCCCTTGGCAGCATCTAGACCTGCCCTAATTCTTCCCATTCAGAGGGGTGTGATGGCAACCGGTCAAGAGGCTGCCATGTTTGCATGTCCTTGCACTCCTTAAAAATTCCACACATCATCCTGAAGGACCTCCATAAATGGTTCGTCTCTTTTGACTGGGTCAAGACATTTGCAGTTACTTGGTCTTGACCAGTTTTCAATTCATTGAGGATCTTGGAGTCTTCATCCAACCAGAGACAACCCTTTCCTTCACTTCCTCATCATTCTTCTTCAGATTCTCTACTTCAGTGGTCAGTTTATTCAAAGATTCAGTATGTAGATACCTGGGTGTTCAAACTTTCAATGCTGCCTCTCAACTGGTTGATCTCACTGGTGAGTGTGGCCAGATCAACCTGAGGAGTGGCCAGCTTGGTGATCTTAGACATCACCCTTTCAATCAATTGTGCTTCTCTAGCACCCAGCGTATCCTCTATTTTCTGACCAACCAAAGTTATCAACTACTCTCCAAGGTCAGTCACACTTAGGCCAGGTTTTTCAACCAATTCTTTCACCTGCCTTTCAATCTCCCTCAAATCAACCTCTGAAGTTCTAACAGTATTTCCGAGCAGGTTGGAGATTGAAGTTGTAACCTTGGACTGAGTAAGGTCAAAGGCTTCCTTTAGAGTACCAGCCAGATGATTGCAGCCAGTGACCAACTCATTCAATTTGTTGAACACCAAGTCTTCATTCGATGAAAACTTGTTTATCCCCAGATCAACCACCTTGATGTTTGTCAAAGAGTCCTTGTGGTATCTGGAGAAAGACTTGGTGTTTTTATCAAGTGTCTTCTGAATCTACTCCACCCTGGTTAGAAGGGTTTGGAGATCAGATTGAATAGAGACAACTTGACTGTCTAATGACAAAGGAGAAGGTGTCACTGGACCACTAGCAGTTACTATTGGGGCAACTGGAGGAGGCAAACTTAAGGAAGTCTCCCCAGTTGTCAAACTAGCAGTTAAAGATATAATAGGAGTGGTGGATGAAGGAAGGACAGGAAAATTAATGTGTTGTTCATGCTGAGAATGCTCAGGTGTGAACAACGGCTACGGTGGGGGTGGCATTTCTCGACCAAGTGAGAATTGCCCAGTTGGTAAAGGGGCGGTATATGTTGGTAAAGATATATCAGTAGGCACATTTTCTTGTGGTGGTGAAAGTGAAATTGATGCGTCTGGAGGTAAGACTGGAGATGAAGGGTTTTGAGCTTGTACAGAAGCATCAAAAATCTCCATGTCTGTTTCAGTACCTTCTGAATCCGAAGATTCAATAAGGATTTCCTCGTCATTAACACCCATGTCCAGATCCATGAATGTGACAGAGGGCTGACCAGAAGGGTCAGTCTCCAGATGACCTTCCCCAGTTTCCTGGATGGGTACATCTGTTGGAGGATCAGATATCGAAGTATCTTCACCAGGGATAGACGTGATAGGAGTTGCTTCAGTTATGGTTGCTCTATCCTCAACCACAACTTGAGACGAACTATTCACTTTCCAAAGGTGCATCAGTTTTAGCAAATGCCAGTTGCATTCGCTCTGGAATTTCGACCTCTCCAGCTTCAGATACCAGAGAGTCTAGATTCCTCAACAAATCTGGCCTAGTAAATGGTGAATCTGTACTTAAGTACGCTTTTCTGCCCAGAATTTGTTTAAAACAGAGAGAGAGAAATCTTGAGAAGGGGACACAAACACCCCTGGTGCCTTTCAGTTTTTGTACAAGGCTTCTAAACAGAATATCTGCAAAATCTACTCTCAATCCGTTCCACAAGCAGTAAGCCATTTCTGCTTGTGAGGAGTTTATCTGGTCAAGTCCACCAGAACTCCCACCCATACTCTCCACCAGGTGTATGAAGAAATACCTCCATGAAGGTGTAAGACCCTTCATGGTCATAGCACCCTTAGTCTTCAACACCCCATTGTCCAAACACTCCTTATGACCCATCTCAAGGAGTACTTGACGAAAATTGATATTAGGGGGCAAGACGACTGGAGATTCACCCCCTCTCCAGTAATTGAGGTGTAAGGCATCCCTTAATACTTCAGCTGACAAGGTACACTGGATTGTTCCATCCTTTAATGTGAAACTGATGGAGGAACAATCAGAAGAAAGAGTGGCAGTGTACCAAAACTCACACAAGTAGTTATGAAACATCTTGCGTGGGTTTAGAGAGAATGAGGGTCCTATTGGAGAATCCTTTAAAAACTTTTGGATTCTACCAATAAGGGTATCGGACCCTTGAGAACCTTGTAAGCTTGCCATCGGATTATTAGGATTTAGTTTGATGGCCGAAGCATTACTAGGTGCACCTGGTGCCGGTTTGACATCAGGTGAAGGAGCATATGGAACAGTCAAGAGATTTACATCTCTTGAACGAGAAGATCTAGGAGCCATTTGAAAATGAAAATGAAATTTGGGATTTAGGGTTCTTGATTTATGAAACAGAGAGAGAAAAGAAGCAATTTTGATTATTGGAAGTAAATGAAGGAATGTAGAAGAGAAGTAAATGAAAGAATGAGTTCGGAGTAAATAAGGGTATATATAAGGATTCATGATCCCAATGTAATACCAAAAACTATATTTTATTCAATTAAAATCCCTTTTGTAGATATTTTAACAAAAGAAGGTTTGAATTTTGAAATAAAAACATAATTTTCCATGTCATCATTAAATGCTACCATGTCAGCATTAAATGCTAGGACGGCTTGTTTTACCCACGCGCCCACTAACTCTTTATTTTCCCAATACAAACAGTTGTCAAGTACTAAAATAGCTTTAAACACGTCAGATCACAATACCAAGTGGTTTAAAACACTTGAGTACCATCACGTGTCACAAATATTGACCAAGTATTTCTAACGTTATAAAAATAAGACAAGACTGAATCTGGTCACTGGAGGATCAGTCCAGTGCCAGTTTCCAACTGAAGAGTTCTCCAGTTGCATTTTCAAACAAAAACGAATTTTAGTCAGAAAATTATTTTGAGTCTTTCCCCCTAAAATGATGATCCAGAAATCAATTAGTGCCAAGATAGTATCACAAAGGCATTCGATAGCCTGGCGAGCAAAGATTATCTGGACCTCCTCAACTGGAGAACTTCATCAGTGTCACTGACGTGTTCAATAACAAAGAAATCTCCAGTTTTAAGGATTTAGCATTCCCAGTTCGCTGATGAGATGTTTAAAGGTTTTCTCATCGAGTGGTTTTGTAAAAACATCAGCTAACTGTTTTTCAGTGGGGATGAAATGAATTTCAATGTCTCCTTTCATAACATGATCACGGATAAAATGATACCTGATGTCAATATGCTTGTTTTGGAGTGCATCACTGGGTTGTGAGATATAGCAATTGCACTGGTGTTGTCACAAAAGATTGGGGTCCTTGTATACTTTTGACCATAATCTAGTAACAAAAGAGAATCTGGGCACAGCAACTGGTCGCAGAAATGTACTCTGCTTCAGCAGTGGACATAGAGACTGAAGTCTGCTTCTTGCTGGTCCAACTTACCAGTTTTCCTCCTAGGAAATGACAACCACCAGTTGTTTATTTTCTATCTATCTTACAACCTGCATGATCAGAATCTGAATAACCCATTAGATCTAACCCTGAGCCTTTAGGGTACCAAAGACCAAGATTAGGACACCCTTTCAGGTATCTGAAGATATGCTTTACAGCATGCAAATGTGATTCTTTAGGGTTAGCCTGAAACCTGGCACATAAACATGTTGCAAACATTATATCTGGTCGACTGGTAGTTAAGTACATCAGTGAACCAACCATACCTCTATAGTTAGTTATGTTAACTGGTTTGCCAGTTGGGTCAGAGTCCAAATTTAATGGTGCTGCAATAGGTGTGTTTTTCGATGGGATTGAATCATATTTGTATTTTCTTAACAAATCTCTGACATATTTTCCTTGGTTTATGAAAATTCCATTTTCAGTTTGCTTAATCTGAAGACCTAAGAAAAATGTTAATTCACCCATTAAACTCATCTCATACTCAGATGACATGATTTTAGAAAACTTTTTGCACATTGCATCATCAGTTGAACCAAATATAATATCATCAACATAAATTTGTACCAATAAGATATTACCTCTTTCTTTCAAGATAAACAAGGTATTATCTATTGCACCTCTTTGAAAGCCATTTTTAAGAAGATGTTTAGTTAGAGTATCATATCAGGCTCTTGGGGCTTGTCTTAGACCATACAAAGCTTTGTTCAGTCTATAGAACCAATGTGGATGCTTTTCATCGATGAAACCTGGAGTCTGCTTAACATAAACTTCTTCTTCCAATGTTCCATTAAGGAACGCACTTTTGACATCCATCTGGAAGACCTTGAACTGCAGATGGGCTGCATAAGCCAGAAATATTCTTATGGCTTCAAGTCTTGCAACTGGAGCAAAAGTCTCATCAACGTCAACGCCCTCTGCTTGACAATAACCCTGGGCAACTAGTCTGGCCTTGTTTCTTACAACATGGCCATCTTCATCCATTTTGTTTCGGTAGACCCATCTGGTACCAATGGGTTCTTTCTTTAACCCAGGTGGACAAAGAACAAGCTCCCAAACATTGTTCCTTTCAAACTGGACGAGCTCTTCTTGCATAGCTTCCACCCAGCTTGGGTCTGCCAAAGCCTCGTCAATCTTCTTTGGTTCAATTAAGGATAAGAAGGTGACATTTAAGCATTGCTCACTGGTGGCTCTTCTATTCTGAACCCCACTATTTGGATCTCCCACAATATGTTCAATTGGATGTGCTCGAGTCCATCTAGTGTATTGACTAGGTTGGTGAACTACAATATCAGTGCAAGGTACCTGACGATCTTCTTCAGTTACAGAAGCAACTGGAGGAGGATCAGTTCAAACTACTTCTACATCCTCATCGGAGTCAATGAGGTCTCTATTAGGATCATGAAATTCTTCATTCAAAGGCATTTCTTGAAGAACTGGAGAAATAGGAGTTTAAACTGGTGCTGATATTGGAGTGGCACGTACATCTGATCCAATCACCAATTCTTGTGGCAAGTTGAAATTGATGGAGGGATAGAATGACGTGTCACTGGTGGTGTTCTTCTTCTTAACTGGTTCCAGTTTGTTGTAACTGGAAGCATCTTTGGTGAAACAACTGACGATGAACTTGGTCAGTTTTACCAAAATTGATTGGAATGACTGGAGTAATATCAAGGCTTGGTCTCTTGTTGATTGCTTCAGTTGATTCGTCGAATGTGACATTGAATTGTCTCATGAACCTTTTGGAGTCTATAATTATAAACTCTAAAGGCCTTTCGAATATCTGAAAAACCTAAAAATACCCCTTCATCAGCTTTTGCATCAAACTTTCCAAGCTGACTGGAATCGTTTAAGATATAAACTGGACAACCAAATACATGGAAATATCCAATATTTGGTTTACGATTCCTGAGTACTTCATAGGCAGTCTTCTTATGTCTCTTGATGTAGACTGACCGGTTTTGGGTGTGACAAGCAGTTGCAACTGCCTCAGCCCAAAAACTGGTGGGAAGACCAGATTCAGATAGCATACTTCTGGCGGCTTCTATCAGCGTACGATTCTTTCTTTCAACAACTCCATTCTGCTCTGGAGAGTGAACTGATGAGAAGTTTTGAGAGATGCCAGTGTCATTGCAAAATGTTTCAAGTACCCTATTTTGGAATTCAGTACCATTATCACTTCGCAACTGACAAACTTTTCGAGTATACTTGAGCTCAATTCTTTTGATGAGAGAGATGATTTCAGCAGGTGCATCACTTTTGGATCTGATGAATACCACCCAGCAGAATCTGGTGAATTCATCAACCACAACTAGAGTGTACTTCTTTCCAGCTCTAGTTTGAACATTCACTGGACCAAAGAGATCCATATGTAGCATGTGAAGAGGTTCAGTGATGCTAAAATTTTGCCTAGTTTTGAAACTAGCTCTTTTCTGCTTGCCCATCTCACACCCTGGACATGGCTTTTCTTTGTTAAAAGAAATCTGAGGTATCCCATCAACCAGTTGCTTGCGAGACAACTTGTTAATGTTTTTGAAATTAAGATGGGATAACCTTTTATGCCATAGCCAGTTGGTATCCTCATTAGCCTTGGTATAGAAACATTGCTCTTTTGGAGCTGGTTCCATATCCATGATGTACACATTCCCCTTTCTTGGTGCAACCATCACCACTTTCCAATCCTTGTTAAATATGGTGCCTTGTGCAATATCGAACAAAACTCTGAAGCCATCATCACAAAGTTGGCTGACACTGATCAGGTTGTATTTCAAACCATTCACAAATGCAACTCTTTTGAATTCGACTTGTCCATTATTAAGCACACCATATCCTTCAGTCTTTCCAGATTGATCATTACCAAACATCATTGTCGGTCCATCTTGGACAGTGAACTCTTCCAGAAGGGGCTTACATCCGGTCATAGTCCGGCCAGCAGCGCTGTCCAGATACCAGATATTCTTCTTTCGATCGCCTGCACACCCACAAAAATCATTAGTTATTTTTGTGAACCCATCTTTTCTTGATGGGTTCACTGGACTTCTCTACAGAAGTCACAGTTGATTGTTGTGTTGTTGAACTGGAGGCTGCATCTGGACCTTTTTCACCAGATCCAGGTGCAGGAGTAAAAACGATTGGTACTAGATACTTACTCCCTTTATTTTTACCAGATTTTGTTCCAGATGGAACATTCTTTTGATTTGGTTTTAAAGAGAGTGGTTTAATATTTTGTTTGAAAACTGGAGGTAATGAACCTCCTTCCAGATTGTTAATCCGGGCAGTACAACTCTGAACCTGTCGAGACAAAAGTTGGAGTTGACTTTCCAGTTTAACCAAAATATTATTTTCATCAGGCAACTGAACCTTGGACCTTGGTTCAGTTGGAGTTTTAGTCTGTTGGGTCTTGGGCTCCTTAGACTTATGAGGTAAAGGCTTGTTACCAGTGGCCTTTTTGACTGGAGCTTTAGCCTGTTTGGCTCCAGTTTTAACCTCAATGGGGGTTGTCTCATTGGTTTCAGTTTCAACAGCTTCAGGTTGATCATAAGGTGTTTCAACCTGAGAGCTGGAGGCAATGCATGAAGATCTGGTATGAGAGCTGCCATCTCCAGATCTCCAGATTTCCATGCATTCTTTTGGGCATCGATAGTTCTTGAAAATGCATCATAGTTTTTGCCAGATGCTTTTACCCATGACTTGATAATCTTTTGTTCTTTTTCAAGATCAGAAAATAGTTTTTGATTATCAAGTTCCAAAGCCTCAATCTTTAAAACTGACTCCTTGAGAGCCAACTGGACACTTTGTAAATCATTGAGTTGTGGTTTAACAATGTTCAGTTCAATTAAGATAGTGTCAAGATATCTTTCACTATCAGATCTTACAGTTTCCACAAAAGCTAAATCACCACTTAATGATTCAGCGAGGTCCAGTTTCAGCCTGATTATGATAGTCACATACCTTTTTCAAGATGATGTCCACCCATCTTCCAGTGATGACATCTTCTTTTGCCACGTGCTGCTGTGTTAATCTTCCAAGGCCATGAAACACATGTCCCTTTCCTCTTCTTCATCAGCTGATGAGTCATCAGAGTACTCCCATTTTCCCTCAGTTTGTGCCATTAAGCACTGATCCTTTTCCTTTTTCCATGGACAGGAGGGCAATCTGGGCCTTAAGCTTCTTGTATTTAGCTTTGTAGCTATCATCAGGCCGATTGAAATTAGGGACAGGGGGGCCAGTTTGGTTGTTCAACTGACTAGATCTGCATTCCTTCATGAAATGACCTTTCTTGCCACACTTATAGCATGTAAGATTGGTCTTGTCCAGAGAGTTGGAGCAGGAAGCATTGTTGGGGCCACTAAATCTTTTGGATTTATGCTTAAACCTGTTAAAGGTTTTAGCAATCATGGACCAGATCATCATCGTCAGTTTCATCACAACCATCACTGATTTCAGTGGTCAGACCAGAATTCAAGAAGCTGTTTAACATCTCCTTCATCGAGTGTACCTGGACACTTTCTGCAGACATTAAAGCAGCACAAGGTCGCTCAGTTACACTAGCAACCTTGGAACTCTGGGCATGGTTCATGGCATCTTGCTCAGCCACCAGTCTTGCAGCATTATTATCTTCAGTGAATCTGAAGGCTCCATAGAGCGATGTAAGAGTATGGCTGTGCAAGGTTTTACCTTGTCTTAAGACAAGAACCATGTTTTCCCATTTGGAAGGAAGAATATCACAAAACTTCTCAAGAAGAATATCCTTATCCTTCTCTACACCCAAGCCTCTCAGTTGATTAATGAGGCTAGAAAATCTGGTGTATGTACCAGTTAGACTTTCATTGGGCAAGGCAAAGAAGGATTCATACTTCTTGTTCAAAGCAACTTTTCTGGTGACAATAGTGTCATCACCTCCTTCAAACTGAATCACTAATTCATCCCACATTGATTTTGCACTGGGGAACAACACAAGTGTTGGAATTAGGTCTTCAGGGACAGCCCCAAGGATCATGTTCTTGAGTCTGGTGTCCAGATCAACAAGTCTACGATCCTCATCAGACCAATGGTCTTCAGCTTTTCTCTTGAACCTCTTCTTCCAGTTGGATCAAGAAGAGGAACTAACCCCAAGGGACATGGGTATATATGGTCCATCCTTAAGGATTTTCAACATATACCTTTCAATCCCACCAAAATGCAAAAGCATTCTAGCCTTCAATGTACCAAAAGTCTCACTGTTTCCATCAAATTTTGGAACAGGAGTGTTAGAATAGTGTACATGGACATGGTTTGGGGCAGTAGGAGGACGAGGGTTTGTATTAACATTTTGAAAAGGTTGTGCATTAGTATTAATGGGGGTTTCACCTGAACCAGAACCATCTCCACCTTCAGTAGTGTTCATCTTAGCAGATCTAGGCAAGTTTATTAGCCCTCTGCTCTGATACCACTTGTAAGTCTCAACTCGATAGATGGTACTACTGAAGACACCTCTATGTCGATGGTGGAGTTACTTTGCAATATATGCACTGAACTGGAGACGACCAGTTGCAGTGTGTATATACCAAGTTCTAGATAGATTACTTATATAAATGACAATAAGTAAAGAACTATGCAATAATACAAATAACTTGTAAAGTAAATTGATGAGACAATATGTAATTTTCAATGTGTAATTTATTTATTGATATTAAACAAATTACAAGGTTGTTGCGGAACCAAGATAATACACGAATGTAAATATCCTAGCAACCTATGAAATACAATTGATCTACACTCGGAATTTCTCAAGACAATCGAAACACTTAAAGTTGTGAAATGTTCCTTTTAGCGATTGAGAAAAGATTGCACAAGTTCACCAAGAATATTGCAGGTAAGCAAAGTGTGAAGTATTCAACTTGTGTGTTGTTACTTGTTATTCTTGTTGTGCAATGACTTGTATTTATAGGCAAAGTTAACATTGGGATGTTAACTTTAGCCGTACAAATGTGGTTGAGAGCATTTAAGGAATAGCATTTAATTCCTTAAAATGCAGTGTAAAGTTGCACGTGAAAGCAACTTTACTTAACCACCTTTATGTACCTTTTATATTTAAATAATAAGATGAGTCTTATTATCCGGGTAAAGGTACATAAAGCATATAAGTCAATTCCTCGTAATCAGTGTAAAGCTTTGTAAGGGCTTTCCACTGGAGGTCTCCAGTTTGTAACTGACTAGAATGTCAACTGGGCTTCGCTGCCATTGTCATTCTCTATCTTCTATTTGTTGTCTTCGACTTCAACTGGAATGCTTCTTCAACTGGTCAGTTCTCAACTGGAGGAAGTCTTCAGTTGCGTTGACTGTACGGTGCAACTGGACTTCAATATATTTCTGGACAAATCTTCTTGGTCACCAGTTTGATTGGTCTCCAGATGCAACTGGTGGTGCAAGTGTAAACTGGTGACTGGCCAGTTTCCAGGTGAAACTGGTCCTAACCTTTTTAATAACAATGTCCACCCATCGTCCAGATGTGACATCCTCCTTCACCAGGTGCTCTTCGTCTGCCAGAGCCATGTAACAGCAATCTCTTTCTTCTTCTTCATCAGCAGATGATTCATCAGAAGGAACCCACTTCTCTTCAGTTTTTGCAATCATGCACTTATTATTGTTTTCAATTTGTTGTGCCATGAGAGCAATCTGGGCCTTAAGCTTTTTATATTTCAATTTATAGCTATCATCAGGCTTATTATTTGAAGAAAATGGACCAGGCTTGGATACAAACTGGCTGGACCTGCAATCTTTCATGAAATGACCCTTTTTGCCACACTTAAAGCATGTCAAATTGGTCTTATCAGTTGAAGAACTGGATCAAAATGTCCAGATGGCCTATTTGCTCTTGCTTTGAAACGGTTAAACGTTTTAGCAATCATTGCAATAAGGTCATCATCTTCAGTTTCATCACAACAGTCTGGAGAGATTTGACTGGACTCTCCAGAATCCATGAGTTCAGACACCATCTTCTTCATAGAAAATACATTCTCAGAAGATATCAGTGCTGTACTTTGTGGTTCAGTATGACTAACCACATTAGGACTACTGGAGGCATGGTTATAAGCATCTTGTTCTGCCACCACTCTCTGAGCTTGATTTTCTTCAGTGTACCTGAAAGCTCCATAAAGAGTTGAGAGAGTGTGGGTGTGCAGAGTTTTACCTTGTCGTAAGACCAGGATCATGTGAGACCATTTGGTGGGCAGAATATCACAAAATTTCTCCAGAAGTATATCCTTGTCCTTCTCATCCCCGAGACCTCTCATCTGGTTTATGATACTCATAAATCTGGTGTAAGTACCAGTGAGACACTCATTAGGCTGAGCAAAAAATGACTCATACCTCTTGTTTAAGGAGACCTTTCTGGTGACAATGGTGTCATCTCCTCCTTCATGCTGGTTTAAAGTTCATCCCACATGGTTTTAGCACTAGGAAAAAAACTAGTGTGGGAATTAGGGTTTCTGGAACGGCCCCGAGGATCATGTTTTTGAGAAGGGTGTCTAGATTCACCACTCTCCTCTCCTCTTCAGACCAATGTTCCTCCCTCTTTTCCCTTCCTCTTCTAGATCCAGAAGGATCAAGAAGGGGATTGAGAGGTGATGTGGGGACATAAGGACCTTCATTTAAGATTTTCATCATGTTCCTCTCAATACCAATGATACGCAATATCATCCTAGCCTTCCACGTACCAAACTCATCACTGTTCCCACTGAATTTAGGAACAGGATTATTTGAATAGTGCACATGCATGTGTGGAGAAGCAGGAGTAGGAGGAGGAGGTGGTGGATTAGTGTTATTAACAATAGGTAGTTCATTATTTTGATCATTAACATTAACATTAGGATCGGGACCAAAATTAAAGCTTCCTTGTATATTTTCTAGGTTGGCCATCAAAGAAACAGATCTAGGCAATGTTTAGCCTTCTGCTCTGATACCAAATGTGAGTCCCTGAAATACGATGGTTAACCTAGAAGTGTAAAATACAATAAGTCTAATAATCACTAGAATGGACTAGTATTACTTGTAAATAAATGCAAGAATATATAAACAAAGTAATACAAGACTTAAAGCAATAAACAAGTAAAGTGGAACATTATGTATTTTTCAATGGTGTATTTTATTTATGATGTTTAAATAAAATACAAGGTTGTGCGGAATCAAGATAATACAAATAAGTATGTATCCTAACAACCTATGAATTACAAATGATCTATATTTGTCAAATAACTCTTTTGGATCGAGATACTTAAAGTTGTGAAGTATCCCAGTTTAAGATCGAGAGTATTTAAACAAATTCACTCTAATGCAAAATGTATGCTTAAAAGTATTTTCTCAAAGAAATGACTTTGTATTTATAGGCAACAAAATTCACCAGTGAATTTTGTGCCGTACAAATATGGTTGCATGTATTTAATGATCCGACAAGAACATTAAATGCATTGTTAATGGTACAAGGATAAAGTCATATCGATATGATTTTATTCTTTTAATCAACCATCTTTACACGCATAAACTTTGGTAGAGAACAAGTGGATTGTTCTTTGGAAAGTGTGTAAAGGCAAAAGTCAATTCCTCGATATCAGTGTTCAGACTTGTAAGGTCTAGAACACTGACAATCCTCCAGTGTACAGATCTGGTAAGACTTCCAGTGGACTCCGCCATTTGTCAGTCTTCTTTATTCTGACTTCAGTCTTTGACTTCAGTGAGAACGTCTTCAGTAGAGTAGATCTGGACTGGGGTGAAGTCCAGTGAGCTAATCTGGAGAATACTCCAGATTTCCAATACAAGTATTTGCTCACTGGTCTTCCATTATTTCTGGACAAATCTTCAGAGGGACTCCAGATTCCAAGTCTGGAGTAGGTCCAGTAGAACACGTTTCTGGACAGATCTTCAGTAAGGCTCCAGCAGTCGAGTCTGGAGCGAGTCCAGTAAATCTGGACCAAACAGTTGAGCCTTGGATGTAGATGGTGTCATAGACTGTTTCTTAGGTGAAATGAAACGAGTCTTAGGAGGAGAATTCCTTGGTGAATGCGGACCAAATCTAGGAGGAGTTTCTAATCGATCATAGAACTTGGAAACATTTTCTTTTCTACGAGATGGTGACCAATTCTGTTGAACTTGCTTATTCCTAGGTGAATTACTCCTATGAGGTGTATGAGATCGACTCGGACTTCCACTACTAGTACTATTTTGTGAATGTCCCTGTCGTTTAGGGGTCTTTGATCGAGCATTATGAGCATTAACATCTGAATCACTAGATGCAGTAGAAGAGACATTCTTATCTGGGCAACGTCTCTTTCTATTTGGACAACAACTATAAACATGTCCTAACTCATAACAGTAAAAGCACGATATATTTGCCCTCAATTTTCTAGCTTTAACATCAGACTCTGCATAAATCACGCCTAAACACTCTTTTAGTTGAATTGTGGCTGATTCTTCTTTTGACAAACCTTTTGACTCATTATTATTAGAAAACTGTATTTTCTTTTGAATTCTTGGTTGAGTCGAGAAAGGTGTTAAGGTGACTCCACTAGATGTAGATTCATCCTTATTCCAAACTTTATCAATCTTGTCATGATCTATTTTAACAAAATCAATTTCATCAGATGTAAAGACAGTGTCACATCCTTTCATTGTAAAACATTTTACAACTTTTTCAACAGGACAAGTTTGATTTACATAATTAGATCCTACCAATACATTTGTATCATACACAGCATTCTTAGGATCCAATGGTTTGACAAAAGTGTTTGCAGAATTATGTTTCTTATTTAAAAGCTTTATCTTCTCTATTGTACTTTTAGAGGATTTAAGATCTTCAGTTTGATTTTCTAGATTTGATTCAGGAGATTGACCTTCAAAAATCTCTTCTTTCTTAGTCAGTTGCTCTAGAGATTCAGTATAATTATCATTAAAAGGCCCTCTAACTTCCTTATAATCCAATCCTAAACCACCTTTATTCTTAGAATCTCGTGGTACATGAGTTTGCAACTTCATAGATCTTATAAGTTCAGATCCTCTAATTTGTTCCAATCTAGCATTAAACTTGGCAATTTCCAATTTTGCATCAACTAACTCTTTCTCCTTCTTAGAAAAATCTTCAGTTAGCTTAGCATACTGTTCATTACCTACCTTTTCAATTAAAACTGACTCTCTTAGTTTTTCTTTTAAAGCAAGAGCATCTTTATCTAAAGCTCTAATCTTATCTTATAAATACTTTCTTGTTTCACCAAACCATAATTTTTGGCAAAATATGAGTCATTTTCCTTCTTAAAGGTAGAGTTTTGACCAGTCAAGTTTAATACTGCTTTATTGAGAATAAACACCCCAAGTTTCATTTCAGTTAACATTTTACAAACATTAACAATTGAGAGTAAGGAACATGATACCTTTTGATCAGCTGCCTTGCAATCTACCATGTATGCAACAAAATCTTCAGTTGTCATACCTTCAGTTAGCTGTCATAGCTTCACTTTCAGACCTTACTATATCAACAACTTTCTTAACATTCTGCTTCACAACCTCAGATGCAGCTTCTTCACTTGTATACACAGCATAGTCTAATTCTTCAACGACTTCATTTGACACATGCGCATAGTCATCATAAACCTCAACTAAATATGCATGATTTGCAGTGTCTTCAGACTGTGTATCCCATTGATAAGTACCATCTGGATTTTGAACAACAACGGCCTTGGACTCCAAAAACTGAGGAGACCCTGATTGTGTAGGAGTAGCAGGAAATGCAACCATTGCTTGAGTCTTTTGATGAATGGGAGGTATAATACCGCCTTGATTGTGGTTCTGTCTACCTGCAACGGTATTATTAGTCCTTTTAGGACGTTGACACTCTCTCGCAAAATGACCAAATCCATCGCAATTATAACATTTCACCTTGGATTTATCAAAGCCTTTAGTGCTATTTCCCAAAAATCTTCCAGTTCTCTGAGAGAATCTCCTGACCTTAATGGTCAACATAGCTAACTGCCATTGTGGATCCATTTCTTCTAAATCATCAGGATCTATCTGATTGTAGTCCTCGTCGATCAGCGCAAGGTCAGTAACTTTTCCACCAATGTAAGCTTCGTGAGCCGAGCAAAAGGCTGAGTAAAGATTCATTCTTCCTTCTGCAGAACTCATACTCACTGGCATCGAGTGAAAGGACTGACTATTACTCTTGACATTAGCATTTGTATTGTCATAAGCAACATATCCTACAAGTCCTTCTGCATCCACTATTGGCGTAGCTTCAACACCACTTAGAAATGCATTTGTTCCTGAGCTAGTACTTGCCAAATGAACAGGATTAGCATGATACAATGATGGATCTTGAGTGAAATCCGAATGAGTATCCTTTATCCTTCTTTTCATTTCTCTATTCTTCAATTTGGAAACTACCGTCTCAAAATCCCATGTACTGTATTCCTTGTCATCTTGAAGATAATGAACATATTCAGTCCATGTTTTTGGTAGTGAATCCAAGAACTTATCAACTAACTCAGTTTGAGGATATACAACCCCAAAATATGATAACTTAGTAGTCAAATGGCTGAATCGAGTAATTATCTCATCAAGAGATTCTCCTTTCAGTCCATTAAAGGCTTCATACTGGCGTTTAAGAAGCTTAATACGATTCCTCTTCATAGTAGCATCACCCTCACAGTACTTTTCAGGGGCATCCCATAACTCCTTTGAAGTAGTGTACTTTTTAAACAAATGTACACTTTCTTGAGGTAAGGCCATCGTAAGTGTAGAGAGTGCCTTTCCTTCCACAACGTATTTCTTCTTTTCAGCATCTGGCATATCAGTGTAAGTATATGTACCAATTACACCATTTTTCTCAAATGTTGGCCAGTCAAAACCTTGAGTTATCATCACCCACATATCAATATCATTCAGACGAATATAATCTTCAAATCGTCTTTTCCACATCCAATAATTCTCCATACGGAAGAGCTTTGGAGGGGTATTACCACGACCAACTGTAGGATCCCTTTTGTTGGATTGTTAATAGCTTGTTCTGGTTATTCAGAGGTGTGGAATCCCTCTCTATAACCTGGTGATTCACAACAAAGCCTCTAGATCACCTACTGCCTCGCAGATCTTCTTCGGGCTAGCGGAACAACCTTTGACGACTATAACCTGCAATACCTGCTTGATATTTCGACAAATGTTCAACCCTAAACTCTGTTAGGGTTCTGGTATTTATAGGAAACACCCGAATGGATTTCAGCGAGTTAGCCTCGCAAATCCAAGCCCAGCCCGTCACTTTTACGAGGTCGTATTAGTGATTGGCCTCGTATTTGTCCCTGCAAATACGGGGTCGTATTCCTATAGTCTTGCCTCGTAATTGACCCTGCAATTACGAGGTCGCATTTCACTTAGCAGATTAATTATACATTCAATACTTAAACTTAATCTCGTTTCCGCGGCAACGCGCGGGTAGAATTTCTCGTTAAAAATAATTTAACATATGCACTTAATTCTATTATCCTTTTAACTGAATTTAGCAACACAATATAATTCATTAATAACAAAATTAAGTATTAATTATGGCGCCGGAAATCGGAAACACAATTACTAATTTCGATTCAATTAGAAACTACGGCCGGAGCACTACGGCGCCGGAGACGCTTTGTTCACCTAAATCTACATCGGAAACAGAATTTACTAGTTTCTATTAAATTCAAGTAACAATTAGAGTATTAGGAACTACGGCGCCGGAGACGCTCTGTTCACCGTAATCCACATCGGAAATACAGATTACTAAATTCTATTCTATTCAAGTAAAAAGTAGTAGTTCTATAAGTATAAGGAACGACGGCCGGAGAACTACGGCGCCGGAGACGCTCACCGAAATCTACATTGGAAACATGAACGAACTCAAAAACCAATCAATGAAACAACAGATTATTATTATTATTATTAATTCGTAAATAACCAGTCGGCTGTTAAAGTCGACTTATAGAGTTCGATTATTACAATAATATGATCAAGATGATCAGTACACAGCATAGTCTAATTCTTCAATGACTTCATTTGAACATGCGCATAGCCATCATAAATTTCAACTAAATAAGCATGATTTGAAGTGTCTTCAGACTGTGTTTCCCACTGATAAGTACCATCTGGATTTTGAACAACAACAACCTTGGACTCCAAAAACTGAGGAGACCCTGACTGTGTAGGAGTAGCAGGAAATGTAATCATTGCTTGAGTCTTCTGATGATTGGGAGGTATAATACCGCCTTGATTGTAGTTCTGTCTACCTATACGGTATTATTAGTCCTTTTAGGATTGACACTCTCTCGCAAAATGACCAAATCCATCGCAATTATAACATTTCACCTTGGATTTATCAAAGCCTTTAGTGCCATTTCCCAAAAATCTTCCAGTTCTCTGAGAGAATCTCCTGACCTTAATGGTCAACATAGCTAACTGCCATTGTAGATCCATTTCTTCTAAATCATCAGGATCTATCTGGTTGTAATCATCATCAATCAGTGCAGGATCAGTAACCTTTCCACCAATATAAGCTTCATGAGCCGAACAAAAGGCTGAGTAAAGATTCATTCTTCCTTCTGCAGAACTCATACTCACTGGCATCGAGTGAAAGGACTGACTATTACTCTTGACATTAGCATTTGTATTGTCATAAGCAACATATCCTACAAGTCCTTCTGCATCCACTATTGGCGTAGCTTCAACACCACTTAGAAATGCATTTGTTCCTGAGCTAGTACTTGCCAAATGAACAGGATTAGCATGATACAATGATGGATCTTGAGTGAAATCCGAATGAGTATCCTTTATCCTTCTTTTCATTTCTCTATTCTTCAATTTGGAAACTACCGTCTCAAAATCCCATGTACTGTATTCCTTGTCATCTTGAAGATGATGAACATATTCAGTCCATGTTTTTGGTAGTGAATCCAAGAACTTATCAACTAACTCAGTTTGAGGATATACAACCCCAAAATATGATAACTCAGTAGTCAAATGACTGAATCGAGTAATTATCTCATCAAGAGATTCTTCTTTCAGTCCATTAAAGGCTTCATACTGGCGTTTAAGAAGCTTAATACGATTCCTCTTCATAGTAGCATCACCCTCACAGTACTTTCCTAGAGCGTCCCACAAATCCTTTGAAGTAGTGTACTTTTTAAACAAATGTACACTTTGTTGAGGTAAGGCCATCGTAAGTGTAGAGAGTGCCTTTCCTTCCACAACGTATTTCTTCTTTTCAGCATCTGGGATAGCAGTGTAAGTATATGTACCAATTACACCATTTTTCTCAAATGTTGGCCAGTCAAAACCTTGAGTTATCATCACCCACATATCAATATCATTCAGACGAATATAATCTTCAAATCGTGTTTTCCACATCCAATAATTCTCCATACGGAAGAGCTTTGGAGGGGTATTACCACGACTAACTGTAGGATCCCTTTTGTTGGATCGTTAATAGCTTGTTCTGGTTATCTTGAGGTGCGGAATCCCTCACTATAACTTGGTGATTCACAACAAGCCTTCAGATTATCTGCTGCCTCGCAGATCTTCTTCGGGCTAGCGGAACAACCTTTGACGACTATAACCTGCAATACCTGCTTGATATTTCGACAAATGTTCAACCCTAACTCTGTTAGGGTTCTGGTATTTATAGGAAACACCCGAATGGATTTCAGCGAGTTAGCCTCGCAAATCCAAGCCCAGCCCGTCACTTTTACGAGGTAGTATTAGTGATTGGCCTCGTATTTGTCCCTGCAAATACGGGGTCGTATTCCTATAGCCTTGCCTCGTAATTGACCCTGCAATTACGAGGTCGCATTTCATACTTAGCAGATTTATTACACATTCAATACTTAAACTTAATCTAGTATTTCATGCATAATATGAAGTTCATTAATGACAATCACATTACAAAGACATATTACAATATAAGCCCAAACAATCTATACTGCTATTGACATAGATGTGCACTTACAGACTCCCCCTTGGCAATAGCTTGTAGACGTTAAAATGAATGTCTTTGTCTTTGTCTTTGTCATCAATCTACTCTCTGCTTCTTGTCATCAGCCTTCTGGAGCAATAACAACAGACTGCTCAGCCAAACCCTTACCTAGATCTAATCGATCAACGTCAACAACTTTTTGTAAGAGGTTGGTCTTGCGGTTTGTCAGACTCCACAGTCATAGTCAACCCTGTGACTACCAGTTCTTGAGTCTGAGGAGCATCTGAAGTTGCCTTGCTAGCACTACCAGCCTGGCTCGACTCACCTTGAGTCTCTGTTATCAAAACAAAACTCCCTCCTAGCTCCTGAGTAGCTTTGGAAACATCTGGATCTTCATTGTGATCATCGTCATGCCTTGCCCTAGCAACTTCATTACCTTGCGAAAAGAAAAAAATAAAAATAAAAAGAATTCCTCATATGTGTTTGCTCTAATCTTTGTTTTTTTTCTTTCTCTTTAAAAGGTAATTTAGGTCAAGAAATGAACTGCTTTATGGACAATCTCAGACATGTGAGCTTCAAGGTTAATGATATCCGTTACCATATGTTTTTTTTTTGTTTGAAATGTGTGTCTTAAGCCCCTGCCAACCGTCGACACCATCCTTCCTCTTCCTCACTGCCACATCAGCTTTTATCTCTCATAAATCACCTCTTCCTCAATCACTACCAATCCCACCTCTTCCTCACCTCTTCCTCAACTCTTCCTCAACTTTTATTTATTCTTATTTTATATTTAACAAAATTATATAATTAAAAAACAAATTTAATTCGAAACTTTCATTATTATTATCGGTTTGTGGGGCCCGTTTTACTGATGATTTTTGAACTTTTGAATTTTTGAATTTTGAAATTCGAAACTTGTTATTTTTCCCCCCTATTTATAGCCAACTAACACACTCATTTCAAATCACAACAACCTCTTTCAGATCATTTTTTTCCTCCTCAAAACCTTTCAATTTCAAAATGGCGAGACAAATGTGGACTGAATCCGAAGAGCTTTTGTTATGCAGGTGTTGGATACATGAATGTGAAATGGTTAACCCAAGGCCAAGCCATACAACTTGGACCGCCATATCTGAAAACTTTGAACTGCGGCTCTCATCCATTAGACAAATCTCAACTACTAGGTCACTTCAGAGATAGTCGTGCGCTAAGTGATGATGATGATGCTGTGTGAGGCGCCCATTCGCAATGAATGTAAGCTGTTTGAGGCAATCTATACGAGGTTGAATGCACAAAGGCAAGCTGATCAGTTGCTCTATTCAACGGCGCATCAGGAGTACCGTTGGAATTATGGGAAGGGCTTCAGATACGAGCATTGTTTCAGGGAGCTTATCACGATTGCCCACTTTCGTTTGAATTAAGTCTGTATTAGTATTTGAATTAAGTCTGTTTAAGTGTGTTTTATGTATTTTATTTAAGTGTGTTTTATGTATTTTATTTAAGTGTGTTTTATGTATTGTAATGTGTTTTATGTAATTTTAATAAAAACAGACTTTTATTCATAATTTAGAAACACTACAAACTCATTAAAGATAACATACAACATAGTTCATAGAATACATTATTAAAATATAAACTTATTTCTTCATCTCATAAACTGTTTTGGCAGTTATGATCAAATGGTCCAAGGTGATGACCGCACAAGCAAGTTCTTTCATAGCATTTTGAATCTTGTCGATCTTCCCCTGCAAATATGTAAAGTATTGACACTCAAGATCAGTACAATACCCAGTTTGTATATAACTGATCTGTTCTCGACACCATTGCTTCTTCGCCTTTAGTTTTTGACCAACTGCAACAAGTTCCTCTTTGAACCTTTGGTGGTCGAGGATATCAGCCATGATACTCTCATTCACTTGATCGACAGTCATTGGTGGTTTTCGGTTAGGACATTTGATGAAGAAGCCATTTCAGATATATAGAAGTTTGAGTTTTGATCTGAAATCTTTTATAAGGGCCCAGTATTTAAAGGTAGACTACAAAGACGCTCCTCCGACGTTCAAAATTCAAAATATTTACACAATTAGTCCCTCTAACGTTTGAATTCAAAATATTTACAAAACTAGTCCCTCTAACGTTTGAATTCAAAATATTTACACTTTTAGTCCCTCAAACGGCCAAAAATTCAAAAACATTTACACTTTTAGTCCCTGAACGGCTAGATGGATTGTCCCTCTAAGAAGAACTTAGAGAAACTATAAGGCTTATTAAAAACTAAGCCCACCATCTGTGCTTGGGCTTCCTGGTTCAACGTATCGAAACCAGACTTCTTGTTGCTCAAACTAACATTTAATACATGAGCTAGATACCTCCACCTGCCGTAGAAACCCTTTGACAGAGTTCTACTTGTCAGATCACCGGCAAACCCCATTCTTCTAAAAGCACCTTGAATCAACTCATGACGGAACTTGGTGAGACCAGTCGCATCACCTTCCTGCTCAACTGTGCCTAATCGAAGAATACCGATAAGATCTGCAGCTGTGAACTGTATATGCTGCCCAGCAACAGTGGTATGAAAGATATGTTCGTTTCCAGCACGAACAGTATTCGCATTCGCCCAAAAATCTCTTAAATAATCTAAATAAATAACTGGCGAATGTGTAAGGACATGATGAATTCTTGATCTTCGGAAGAACGCGAATATCTCATGATAATAAGCGGTCCCTTCCTGATTATCATCGAAGTTCATCAAGTAATTATGACCCTGCAATGAAATTTCTTGCCATTTCTGTAATCAATAACAAACAATTAATTACTCAAATAGACATAAAAATTCATATGCATAACCTAAAACACTAAGATTATCCTAGTAATCTAGTCAAACAACATAAATTATCCCGGTAATTTATAAAAAAAAAAACCTCATAGATTATCTCGGTAATCTAACTAAACAATAATTAACATTAATTATCTCTGTAATTAAGTTAAGCACAAAAATTATCACTGTAATTTATAACTAACAACATAGATTATCTCTGTAATTAGTTAAGATAATTAACTCATTTTCAAATCTTTATTAACATAAACTTTTGAAAATCTGTTAAATTAACTTTAATTAACCCTGTAATTAAGTTAAAAATAAAAATTAACTTATTTTCAAATATTTATAAAAATAAACTTTTGAAAATCTGTTAAGTCAAATACGAGGTCGTATCTCTGTACGAGGTCGTATTTCAAAGTCAAAATACGGTCAACCAAACTCTAAAATACGAGGTCGTATTTTCCAAATTGGCATCGTATTAGGTCCAGGTCGTAAATCCACCTCGCAATCAAGAAGTCAACAAGGTCAAAATAAATTGACAAATGCGAGGTCGCAAATCTGGGCTAGCAAACCCACTTTTAAGAGGTCGTCGCACTGTTCATCTTCTTCATTGCGATTTAACGATTTACCCAACCAAATTTTGTGAAAGTTGTTTCTATACACTCGTATTCAAACAACAAACATACCCCAACCCTTATTTTTACCTAAAACACATCAAAATCGAAGAAAAATATGGAAACCTAATTCGAAAATTTTGAAACTTTTTCTTCATTTTCTTGTTGCATGGTTAACTACTGGACGATTAGATTATATACCTAGATTCAGTATTTCACGAGGAAAACAACGATATGCTCGAAAAACACTCGATCTAATTGTATATGTCGAATCTAAAATGGGGTAGCAAACTTAAAATTAGGGGTCGTAAAGGCTCTAAAATTGATATTTAATTGTGAGGTCGTATTAGGGTTAAATTGGGTTATATATACCCACTCGACCCGAATGGACTTGGATTGACCCGGCCCATCCAATTACGAGGTCGTATCTGCATAAGGCTCAATCGACCCAATTACGAAGTCGTATTCTGCCTCTTGCTAATTACGAGGTCGTAAAAACCTGCACACTTTAAACTTCAAATTTTCGTCAAAGTTTCTGAATAATTGATCAACGAACTTCCTGGAAATATAAAAATTAAAATGACCAAACCTGTAGACATCAAATTTTCATCTTTTCCCTAATCTCCGTCTTGAACCTGAAAAGTTAATAAACTTACCAAAATTCTTTAACTTTTCCACGATCAATCTTTCCAAAACCTGCACGAAACGAGCTTTCCCGAATCTGAACAGCTTGTAATGATTTGTATTTATAACCTGTATAACTTACAAATCACTTGTGAAAAATACATAAAAAGTTATAAAAATGATTCGTCATTCTTATACCTCCCCCTTAATTTTATGACTAGTAGGTATAACTATGATCAATCAACATAACCACAATCATTCTTATGTACTCCCCCTCAATTTATGACTGAGATACATAACTATGATCAAATAAACAAATCTAAAATCATTCTTATGTACTCCCCCTCAATTCTTGACTGGGATACATAACTATGATTTTATGATTAGAGCAATAGACATACAAAGTTGCACATAAAATACTGAATAACTACGTCATATTCTTATGAAATCATTTCACAACTATATGATCTAGATAATCAATATGTTATTATTACATAATTATATGTTTCTATATCTAAAGTTTCAAAACACATTTGACAACTTTCTAATATTCAAACATAATACTTATATCCTTTCACATTCATATAAACGTTTCTATTTCTAAGGTTTACGTTCTTTGAAACCTTTCAAATTTAAACGGTATATCTATGTCTAAGGCATATAAAGCAAGCAATAAGTAACCTTTCACGTCAAAATATTTCATTTCTATGTCTAAGGCACTTAAGCTTTAAACAAAATAAAGCCTTTCATATTTACTTAATGTCTATGTCAAAAGTTTTCTTAACTTTCTACATTCACATTAAATCTATATTTAAGGTTTTACTTAACCTTTTATATTCACATTACGTCTATGTCTAAGATTTTAACTAATCTTCTACATTTACAAACTGTCTATATCTAAGGATTGTACTTAACCACTTGTGAAATTCCATTATGTCTATGTCAAAGATTGTAATAATCTTCTACATTCATAAAATGTCTATGTCCACTAAGTTATCTAACAATGTAGAACCTTTTACATTCACATAATATCGATGTTAAGATTTTCCTTAACCTTCTACATTCATACTATGTCTATGTCTAAGGATTCTCATACATAGTTGATAATCTTTTATATTCAAATCAAGATTTTTATATCTAAGATCTTCAACTAGAACAAGTATAGCTATCAACATCTCGTAATTAATATATAAATAATATATTATAAAGACCTGATGTTCTTAGCTTTTGAATATCAAGACAAAGTCCTTGTCTTGAACACTTCAGTCTTTTGCTTAGAAATCCGTCCTTTAGATCGACTTCTCTGCAAATACACTAAAAAATAATTTCGAGACAACAAAATAATTGCCATACCCGAAACTTGATCTTCTGAAACTTCAGATTTGAGAAGCAAACTTCAAACTCTCTGTATCGTCATGATAATCAACTAATGCACCATAGCTTGTTGTAGTTCTCCCCCTCAACGATAAATCCCTCCGTATTAAGCATATCTCGAGTCCCTGCTCGCCTTGCCTAACCGGCATGTGATAGAGAGGTTAAACTTCCAACAATCAATCCTGAACTAGTTGACTTTGTTAGAAATCCAAAAATAGTGATAAATTGTAATCTAGAATAGAGGAATTTCTTGTTGTTAAGTCATAGATAAATGATCACTAAGGTTGAGGGGCTAATAGTGAAAATTAGAATAGTTGAGTAGTTAGACTATAAATAGCCATCTCATACCTTAGAGATCATAACTAACACATAACCTTGTAATAATCATTACACCTTTAATTCCAGATTTACACACAGTTACTTAATTCTCTCTCAAAACACACACAAAACACACCAAGAACACACACTGAAAACCGCCATTGTTGGATTGAATTCAGTAGCTAAAATCGTGTTATAACAAGTGGTATCAGAGCGAAACATCAATCTGATGTCGATCCATAACTGAATTCAATCACAATTTCATCAAAATCAATTTTAATCTCAAATTCTGTTCGTAATATTTCACCTACTGGTTCTTCAAAATTCACACATCAAATCACATAAAATCACAGTTGTTTGTTCATCAATAGATTCGTGGTTATTGATAACATAATCCTGTCAATTTTCAAGTTCCAATTCAATCTAAATCTCGAGATTGAATTTTGAGTTTTGGCGCGTAATTTCAGGGATTTGAATCAGTTGTATTTTGTGTTGAATTTTGTTCATAATCTTGTTGCGGACATGATTTCAAACAGTTTGCAAGTGATTTCGTGATCTAACTCCTAGTAATTCATAAGATATCGAAGTTTTAAAAAGTTGTTAATGGAGTTTTTCTGGAAATATGTTCAGATGAAGAAGATGACCAAGACGATCTTCCTAAGATCGTTTTAGTTCAGTGATTTGTGGCTTGTTAAGACGATCCTCACAAGATCGTTTTAGTAAAGAGTGTGTTGTGGTAGTGTTGATTCTGGCTAATTAATCCAAAAGGATTGGTTTGGTCATTTCAAACACTTAGAAGTTTTTGAGAAAGAAAACAAGACGATCTTCATACCAAGATCGTCTCATTTCCTACTTACCCAGAACGATCTTCAAACCAAGATCGTTTCATTTTTTTTACCTAAGACGATCTTCATCTAAACCGTTTCATACCTTCAAAACTCAAGACGATCTTCACCAAGATCGTTTCATTACCTGGTTAATCAAGATCGTTTCAATTCCTGGTTAATCAAGATCGTTTCAATTCCTGGTTAATCAAGATCGTTTCAATTCCTGGTTAAATCAAGATCGTTTCATTTTTCATACTTAACCAAATTTCTCATAATATTACCTAAGACGATCTTCTCAAGATCGTTTCACATTCTGTTCTTCAAGATCATTTCACTTTCTATACTTAACCAAATTTCATTGAAATCCTAAAACGATCTAGCTCAATACGATCTTACCCAGAACGATCTTCAAACCAAGATCGTTTCATTTTTTTTACCTAAGACGATCTTCATCTAAACCGTTTCATACCTTCAAAACTCAAGACGATCTTCACCAAGATCGTCTCATTCCTGGTTAATCAAGATCGTTTCAATTCCTGGTTAATCAAGATCGTTTCAATTCCTGGTTAATCAAGATCGTTTCAATTCCTGGTTAATCAAGATCGTTTCATTTTTCATACTTAACCAAATTTCTCATAATATTACCTAAGACGATCTTCTCAAGATCGTTTCACATTCTGTTCTTCAAGATCATTTCACTTTCTATACTTAACCAAATTTCATTGAAATCCTAAAACGATCTAGCTCAATACGATCTTACCCAGAACGATTTTGTAAAGATCGTTTCATTTTTTCCTAAGGTTTAATCAAGATCGTTTCAAATACCTGGTTAATCAAGATCGTTTCAATTCCTGGTTAATCAAGATCGTTTCAATTCCTGGTTAATCAAGATCGTTTCAATTCCTGGTTAATCAAGATCGTTTCAATTCCTGGTTAATCAAGATCGTTTGAATTCCTGGTTAATCAAGATCGTTTCATTTTTCATACTTAACCAAATTTCTCATAATATTACCTAAGACGATCTTCTCAAGATCGTTTCACATTCTGTTCTTCAAGATCATTTCACTTTCTATACTTAACCAAATTTCATTGAAATCCTAAAACGATCTAGCTCAATACGATCTTACCCAGAACGATTTTGTAAAGATCGTTTCAATTCCTGGTTAATCAAGATCGTTTCAATTCCTGGTTAATCAAGATCGTTTCAATTCCTGGTTAATCAAGATCGTTTCAATTCCTGGTTAATCAAGATCGTTTCAATTCCTGGTTAATCAAGATCGTTTCAATTCCTGGTTATCAAGATCGTTTCATTTGCAATAATAAATTCAAGTCAATTTTTCAAATCTAATCAATCTCTAATGGCTTCTCGTGAAGCATTGGCATTGGGTTCAGATACAAGACCTCCAGTTCTCTACCGTGGTTCTTACGGACTATGGAAGAAACGATTCATGGACTATGTGGAAAGTCAAACAAATGGTCATATGATGAAAGATTCCATTCTGAATGGACTTGCTGTTCATCGCCATCCCACTACTAATGCAGTTATTCTAACTCATGAACTTTTGAATGCTGAGCAAAAGGATCGAACAGCTGCAGATAACAGAGCAAGGTCATGTTTATACAGAGCTCTACCGGATGAAATCTATGGGTCTGTTGATTCTTATGATACAGCAAAAGAGATATGGGATGAGGTGGCTAGACAGATGGAAGGAGCTGACGTGACTTCGACAATCAGATTGACCAACATTTTGACTGAGTTTGACAACTTCTCCAAAATGCCAAATGAATCTCTTGAGGCAGTTTACTACAGATTCTGCAATGTCATAAATGAACTGAGGAAGAACAATGTCAAGAAAACTGAGATTGAGTTAAACATCAAGTTCATCAAAGCACTTGGTCAAGAATGGGAAGATTTTGGAACCCAAATCAAGCAACATCAAAACCTGACCAAGTTCACCATTCATACTCTATATGAATCCTTCAAACTCAATGAAAACCAAGTCCTAAGCAAAGCTTCATCAAACAAAATGCCAGAAGTTGTATCTTCTGATCCTTTGGCATTGATAGTTGAGAAAAAGATTTCTGAAGCTCTCAAAGGCAAATGGTAGTTGTTTCTTCGTCAGATGAGGAGGGAGATGATCTGATGGCTACAAGAGATGGTGTTTCGGATGAACTATATCAAGCTCTTGCCGCGGTAACAAAGCATTTCAAAAGGAAATATTACAAAGCGAGGCCAACAAACAACAATCTCCGCACTTCTTCTACAAGTGCATTTCCAAAGAAGGAACACTATCATCCAAGGAGCAATGAGCAAAGTGAAGCTACTGGTTCAAGGTATAGTGAAAAGAAGGAAGCATATGAGAAACAAACAGTTGAGAAGGGTAAGGCATCAGACAAAAAGTGCTACAATTGTGGTATTCCTGGACATTTTGCCGTTGACTGCAAACAACCTCGAAAGCGGGATTATGAGTACTACAAGCAGAAGATGCTGTTAGCCAAACAAGTTGAAGCAGGACATGCATTGCTTGCCGAAGATGACAAATGGCTGTTGCTCACTGATGATGAAGATCAAGATCTCTCCGCTAATGTTTGCTATATGGCGAGATTGGCCAAGAACAAAGTCCTTGAAGCAGAAAGCACTGATGATGAAGATCAAGATCTCTCCGCTAATGTTTGCTATATGGCGAGATTGGCCAAGAACAAAGTCCTTGAAGCAGAAAGCACTGATGATGAAGATCAAGATCTCTCCGCTAATGTTTGCTATATGGCGAGATTGGCCAAGAACAAAGTCCTTGAAGCAGAAAGCACTGATGATGAAGATCAAGATCTCTCCGCTAATGTTTGCTATATGGCGAGATTGGCCAAGAACAAAGTCCTTGAAGCAGAAAGCACTGATGATGAAGATCAAGATCTCTCCGCTAATGTTTGCTATATGGCGAGATTGGCCAAGAACAAAGTCCTTGAAGCAGAAAGCACTGATGATGAAGATCAAGATCTCTCCGCTAATGTTTGCTATATGGCGAGATTGGCCAAGAACAAAGTCCTTGAAGCAGAAAGCACTGATGATGAAGATCAAGATCTCTCCGCTAATGTTTGCTATATGGCGAGATTGGCCAAGAACAAAGTCCTTGAAGCAGAAAGCACTGATGATGAATACCCAGATGATGAGGTAAATCTCGACTCTACTTTTTCTTTGGTTAAGGACAAAGAGTCTTGTAGATTAGCTTTATCTAAATTAACAAATCATATCAATTCTTTAGCCAACAAAAACAAAAAGTTGAAAAATAGTATTTCATTTTCAAAAGTGAATTTTCAAATCTTCTTGAAGAACACTCAAAATTACTTTTTGAACATGATACTATTAAACAAGATTTTCAAACATACAAAGACAAAATGTTGGTTAAAGAATGTGAGATGAATGTCACTCCTGATTCTAAGTTATTACAAAGATGTCAAAATCTTGAAAAGACCATTCATGATCTTGAAAAAGCCAATCAAGATCTTGAAATTCAAAAGACCAATGAATGGCTTCGGGCAAATGCAAGACAAATGGATGTTGATATTCTCAATAAGAAGCTCCAAGAAGCTAAACCAAACAATGTTGAACTCGAAAGGAAGATTTCTGATTTAAATCATAATTGTTTTTTAAAAGACATTGAGATAGAGAATCTTGAAAAACAAGTTGAGGAATTTAAAAAGAATATACTTTTCTATCAAGAAAAGCTATATAAAGTTGAACAAAATCCTTTCTTGAATTTCACTGCCTATTTCAACAAGTCAAAAATTGACAAAACAGAACTTCTTCTCGGGTTGGGATTTGAGAATATCACACCATTGCAAAAAGCCAAAGAGGAAATCGAACCCCTGTATGATGAAAAATTTCTTCGCCTTGGTATGATACAACAATTTATTCGTCCATTGGATGACGAATTTGAGACTGATGAAGTTGAGAGAATACCTAATCAAGATTTTTTGGTTAATTATGATGCAATCAATGATTCATACAAAACAAAACAATCTTCAATTTTCAAATTGGAAGAAATTGAATCAAATTTTCAAAACCAAGAATCTGTTGGTACTTCACCTAAATCAACTAAAATGTATTTTCCAACCACATTTTTGGAAAAGCAAATAGAAGGTTTACAACAAAAGGTGGAATCTCAACAAACAGTTATTAATCACCTCAAGTCTCAAAGTCCGAATTCAGAGGATAAATGTATTGCTGTTGATACTAAGAAAGTTTGTGAGAATGTTTCTACTCAAACTGACCAAAGTGCCTCAGTAGAAAATTCTACCCAAACTACTTATGATTCATCCACCAATACCTCCACTCAGCTCTCAATCTAGCTCTCAATCTAGCTCTCAATCTAGCTCTCAATCTAGCTCTCAATCTAGCTCTCAATCTAGCTCTCAATCTAGCTCTCAATCTAGCTCTCAATCTAGCTCTCAATCTAGCTCTCAATCTAGCTCTCAATCTAGCTCTCAATCTAGCTCTCAATCTAGCTCTCAATCTAGCTCTCAATCTAGCTCTCAATCTAGCTCTCAATCTAGCTCTCAATCTAGCTCTCAATCTAGCTCTCAATCTAGCTCTCAATCTAGCTCTCAATCTAGCTCTCAATCTAGCTCTCAATCTAGCTCTCAATCTAGCTCTCAATCTAGCTCTCAATCTAGCTCTCAATCTAGCTCTCAATCTAGCTCTCAATCTAGCTCTCAATCTAGCTCTCAATCTAGCTCTCAATCTAGCTCTCAATCTAGCTCTCAATCTAGCTCTCAATCTAGCTCTCAATCTAGCTCTCAATCTAGCTCTCAATCTAGCTCTCAATCTAGCTCTCAATCTAGCTCTCAATCTAGCTCTCAATCTAGCTCTCAATCTAGCTCTCAATCTAGCTCTCAATCTAGCTCTCAATCTAGCTCTCAATCTAGCTCTCAATCTAGCTCTCAATCTAGCTCTCAATCTAGCTCTCAATCTAGCTCTCAATCTAGCTCTCAATCTAGCTCTCAATCTAGCTCTCAATCTAGCTCTCAATCTAGCTCTCAATCTAGCTCTCAATCTAGCTCTCAATCTAGCTCTCAATCTAGCTCTCAATCTAGCTCTCAATCTAGCTCTCAATCTAGCTCTCAATCTAGCTCTCAATCTAGCTCTCAATCTAGCTCTCAATCTAGCTCTCAATCTAGCTCTCAATCTAGCTCTCAATCTAGCTCTCAATCTAGCTCTCAATCTAGCTCTCAATCTAGCTCTCAATCTAGCTCTCAATCTAGCTCTCAATCTAGCTCTCAATCTAGCTCTCAATCTAGCTCTCAATCTAGCTCTCAATCTAGCTCTCAATCTAGCTCTCAATCTAGCTCTCAATCTAGCTCTCAATCTAGCTCTCAATCTAGCTCTCAATCTAGCTCTCAATCTAGCTCTCAATCTAGCTCTCAATCTAGCTCTCAATCTAGCTCTCAATCTAGCTCTCAATCTAGCTCTCAATCTAGCTCTCAATCTAGCTCTCAATCTAGCTCTCAATCTAGCTCTCAATCTAGCTCTCAATCTAGCTCTCAATCTAGCTCTCAATCTAGCTCTCAATCTAGCTCTCAATCTAGCTCTCAATCTAGCTCTCAATCTAGCTCTCAATCTAGCTCTCAATCTAGCTCTCAATCTAGCTCTCAATCTAGCTCTCAATCTAGCTCTCAATCTAGCTCTCAATCTAGCTCTCAATCTAGCTCTCAATCTAGCTCTCAATCTAGCTCTCAATCTAGCTCTCAATCTAGCTCTCAATCTAGCTCTCAATCTAGCTCTCAATCTAGCTCTCAATCTAGCTCTCAATCTAGCTCTCAATCTAGCTCTCAATCTAGCTCTCAATCTAGCTCTCAATCTAGCTCTCAATCTAGCTCTCAATCTAGCTCTCAATCTAGCTCTCAATCTAGCTCTCAATCTAGCTCTCAATCTAGCTCTCAATCTAGCTCTCAATCTAGCTCTCAATCTAGCTCTCAATCTAGCTCTCAATCTAGCTCTCAATCTAGCTCTCAATCTAGCTCTCAATCTAGCTCTCAATCTAGCTCTCAATCTAGCTCTCAATCTAGCTCTCAATCTAGCTCTCAATCTAGCTCTCAACAGGACAAAGTACACCAAAGTGAAACTTCCGAAAGACTATCCTAATGCTTCATCAATCTAGCTCTCAATCTAGCTTTTTACCTAAGGTGTCTAAGTCTAGCTCAGTTTCGCTAACTAAAGATACATCAAATGGTTCAACTAGATATAGAGATAGATATGGGTGGTTTTCTCATGATAAACCAAAGAAGCAAGAAGTTTCATCACCTCCAAAAGATTCCAAAAAGATGAAAGTGTTTAAAACTCCTAGTTCTAATTTTCAAAGTTTCAATTCAACAGGTGGAAAGAGCTTAACTAGTGGTGCTAAATGGGTTGCTAAAACTTTAGTACCTAAGATCACTAGTAATCAAAAGAATGTTGAGAAAATGAAGAAAAGAAGGAGGAGAAATGCTGTTAATAAGAAGAAAAGTGCTTCTGTTAATCAAAACAATTCATCTTTGTTAATAAATGTTGAATGTGCCAAGGCAAGGCCTTGTGAGCTTGTAAACAATTTTAATTCTTGTGTGGTTGATATGAATGCTTGTAGACATGTTACTTTTAATTCTCGTGTGAATGTTCGTACATTTTATTCAAATATGTTTGTTGATAATGTGCTTGTTGATGCTTATGTTGATTCAATAACATGTTTGAATGCGCATACTAAGTTATATACCCTGCCTGTTTTATCTAACCAAAAAGGACCCGTTTTCAAGTGGGTACCTAAAAACGGTTAAATTTCTTTGATTGCAGGAAATAACCATCTGTGTTTGGATACTCGATTCCGGGTGTTCGAAGCACATGACTGGAAATAAGTCTTTGCTGAAGAACTTTGTTGAACGATTCATGGGAACGGTTCGCTTTGGAAACAACAATTTCGCTCCTATCTTAGGTTATGGGGACATTGAACGAAATGGGATTATAATCAAGAAAGTTCACTATGTTGAAGGTTTAAGTCACAACTTGTTCAGTGTTGGACAATTCTGTGATAACAATCTTCAAGTTCTTTTTCGAAAATCTCTTTGCAAAGTCCAAACCTTAGATGGAGTTGATATTCTTTGTGGCGATCGTGACGATAACCTTTTTACCGTCAATCTCGATGATAACCAACCAACCGATAATATCTGTCTCATTTCAAAGGCTACTTCAAAGAATTCTTGGTTATGGCATAGAAGGCTCTCTCATCTGAATTTCCAAACAATCAATACTTTAGTCAATAAGCATCTTGTTGAAGGCTTACCTGACTATAAGTATGAAAGTGAGCATGTCTGTCCTTCTTGTGCTGTTGGGAAGATTAAGAGAGTTTCTCATAAACCGAAGAAATCTCCAAATTCTTTAGCACCTCTTCATTTGCTTCACATGGATCTTTGTGGGCCGATGAAAGTTCAAAGCCGAAATGGGAAGAAATACATCCTGGTTATTGTTGATGATTATTCAAGATATACTTGGGTTAAGTTCCTAGCATCCAAAGATGAAACAACTCAGATGTTGATAGATTTCATCACCAATACTCAAGTAAATCTTCAACTTCCTGTTCGTTACATCCGTTCGGATAACGGTACTGAATTCAAGAATGCTGTTTTTGATGAATTCTGCAAATCCAAAGGTATTACTCATCAATTCTCAGCAGTTCGCACCCCACAACAAAACGGTGTTGTTGAAAGGAGAAATCGATCGCTGGTGGAAGCAGCAAGGACAATGCTTGCTTATTCCAAATTACCATCCAATATGTGGGCTGAAGCTGTTGACACTGCATGTCACACTCAGAATCGGTCCATTATCAATCAGCGTTTCGAAAAGACTCCTTATGAGGTTATTAACAAACGGAAACCCAACATCAACTACTTCCATATATTTGGGTGTGTTTGTTACACGTTGAATGATCGGGAGAATCTTGGAAAATTCGAGAAGAAAGGTGATGAAGGATATTTTGTTGGTTATTCCAAAACATCTATTGCCTACCGAATCTATAATCGTCGAACAAACATAATTCAAGAGACGATGAATGTGTGGTTCGATGAGATGTCAGGCATGATTTTTGAGCAAGAAAGCTTGCTACCAACAAGTATGGATTCAAGTGCTTCAAGTAATTCTACAAGGAACTCTACCTTAGCTTCTAAATTCAAGAAGTTTCCAACTCCAACCAGTGATGAATTAGATATTCTTTTTGAAGAATTCTATAAGTCAAAACCGATTCATGATCAAGAACCTCCAGACATCGTTGAACCAATTCAAAGCAATGAACCTCTTCATAACAACGATCCAGTTCCTGACAATATTCATGAATCTTCTTCAAATTCTTCAGAGCAAGAATCCTCGTATCCTGATACTTCTCCACCATTCTCTCAGGATAATTATTCTCAAGTGAATGTTCAAGAACAACCTTCTCAATTCACTCAGACAACAAATCCCCTGAACACTCCAAATGTGTATGTACCACTTGACTTTGATCATCCAGCATATGAGGAAAGGGTTATACCAAGTTATGATTCCATCTCTCAACAAACTTCAAGTTTCAATGATGGTGATGTTGATCTTCAACAACAAGATCCTCTTCCTCATGCTCACAAGTGGATTCGCATGCAGAAAAATCATCCTACTGATCAAATAATTGGAGATCCACAAGCAGGAGTAACTACTCGTACTTCAGTGAATGAGTGTCTCGTTGCACTTTCTCTTAGCAATATCGAACCCAAAACAGTATCTGAAGCTCTTCGAGATCCAGAATGGGTTAAGGCAATGCAAGAGGAACTCGCACAATTTGAAAGACTGAAGGTATGGAGATTAGTTCCAAATCCTAGAAAAGATGATCCAATCGGAACGAAGTGGATATTCAAAAACAAAAAGGATGAGAATGGAGTGGTAGTAAGAAATAAAGCTCGACTTGTTGCAAAGGGTTATTGCCAACAACCTGGTGTTGACTTCGACGAAACTTTTGCTCCAGTTGCAAGAATGGAGGCCATTCGGATATTCTTAGCTTATGCCGCATTCCGAAACTTCACTGTGTTTCAAATGGATGTGAAGACTGCTTTCCTGAATGGTGACCTCAAAGAAGAAGTTTACGTTGATCAACCTGAAGGTTTTGTTGATTCTCAAAGACCAAACCATGTCTACAGGTTAGACAAGGCTCTCTATGGTCTTAAGCAAGCACCCCGAGCATGGTATGATTCTTTAACTACTTTCTTACTTAAAGGTGGATTTACCAAAGGCACAATTGACCCTACCTTGTTCATTCGCAAACAAGGTAAGCATGTTCTACTAGTTCAAATATATGTTGATGACATTATATTTGGGTCGACCAGTCAAACATTTTGCCGAAACTTTTCATCTCTAATGGTCAATCATTTTGAAATGAGCATGATTGGGGAAATGAATTACTTTTTGGGTCTTCAAATCAAACAATTACCAACTGGTATTTTTATATCACAAGGTAAATACATAAATGACATGTTGAAAAAGTTTGATATGACTTCATGTTCTTCAATTTCTACCCCAATGGCTGCTCGAACAACCATTAATACTGATTCAAATGGGAAACCATTTGACCAAAAGAGATATAGAAGTATGATTGGTTCATTGTTGTACCTAACAGCATCTCGCCCAGATATAATGTTTGCAACATGTATGTGTGCTAGATATCAAGCTTCTCAAAGACCAAACCATGTCTACAGGTTAGACAAGGCTCTCTATGGTCTTAAGCAAGCACCCCGAGCATGGTATGATTCTTTAACTACTTTCTTACTTAAAGGTGGATTTACCAAAGGCACAATTGACCCTACCTTGTTCATTCGCAAACAAGGTAAGCATGTTCTACTAGTTCAAATATATGTTGATGACATTATATTTGGGTCGACCAGTCAAACATTTTGCCGAAACTTTTCATCTCTAATGGTCAATCATTTTGAAATGAGCATGATTGGGGAAATGAATTACTTTTTGGGTCTTCAAATCAAACAATTACCAACTGGTATTTTTATATCACAAGGTAAATACATAAATGACATGTTGAAAAAGTTTGATATGACTTCATGTTCTTCAATTTCTACCCCAATGGCTGCTCGAACAACCATTAATACTGATTCAAATGGGAAACCATTTGACCAAAAGAGATATAGAAGTATGATTGGTTCATTGTTGTACCTAACAGCATCTCGCCCAGATATAATGTTTGCAACATGTATGTGTGCTAGATATCAAGCTGCTCCAACTGATTTACATTATCAAGCTGTGAAACGAATCTTTCGTTATCTGAAGGGTACACCCGATTTAGGTCTCTGGTATCCAAGGGATACTGGATTCAATCTAACTGCTTATTCAGATGCAGATCATGCAGGTTGTAAACTTGATCGCAAGAGCACTTCCGGTACTTTACAATTTTTAGGAGATAAAATTGTGAGTTGGTCTTCCAAGAAACAGAACTGTGTTTCACTATCAACGGCTGAAGCAGAATATGTGGCTGCGGCTAGTTGTTGTGCTCAAGTCTTATGGATGAAGACACAACTGACTGATTATGGTCTGACGTATGATCATATTCCTATCTATTGTGATTCTCAGAGTGCCATTGCCATTGCAGTCAACTCAGTAAACCACTCTCGATCAAAGCATATTGATGTTAGATATCATTTTCTCAAAGATCATATTGAGAAAGGTGACATCGAACTCTACTTTGTGGGAACTGAATTTCAACTTGCAGATTTGTTCACAAAACCATTGGACGAAAAGAGGTTTAATTTTCTGATCTCCAAGCTTGGTATGTTAAATCTTAAACCTTAATCTTTTCATTTGAAGGAATTCTTGACACATTTCAGAAAACAAAATACAAAATTGAAAAATTACAAAAATTAACAAAAAGATTTTTTAATGGCTTGTATATACTATGTATGCAACCCGTTCTTAAAAGATATATTTATTTTCAGAATGTTTTATACATTCTAAGATATTGTTATTATCCATATGGATTCATATAAGATAACGAGGAATCGAACGCCTTTGTGTACTTCCAAGTGTTCTTATATGAATATGTATGTGTAGTAGCAATCAAGTTTTTCCAAATAAAGTTTTTCAAACTCTCAATTATTGATATGAGAAAGCGAGGGATCGAACGCCTTTGTGTACTCTCTTGCTGTCTCATCTTGAACAATTGGAAGTTAACCTTTGCTTAAAAGTTTTATTGCCTCCAACGTGTTGTTGTAAGTTGCGACGGATTGAACGCCTTTGTGTACTCTCTTGCTGTCTCATCTTGAACAATTGGAAGTTAACCTTTGCTTAAAAGTTTTATTGCCTCCAACGTGTTGTTGTAAGTTGCGACGGATTGAACGCCTTTGTGTACTCCCTAGCTGTCTTACATTCAACATTGTTGTTGAAGCAAAATTTTTCCGAAATATCACAACAAAGATTTTACTCATGTTTGAACTCACAAAAACCAATTTTTGCTCCACCTTTCTATGGAAATTTTTGATCTATTCTTGCATAGATTAAGGAGGAGTTTGTGATTTCAACAACCTTCAAACCTTCAAATGTGTTTCAAATTTGTTTTCATGCACACATTTGATGTTTTTCCAATGATTTTCAATCAAATGGAGTTCGGTGATTAGTTTGCACATGAGTGATAAGTATTTCTCAAATTATACTCCATGAATTTCATCATCGCCGATGAGTTCTAACCCCGGAGTATTCACTTCTTTCATTAGATAGTGAGGGTATTTTGAGTGATGTTGTTTTCGTGCAAATAGGATGGAGGGAGTAAAGTCGAAAAGTGAGAGGTTAAGGTGATATGTTGTGAGAAAAGGGTTAAAAGAAATGATACCCTTCCCTAAATTCTCAAAAAGCCGGGTAAAACACGTCCCTATCGGATTTTCATTTGTTGATATCTCGATATTGAAAAAGCCTTCATGGACCCAGTGAAGCAATGCACATCTTTCCTAACCACTCAAGTATTTCTTAACAAATGCTTGTTTTATTCTCACGGAGATTTTCACACTTCTATTGACTCTTCTTTTGGAAGATGTTGATATTGAAAAAGGGCGACATTCTGCTCCAGTCCCCGACTTCATTTGTTCACTGTGTCTAGAGCTATATTGCTTGGTCATTATTTTGATCATTATTCATTGTCTATATAGGACACATTCGAGTCATATCTTTGTGATATAATTGCTTATCTTTGTGATATAGCCGGAACATTCGTAGTGATATCTGCAATGATATTCCACGATGATCGAATGGAAATCCTACCAATGCTAACATCTTTTCCAACGTTGAACGTAGGTCTCATAATTACATTTATGTGATTATTGAGCTAACGAGAAGTCTAAGTGACCTCGGTTTTCCCTAAAAGTCTTTAAGGATAAAATTGTGGTTATCAAATGCTTCGGTAGTGTTAACCATGATTTATATTCTTTGAAGCAATCTAGTGGTTGAAAAGCCGCAGACCGAACTATGTTAGAGACTTGTTTTGTGCATATCTCAATGATACATAGGAAATCCGAAAAATGTTATACATTTCTATCGGTCATTTCATTAATCCTTTTGATTTTTGAACATGCAAACGGATCATTCTTATCCGGTTTCATTTCTCTTCACACAAACACAGAAACCACCAACACCATGATATAATGTTTGTCCCAACAACTTCAATCTTACATTTTAGTCACCCATAGGATCTCTTGGGTTGGGCTACTAGTTTGGGTTGATGTTTTGATGGTTGACATTTCTCCATGTCTTATTATTCCTTGTGACATTTAATCAATCATATGTGTACATAATGACATTGGTTCCCAATTTTGTCATTATGAGGGGGAGAAAATATTATGATTGATTCATAGTCTTTGTCAACTGAGCTTTTGCTTCGGAGATGAATTTGGTATTGTCTTCAAATGATACCTTCTCTCTATCCTTTTCCAAGGCATAGTTGGTGATAGAAATGGAATGAGAGTCTATGTTGAGAAATTTTTGTATTTGGGTGTTTCAAATGGGAAAAGGCTTATCAAAGTTTGTGTATAGGGGGAGAAAATTGTTCATGATGAGTCAATAGTTTCAGATTTTCACTAGACTTTAGTTGATTAAGATTTTGATTTTAAAAAGGGGAATCTGAA
This sequence comes from Erigeron breviscapus, assembly GCA_034093135.1. Classification (NCBI taxonomy): domain Eukaryota; kingdom Viridiplantae; phylum Streptophyta; class Magnoliopsida; order Asterales; family Asteraceae; genus Erigeron; species Erigeron breviscapus. The sequence continues at coordinate 111,543,413 of CM067172.1, forward strand.
TTGACTTTAGAGATAAGAATGAAACCGAAGATGAAAAGATTTTCACTCAAGACACTTCAACAATTCAAAGATGCTCCAAAAGATGTATACTCATGGATTGAGGGGAGCATGATTACTTCATAAGAATTTCATCCAAACTTCATTCAATTGCTAACTCTCCAAAGTGTTCGAGTTGATGTGACAAAGATCATAGCTTCAAAAAGGTTGAAAGATTTGGTAGAAGATTCAAGTCAAAGAAGTAAAGCCTCACAAGAGTCTTCATCAAACACACTTCATTCAAGATCTTCAAGTCATACAACAACATTTTATCAAGAAACTCCAATGCATACATCAAGGGGGAGAGTTCATATTCATGAAACTTTATTTCAAGAAGATGAGATTCATTCAAGAATTAAAACCGAAGAATCAAAAAGTTGAATCTCACTCGAGAATCAAAGATTAATACATTAGAAACCAAGATTCATACCTTCCGCATTTCAAAGGACAACTCTGATTCATGATTCATCAATTCTCGAAGATTCAAGTCAACACATTTGTTCGACTTCATGATACTCTTTTTCAAGACTCAAACACCTTCATTATTCTTTGTTCTAAAAGAACATTGAGAATCCTCACATGATTTAACTTCAAGAAGTTCAAGACCAAGACCAAGACCGAATCAAGTTCTCCAAAGACAAAAGAGAAAGCTTTGAAGACTTGTTTCAACACCCCAATTGTCTTCACCACCGGGCTCATCAAATTCATTCCTACAAGACAGTATAACACGTACTTCATTCATTACAATATATCACTAAGGGGGAGAATGTTAGAAATCCAAAAATAGTGATAAATTGTAATCTAGAATAGAGGAATTTCTTGTTGTTAAGTCATAGATAAATGATCACTAAGGTTGAGGGGCTAATAGTGAAAATTAGAATAGTTGAGTAGTTAGACTATAAATAGCCATCTCATACCTTAGAGATCATAACTAACACATAACCTTGTAATAATCATTACACCTTTAATTCCAGAATTACACACAGTTACTTAATTCTCTCTCAAAACACACACAAAACACACCAAGAACACACACTGAAAACCGCCATTGTTGGATTGAATTCAGTAGCTAAAATCGTGTTATAACAGACTTCCATGAAAACCAGAAACTTTGAAACTTGAATCACAAACTTCAGGAACATGGACCCTGTTTCCAAAGCAATTCTTTGTCTCCACAAATCCATATGTTTCTTGGCCTCATAATCAGAAGAAACATAATATAAGTCTTACAGACTTTCCATTAAGCTTCTTTGTGCTAACACCTGCACAACCAAGCTCAAAAATACAAACATAGAGATAAAAATAACAGAAATGTTATTCTTCATTATTTCATCACTATACTAGCAATGACTTAATCTAGAACTACATTTTTCATTTTCTTCTCCAATTTTGTTATTCTTTACTATTATAAGTCATAAAAATCCATATGACATTATCTTAGTCTAGAACTACAAATTTATTACAAAACATTGAGAAACCTTAAGATCCCTGTCTTATTGTTCAACATCCAAACCTTAAGATCTCTGTCTTATTGTCAAAAATATTGACCTATAAACTCCTTGTTTATCCGTCAACTTATCAAAATCTAGAATCTTAAGATCTCTGTCTTATCATTCTACTTATACTTATCAAGAATCTTAAGATCTCAGTCTTATCATTCTACGTATATCTATGGATAACTTATTCTAAGGTCTTCCATTTATATCTACTTCAGTATGCAAATCTATATAAATTCCGTTTCTATAGTCACTTGGCTTTAACACTGTAAAGACCTCTAACTGAAACCTAATTACTTATACTTTTGCATATAAAAACCATATGTAATACTCCTATGATAGACTCATCATACTAGTACACAACTTGGTTGAACAAAGTAACAATTATAAATACCTCTATGATTGTCTCATCATAATAGTATTTATCTTTGTTATGCATAAAATGACCTATACAATTATTAGAAATATAAATGTAGTAGTTGATTTGTGTACCTTTATGTTAATTTGTACTTATAATGTAAACTTGTTACTATGGAAGGGGGCATAGTGTAAATAGGTCATTTGTATATAAACCCCCTCCATAATGAACTTTGTAACCTTTAACCCCATTTTATGCAAACTAATCTTTCCTGCCAAACACACTTTCTCTCTCTACCTTCTCTCTCATCAAACCGCCATTGTTACACACACTAACACACACATAAGCTCAAATTCTACTTTTTACATTTGGTATCAAAGCACAATCAGAGTTGCTGAACGATCCACAAGCTTCAATTTGAGTTTGTTACTGAAATAGCCATTTGCCGAGATTACTGTTTGAGTAATTTCTGCAAAATTAGTGTGTTTGTTGTTGAAATTTGTTCACCGATCGATTAGTTGTTAGTATATCATCATTCTGTATCGATTTCAGATTTCAATTTCATCATTTGATCACATTTCGTAAAAGCTCGGCAAATCAAGGTTTCAGTGGGATTTCATTCTGATTGAAATTAGTTGTTATTTTGTTCGAGGATTTGTTCGCGATCATTTTCTGAGAATTTTGATATAAATTTCAAGTTGTAACTCTCAAAGTAACCCTTTTAATGGAGAAGCTTTACCTGAAGAGAGTTGGAATACAGATCAGAGAAATAGAGTTGAAGCTGATCAAATGTCAATTGCCTATCTTTACCAAGTACTTCCTGATGACATTTACTGCAATGTGGACTCCTATGAAACAGGAAAAGACATATGGGATGAAGTGGAGAAGCAGATGGAAGGATCTGATGTGTCAAACACCATAAGATTGTCGACTGTTCTGAACATGTATGAAACTTTCAAGCAACAGAAGGGTGAACCATTGAATGAAGTATACATCAGATTCTGCAATGTCATCAATGAGCTTAGAAAGAATGATGTGAAAAGAACCAATATGGAACTGAACATCAAATTCATCAAAAATCTGGAAGAGGAATGGCAAGTGTATGGAACCCAACTCAACCAACAATCAGACTTTGGGAAATTTACCATTCACACCTTGTATGAAAAGCTAAAGCTAAATGTTGAGGATGTTCAGAGGATCCAAAAGAAGAAAGAAGAAAGTTCTCATTCAGATCCATTGGCCTTGGTAGCTGTGAAGAAGACTTCAAGAGTTTCAAAACAGAGCTTTGTTGAAACAGATTCTGATTCAAGTGAAATGAGTGATTCTGACTTGGATGAAAGACAAAAAGAGATGTATAAAGAACTCGCTTATTTCACAAAGGCTTTCAAGAAGAAATTCTTCAAGAAGAAACCAACCAACAATCAGCTTAGGACTTCTTCAGTTTCTTCAAGAAGAAATGCTCCTAAGTTTGAAGAAACCAAGAAGAAATTCTTCAAGAAGAAATTCTTCAAGAAGAAATTCTTCAAGAAGAAATTCTTCAAGAAGAAATTCTTCAAGAAGAAATTCTTCAAGAAGAAATTCTTCAAGAAGAAATTCTTCAAGAAGAAATTCTTCAAGAAGAAATTCTTCAAGAAGAAATTCTTCAAGAAGAAATTCTTCAAGAAGAAATTCTTCAAGAAGAAATTCTTCAAGAAGAAATTCTTCAAGAAGAAATTCTTCAAGAAGAAATTCTTCAAGAAGAAATTCTTCAAGAAGAAATTCTTCAAGAAGAAATTCTTCAAGAAGAAATTCTTCAAGAAGAAATTCTTCAAGAAGAAATTCTTCAAGAAGAAATTCTTCAAGAAGAAATTCTTCAAGAAGAAATTCTTCAAGAAGAAATTCTTCAAGAAGAAATTCTTCAAGAAGAAATTCTTCAAGAAGAAATTCTTCAAGAAGAAATTCTTCAAGAAGAAATTCTTCAAGAAGAAATTCTTCAAGAAGAAATTCTTCAAGAAGAAATTCTTCAAGAAGAAATTCTTCAAGAAGAAATTCTTCAAGAAGAAATTCTTCAAGAAGAAATTCTTCAAGAAGAAATTCTTCAAGAAGAAATTCTTCAAGAAGAAATTCTTCAAGAAGAAATTCTTCAAGAAGAAATTCTTCAAGAAGAAATTCTTCAAGAAGAAATTCTTCAAGAAGAAATTCTTCAAGAAGAAATTCTTCAAGAAGAAATTCTTCAAGAAGAAATTCTTCAAGAAGAAATTCTTCAAGAAGAAATTCTTCAAGAAGAAATTCTTCAAGAAGAAATTCTTCAAGAAGAAATTCTTCAAGAAGAAATTCTTCAAGAAGAAATTCTTCAAGAAGAAATTCTTCAAGAAGAAATTCTTCAAGAAGAAATTCTTCAAGAAGAAATTCTTCAAGAAGAAATTCTTCAAGAAGAAATTCTTCAAGAAGAAATTCTTCAAGAAGAAATTCTTCAAGAAGAAATTCTTCAAGAAGAAATTCTTCAAGAAGAAACAACAAGAATGTACAAGGAATTTCACAAAGGCTTTCAAGAAGAAATTCTTCAAGAAGAAACCAACCAACAATCAGCTTAGGACTTCATCAGTATCTTCGTATGCAAAGAATTCGAATGCTCCTAAGTTTGAATCAAAGAAGGAATATGTTGGTGGTGAGAAGAAATTTGATAATCAGAAGAAGTTTGAGAAGAAGGTCATGGAGAAAAGGAATGAAGACAAGAAATGCTACAACTGTGGTCTTACTGGACATTTTGCCATCAACTGCACTAAACCTCGACAAAAGAACTCCGAGTACTATAAGTACAAACTTTTGCTGGCAAGACAAGAGGAAAGTGGAATTGCTCTTCTCGCTGAGGATGACAAGTGGTTACATCTTTCTGATGAGGAGACAGACGAACTTGCAGCAAACGTGTGCTTCATGACGAAGATCAAGAAGTCAAAGGAGTTGGAGGAAGTTGATGAAAGTTCTTCTGAGGTCGAGGATGAGGTAATCACTTTTACTAAGTCAGATTTAGATTATTATATGAATAAATGTGCTGAAACAATGAAATATGGGAGAGGGTTGAGTAAACAGATTTCTAAATTAACAAAAGTTTTGGAAATCAAAGAAATCGAATTTCAAAATTCTAAAGATAAATTTGATTTACTTCAAAAGGATTTTGACAATTTGAAATCTGAAAAAGCTACGGTCACGTTTAATCTGAACTCCAAATTGCATCTTGAAAAACAAGAACTTGAAACCAAAGTTCTTGAACTGAGCAAGACCGTCAGACAACTTCAAGTTGAAAAGACCAATGAGATGTTACGAGCAAATGCTTTGGCTGAGGACATTGAGTCTTTGAATGTGAAACTGAAAGAATCTATCCCTGATTTGAAGGAATATGAAGATAAAATTTCTGACCTAAAATATGATTGTTGTATAAAAGATTCTCTTAAACAAAAACTTGATAAAGAAAATGATGAGCTTAAAGCTGAAATCAAGACTTATCAAGACAAATTGTACAAGATTAATCGTTCATATCAACAAATCTTTTTGAATAGGCCAAGAAATTCGAAAACAATATTCACTTCAGGGTTGGGTTATGACAATCCAAAACTTTTGCTGGCAAGACAAGAGGAAAGTGGAATTGCTCTTCTCGCTGAGGATGACAAGTGGTTACATCTTTCTGATGAGGAGACAGACGAACTTGCAGCAAACGTGTGCTTCATGACGAAGATCAAGAAGTCAAAGGAGTTGGAGGAAGTTGATGAAAGTTCTTCTGAGGTCGAGGATGAGGTAATCACTTTTACTAAGTCAGATTTAGATTATTATATGAATAAATGTGCTGAAACAATGAAATATGGGAGAGGGTTGAGTAAACAGATTTCTAAATTAACAAAAGTTTTGGAAAAGGTAATAGAGGATCTGCAAAAGTCTCTTGATGAAAAGCAATCTTTGATAAAAAGTTTGAAGACTCAAAATCACTATGTCATTGACCCACCCAAGAATCATGTAAATGATTGTGATCACCCCGATTGTCCTGTTTGTGAAGTTATGGCCACTCCAACTCCACCAAACCAATCTGTGTGTCAAAATGAGACAACTTCACAAACTGCATGCTCTATTTGTCAAATTGTGAATGCGTGTGTGCAAACTGAGTGTGAAGTTGTTCATGTGTCTGTTCAAACTGATAGTGATCTAGATGAATTCGATGATGCACTTGATGTTGATGATTATTTCTTCCCGACTACTTTTGAAACTAAGTCCTTTACCAAGTTTTCTGAGGGAACTCAATCATACTTGAATGAAATTGATGCTTTCAAACAAAAGTTTGAAAAAGAAAAAGAACAAAAGGTGAAAGTGCTAAAGGAACTTAATGATCTAAAAGTTGAATTCCAATTTCAGAAAATAGCACTTCAATCTTTTAAAGAGAAAGAAAAAGCATCAATTCCACTCAAGAGAAGTGAAGCAAGTGTGAAATTGGAAACAAATGATTTCTCAACTTATTTGGAAGGAAATTATGATTTTGCTCCTGATTTTGAAAAACATTTTGTTCAAAAAGAGGAAAAACATGAATTTTTTTTAAAGAAGATTCCAAAGTCACACTCTTCACAACCTTCCCCATTCGATAAGTTCCAAAGACCAACTCATCACCCAAGACTGATTCAAGACCAAAGACCACCCAAAAACCAAAGACCAAACCATCACCCAAGTCTGATTCAAAACCAAAGACCAAACCATCACCCAAGTCTGATTCAAAACCAAAGACCAAACCATCACCCAAGACTGATTCAAACAAAGGTCCCAAAGTTTCTAAGATTTCAAAGACTTCTAGACAAACACAGATGTATAAGGTTAAAACTGAACCTAAGATTCAAAAAGAAGTCAAAACAAGTAGTGGTCCGAAGATTGTCAAGAATGAATCGTTCTCATTAGGTAACAAACAACATCAGCAGGTTCGGTATTCTAGTTTTCCTAGGTATTCTCAGAAGAATCATAAGTGCACTTTACAGAGGGTTAGAGATACTGTTTCTGGAATGACTAAATACAAAGATCAGTATGGTTGGTTGTCACCTAATAACATCAAGAAAGTGAACAAGATCACAGAACCCATCAAGAAGAAACCTGTTAAGAACGGAAATAACAAATTGTTTGCTAACTCAAAGAATGTTCGTGTTTCAGGTGACTTGTGCTTAACTAGTAGCAGTAGATGGATTCCTAAGGATAGATTTTTGCATGCTTCTAGTAAAGTCAAGCTTGATGGGAATACAGCTAATGTCAAACAAGTGTGGATTGTTCGTAGATCAAATACATTAGATAATGCTAATACATCTAGGACTAGTCCCGCTTGTATCAAAACTTGTGTATAAACCATTACATTTCTTTGCTTGAAATTCGTATTTGTGTTTTGAATAATTATGTGTGCTTGTTTGTTAATTGAATAAAAAGTTTGTTTGTGTGTTATTTTGCTTGATGTTTATTTTTATGTATACTTGCATGTTATCCCTCTAACCTGCAAGGACCCAATCTACATGGATACCTAAATCATATTCCTTGTCCTTGCAGGAATTTCTCATTTGTGTATGGTATGTTGACTTGGGATGTTCTCGTCATATGACTGGAAACAAGTCCATTCTTACAAACTTTGTCGAGAAGTTCATGGGAACCGTCAGATTCGGAAATGATCATATCGCTCATATTCTCGGTTATGGAGACATTGTTAAAAATGGTGTCACTATCAAGAGAGTTTCCTATGTTGAAGGACTAGGACACAATCTTTTCAGTGTTGGACAATTTTGTGACAATGATCTTCAAGTACTATTCAGGAGATATGAATGCAAAGTGCAGACTGAAGAGGGAGTGGATATTCTTACTGGAACAAGAGACAACAATTTGTTCACAATTGATCTCAACAACATTCCATCTCATTCTTCAGAGATTTGTCTTCTTTCTAAAGCAACTGCACAAAATTCTTGGTTATGGCATCGCCGTCTTTCTCATCTTAATTTTCAAACGATTAATGCGCTCGTGGATAAACAACTTGTTGAAGGTCTTCTGGACTACAAGTATGAAAGTGAACATGTGTGTCCAGCTTGTGCAATTGGAAAGATGAAGAAAGCTTCACACAAACCAAAGAAGTTTCTAAGTACAGAAGGTCCTTTGCACCTTATTCATATGGATTTGTGTGGTCCTATGAAAGTTCAAAGTATCCATGGCAAGCGATACATTCTTGTGATTGTCGATGATTATTCTCGTTATACTTGGGTATTCTTTCTTCATGCAAAGAGTGATACTCCGAGTGTGATTATTGATTTCATTAAGAAGACCCAAGTAAATCTTAAATCATCGGTTAGAATTGTTCGCTCAGACAATGGCACTGAATTCAAGAATTCATCAATTGATTCTTTCTTCAAGTCCATGGGTATTACTCATCAATTTTCCGCTGTCAGGACACCTCAACAGAATGGAGTAGTTGAACGTCGTAATCGAACTCTTGTTGAAGCAGCTAGAACAATGCTTGCCTATTCTAAGTTGCCTCCGAATCTATGGGCTGAAGCTGTTGCTACTGCATGTTTCACTCAAAATAGATCAATCATAAACAAGAGATTTGATAAAACTCCATATGAGGTGATTAACAAGAGAAAGCCCAATGTGAACTTCTTACACATATTTGGATCTGTTTGTTATGTTCTCAATGATCGAGATAATCTGGGCAAGTTTGAACCAAAAGGCGATGAGGCATATTTCATCGGTTATTCAAGAGAATCCATTGCATATCGTGTATATAACCGAAGAACCAAGAGAATCGAAGAGAGTATGAATGTTAGATTTGATGAACTCTCGGGAATGGTTCTTGAACAACATAGTTCAAGACCCGAACTTCAAAGTCCACAAGCTTCCGCAACAAAGACTGCTTCAAATGTCAAATCATCATTCTCTACTCCAACAACACAAGATTTGGATATCTTGTTTGAAGAATTTTTCCAAGTTCCGAAGAAAGTTCCTGAATCTGATGTGATTACAAATGAACCATCCAGTTCAAATTCAAAGAGATGGATCCCAATGAGTCTTCACCATCACAATCATCAGATGTTAATTCATCATCTGATTCTCCTCCACCTACCGATAATTCAGAGTTGCATACTCAACCTCATAATTTCTCTCAAGTGACAAATCCTTCAACCAATCCTGAAGTTTATGATCCCGACGACTTTGTTGGGACAGACTACCAACTTGCTGACCTTTTCACCAAACCTCTGGACGAACAAAGGTTCAATTTTCTTAAAACCAAGTTGGGAATGCTAGATCTTCATACTTAAATGCTTTCATGACATGTATTTTATGTTCATTTTCTGTTTCAAACATTGATGTGTTTTACTTGTTACTACATGCAATGTTTGAGGGGGAGAAAAAGGGTAGAATGCATGATTTAAGGGGGAGTTTGTAAATTTACCATTTTGTTATATGCTTAATTTGAGGGGGAGTGTGCAATGCATGAAAATATTTGTTTGCTTATTTTTCTAGTATGTTTAAAAAAAAATTTAAAAGTTTTTTTTCTTTGTGTGTTTGTTCTTAAAACTGGAAAACCAAATACAAAATTAGAAAATTCTAAAATGATAAAAAGATTTTCATTTTATTTTTAATTTTGTTTTATTATTCTGTTTTTTTTATTTTGTTTGTCTTGATTATTTACTTTGTGTAAAACCCAAAAATGAGCCCAAAACTCATAACAAGCCCAAAATTACTTGGGATCCGGGTTGACACGCGGGTCAAACCCAGACCCACGACCCGGATTCGTGGTTTAAAAGGAAACTGGGCGGGCCAAGTGATTCATTTCAAAATTCAAATCAAAATATCTTCTTGTTTTCTCTCAAAAACCGATCAAACTATCAATCATTCATTCAACCATTTCATCCATAAGAAGAAACATAAGTCGTCTAAATCTGCAAGCCAAAGATATGAATCTACCTCAGCAGATTTGAATGAACAAGTTGGTGCCTCAACTGAATTTGATGCTGAACAAGTAACAAGAATTGTTGATAATGTATTATCTGAATTGCAATCTGAGAATGTTAGCACAAGAGATGCAGATGTGCAGGAGGAACAAGGAGGGAATGAGGGCGGAGTTGAAAATACCAGAGAGGTTGAGAGGTCCGGGTTAAGTCAAGGGCATAAAGAAAACGTTGGCCCTCCGATAGTTGAAACCAATGTGTCTAGCCGGGATGTCAACCCTAGGGTAGAAGTCGAGAACTCCCCATTCTCGCTTGCACCGAACTCTCCTCGCCATTCTGACTCCTCAAAACAGGAGTTAGTCTCACAAACGCACGGGGAACAGCCACGTTCACCACACTCTCCTCATTTGGAGGATGAGAGTGTTGAAAATAGAAAGGAACAGCCCCACCTCTCGACTTCATTTCGTGCACAAGAGTCTAGATCTCCTAGGCACACGGATTCACAAGCCCAGTTGAGTACTGGTGCCGGAACAAGCGGAGAGGGACCCACTTTGTGTGACCCTCAAGGACAGCTTGAAAATCCTGCCTTAGCTAACATCACGCCATCTTTAGCCGCGGGTAACAGTTCTCAAACCGAGACTAGGGGACAGTATGAACGCCGTAGTGACACTGCTGTTCCTCAGGATCAACCTGAGACTGTATTAACGGGCATTCTCAGTGACCCCGGTGTTGTTAGAGGTGTTGCCCAAAAACAACAAGTCCCGGACAGTGATTTATCACAGTCTAGGACACAACTTGATTCGGGTTGCAAAGCTCATGAATCTGAAACTGCTGGTGAGGGTGTAACCCGAGGATCCGAAGGAAATCCTGAATCAGCTTCGCTGAATTTAGGTCACACTACAAGTGTGCAAACAACCTCCGAGTTGGTTCCTCCATCTCAAACACCAACACAAAGAACACCAACACCAAATCAAATTCCATCAACATCAACAAATCAACCAACCAAAGATTCTGCATGTGAAGTTTTGTTGAATATCTTACGGTCTGAGGGTGATTTGTTGACTGTAACTGAAAGAGGAGTGCTGAATGCTCTTGAGGTACGAGAAAGAGAAGTTGTTAATGAAAGAAGAGTTAAAGCTTTACAAGATCAAGTTCAATCTCAGAAAGCTGAATACGATGCGAAACTTGCTGCATTTGAGTTAAGATTGTTAGCGTTAGAATCTTGCCGACCGGCCTCGGTTGCTTCTCGACGGGATGATCCTGATTCTGATGATCACCCCGAGGGGGAGAACCAAGGAGAAGGTCAAACTAATATTGATAATTCTTCGGCAAGAGTTGATGTGAATGTTGAGGATGTAGTAATGGAAGAAAGAACTGAGGGTGGAAACCAAGATGATATAGAAGAGGATCAAGCTGAAATTGAAAGATTAGCTGCTGTTAGAGCTAGATCTGATAAAAGATGGAAAGAACTTGTTGATGAAACTCAAAGAGAAGTTAATCAAATAGTTAAAGATTTCACTAAAAGATTTAATGAAAGAAACAATGAAGATGATCCAGAGGAGATTGCAAGAGTTGCTGAAATCAAAAGAAAGTTTAATGAAGTTTTTGGAGCAGATAGTGATGAAGAAAAAGAAGAAGAGAATGAAAATGTTGTAGTTGATGAAGAAGAAGGGTTTGTCATAGAAAATGAAATTGTGGAATATGCTGAAAACGAAGCAGAAGTTGAGGCAAGAAAAGATAATGTAATATTGGATGAGCCGGAATTGTTGAGACTCCAGCAAATGTAGAAGCTGATGAAGAACCAATGTTTGAAAGAATTTCCAGACCTTGATTATTTTGAAACAGGTTCTTCAAGCAGAAAAGAAGTTGGAGAATCATCTACTCATGGTTTCACAACTCCACAACATTACACTTTTGAAGACTTCAATAGTTTTGATGAATTGAGAAAGACTCCTGAAGCTGCATCTCAGAATTTCAAGAAGTCAACATATAAACAAGTGTTGAAAGAAGCAATCATATCCGAGGAAGTTATTCCTGATTACTTTCCAACAGAATTGACTGAAGAACAAAGGAGGTTTATTAATCGGGGATACTTCTTGAGGGATAAAGAAAGAATGATTGCTCTGTGTGTTAAGCCAAAGTAGGCAGCTAAGAAGTCTAGATTTCTGGAAGAAAGAGCTTATCCGATCTTTTGTGGAGCTTCCAAAGTGACCAAAACGAAGAGACCAGAGTTGGATTCGATGTACAAGTTTAAGGAAGCAAGGCAAATTGAAGAATACAAAGAGCTTCTTAAACTCACTAAGTAATACAATCCAAAGCTTCTCGAAGAACAAAGAAACCACAAGATTTTGGTGCTTGTCAGAGTAATCTTGGTTAAAAGGGTTTCTATCTCTGTCCCTTGTTACCATGTGAAAAGAGACAACAATAAGATGTACAGATTCACAGAAGCTCAGTTCAAGTTGCTGCCAGTTGATGACATTATTTTTCTCTACAACCATTTCTTGAATGCAATGCAAAGATACAAAGAAGAAGTTATTGCCTTTGAAGCTGTTAAAAGATACATGTCAAGCTGCATTCAATACGCTTCATTGGAAGACTTTCAAATTGGTTTTGAAGTTGTAAAGAGAAAGATTAATGTACCATATCCAGATCAAAGTCTTTACACCGGAGACATCGAACAACTCAGTATTGGTCATGTCATAGAAGAACCATCCTTCGGTGTTGTCTTTTTGAATAGTAGAAAGAAGAAGATTTTCATTCGTATGGATGAACTTGCTTCTTATTTAGATGGAACATTAGAATTTTGTAAGAATGTTTTGTTGTGCTTGAAAGAAGATGATCAAGATGAAAAGAAAAAGGAAGTATTTGATAAAGTAATCTCCAAGATCAATCAAAGACTCGAGTACAGAGACAGCATCAGAATGATGAGAGAAGCAAAGAATGTTAAGAAGTCTAAGTACGTCGTACGTCGAAGAGGAGGTTGTTGGATCAAGTACGAGCCCAGTCATCTTCCAGGTCCACAAAACATTCCACCAAGAAATTTTGAAGCAAACATGATTGTTCCTGATGACAGACCTAAAGGGGATAATTGGTTCTGGCATCCAAACAAAGATAGACCGAATACAACAGCTTGAAGAAATGACAAAGACTGGATATTTTTCACAAATCACTACTAAGGGAGAGATTGTTAGAAATATAAATGTAGTAGTTGATTTGTGTACCTTTATGTTAATTTGTACTTATAATGTAAACTTGTTACTATGGAAGGGGGCATAGTGTAAATAGGTCATTTGTATATAAACCCCCTCCATAATGAACTTTGTAACCTTTAACCCCATTTTATGCAAACTAATCTTTCCTGTCAATCACACTTTCTCTCTCTACCTTTTCTCTCATCAAACCGCCATTGTTACACACACTAACACACACATAAGCTCAAATTCTACTTTTTACAACAACCCTGTGTATTTGTCTTTCTTGCCTCTGTGCTGAGAACTTGCTTGACAACCTACAAAATTAAACATCTGTTTGCTGTCCTGCACATCTCAACAAACAATCATCATATCTTCTCAAAGTAATAACACACAATCTGAAGAAATGAATACCATTGCAAGATAAAAAGAATCTGCTTAACAGTCCATTATTTTACCTAAGTCAAGGTCGAATAATTCACTGTTGAGCACTTTCAAACTAAGTCAAAATTATTTAGAAACTCTGTTCCAAATCTTTTTTATTTAACAGAAATCTTTTCAAAGACGACTCTCAAACTATGAATCATCTCTGTGTTCATTCTTTGAAAACCTTCTTTCTAAAGATAAAAACAAAAATTCTTCTAAAGATTAATTTCAAACTATGAGCAACTCTGTGTTCATTCTTATGAAACTCTTCTTTCTAAGAATAATTGAAACACATATTAACCTTATATTGTTTACTGAAATTAACAACTCTGTGTTCTTTTCCTTAAACTCATATTCTGTTAATATGACACACTTTCTTTTAGCTTTTGATCACAACACTATCGCTTAACTACCCTACTCGTTTATTCAGTGTTCCACAAGAACGTAGTTGAGTCCTCTTGGAAACTAGATTCTATTCTGACTCTGTCTCTCGTGCAATAGGAACTTTTATTTTTACAACAACAACAAGAATGAAAATTACACACTTAACAAAAAACATAACACACATACACACACACATTAAACGAATAACATAGTTACAAGAGCTAAAGTTACTGCTGATTAGATCAGGTAGCATGTTACATAAGCCTACAAGTGAGAAATAATTCTCTTATTATTAGTTATGAACAGTGATCCAAAAACGATTACCAATATGTTTGTCCTCTTAAATACTCGGTACTTCCAGTTTCCTTTTGGTTTGTGACACTTTCGACATACCCTGGCCAAGGACAGTCACCATGTAACCCGAGTTGCCTAATATGCCACTTAATCAAGTTTGCGAACCTAAGTGACCCACATTCAGATATATTCTCACAATTGACACAAGCACTAAGATTAAGATATTTGGTAACTACAGGGAGACGATCTTTAAGAATCAAGTCAGCGGTGACAGGTCGGTGATTCCTCACACGCAAAGCGACATAACTTGACTCACGTACGGAAATATACCCAACATTGCATAATGCTAAGTACTTGCATATTTGTGACATCATTTAAAGCGCTTATGAAAACCCGTGACTTTTGATGAGACCCGTGTAGCGAACTTTCTGACAACCTATCCCAAGTTGGAAGTTTTAGGTAGGCTAGGTATACAAAGACACCCCAAGGACTTACTTGTCCGAATCTCAAAGGCCACATTAGCTCCATAATTTTCAAAAGATTCATAAGATATTAGATATCTTGTCACAAATATACATCCGAAAAGCAATACACACACATGTATGTACCCGAGACCTTCTATATAAAAACCAAATATACATAATTACAATGCTAGATCTTTCGTAAGATTTAAGGACCAGATCTAATCATTTGAAAAGCAGGCATTCTCAGCCATATATCTGAATATGTTTCCCATAAGAACATTGTTTACATTTAAGTTCAGATTATAAGGAAACCTTGGTACTTTGTGCCTATCGATACATCATATGATTGGTATCACTGAACTGAGCATTTTAAAGTACAATTAAGTAGGCTTAAAAGCTAAAGTATCGTCATGTCTAATCATCTTAATGCAGTGACCTTACTCTATTTATTATTTTCTTTTTCTTTTCTGATTTTTCTCGTTTTTATATTGTTTTTATGACACTATATGACACACATACAAAACACAAACACTTACACATTTTACAAAGTTTCTTTTGAGAGACACTGTCACTATAGATTTCTCATTCCAATCAATTTGACTAGCAACTCGAAACGAGTTTGGTCGAAAGCCTTAGTGAACAGATCAGCTAAATTAAAGTCACTCGGCACTTTTTCTAGGACTATTAATTTCTTTTCAGCACAATCACGTATAAAATGAAACCTTATGTCTATGTGCTTAGTCCTACTGTGCTTAACAGGATTATTGGTAATGGATATGGTAGATTCATTGTCTATCTTTATGAAAGTACAAAGGAAATACTAACCTTAATCTGACCAGCCTATGAACAAGCATTCACTTGCTGTCATGTATTCCAATCTCTTCCCGGAGACTGACATCCACTTATGTGTACTTCCTTAAGAACACCAATTCTTTCATCCCTGTGAATTAATTAGCAGACTTCTGGAACTGACATTATATCATTTACCATTAATATAAAAATAAAAATCAAGTCAAAACACTTTACTATAGATCATCATTCTGACATGATCTTCTACAGTAATCTGTTTTATTACATAAATAAAGAAAATAAACTACATAAAACAAGTCTTCTTGGAACGATGATCATGAGTTTCATGGATTTTTCTCTTTCTTCCATCTAACACATCTTCAAAGTCCTTGACTACTTGCTCATGAGACCTACATATCTCTTCTTGTTCAGGAGTTAACACGAGAGGCACAACTTTTGGATAATCATTACAATGATCTTCTTGGTTAACCTCAACACTCCACACCTTATCAATCAAAACCTGAGAAAAACATAATCTTGAAAATTCCCTCTCGGTAAAAACTCGATCACTACCTTTTAATGTATAATGAATAAGATCGACTTTTTCCTTTTCTAAGCCCTTCTTAGACATCAATACTTCTGGCAAAAGGTTCTGATCCTGTTTTTCAACAAAATTAACATTATCAATTAAAATATTTCCTTTAACAACTCTTCCAACTCGGAAATCTTTTCCGCCTTTGGAATCCACAAAACAGACATAAGACCCTTTAACAGGAGTAAACTCCGTTAATAGTCCCTTGTCTTCCATAATGTTCCTGGAGCTTCCACTATTGACAAACCATAAACCTGCAGTCTTCCTTAGTAGCTCCTGCACATTCACAAAATGATTAGTTTTCAAAAGGGCCCTTAGCCTTGTTGGCTCTGGGTCTTTCATTCGAATTTGTCTTAGCTTGAGCTACTAACTTTTCATAGTAGGCACTATTTGGTTTAACTCTATAGGGAGGCGATTTCCTTAAATCATACATAGAGTTTTTATAACTAGATCTATCTCGAGGTGAAATACTTATAGACTTCTAAAACTTTTCTTTAGGTGAAATGCTCCTAGATTGAGGAGATGAATTCCTCAAAACTTGATTTGATCTTTTAGAACTCCCATAAGATTTTTACCTAATAAAATCTACATAGTTTTGTGCATTTAAATTATCTGGATGTTTATTAGCATAATCCTCATAGTATTTTCGTTTGAATACACTTAAAAACTGTGGTGAACTTACTTGTTCAACTAATTTACCTTTCCCATGACTTTCAGAAGATCCAACATTTTCCTTAGAATTAATTGGTGATCTATCCCTAGGACCTTTGGATTTCTTAAGTGGACATTTACCAGTCACATGACCACATCCACCACAAGTAAAGCATGGTTTAACTTTCTTCTTCATAGATTGGTCATATGCTACCTCTGGGATTGGTATACCATAAGCTTTCTTCTGCCATTGTATCAAGTCTCTTAATTGCATCTTCCATAGTATAGGCAGGCTTAAAAGGTTCATAGTGCCTATCTTTATAAGGGATTTGCTCTTCTAACCATCTTTCTTTATCTTCTACACACCAGACTTTATCAATCCTATATTTTGGCTTAATACTAGTTATAGGTACTTCTCTATCAAAATATACTTCGTCACTCTCTTTTAGAGTATTGTACATAACTTCACTAGGATCAAAGTCTAATTCAGATTCAGTTTCTACTCCCTTTCCTTTGTCATTGCTGTTAGACCCAGTTTCTAGACTCTCGTTAAAGTTTCTTTCCACAAAATCAGCAGGTGAAGTTTTAACAGTAATATCTTTCTGAGATTTGTTGTTGTTTTTGAAAACTTGATTGTTTAAAACATTTGTTTCAAAAATAGCAGCACTGACAACTGAATTGGATATAGATTTGGTCTTAAATTCCTCTGACTGATTTGAATCACTTTCAATTGGTTTACCATTTTCTATGGGTCTATAATTTTTAAGAGAACTGTCATAATAATGACTAAAAGGTGGCAAAATATCATGGTATTTCTGGACAAAACTAGATCTTTCACCTTTAATATTAATATCTCTAAGGTGACTTATCATAGTTCCTATGTCTCTCATTTTATTTAACTTGCCACTTAGTTCAACAATCTGTACTCTAGAATCTGCTAATTCCTTGTCTTTATTATCACTTTCTTTTACTACTCTTTCATAATCTTCATCTAACATTTGTTTTCTACCTAGTAACTGAGCATATTCAACCCTAAGAGACTCAAACCTATCTTCTTCAGATTTAATCCGATTAAGATATTCTCTAGCATGACCTTTATATACCATTACATCTGTTGCTAACTTAGTCCTCTCACTAGTAGCAATAACCAAAAAGGTCTTAGTTGAGTCAATTTCCTTTTTAAGGGCAATTACTTTGCTAGACAAACCTATGCAATGTTTACACACATCAATAAAGGAGTGTAAAGAGAAACTTACCTGTTGCTCTGGTGCTTCAAGATTAGCTACGAAATTCACGAGATCTTCTGTACTCAAGTCATCAGGTATCTCAATCTTTACATCTTTATCCTTTTTCTCCGTTTTCACATTTTCATTAGCTTCAGTGGAAGCTTCTTCAGTATCAGTTCTTGCTGGTCTTGATGGCTCAGGTTCCTCTTCTACCTTCTGATGAAAACTATCATGATCATCCGTGCTGGCACACAAAGTATAGTCGAATGAATTATCAACAAGATCGTTCATTCCTCCATCAAAGTCTTGAATTTCTGCCATGAATGCATGATTCTGATCATCGGTACTAGTCGAACCCCAATTATATGTACCATCATCTTGCACAACCAAAGCTCTCGAGTTATCGGTTACTCCTGAGCTTCTGTTCCCAGTATTAGCATATTGACGTCCTGAATTCTGACCTGCAATAGAACCACCCTGATTGAAGTTCTGACGATCTGTGGCTGAATTGTTGTCCCGTCTTGGCCTCTGACATTCACGAGCAAAATGTCCAAAACCATCACAGTTGAAACACTTCACCTTGGTTTTATCAAACCCTACTTTGCCGTCTATGACCTTCCTTCCGGTTCTATCAGTGAATCGTTGAACTTTCAATGTTAACATATGTTAGGTCCAGATTTAGTCCAGATGTACTGGACTCGCTCCAGACTCGACTACTGGAGCCTTACTAAAGATCTGTCCAGAAACGTGTTCTACTGGACCTACTCCAGACTTGGAATCTGGAGTCCCTCTGAAGATTTCTCCAGAAATAATGGAAGACCAGTGAGCAAATACTTGTATAGGAAATCTGGAGTATTCTCCAGATGAGCTCACTGGACTTCACCCCCAGTCCAGATCAACTCTACTGAAGACATTCTGACTGAAGTCAAAGACTGAAGTCTGAAGAAAGAAGACTTAACAAATGGCGGAGTCCACTGGAAAGTCTTACCAGATCTGTACAATGGAGGATTGTCAGTGTTCTAGATCCTACAAGTCTGAACACTGATATCAAGGATTGACTTTTCCTTTTACACACTTTCCAAAGAACAATCCACTTGTTCTTTACCAAAGTATACGTGTGTTAAGGTGGTTGGATAAAAGGATACACTTGCATTTGATGTGACTTTATCCTTATTCCTTATCCAATACATTTAATGTTCTTGCCGGATCATTAAATGTATGCAACCATATTTGTACGGCACAAAATTCACTGGTGAATTTTGTTGCCTATAAATACAAAGTCATTTCCTTGACATAAATTCTTTTAAGCATTCATTTTGCATTGAAGTGAATTTGTCCAAATACTCTCGATCTTAAACAGGGATACTTCACAACTTTAAGTATCTCAATCCTAAAGAGTTATTTGACAAATATAGATCATTTGTAACTCATAGGTTGTTAGGATACATACTTAATTGTATTATCTTGATTCCGCAACAACCTTGTGTTTTATTTAAACATCATAAATAAAATACCCATGAAACATACATAATGGTCCACTTTATTTGTTTATTGCTTTAAGTCTTGTATTACTTTATTTATATACTTGCATTTATATTAAAGTAATACTAGTCCATTCTAGTGCTTATTAGACTTGTTGTATTTACACTTTCCTGGTTAACCATCGAACTTAAGGGACTCACATTTGGTATCAGAGCAGAAGGCTAAACATTGCCTAGATCTGTTTCTTGATGGCTAACCAAGAAAATACACAAGGTTTTAGTCTTGGTCCCGATCCTAATGCAAATATTAATGATCAAAATGAACCACCATTGTTAATAACACTAATCTACCTCCTCCTCCTACTCCTGCTTCTCCACACGTGCATGTGCACTACTCAAATAATCCTGTTCCTAAATTCAGTGGGAACAGTGATGAATTTGGTACGTGGAAGGCTAGGATGGTTTTCCATGTCACTGGTATTGAGAGGAACATGATGAAAATTTTAAACGAAGGTCCTTATGTACCAACATCACCTCTCAATCCCCTTCTTGATCCTTCTGGATCTAGAAGAGGAAGGGAAAAGAGGGAGGAACCATTGGTCAGAAGAGGAGAGGAGATTGGTGAATCTAGACACCCTTCTCAAAAACATGATCCTCGGGGCCGTTCCAGAAACCCTAATTCCCACACTAGTTCTTTTTTCTAGTGCTAAAACCATGTGGGATGAACTTTTAAACCAGCATGAAGGAGGAGATGACACCATTGTCACCAGAAAGGTCTCCTTAAACAAGAGGTATGAGTCATTTTTTGCTCAACCTAACGAGTCTCTCACTGGTACTTACACCAGATTTATAAGTATCAAAAACCAATTGAGAGGTCTTGGGGTTGAGAAGGACAAGGATATACTTCTGGAGAAATTTTATGACATTCTACCCACCAAATGGTCTCACGTGATCCTAGTCTTACGACAAGGAAAAACTCTGCACACACCCACTCTCTCAACTCTTTATGGAGCTTTCAGGTACACTGAAGAAAATCAAGCTCAGAGAGTGGTTGCAGAACAAGATGCCTATAACCATGCCTCCAGTAGTCCTAATGTGGTTGGTTATACTGAACCACAAAGTACAGCACTGATATCTTCTGAGAATGTATTTTCTATGAAGAAGATGGTGTCTGAACTCATGGATTCTGGAAAATCCAGTCAAGTCTCTCCAGACTGTTGTGATGAAACTGAAGATGATGACCTTATTGCAATGATTGCTAAAACGTTTAACCGTTTCAAAGCAAGAGCAAATAGGCCATCTGGACAATTTGCATCCAGTTCTTCCACTGACAAGACCAATTTGACATGCTTTAAGTGTGGCAAAAAGGGTCATTTCATGAAAGAGTGCAGATCCAACCAGTTTGTATCCAAGCCTGGTCCATTTTCTTCAAATAATAAGCCTAATGATAGCTATAAAATGAAATACAAAAAGCTTAAGGCCCAAATTGCTCTCATGGCACCACAAATTGAAACCAATAATAAGTGCATGATTGCAACAACTGAAGAGAAGTGGGTTCCATCTGATGAATCATCTGCTGATGAAGAAGAGGAAAGAGATTGCTGTTACATGGCTCTGGCAGACGAAGAGCTCCTGGTGAAGGAAGATGTCACATCTGGACGATGGGTGGACATTGTTATCAAGAAGGTTAGTGATTATGATAATGCAACTGACCAAGAACTAAAACTGGACATAGCTGAAGCTCTTAATTCCGATTTGATTTTTGTAGAAACTGTTAGATCTGATTGTGTAAATGGTCTAGAAACAGATTCTTCTGAAATAAATGCTTTAAAATCAAAATTAAAGGAACTTCAAGACATTGAACTGGCATTTCAGCCCAGGTTCTGGTAACTGAACAATTGATTCAAGAAAAACAAGATCTTGAGATCATTTTAGAGAAAGAAAAACTGGTAATAAAATCATGGCTAGAAACCAAAAAGCCATATGATGCTGTATTAAAACAATTTCCTGCTCAAAAACGTGCATATTTAGATGGAAATACTCATATAGCATCATTAATACCAGTAATCGATCGATTACCAGAGGAGTTCAGGCCCACCACTATTTATGATGAGCCTATAACTCCCAAGACCAATTTTTACCCAGTTCAATCCCCAGAGGTTAAGACTAGAGAGCTCCAGATGACTGCTCCAGTTAAAGAGGTCTATCGGAATAGACCTTTGCCTCAGACCAATCCCTTACCAAAGCCTAGGACTGGAAAGGCTAAGGTATCATCTGAAGAAATATTTTGTCCAGGTTAGAGAGCCAGATTCAAATTCTGACTCGTCAATCACAAAGTTTTAATGCAAGATTAAACTTTATTGAGGGTACTTCATCTGGCCCTAGACAAAATACAAAACCTTTTGCTAAGAAAGACAAATTTATTTCTCCAGTTGAGAAAATGAAAAAGGTTTCAAAACCATCAACCCCAGTGGTCTTCTCAACTAAGACCACTGTTGAAGAAAGTGAACTGAACCAGATTGCCCCAGGGACCTATAAGGGAGGGTCCAGTGAACCTATCAGTTGATGGGTTCCCAAATCTAACTAATCAATATCTGGTGTATGTGTAGGGCGATCGAAAGAAATATATCTGGTATCTTGACAGTGCAGCTGGCAGGACGATGACCGGATGTAAGACCCTACTGGAGGAGTTCACCATTTCTGATGGACCCTCCATTACTTTTGGAAATGATGGTTGTGGAAAGACTGAGGGATACGGTGTTCTGAACAATGGACAAGTCAAGTTCAGACGTGTTGCATTTGTGAATGGTTTGAAATATAACTTGATCAGTGTAAGCCAATTGTGTGATGATGGCTATCAAGTCTTATTCAATATTGCTCAGGGTATCGTATTCAACAAGGACTGGAAGGTAGTGTTGATTGCTCCCAGAAAAGGGAATGTGTACGTGATGGATATGGAAAGCTCTCCTTCAGAGCAGTGTTTCTATACTCAAGCTGATGAAGACACAAACTGGTTATGGCACAAAAGGTTATCCCATTTAAATTTCAAGAACATTAATAAGTTGTCCAGAAAAACAACTTGCAGATGGGATACCTTCAGTTTCCTTCAAAAAGGAAAGGCCATGTCCAGGATGTGAGATGGGTAAGCAAAACGTACCAGTTTCAAGACCAGACAGAATTTCAGCATTTCTGAACCTCTTCATATGCTTCATATGGACCTCTTTGGTCTAGTGAACGTTCAGACTCGTGCTGGTAAAAGATACACCCTGGTGATCGTAGATGAATTCTCCAGATATTGTTGGGTGATCTTTCTGAGGTCTAAAAGTAAAGCTGCTGCTGAAATCATCAGTCTTATCAAGCAAATTGAGCTCAAGTACAGTCGAAAAGTGTGTCAGTTAAGAAGTGACAATGAACAGAATTCCAGAATGCAACTCTGGAGTCATTCTGTACTGACACTGGCATCTCTCAGAATTTCTCATCAGCCCGCTCTCCAGAACAAAATGGAGTGGTGGAAAGAAAGAATCGAACGCTGATAGAAGCTGCCAGGAGTATGCTTGCTGAATCTGGTCTGTCTACCAGTTTCTGGGCGGAAGCAATTGCAACTGCTTGCCACACCCAGAATCGATCAGTGTACATCAAAGACACAAAAAGACAGCCTATGAAGTCTTAAGAAATAGAAAACCAAATATTGGTTATTTTCACGTTTTGGATGTCCAGTTTACATCCTGAACGACTCCAGTCAGCTAGGCAAATTTGATGCCAAAGCTGATGAAGGGTATTTCTTAGGCTATTCAGCCATTCGCAAGGCCTTCAGAGTCTACAACAAGAGACTGGAGAAGGTCCATGAGTCAATTCATGTCACATTTGATGAATCAAATGTTGCAATCAACAAGAAGCCAGCCCTTGACACTCCCCCAGTAACTCCAATTGTCTTTTGTGAATCTGATCCTATAAACGACAAAAATGAAGATTCACCAGACACAGTTTCCAGTCATCCTGATCTGGAACCTGTTCAGAAAAAGAAACTCTCCAGTAGTACTCCATTCTATCCTTCTATTATTTTCAAACTACCCTCTGAAATTAATATTGGATCAGATGTTCGTACTACTCCCCCAGTATCAGTGTCAGTTGAGAATAGACCAGAAATGTCTTCTTATGAAGAATTTCAAACAGAACCAGTACTCCAGGAAATGCCTTCAAATGAAGAATTTCATGATGCAAATCATGATTTAAATGACTCAGATGAAGATACTGAAGTAGTCTGGCAAGATCCTCCTCCAGAAGCAACTCCAGAGGAGACTCAACTGAATTTTTGCACTGATATTGTTGTCAGTAACAATCCTGGTCAGTACTCCAGATGGACAAAAGCTCATCCTATTGATCAGATCATAGGTGACTCCAGTAGAGGAGTTCGGACCAGAAGAGCCTCCAGTAATCAATGCTTATACGTTAGTTTTCTATCTTTGATGGAACCAAAGAAGATTGACGAGGCTATGGAAGATCCAAGCTGGGTGACTGCTATGCAAAAAGAGCTTCACCAGTTTGAAAGGAACAAGGTCTGGTATCTGGTTCCTTTCCCAGTTGGAAAGAAAGAACCAATTGGAACAAGATGGGTCTTCAGAAACAAAGTAGATGAAGATGGCCACGTAATCAGAAACAAGGCCAGACTGGTAGCACAAGGCTACTGCCAGTCAGATGTCGACTTTGATGAATCATTTGCTCCAGTGGCTAGACTTGAAGCGATCAGAATATTCTTAGCATTCGCTGCTAATCATCAGTTCAAGGTCTACCAGATGGATGTAAAGAGTGCTTTCTTGAATGGAAAGCTTGAAGAAGAAGTTTATGTCAGACAACCTCCAGGTTTCGTTGATGAAAAGCATCCACATTGGGTATATCGTCTGGACAAAGCGCTATATGGCCTCAGACAAGCCCCACGTGCCTGGTATGACACTCTGACTAAACATTTGTTGAAAAAATGGTTTTAAACGAGGTGCAATTGACAATACCTTATTCATTCTTCATGAGAAAGGTAATCTGTTAATGGTACAAATTTATGTTGATGATATTATTTTTGGGTCTACTGATGAAAACATGTGCAAGAAATTTTCAAAAATAATGTCCACTGAATATGAAATGAGTTTGATGGGTGAATTAACATATTTTCTTGGACTCCAGATTAAAAAAAACAAAGATGGCATCTTTATTAATCAGGAAAAATATGTTAGAGATCTTTTAAAGAAATTTGATATGAACTCTTCACCATCTAAACCAACTCCAATTTCTGCACCACTGACACTGGACTCCGATCCAGATGGAAAACCAGTGAACACCACTGTCTATAGAGGCATGGTTGGTTCACTGATGTATTTAACTGCCAGTAGACCAGATATTATGTTTTCAACATGTTTATGTGCCAGATATCAGTCTAATCCAAAGGAATCTCATATGCTTGCTGTAAAGCGCATACTGAAGTACCTTAAAGGTATCCCCAGTCTAAGTCTTTGGTATCCCAAAGGCTCAGGCATGGATCTAATGGGTTATTCAGATTCAGATCATGCAGGTTGTAAGATAGATAGGAAATCCACAACTGGTGGATGTCATTTCCTAGGTGGCAAACTGGTCAGCTGGACCAGTAAGAAGCAAACTTCAGTTTCATTGTCCACTGCTGAAGCTGAATATGTGTCTGCAGCCAGTTGTTGTGCTCAGATACTCTGGATGAAGAACCAGTTGCTTGATTATGGTATTAAATATTCAAAGACTCCAATCTTTTGTGATAATACCAGTGCCATTGCTATCTCAAACAATCCAGTCATGCACTCCAGAACGAAGCACATTGATCTCAGGTATCACTTCATTCGTGATCATATTATGAAAACAACATTGAACTCCATTTTATTCCCACTGACAAACAACTCGCTGACATTTTTACCAAACCTCTGGATGTCAAAACTTTTGAATATCTTGTTGGTGAGTTGGGAATGTTAAATCCTTAAATCTGGTGACTGCTCAGATATTGAACGCCTTGTGTACTATCTTTGCATTATTAGATTTCTGGAACAACATTCCAGGGAAGACTTGAAAAATATTTTTTGTTCTTAAAAATTGTTTTAAGTTCAGGGGAATTTATTAATTTATTTTCTCACTGGACAAACTCTTCAGAAAATATTACTGGTGCTTTGTAAATGTGTCCCTCTCACTGGTAACTGGACAGATTGAAGTGCGTGTTTGAGTTGACTTATGTCTCCTTGTAAATGTGTCCCTCTCATTTGTCTATATTAGTTGACGTGCAAGTTTGAGGTTACCAGTCTTTAAAAATGGTTTTCACTGGTACTTTACTGGAGTGTCCCTCCAGTGTACCATCAGTACATGTTCACTGGACTAATCCACCAGTGATACTGGAGTGTCCAGTCAACCTCCAGATGCACTGAAATATGTCATAATATTTTCTAAATACTTGGTCTTTGTGTGTGCCACGTAAGCAAACCTTTTTGAAGATATTTTTATCCTACGTGGCATGTAAATTTTTTCAACGTAATGATGGTCTTTTTACTTTGGGAAAACAAAAAGTACAACTTGTTACTGTTTGTGGGCTGTAAACCGTCATGCATTTATGTATGATGTGATGTAATTAATGCGGATCTCAGAACCCGATCAAAACTTTATTTGATAATTTCAAATAAACCGTTTGAGTTCCACATTGTCTCTCCTATAAATACCCACTTTCAATTTCAATTGCATTTACTTCGAACATATTTACTCCAAATCTTTCAAATTCCTTCATTTACTTCTTCATTCATTTTCCAATCATCATCATCTCTCTTATTTACTCCATTTACATTCAATTCTTTCATCAAATCTTCATCATAACCTATATATTCAATTTCATTTTCATCTATTCCTTATAAATGGCACCTAGACAATTAAGAACTCAAAATCTGCTTGCCAATGAATACATTCCTTCGGAAAATGTTGCTAGGGCACCTCATATCAATCTTGAGGCAAGTGCCATAAGAATCAATATGAATAACTGGATGGCAAGACTCTCTCTGTCCAGTGTTCATGATGCCCAATCGATTATTGGGAGATTAAACTCATTCTTTCTCTCTTGCCCATTATATGGTGCATTAACATTGAATCCAGGAAGGATGTATCACGAGTACCTATGTGAATTCTGGTACACTGCTCAATATGACGATGAAACTTCATCGATCAACTATACTCTAAAGGGAGGTACCAGATCCCTTGGTTTCACTGCAAGTCTACTCAGGTCTGTTCTCCAGTTGAACTATCATGAACAGAATGAGTTGCCTATTGAGCTTCCCTCTGGTATCAATACATGGGAAGTATGTAGATTGATGGGGCATACAGATATATTGGATGAGCATGGTCAGCTATCCAGAAAAGGGACTATCTACATGAGCAAGCTGTCAGACTCATGGAGATATTTCTTCACACATATTGTTGAGTGTCTGGGAGGCAGTTCTGGAGGGTTAGATCAGATCAATCAAACCCACCTCCAGATTGCATACTGTTTATGGTTTGGGCTCAGAGTGGACTTTGCCCAGATCCTTTTTGATGACCTGGTTGAGCGCCTAAGAGTGAAAGGAAGAAAACCTTTCGTTCCTTATATTCGTTTCCTTTCTCTTATGTTTAAGAATGCTCTTGGCGACCAGTATGATATGGATACTACTCACTTTTCTGTGAGTGAGTATATGAGGGACCTGGTCAACCTCAGGTATCCACTGGATGAGGTAGATATTCCTCAGTCCATGCTTTCCTTGCAAAGGGAAGAAGCTGAAATGGGTCCAGATAGAGGTCAAGCTGTTGAAGGACCATCTGGTGATGATGTACAGATCATTGAGGCTGTACAGCCCATTAGACAAGTTGCTCCAGAAGGTCAAGGTACAGAAGTTGTTGAACCTTCCAGATGACCTAGAACTAATAGGCGTCTGATGAGAGCAGGACTCCAGGTGAATCCAGCAAGACATCCTGGTGATGTTATGAATCTGGATGGGTCACCAATTTTTGAATCTGAAGAGGTTGTTGGGCAGGAAACTGATGAACAAGCTGAAAATGTTGCCCAGATTGTAGAGCAGGTTGTTGAGGAAGTTGAAGTAGACGTTCAGACTGATGAACATATTTTTGGTGAGCAAGAGGTTCCAATTGACTTAAATGTTGAGGCTGGTGAACAGGTAAATGTAGAGACTGGTGAACAGTCTGGTGAACAGACAGTTGGGACTGCTCCAGAATGGGATGATGTTGACTCCCCAATGTCTGAAGGTTTTGATGTTGACATGAATTTTCTGGGTGAAGATGTACAAGAAGAAGAAAATCTACCAGAAATGCCAACACCTCCACCAGAAATGCCACCACCACAATCAAACATGCCACCACCACCACCACCTTCAATTCCAGAAAACACCCAATACTTCACTCCAGCAACCATTCAACCTTCAGAATCTCAACCTCCTCCTCGTACGCCAGAGTCACCAGTTGCAACGTCTGAAGCTGCAACTGAAGAGGACTGGGCACAAGTTCCTCTAATGACCAGATTACCCTCAACACTTGAACCTCCCAGTGGTCTCTCCACTTCATCTTCTGCCGAGGTCCAAGGCCTTTTAAGTAAGGTGGCGGACCTGGAGAGATCACTCCAGACTTCATCTCAGGTTATTTCAGACTTCAAATCTTTATTATCAAATAACCTGGCATCTGAGATGAATGTCTTTGCTGGAAATGAAAAGCTGGTTTATGAGAAGCTTGATGAACTGGTACTGGCCACAAACAAAACACTGAAAAGATCAAAATGGCAGTCCAGGGATTAGAGACTAGGTTGGTTAATTCTGTTCAGACTGCAGTCACTGGCGAACTGGCAGGTCTAAAAGAAGAAGTTCAAACGTTGGTTTCCAGGGTTACTTCTCTGGAGACTAGATCCACACTTGACCAAGATGCAGTGGTCAGTTCAATAAGTGATGCATGTACATTGAAGTTCAGAAACAATATGCTCAAAAAAATGTGTGAAGAAGTTTCTGAGACTGCTCTTCGTGGCATCCGAGATGGGGTTTTACCCCAAGTAGACAGGTTACTGGATGAGAAGTTGCCAAAGCACTTGCCTAAAGCTATTGCAAATATTCAGAAGGAAGTGCAGGCACTTCAGAAAGTTGTGTCTGAAACAACTCCAGTAGCAGGTACAACATTTGGTCCACTGGACAGACTTATGCTTGAAGAATTATGGAATGATCTCAAGTCAAGGACTGGTGATCATTCCAAGGGGGAAAAGTTGTCCAGTGACCAAACACTGAAGCACATGGCACAAAGAGCATATGGCACTGAAGCCGGGCTTACTGAAAGACAAAGAGCATATGGCACTGAAGCCGGGCTAACTGAAGAAGCTACTGGTACTGAAGCCAGTGAGCCCCAGTTTGAAACCTTCCCAGATATTCCAACTACACTGAAGGCTGTTAAAGGAAAAGAAAAAGTGGTATCTGGTGAAGAGGAAGAGCATACTGAAGATGCTGATGATGAAACCTCCAGGAAGTTAGAGCAAGAATGCATAATGATAGAGATTTTCAAAAGAAATCAAAAGAATGAACTGCTGGCCCATCAAAGGGAGATGGCAACAATGGGGACTCTGGACTCTTACAATGCTGGAAGGTTAGGCATTAATATTGAAGTGTTATAAAAAGATGAAGGATGACCCCAGAGTTCATCAATGCCTAAATGCATTAGATGATGTTCATGTACGCTCATTCTACGCTGAAGAAGAGCAAGTATATGACTCAATTATTTATGGAGTGAGTGTACCAGAACTCATCAAACAAAGAAAGGATGAACTGGTAAGTCTTCAGAAAAAGATAAGAAAGAATGTTGGTGCTCTGGAGATAGAGTACAGAAAGAGACTTACTGGTTTACCAAAATTGACTGCCAGACAAATCAAAGCAATCAAAGATGCTGATGTAAGCAATTTCATTCCCCTGGACACTTCTCGAAAGATAAATCGTCAAGAACTCCAATCTGCTGTAGAGCAAAGGAGAGTGTCCAAGGAGACTGAAGCAATGATCCAGCAAGCCAAGCTGAACGAAAAATACAATGAAATGTCAAACTTCAGGGCTGATGCTAGAAGGATCACTGGTGCTGAAATCAAATTGGCTGAAGATCATGAAGGCATGTCTAAGTTTGAAGTAAAGTTGACCAGGGAGGGTAACTTTACTGATGAGAGAAGAAGTACTTCAGTCCAAGCTTTTGGATGGAGTGAGCTGAAGGAAATCGCTTTAACATTCAAGGGGAAGACAGATGTGTCGACTGATGTTAAGGCATTTCTGAAAAGGATTGAGAAGGTATGGAGAAGAAAGCAACAGATGGAAGTTGCAATGAGCATAAGATCACCAGATTCAATACCATCTTCTCCATCACCAAAGAGAAAGGCTACTGAAGATGCTCCAGAAAGGACATCGAAAAGAAGGGCCTGACTCTTATTGTTTATACTTATTGTAAATTATTGTCTTATGAAAATTGTATACTATTTATCAGTTGATGAATGTAATAATAGTTGCAATTTTTTATTTTTATAAGTAAATGATCAGATTTAGTCTAAGTTAGAACTTAAATGATGAAACTGAAAACACTCATGATCTATAAAGTGTTTTCCAGTAACTTAGATTTTTTAGACAAATCGAAACTTTTGTTTTTCAAGCTTACAAAATGTATAGAATCAATCTTGAAAACACTTGCATTATTTCTAAACAAATAGGGGGAATTTGTTAGGTCCAGATTTAGTCCAGATTTACTGGACTCGCTCCAGACTCGACTACTGGAGCCTTACTGAAGATCTGTCCAGAAACGTGTTCTACTGGACCTACTCCAGACTTGGAATCTGGAGTCCATCTGAAGATTTGTCCAGAAATAATGGAAGACCAGTGAGCAAATACTTGTATAGGAAATCTGGAGTATTCTCCAGATGAGCTCACTGGACTTCACCCCAGTCCAGATCAACTCTACTGAAGACATTCTGACTGAAGTCAAAGACTGAAGTCTGAAGAAAGAAGACTTAACAAATGGTGGAGTCCACTGGAAAGTCTTACCAGATCTGTACACTGGAGGATTGTCAGTGTTCTAGATCCTACAAGTCTGAACACTGATATCAAGGATTGACTTTTCCTTTTACACACTTTCCAAAGAACAATCCACTTGTTCTTTACCAAAGTATACGTGTGTAAAGGTGGTTGGATAAAAGGATACACTTGCATTTGATGTGACTTTATCCTTATTCCTTATCCAATACATTTAATGTTCTTGTCGGATCATTAAATGTATGCCAACCAAATTTGTACGGCACAAATTCACTGGTGAATTTTGTTGCCTATAAATACAAAGTCATTTCCTTGACATAAATACTTTTTAAGTATTCATTTTGCATTGAAGTGAATTTGTCCAAATACTCTCGATCTTAAACAGGGATACTTCACAACTTTAAGTATCTCGATCCTAAAGAGTTATCTGACAAATATAGATCATTTGTAACTCATAGGTTGTTAGGATACATACTTAATTGTATTATCTTGATTCCGCAACAACCTTGTGTTTTATTTAAACATCATAAATAAAATACCCATGAAAAATACATAATGTTCCACTTTATTTGTTTATTGCTTTAAGTCTTGTATTACTTTATTTATATACTTGCATTTATATTAAAGTAATACTAGTCCATTTTAGTGCTTATTAGACTTGTTGTATTTACACTTTCCTGGTTAACCATCTCGAACTTAAGGGACTCACAACATAGCCAATTGCCAGTTCAGATCCATTTCTTCTAGATCATCTGGATCAACTTGCTTGTAATCCTCCCTAACCAGATCAGGATCAGTCAGTTTCCTCCAATTAACTTCTCATGAGCAGACACAAATGAAGCGAGCATGCCCAAATGTCCCTCTGCAGATCTTATGCTCATCGGCATCCCTGTGTAACCCGAGCTTGGAGAACTACTCTTCTGATTCCCATTATGGACAACCATAGCTGATTCCGGAGAAGTTACATACATCAAGTTGTTGTCAGAATCCATCGTCATTTTCAACTTATCATCATCTCCACTGTAGAAGGCAGTAATCCCTCCACTTGAAGATTTTCCAGAAGGAATGCTTCACTGGCTATGATAGAGTTCAGGCCGCTGAACAAAAGCACTGCTACCTGCTTCCTTCGACTTTCGTTTCATATCTTGGCCTCTCAGCTTTCAAATAATCTGATCCAATGTCCATGTGCTAAATTCGGGATTTTACTGGATAGAAGTGA
>CM067172.1:111576013-111597868 GCA_034093135.1 Erigeron breviscapus
TGCAAAAACAATTCAAAAATCAAGTTTTTTTCTATTAAATTCGTGTTCTTCGCGTGAACTCGTGCTTACGTCAGCACGAGGTGATTCCTGTTCGTGTGATTATATCATCACGAACTACTCTTCGCGTTTCATATCGTGCCAAGTGTCCTTCGTGTGTCACTTCGTGTGACCTCGTGCCACATCAGCACGAACTCAGGCTCTTCGTGTGCTTCTCTTCGTGCCACCTCAGCACGAACTCGTGTTGAGTAGTATTTATGTTCGATTATATTTTCGAAATGACTACTGTACCAGCTACTGCTAATTCACCTAGTCCCCTACTTATCAGTCAAATGATCATGCATGACCATGAAGTTGGTGTAAGTGCACATCTATGTCAATAGCAGTCTAGATTGTTTGGGCTTATATTGTAATATGTCTTTGTATTGTGATTGTCATTAATGAACTTGATATTATGCATAGAATACTAGATTAAGTTTAAGTATTGAATGTGTAATAAATCTGCTAAGTATGAAATGCGACCTCGTAATTGCAGGGTCAATTATGAGGCAAAACTATAGGAATACGACCCCGTATTTGCAGGGACAAATACGAGGCCAATCACTAATACGACCTCGTAAAAGTGACGAGCTGGGCTTGGATTTGCGAGGCTAACTCGCTGAAATCCATTCGGGTGTTTCCTATAAATACCAGAACCCTAACAGAGTTTAGGGTTGAACATTTGTCGAAATATCAAGCAGGTATTGCAGGTTATAGTCGTCAAAGGTTGTTCCGCTAGCCCGAAGAAGATCTGGGAGGCAGCAGGTGATCTAGGGGCTTTGTTGTGAATCACCAGGTTATAGAGAGGGATTCCGCACCTCTGAATAACCAGAACAAGCTATTAACGATCCAACAAAAGGGATCCTACAATTGGTATCAGAGCCTTTTGGTTTAATACCGGAAGGTTATAGCTTGTTGGTGATAGACAACATTGATTTAGGGTCGTTTAGACGTGATTCTTTCACGAGTTTACGACCGGAAATCCTTTTTGTGTCATATTTTGGTGTTTGCAGCCGTCGAAAGTGAGTTTTTGGCTTTTAGGGTATCAAATTCAAGAGATCTAAGGGTTCAGTATAGTTTGCGACCTCGTGGGCTCGTATTACCTCATCCAGCTCAATTGCGACCTGGGTAGCTAATTACGACCTCGCCAGCTCCTCGTTTTTCGTTTGCGACCTCGTTAGCTCTTTACAACCTCACCAGTTCAATTACGACCTCGAGTGTAATTTGCGACTTCGTATTTCTCACGACCTCGTTTAATTTACGACCTCGTTTATTTTGAACAGTTCGTATAATTTACTAGCTCGGAGAAAATGACGTCTCAATTACCCACAAACTATCAAGCTTTGCTGAATCAGTTGGTTCTGATGGATCATGAAACCGGAAAGGCCAACTCACCGCCCAAGTTGATAAGCCTTGATCGATATTTCAATTAGAAGGGCAGATTCGAGTCATATTGTAGACTTATGGATATCCGGATGTGGATCTGCATTGTTAACGGATATGTTCACCCATCAGCAACAAATGACAAGGATGCTCTAGGTTCGAGTGGTGGAAAAGAAGCTACGTATGAGCAAATAAACGTTGATCAAAATAAAAACTACGAGGCTGAAAGTAAGGCTTTAGGATCACTCCGAATGGCTCTCCAAGGGGAATTCTTGCACTTTTTGAAAAATATGAAAGTGCAAAGGGCTTATGGGATGCACTCAAAGAGCATTGTGAAGGTGATGAAGATCTCCAGAAGAGAAGAAAAGACTTGTTGAAGAAACAGTATTATGTATTCACAAGTTTCAAGGATGAATCTCTTGATGAGACGTTGATTCGTTACAGTCACCTGCTGGTTGAGCTTGCTTATTTTGGGTACAAACCTGATCCAGAGGATGTTATCGAGAAGTTGCTGGAAGCTCTTCCAGTTAAATGGGAAGGGTTTATCACTTCTATCCAGTAAAATCCCGAATTTAGCACATGGACATTGGATCAGATTATTTGAAAGCTGAGAGGCCAAGATATGAAACGAAAGTCGAAGGAAGCAGGTAGCAGTGCTTTTGTTCAGCGGCCTGAACTCTATCATAGCCAGTGAAGCATTCCTTCTGGAAAATCTTCAAGTGGAGGGATTACTGCCTTCTACAGTGGAGATGAGGATAAGTTGAAAATGACGATGGATTCTGACAACAACTTGATGTATGTAACTTCTCCGGAATCAGCTATGGTTGTCCATAATGGGAATCAGAAGAGTAGTTCTCCAAGCTCGGGTTACACAGGGATGCCGATGAGCATAAGATCTGCAGAGGGACATTTGGGATGCTCGCTTCATTTGTGTCTGCTCATGAGAAGTTGATTGGAGGAAAATTGACTGATCCTGATCTGGTTAGGGAGGATTACAAGCAAGTTGATCCAGATGATCTAGAAGAAATGGATCTGAACTGGCAATTGGCTATGTTGTGAGTCCCTTAAGTTCGATGGTTAACCAGGAAAGTGTAAATACAACAAGTCTAATAAGCACTAGAATGGACTAGTATTACTTTAATATAAATGCAAGTATATAAATAAAGTAATACAAAACTTAAAACAATAAACAAATAAAGTGGACCATTATGTATGTTTCATGGGTATTTTATTTATGATGTTTAAATAAAACACAAGGTTGTTGCGGAATCAAGATAATACAATTAAGTATGTATCCTAACAACCTATGAGTTACAAATGATCTATATTTGTCAAATAACTCTTTAGGATCGAGATACTTAAAGTTATGAAGTATCCCTGTTTAAGATCGAGAGTATTTGGACAAATTCACTTCAATGCAAAATGAATACTTAAAAGTATTTATGTCAAGGAAATGACTTTGTATTTATAGGCAACAAAATTCACCAGTGAATTTTGTGCCGTACAAATATGGTTTCATACATTTAATGATCCGACAAGAACATTAAATGTATTGGATAAGGAATAAGGATAAAGTCACATCAAATGCAAGTGTATCCTTTTATCCAACCACCTTTACACACGTATACTTTGGTAAAGAACAAGTGGATTGTTCTTTGGAAAGTGTGTAAAAGGAAAAGTCAATCCTTGATATCAGTGTTCAGACTTGTAGGATCTAGAACACTGACAATCCTCCAGTGTACAGATCTGGTAAGACTTTCCAGTGGACTCCACCATTTGTTAAGTCTTCTTTCTTCAGACTTCAGTCTTTGACTTCAGTCAGTATGTCTTCAGTAGAGTTGATCTGGACTGGGGTGAAGTCCAGTGAGCTCATCTGGAGAATACTCCAGATTTCCTATACAAGTATTTGCTCACTGGTCTTCCATTATTTCTGGACAATCTTCAGAGGGACTCCAGATTCCAAGTCTGGAGTAGGTCCAGTAGAACACGTTTCTGGACAGATCTTCAGTAAGGCTCCAGTAGTCGAGTCTGGAGCGAGTCCAGTACATCTGGACTAAATCTGGACCTAACAAATTCCCCCTATTTGTTTAGAAATAATGCAAGTGTTTTCAAGATTGATTCTATACATTTTGTAAGCTTGAAAAACAAAAGTTTCGATTTGTCTAAAAAATCTAAGTTACTGGAAAACACTTTATAGATCATGAGTGTTTTCAGTTTCATCATTTAAGTTCTAACTTAGACTAAATCTGATCATTTACTTATAAAAATAAAAAATTGCAACTATTATTACATTCATCAACTGATAAATATTATACAATTTTCATAAGACAATAATTTACAATAAGTAAACAATAAGAGTCAGGCCCTTCTTTTCGATGTCCTTTCTGGAGCATCTTCAGTAGCCTTTCTCTTTGGTGATGGAGAAGATGGTATTGAATCTGGTGATCTTATGCTCATTGCAACTTCCATCTGTTGCTTTCTTCTCCATACCTTCTCAATCCTTTTAAGAAATGCCTTAACATCAGTCGACACATTTGTCTTCCCCTTGAATGTTAAAGCGATTTCCTTCAGCTCACTCCATCCAAAAGCTTGGACTGAAGTACTTCTTCTCTCATCAGTAAAGTTACCCTCCCTGGTCAACTTTACTTCAAACTTAGACATGCCTTCATGATCTTCAGCCAATTTGATTTCAGCACCAGTGATCCTTCTAGCATCAGCCCTGAAGTTTGACATTTCATTGTATTTTTCGTTCAGCTTGGCTTGCTGGATCATTGCTTCAGTCTCCTTGGACACTCTCCTTTGCTCTACAGCAGATTGGAGTTCTTGACGATTTATCTTTCGAGAAGTGTCCAGGGGAATGAAATTGCTTACATCAGCATCTTTGATTGCTTTGATTTGTCTGGCAGTCAATTTTGGTAAACCAGTAAGTCTCTTTCTGTACTCTATCTCCAGAGCACCAACATTCTTTCTTATCTTTTTCTGAAGACTTACCAGTTCATCCTTTCTTTGTTTGATGAGTTCTGGTACACTCACTCCATAAATAATTGAGTCATAGACTTGCTCTTCTTCAGTGTAGAATGAGCGTACATGAACATCATCTAATGCATTTAGGCATTGATGAACTCTGGGTCATCCTTCATCTTTTTATACACTTCAATATTAATGCCTAACCTTCCAGCATTGTAAGAGTCCAGAGTCCCCATTGATGTCATCTCCCTTTGATGGGCCAGCGGTTCATCCTTTTGATTTCTTTTGAGAATCTCTATCATTATGCATTCCTGCTCTAACTTCCTGGAGGTTTCATCATCAGCATCTTCAGTATGCTCTTCCTCTTCACCAGATACCACTTTTTCTTTTCCTTTAACAGCCTTCAGTGTAGTTGGAATATCTGGGAAGGTTTCAAACTGGGGCTCACTGGCTTCAGTACCAGTAGCTTCTTCAGTTAGCCCGGCTTCAGTGCCATATGCTCTTTGTCTTTCAGTAAGCCCGGCTTCAGTGCCATATGCTCTTTGTGCCATGTGCTTCAGTGTTTGGTCACTGGACAACTTTTCCCCCTTGGAATGATCACCAGTCCTTGACTTGAGATCATTCCATAATTCTTCAAGCATAAATCTGTCCAGTGGACCAAATGTTGTACCTGCTACTGGAGTTGTTTCAGACACAACTTTCTGAAGTGCCTGCACTTCCTTCTGAATATTTGCAATAGCTTTAGGCAAGTGTTTTGGCAACTTCTCATCCAGTAACCTGTCTACTTGGGGTAAAACCCCATCTCGGATGCCACGAAGAGCAGTCTCAGAAACTTCTTCACACATTTTTTTGAGCATATTGTTTCTGAACTTCAATGTACATGCATCACTTATTGAACTGACCACTGCATCTTGGTCAAGTGTGGATCTAGTCTCCAGAGAAGTAACCCTGGAAACCAACGTTTGAACTTCTTCTTTTAGACCTGCCAGTTCGCCAGTGACTGCAGTCTGAACAGAATTAACCAACCTAGTCTCTAATCCCTGGACTGCCATTTTGATCTTTTCAGTGTTGTTGTTTGTGGCCAGTACCAGTTCATCAAGCTTCTCATAAACCAGCTTCTCATTTCCAGCAAAGACATTCATCTATGATGCAAGGTTATTTGATAGTAATGATTTGAAGTCTGAAATAACCTGAGATGAAGTCTGGAGTGATCTCTCCAGGTCCGCCACCTTACTTAGAAGGCCTTGGACCTCGGTAGAAGAAGAAGTGGAGAGACCACTGGGGGTTCAAGGGTTGAGGGTAATCTGGTCATTAGAGGAACTTGTGCCCAGTCCTCTTCAGTTGCAGCTTCAGACGTTGCAACTGGTGACTCTGGCGTACGAGGAGGAGGTTGAGATTCTGAAGGTTGAATGGTTGCTGGAGTGAAGTATTGGGTGTTTTCTGGAATTGAAGGTGGTGGTGGTGGTGGCATGTTTGATTGTGGTGGTGGCATTTCTGGTGGAGGTGTTGGCATTTCTGGTAGATTTTCTTCTTCTTGTACATCTTCACCCAGAAAATTCATGTCAACATCAAAGCCTTCAGACATTGGGGAGTCAACATCATCCCATTCTGGAGCAGTCCCAACTGTCTGTTCACCAGACTGTTCACCAGTATCTACATTTACCTGTTCACCAGCCTCAACATTTAA
Organism: Erigeron breviscapus; assembly: GCA_034093135.1. NCBI lineage: Eukaryota > Viridiplantae > Streptophyta > Magnoliopsida > Asterales > Asteraceae > Erigeron > Erigeron breviscapus. The sequence continues at coordinate 111,582,087 of CM067172.1, forward strand.
GTCAATTGGAACCTCTTGCTCACCAAAAATATGTTCATCAGTCTGAACGTCTACTTCAACTTCCTCAACAACCTGCTCTACAATCTGGGCAACATTTTCAGCTTGTTCATCAGTTTCCTGCCCAACAACCTCTTCAGATTCAAAAATTGGTGACCCATCCAGATTCATAACATCACCAGGATGTCTTGCTGGATTCACCTGGAGTCCTGCTCTCATCAGACGCCTATTAGTTCTAGGTCATCTGGAAGGTTCAACAACTTCGTGACCTTCTGGAGCAACTTGTCTAATGGGCTGTACAGCCTCAATGATCTGTACATCATCACCAGATGGTCCTTCAACAGCTTGACCTCTATCTGGACCCATTTCAGCTTCTTCCCTTTGGAAGGAAAGCATGGACTAAGGAATATCTACCTCATCCAGTGGAGACCTGAGGTTGACCAGGTCCCTCATATACTCACTCACAGAAAAGTGAGTAGTATCCATATCATACTGGTCGCCAAGAGCATTCTTAAACATAAGAGAAAGGAAACGAATATAAGGAACGAAAGGTTTTCTTCCTTTCACTCTTAGGCGCTCAACCAGGTCATCAAAAAGGATCTGGGCAAAGTCCACTCTAAGCCCAAACCATAAGCAGTAGGCAATCTGGAGGTGGGTTTGATTGATCTGATCTAACCCTCCAGAACTGCCTCCCAGACACTCAACAATATGTGTGAAGAAATATCTCCATGAGTCTGACAGCTTGCTCATGTAGATAGTCCCTTTTCTGGATAGCTGACCATGCTCATCCAATATATCTGTATGCCCCATCAATCTACATACTTCCCATGTATTGATACCAGAGGGAAGCTCAATAGGCAACTCATTCTGTTCATGATAGTTCAACTGGAGAACAGACCTGAGTAGACTTGCAGTGAAACCAAGGGATCTGGTACCTCCCTTTAGAGTATAGTTGATCGATGAAGTTTCATCGTCATATTGAGCAGTGTACCAGAATTCACATAGGTACTCGTGGTACATCCTTCCTGGATTAAGTGTTAATGCACCATATAATGGGCAAGAGAGAAAGAATGAGTTCAATCTCCCAATAATCGATTGGGCATCATGAACACTGGACAGAGAGAGTTTTGCCATCCAGTTATTCATATTGATTCTTATGGCACTTGCCTCAAGATTGATATGTGGTGCCCTAGCAACATTTTCCGAAGGAATGTATTCATTGGCAAGCAGATTTTTAGTTCTTGATTGTCTAGGTGCCATTTATAAGGAATAGATGAAAATGAAATTGAATATATATAGGTTATGATGAAGATTTGATGAAAGAATTGAATGTAAATGGAGTAAATACGAGAGATGATGATGATTGAAAAATGAATGAAGAAGTAAATGAAGGAATTTGGGAGTAAAAGATTTGGGAGTAAATATGTTCAAAGTAAATGCAATTGAAATTGAAAGTGGGTATATATAGGAGAGACAATGTGGAACTCAAACGGTTTACTTGAAATTATCAAATAAAGTTTTTGATCGGGTTCTGAGATCCGCATTAATTACATCACATCATACATAAATGCATGACGGTTTACAGCCCACAAACAGTAACAACTTGTACTTTTTTTTTCCCAAAGTAAAAAGACCATCATTACGTTGAGAAAGTTACATGCCACGTAGGATAAAAATATCTTCAAAAAGGTTTGCTTACGTGGCACACACAAAGACCAAGTATTTAGAAAATATTATGACATATTTCAGTGCATCTGGAGGTTGACTGGACACTCCAGTATCACTGGTGGATTAGTCCAGTGAACATGTACTGATGGTACACTGGAGGACACTCCAGTAAAGTACCAGTGAAAACCATTTTTAAAAGACTGGTAACCTCAAACTTGCACGTCAACTAATATAGACAAATGAGAGGGACACATTTACAAGGAGACATAAGTCCTCAAACACGCACTTCAATCTGTCCAGTTACCAGTGAGAGGGACACATTTACAAAGCACCAGTAATATTTTCTGAAGAGTTTGTCCAGTGAGAAAATAAATTAATAAATTCCCCCTGAACTTAAAACATTTTAAGAAAAAAATATTTTTCAAGTCTTTCCCTGGAATGTTGTTCCAGAAATCTAATAATTGCAAAGATAGTACACAAAGGCGTTCAATATCTGAGCAATCACCAGATTTAAGGATTTAACATTCCCAACTCACCAACAAGATATTCAAAAGTTTTGACATCCAGAGGTTTGGTAAAAATGTCAGCGAGTTGTTTGTCAGTGGGAATAAAATGGAGTTCAATGTTGTTTTTCATAATATGATCACGAATGAAGTGATACCTGAGATCGATGTGCTTCGTTCTGGAGTGCATAACTGGATTGTTTGAGATAGCTATGGCACTGGTATTATCACAAAAGATTGGAGTCTTTGAATATTTAATACCATAATCAAGCAACTGGTTCTTCATCCAGAGTATCTGAGCACAACAACTGGCTGCAGACACATATTCAGCTTCAGCAGTGGACAATGAAACTGAAGTTTGCTTCTTACTGGTCCAGCTGACCAGTTTGCCACCTAGGAAATGACATCCACTAGTTGTGGATTTCCTATCTATCTTACAACCTGCATGATCTGAATCTGAATAACCCATTAGATCCATGCCTGAGCCTTTGGGATACCAAAGACCTAGACTGGGATACCTTTAAGGTACTTCAGTATGCGCTTTACAGCAAGCATATGAGATTCCTTTGGATTAGACTGATATCTGGCACATAAACATGTTGAAAACATAATATCTGGTCTACTGGCAGTTAAATACATCAGTGAACCAACCATGCCTCTATAGACAGTGGTGTTCACTGGTTTTCCATCTGGATCGGAGTCCAGTGTCAGTGGTGCAGAAATTGGAGTTGGTTTAGATGGTGAAGAGTTCATATCAAATTTCTTTAAAAGATCTCTAACATATTTTTCCTGATTAATAAAGATGCCATCTTTGTTTTGTTTAATCTGGAGTCCAAGAAAATATGTTAATTCACCCATCAAACTCATTTCATATTCAGTGGACATGATTTTCGAAAATTTCTTGCACATGTTTTCATCAGTAGACCCAAAAATAATATCATCAACATAAATTTGTACCATTAACAGATTACCTTTCTCATGAAGAATGAATAAGGTATTGTCAATTGCAACTCGTTTAAAACCATTTTTCAACAAATGTTTAGTCAGAGTATCATACCAGGCACGTGGGGCTTGTCTGAGGCCATATAGCGCTTTGTCCAGACGATAATACCCAATGTGGATGCTTTTCATCAACGAAACCTGGAGGTTGTCTGACATAAACTTCTTCTTCAAGCTTTCCATTCAAGAAAGCACTCTTTACATCCATCTGGTAGACCTTGAACTGATGATTAGCAACGAATGCTAAGAATATTCTGATCGCTTCAAGTCTAGCCACTGGAGCAAATGATTCATCAAAGTCGACATCTGACTGGCAGTAGCCTTGTGCTACCAGTCTGGCCTTGTTTCTGATTACGTGGCCATCTTCATCTACTTTGTTCCTAAAGACCCATCTTGTTCCAATTGGTTCTTTCTTTCCAACTGGGAAAGGAACCAGATACCAGACCTTGTTCCTTTCAAACTGGTGAAGCTCTTTTTGCATAGCAGTCACCCAGCTTGGATCTTCCATAGCCTCGTCAATCTTCTTTGGTTCTATCAAAGATAGAAAACTGACGTATAAGCATTGATTACTAGAGGCTCTTCTGGTCTGAACTCCTCTACTGGAGTCACCTATGATCTGATCAATAGGATGGGCTTTTGTCCATCTGGAGTACTGACCAGGATTGTTACTGACAACAATATCAGTGCAAGAATTCAGTTGAGTCTCCTCTGGAGTTGCTTCTGGAGGAGGATCTTGCCAGACTACTTCAGTATCTTCATCTGAGTCATTTAAATCACGATTTGCATCATGAAATTCTTCATTTGAAGGCATTTCCTGGAGTACTGGTTCTGTTTGAAATTCTTCACCAGAAGACATTTCTGGTCTATTCTCAACTGACACTGATACTGGGGGAGTAGTACGAACATCTGATCCAATATTAATTTCAGAGGGTAGTTTGAAAATAATAGAAGGATAGAATGGAGTACTACTGGAGAGTTTTTGAACAGGTTCCAGATCAGGATGACTGGAAACTGTGTCTGGTGAATCTTCAATTTTGTCGTTTATAGGATCAGATTCACAAAAGACAATTGGAGTTACTGGGGGAGTATCAAGGGCTGGCTTCTTGTTGATTGCAGCATTTGATTCATCAAATGTGACATGAATTGACTCATGGACCTTCTCCAGTCTCTTGTTGTAGACTCTGAAGGCCTTGCGAATGGCTGAATAGCCTTAGAAATACCCTTCATCAGCTTTGGCATCAAATTTGCCTAGCTGACTGGAATCGTTCAGGATGTAAACTGGACATCCAAAAACGTGAAAATAACCAATATTTGGTTTTCTATTTCTTAAGACTTCATAGGCTGTCTTTTTGTTTCTTTTGATGTACACTGATCGATTCTGGGTGTGGCAAGCAGTTGCAATTGCTTCCGCCCAGAAACTGGTAGACAGACCAGATTCAGCAAGCATACTCCTGGCAGCTTCTATCAGCGTTCGATTCTTTCTTTCCACCACTCCATTTTGTTCTGGAGAGCGGGCTGATGAGAAATTCTGAGAGATGCCAGTGTCAGTACAGAATGACTCCAGAGTTGCATTCTGGAATTCTGTTCCATTGTCACTTCTTAACTGACACACTTTTCGACTGTACTTGAGCTCAATTTGCTTGATAAGACTGATGATTTCAGCAGCAGCTTCACCTTTAAACCTTAGAAAGATCACCCAACAATATCTGTGGAATTCATCTACGATCACCAGGGTGTACCTTTTACCAGCACGAGTCTGAACGTTCACTGGACCAAAGAGGTCCATATGAAGCATATGAAGAGGTTCAGAAATGCTGAAATTCTGTCTGGTCTTGAAACTGGTACGTTTTTGCTTACCCATCTCACATCCTGGACATGGCCTTTACTTTTTGAAGGAAACTGAAGGTATCCCATCTGCAAGTTGTTTTCTGGACAACTTATTAATGTTCTTGAAATTTAAATGGGATAACCTTTTGTGCCATAACCAGTTTGTGTCTTCATCAGCTTGAGTATAGAAACACTGCTCTGAAAGAGAGCTTTCCATATCCATCACGTACACATTCCCTTTTCTGGGAGCAATCAACGCTACCTTCCAGTCCTTGTTGAATACGATACCCTGAGCAATATTGAATAAGACTTGATAGCCATCATCACACAGTTGGCTTACACTGATCAAGTTATATTTCAAACCATTCACAAATGCAACACGTCTGAACTTGACTTGTCCATTGTTCAGAAAACCGTATCCCTCAGTCTTTCCACAACCATCATTTCCAAAAGTAATGGAGGGTCCATCAGAAATGGTGAACTCCTCCAGTAGGGTCTTACATCCGGTCATCGTCCTGCCAGCTGCACTGTCAAGATACCAGATATATTTCTTTCGATCGCCCTACACATACACCAGATATTGATTAGTTAGATTTGGGAACCCATCAACTGATAGGTTCACTGGACCCTCCCTTATAGGTCCCTGGGGCAATCTGGTTCAGTTCACTTTCTTCAACAGTGGTCTTAGTTGAGAAGACCACTGGGGTTGATAGTTTTGAAACCTTTTTCATTTTCTCAACTGGAGAAATAAATTTGTCTTTCTTAGCAAAAGGTTTTGTATTTTGTCTAGGGCCAGATGAAGTACCCTCAATAAAGTTCAATCTTGCATTAAAACTTTGTGATTGACGAGTCAGAATTTGAATCTGGCTCTCTAACCTGGACAAAATATTTTCTTCAGATGATACCTTAGCCTTTCCAGTCCTAGGCTTTGGTAAGGGATTGGTCTGAGGCAAAGGTCTATTCCGATAGACCTCTTTAACTGGAGCAGTCATCTGGAGCTCTCTAGTCTTAACCTCTGGGGATTGAACTGGGTAAAAATTGGTGTTGGGAGTTACAGGCTCATCATAAATAGTGGTGGGCCTGAACTCCTCTGGTAAACGATCGATTACTGGTATTAATGATGCTATATGAGTATTTCCATCTAAATATGCACGTTTTTGAGCAGGAAATTGTTTTAATACAGCATCATATGGCTTTTTGGTTTCTAGCCATGACTTTATTACCAGTTTTTCTTTCTCTAAAATGATCTCAAGATCTTGTTTTTCTTGAATCAATTGTTCAGTTACCAGAACCTGGGCTTGAAATGCCAGTTCAATGTCTTGAAGTTCCTTTAATTTTGATTTTAAAGCATTTAATTCAGAAGAATCTGTTTCTAGACCATTTACACAATCAGATCTAACAGTTTCTACAAAAATTAAATCAGAATTTAAAGCTTCAGCAATGTCCAGTTTTAGTTCTTGGTCAGTTGCATTATCATAATCACTAACCTTTTGATAACAATGTCCACCCATCGTCCAGATGTGACATCTTCCTTCACCAGGAGCTCTTCGTCTGCCAGAGCCATGTAACAGCAATCTCTTTCTTCTTCTTCATCAGCAGATGATTCATCAGAAGGAACCCACTTCTCTTCAGTTGTTGCAATCATGCACTTATTATTGGTTTCCATTTGTTGTGCCATGAGAGAAATTTGGGCCTTAAGCTTTTTATATTTCAATTTATAGCTATCATCAGGCTTATTATTAGGTTGACCTATGAATGGGAGATCGCCAAAGACTCTATGCGCTTGCATACATATACGGTGGTTGGACTCTGCACTCTTTCATGAACATGACGCCATTTTGCCACACGGGGGTAAAAGCATGATCAGAAGTCAAAATGGATTACTTAAGTCAGTTGGACAGAATGAAAGATTGCGAAAATTGCTCCAAGATGGGCTATTGGAAATGAGAGAGTTGCTCGGTGCTCTCTTCGCAAACCTCGGTGTTATGAACACGTTCTTAGCATATGCGCATGTGAATAAGGTACATCATGCTAATTCAGTGAATGTGAGCAATTCAACAGGGGCTAGTCTGAGCAGAGACTGGTGCACTGGACTGTTGCACGGCACCCACAGAATCCGATGTGGAGTCTTCTAGACCGTGAAGGAAGATGTCATCTCTGGAAGATGGGTGGACATCATACTGAAGAAGGTATGTGACTATGATAACCAGGTTGACCCTGAACTAAAACTGGACATATAGCTAGTCTACATTCGCTATCAGTATAAAATACATTCTCAGAAGATATCAGTGCTGTACTTTGTGGTTCAGTATGACTAACCACATTAGGACTACTGGAGGCATGGTTAAAGGCATCTTGTTCTGCCACCACTCTCTGAGCTTGATTTTCTTCAGTGTACCTGAAAGCTCCATAAAGAGTTGAGAGAGTGTGTGTATGCAGAGTTTTTCCTTGTCGTAAGACCAGGATCATGTGAGACCATTTGGTGGGTAGAATGTCACAAAATTTCTCCAGAAGTATATCCTTATCCTTCTCAACCCCAAGACCTCTCAATTGGTTTATGATACTCATAAATCTGGTGTAAGTACCAGTGAGAGACTCGTTAGGTTGAGCAAAAAATGACTCATACCTCTTGTTTAAGGAGACCTTTCTGGTGACAATGGTGTCATCTCCTCCTTCAAACTGGTTCATTAGTTCATCCCACATGGTTTTAGCACTGGGAAAAAGAACTAATGTGGGAATTAGGGTTTCTGGAACGGCCCCGAGGATCATGTTTTTGAGAAGGGTGTCTAGATTCACCAATCTCCTCTCCTCTTCTGACCAATGTTCCTTCCTCTTTCCCGGCTTAACTCTTACTAGATCCAGAAGGATCAAGAAGGGGATTGAGAGGTGATGTTGGTACATAAGGACCTTCGTTTAAAATTTTCATCATGTTCCTCTCAATACCAGTGACATGCAAAACCATCCTAGCCTTCCACGTACCAAATTCATCACTGTTCCCACTGAATTTAGGAACAGGATTATTTGAGTAGTGCACATGCACGTGTGGAGAAGCAGGAGTAGGAGAGGTGGATTAGTGTTATTAACAATTGGTGGTTCATTTTGATCATTAGTATTTGCATTAGGATCGGGACCAAGACTAAAACCTTGTGTATTTTCTTGGTTAGCCATCAAGAACAGATCTAGGCAATGATTAGCCTTCTGCTCTGATACCAAATGTGAGTCCCTTTAATTACGAGATGGTTAACCAAGGAAAGTGTAAAATACAACAAGTCTAATAATCACTAGATTGGACTAGTATTACTTAAATATAAATGCAAGTATATAAACAAAGTAATACAAGACTAAAAGCAATAAAATAAAGGTGGAACACAATGTAATATTTTCAAGTGTATTTTATTTATGATGTTAAATAAAATACAAGGTTGTGCGGAATCAAGATAATACATATGTAAGTATCCTAACAACCTATGAATTTTACAAGATGTTTCTATAGTTTGTCAAATTGATACTCATTTATGATTGAGATCTTAAAGTTGTGAAGTATCCCTGTTTAAGATCGAGAGTATTTGGACAAATTCACTTCAATGCAAAATGAATGCTTAAAAAGTATTTATGTCAAGGAGATGACTTCCTATTTATAGGCAACAAAATTCACCAGTGAACTTTGTGCCGTACAAATATGGTTGCATACATTTAATGATCCGACAAGAACATTAAATGTATTGGATAAGGTACAAGGATAAAGTCACATCAAATGCAAGTGTATCCTTTTATCCAACCACCTTTACACACGTATACTTTGGTAAAGAACAAGTGGGTTGTTCTTTGGAAAGTGTGTAAAGGCTTAAAGTCAAATCCTCGATATCAGTGTTCAGACTTGTAGGTCTAGAACACTGACAATCCTCCAGTGTACAGATCTGTAAGACTTCCAGTGGACTCCGCCATTTGTCAGTCTTCTTTATTCTGACTTCAGTCTTTGACTTAAGTCAGAATGTCTTCAGTAGAGTTGATCTGGACTGGGGTGAAGTCCAGTGAGCTCATCTGGAGAATACTCCAGATTTCCTATACAAGTATTTGCTCACTGGTCTTCCATTATTTCTGGACAAATCTTCAGAGGGACTCCAAATTCCAAGTCTGGAGTAGGTCAGTTTCTGGACAGATCTTCAGTAGGGCTCCAGTAGTCGAGTCTGGAGCGAGTCACAGTAAATCTGGACCTAACATATGTTAACATTGAAAGTTCAACGATTCACTGATAGAACCGGAAGGAAGGTCATAGACGGCAAAGTAGGGTTTGATAAAACCAAGGTGAAGTGTTTCAACTGTGATGGTTTTGGACATTTTGCTCGTGAATGTCAGAGGCCAAGACGGGACAACAATTCAGCCACAGATCGTCAGAACTTCAATCAGGGTGGTTCTATTGCAAGTCAGAATTCAGGGCATCAATATGCTAGTAGTGGGAACCGAAACTCAGGAGAAACGGACAACTCGAGAGCTTTGGTTGTTCAAAATGATGGTACATATAATTGGGGTTCGACTAGTACCGATGATCAGAATCATGCATTCATGGCAGAAATTCAAGACTTTGATGGAGGAATGAACGATCTTGTTGATAATTCATTCGACTATACATTGTATGCCAGCACGGATGATCATGATAGTTTTCATCAGAATGTAGAAGAGGAACCTGAGCCATCAAGACCAGCAAGAACTGATACTGAAGAAGCTTCCACTGAAGCTAATGAAAATGTGAAAACGGAGAAAAAGGATAAAGATGTAAAGATTGAGATACCTGATGACTTGAGTACAGAAGAGCTCGTGAATTTCGTAGCTAATCTTGAAGCACCAGAGCAACAAGTAAGTTTCTCTTTACACTCCTTATTGATGTGTGTAAACATTGCATAGGTTTGTCTAGCAAAGTAATTGCCCTTAAAAAGGAAATTGACTCAACTAAGACCTTTTTGGTTATTGCTACTAGTGAGAGGACTAAGTTAGCAACAGATGTAATGGTATATAAAGGTCATGCTAGAGAATATCTTAATCGGATTAAATCTGAAGAAGATAGGTTTGAGTCACTTAGGGTAGAATATGCTCAGTTACAAGGTAGAAAACAAATGTTAGAAGAGGATTTAGAAAGGGTAGTGAAAGAAAGTGCTAAAAAGACAAGGAATTAGCAGATTCTAGGGTACAGATTGTTGAATTAAGTGGCAAACTAGATAAAATGAGAGACATAGGAACTATGATGGGTCACCTTAGAGATATCTAAATATTTAAAGGCTCGAAGATCTAAGTTGTTGTCCAGAGATAATGACATGATATTTTTGTACCCACCCGAGTTGTCAGTCGAGTCATTATGACTAGTTCTCTTAAAATTATAGACCCGATAGAAATGATGGTAAAGTCAATATGACAGTAGTGATTCAATATCAGTCGAGGCAATTTTAAGACCGCAAATTATAATCCAATCAGTTGTCAGTGCTGCTATTTTTGAAACAAATGTTTTAAACAATCAAGTTTTCAAAAACAACAACAAATCTCAGAAAGATATTACTGTTAAAACTTCACCTGCTGATTTTGTGGAAAGAAACTTTAACGAGAGTCTAGAAACTGGGTCTAACAGCAATGACAAAGGAAAGGGAGTAGAAACTGAATCTGAATTAGACTTTGATCCTAGTGAAGTTATGTACAATACTCTAAAAGAGAGTGACGAAGTATATTTTGATAGAGAAGTACCTATAACTAGTATTAAGCCAAAATATAGGATTGATAAAGTCTGGTGTGTAGAAGATAAAGAAAGATGGTTAGAAGAGCAAATCCCTTATAAAGATAGGCACTATGAACCTTTTAAGCCTGCCTATACTATGGAAGATGCAATTAAGAGACTTGATACAATGGCAGAAGAAAGCTTATGGTATACCAATCCCAGAGGTAGCATATGACCAATCTATGAAGAAGAAAGTTAAACCATGCTTTACTTGTGGTGGATGTGGTCATGTGACTGGTAAATGTCCACTTAAGAAATCCAAAGGTCCTAGGGATAGATCACCAATTAATTCTAAGGAAAATGTTGGATCTTCTGAAAGTCATGGGGAAAGGAGAAATTGACATCAGATGAGTGTGTGTGAAGACAGCTAAGTCATCGTCAGCCAGTTGTTTTTATAGTGGTATGTCAAGTAACGAAATACTATGATAGGATCTATTGTGCTAATAAACAGTCAGAATAATTATTAAATCATCAAATATCTATGTAGATTTTATCTAGGATGAGTTGCGAAATTATCTTAGTGAAGATTCTATAAAAGATCATCAGTGCTTTCGTAGTGAATTTCAGTCTCATCATTCTAGGAGCAGGTCTATCACCTAAAGAAAAGTTTTAGAAGTCTATAAGTATTTCACCTCGAGATAGATCTAGTTATAAAAACTCTATGTATGATTTAAGGAAATCGCCTCCCTATAGAGTTAAACCAAATAGTGCCTACTATGAAAAGTTAGTAGCTCAAGCTAAGACAAATTCGAATGAAAGACCCAGAGCCAACAAGGCTAAGGGCCCTTTTGAAAACTAATCATTTTGTGAATGTGCAGGAGCTACTAAGGAAGACTGCAGGTTTATGGTTTGTCAATAGTGGAAGCTCCAGGAACATTATGGAAGACAAGGGACTATTAACGGAGTTTACTCCTGTTAAAGGGTCTTATGTCTGTTTTGTGGATTCCAAAGGCGGAAAGATTTCCGGAGTTGGAAGAGTTGTTAAAGGAAATATTTTAATTGATAATGTTAATTTTGTTGAAAAACAGGATCAGAACCTTTTGCCAGGAGTATTGATGTCTAAGAAGGACTTAGAAAAGGAAAAAGTCGATCTTATTCATTATACATTAAAAGGTAGTGATCGAGTTTTTACCGAGAGGGAATTTTCAAGATTATGTTTTTCTCAGGTTTTGATTGATAAGGTGTGGAGTGTTGAGGTTAACCAAGAAGATCATTGTAATGATTATCCAAAAGTTGTGCCTCTCGTGTTAACTCCTGAACAAGAAGAGATATGTAGGTCTCATGAGCGAGTAGTCAAGGACTTTGAAGATGTGTTAGATGGAAGAAAGAGAAAAATCCATGAAACTCATGATCATCGTTCCAAGAAGACTTGTTTTATGTAGTTTATTTTCTTTATTTATGTAATAAAACAGATTACTGTAGAAGATCATGTCAGAATGATGATCTATAGTAAAGTGTTTTGACTTGATTTTTATTTTTATATTAATGGTAAATGATATAATGTCAGTTCCAGAAGTCTGCTAATTAATTCACAGGGATGAAAGAATTGGTGTTCTTAAGGAAGTACACATAAGTGGATGTCAGTCTCCGGGAAGAGATTGGAATACATGACAGCAAGTGAATGCTTGTTCATAGGCTGGTCAGATTAAGGTTAGTATTTCCTTTGTACTTTCATAAAGATAGACAATGAATCTACCATATCCATTACCAATAATCCTGTTAAGCACAGTAGGACTAAGCACATAGACATAAGGTTTCATTTTACGTGATTGTGCTGAAAAGAAATTAATAGTTCTAGAAAAAGTGCCGAGTGACTTTAATTTAGCTGATCTGTTCACTAAGGCTTTCGACCGAACTCGTTTCGAGTTGCTAGTCCAATTGATTGGAATGAGAAATCTATAGTGACAGTGTCTCTCAAAGAAACTTTGTAAAATGTCAGTGTGTGTCGTTTGTATGTGTGTCATATAGTGTCATAAAAACAAATAAAAATGAGAAAAATCAGAAAAGAAAAAGAAAATAATAAATAGAGTAAGGTCACTGCATCAAGACGATTAGACGTGACGATACTTTAGCTTTTAAGCCTACTTAATTGTACTTTAAAATGCTCAGTTCAGTGATACCAATCATATGATGTATCGATAGGCACAAAGTACCAAGGTTTCCTTATAATCTGAACTTAAATGTAAACAATGTTCTTATGGGAAACATATTCAGATATATGGTTGAGAATGCCTGCTTTTCAAATGATTAGATCTGGTCCTTAAATCTTACGAAAGATCTAGCATTGTAATTATGTATATTTGGTTTTTATATAGAAGGTCTCAGGTATATACATGAGTGTGTATTGCTTTTCGGATGTATATTTGTGACAAGATATCTAATATCTTATGAATCTTTTGAAAATTATGGAGCTAATGTGGCCTTTGAGATTCGGACAAGTAAAGTCCTTGGGGTGTCTTTGTATACCTAGCCTACCTAAAGCTTCCAACTTGGGATAGGTTGTCAGAAAGTTCGCTACACGGGTCTCATCGAAAGTCACGGGTTTTCATAAGCGCTTTAAATGATGTCACAATATGCAAGTACTTAGCATTATGCAATGTTGGGTATATTTCCGTACGTGAGTCAAGTTATGTCGCTTTGCGTGTGAGGAATCACCGACCTGTCACCGCTGACTTGATTCTTAAAGATCGTCTCCCTGTAGTTACCAAATATCTTAATCTTAGTGCTTGTGTCAATTGTGAGAATATATCTGAATGTGGGTCACTTAGGTTCGCAAACTTGATTAAGTGGCATATTAGGCTACTCGGGTTACATGGTGACTGTCCTTGCCAGGGTATGCAGAAAGTGTAACAACCAAAAGGAAACTGGAAGTACCGAGTGTTTAAGAGGACAAACATATTGGTAATCGTTTTTGGATCACTGTTCATAACTCATAATAAGAGAATTATTTCTCACTTGTAGGCTTATGTAACATGCTACCTGATCTAATCAGCAGTAACTTTAGCTCTTGTAACTATGTTATTCGTTTAATGTGTGTGTGTATGTGTGTTATGTTTTTTGTTAAGTGTGTAATTTTCATTCTTGTTGTTGTTGTAAAAATAAAAGTTCCTATTGCACGAGAGACAGAGTCAGAATAGAATCTAGTTTCCAAGAGGACTCAACTACGTTCTATGGAACACTGAATAAACGAGTAGGGTAGTTAAGCGATAGTGTTGTGATCAAAAGCTAAAAGAAAGTGTGTCATATTAACAGAATATGAGTTTAAGGAAAAGAACACAGAGTTGTTAATTTCAGTAAACAATATAAGGTTAATATGTGTTTCAATTATTCTTAGAAAGAAGAGTTTCATAAGAATGAACACAGAGTTGCTCATAGTTTGAAATTAATCTTTAGAAGAATTTTTGTTTTTATCTTTAGAAAGAAGGTTTTCAAAGAATGAACACAGAGATGATTCATAGTTTGAGAGTCGTCTTTGAAAAGATTTCTGTTAAATAAAAAAGATTTGGAACAGAGTTTCTAAATAATTTTGACTTAGTTTGAAAGTGCTCAACAGTGAATTATTCGACCTTGACTTAGGTAAAATAATGGACTGTTAAGCAGATTCTTTTTATCTTGCAATGGTATTCATTTCTTCAGATTGTGTGTTATTACTTTGAGAAGATATGATGATTGTTTGTTGAGATGTGCAGGACAGCAAACAGATGTTTAATTTTGTAGGTTGTCAAGCAAGTTCTCAGCACAGAGGCAAGAAAGACAAATACACAGGGTTGTTGTAAAAAGTAGAATTTGAGCTTATGTGTGTGTTAGTGTGTGTAACAATGGCGGTTTGATGAGAGAAAAGGTAGAGAGAGAAAGTGTGATTGACAGGAAAGATTAGTTTGCATAAAATGGGGTTAAAGGTTACAAAGTTCATTATGGAGGGGGTTTATATACAAATGACCTATTTACACTATGCCCCCTTCCATAGTAACAAGTTTACATTATAAGTACAAATTAACATAAAGGTACACAAATCAACTACTACATTTATATTTCTAACAATCTCTCCCTTAGTAGTGATTTGTGAAAAATATCCAGTCTTTGTCATTTCTTCAAGCTGTTGTATTCGGTCTATCTTTGTTTGGATGCCAGAACCAATTATCCCCTTCAGGTCTGTCATCAGGAACAATCATGTTTGCTTCAAAATTTCTTGGTGGAATGTTTTGTGGACCTGGAAGATGACTGGGCTCGTACTTGATCCAACAACCTCCTCTTCGACGTACGACGTACTTAGACTTCTTAACATTCTTTGCTTCTCTCATCATTCTGATGCTGTCTCTGTACTCGAGTCTTTGATTGATCTTGGAGATTACTTTATCAAATACTTCCTTTTTCTTTTCATCTTGATCATCTTCTTTCAAGCACAACAAAATATTCTTACAAAATTCTAATGTTCCATCTGAATAAGAAGCAAGTTCATCCATACGAATGAAAATCTTCTTCTTTCTACTATTCAAAAAGACAACACCGAAGGATGGTTCTTCTATGACATGACCAATACTGAGTTGTTCGATGTCTCCGGTGTAAAGACTTTGATCTGGATATGGTACATTAAAGCACAACAAGTATTCATAACGAAGTCAAAGTTAACCGAGCAACAAGTCAATACATTAAACAAACAATCAATTAACAAGCATGTACACTTTTCAGCCCGAATCTCAATTGAGTAGGGAGGGTTTACGAAACTCACCTGGAAGTAAAGCAATTCCAAGTACTATTACAAGTACTTTACTATGCTCAAAATGTACTCCCGGGTACCTAGAACAAGTATAAGATCAACTTATAAGCTACCACAAAGCCTAAGTGCAAAATAGGGAAATTTCAGCATGTTCCCAGCTTTGCGCAAAATATGGTTATCCTATGTTCCCACCAAGTATAAGACAACGACTTTGGGAAGTCAAGAAGACTAGATACAACAAAACTCAGTTCTAGACATTTGTTGGGCACTCAATGGCCTTTTTCAAAAATGTAAGGTTTGGCTCTTGAAG
>CM067172.1:111598868-111706368 GCA_034093135.1 Erigeron breviscapus
ACATGTTCAGAACAGTCGACAATCTTATGGTGTTTGACACATCAGATCCTTCCATCTGCTTCTCCACTTCATCCCAAATGTCTTTTCCTGTTTCATAGGAGTCCACATTGCAGTAAATGTCATCAGGAAGTGCTTGGTAAATATAGGCAATTGCACTTTGATCAGCCTCAACTCTATTTTTCTGATCTGTATTCCAACTCTCTTCAGGTAAAGCTTCTCCATTAAAAGGGTTACTTTGAGAGTTACAACTTGAAATTTATATCAAAATTCTCAGAAAATGATCGCGAACAAATCCTCGAACAAAATAACAACTAATTTCAATCAGAATGAAATCCCACTGAAACCTTGATTTGCCGAGCTTTTACGAAATGTGATCAAATGATGAAATTGAAATCTGAAATCGATACAGAATGATGATATACTAACAACTAATCGATCGGTGAACAAATTTCAACAACAAACACACTAATTTTGCAGAAATTACTCAAACAGTAATCTCGGCAAATGGTTTTCACAAATTAAGCTTGAATTAAGCTTGTTGATCGTTCAGCAACTCTGATTGTGCTCTGATACCAATTGTTAAGTGATGAATTCGAGCTTATGTGTGTGTTAGTGTGTGTAACAATGGCGGTTTGATGAGAGAGAAGGTAGAGAGAGAAAGTGTGTTTGGCAGGAAAGATTAGTTTGCATAAAATGGGGAAAGGTTACAAAGTTCATTATGGAGGGGGTTTATATACAAATGACCTATTTACACTATGCCCCCTTCCATAGTAACAAGTTTACATTATAAGTACAAATTAACATAAAGGTACACAAATCAACTACTACATTTATATTTCTAATAATTGTATAGGTCATTTTATGCAACAAAGATAAATACTATTTGATGAGGTTATCATAGGAGTATTTATAATTGTTTAACCAATATGAATACTAGTTTGATGAGTCTATCATAGAAGTATTACATATGGTTTTTATATGCAAAAGTATAAGTAATTAGGTTTCAGTTAGAGGTCTTTACAGTGTTAAAGCCAAGTGACTATAGAAACGGAATTTATATAGATTTGCATACTGAAGTAGATATAAATGGAAGACCTTAGAATAAGTTATCCATAGATATACGTAGAATGATAAGACTGAGATCTTAAGATTCTTGATAAGTATAAGTAGAATGATAAGACAGAGATCTTAAGATTCTAGATTTTGATAAGTTGACGGATAAACAAGGAGTTTATAGGTCAATATTTTTGACAATAAGACAGAGATCTTAAGGTTTGGATGTTGAACAATAAGACAGGGATCTTAAGGTTTCTCAATGTTTTGTAATAAATTTGTAGTTCTAGACTAAGATAATGTCATATGATTTTTATGACTTATAATAGTAAAGAATAACAAATGGAGAAGAAAATGAAAAATGTAGTTCTAGATTAAGTCATTGCTATTATAGTGATGAAATAATGAAGAATAACATTTCTGTTATTTTTATCTCTTTGTTTGTATTTTTGAGCTTGGTTGTGCAGGTGTTAGCACAAAGAAGCTTAATGGAAAGTCTGTAAGACTTATATTATGTTTCTTCTGATTATGAGGCCAAGAAACATTTTTGGAGACAAAGAATTGCTTTTGAAACAGGTTCCATGTTCCTGAAGTTTGTGATTCAAGTTTCAAAGTTTCTGGTTTTCATGGAAGTCTGTTATAACACGATTTTAGCTACTGAATTCAATCCAACAATGGCGGTTTTCAGTGTGTGTTCTTGGTGTGTTTTGTGTGTGTTTTGAGAGAGAATTAAGTAACTGTGTGTAAATCTGGAATTAAAGGTGTAATGATTATTACAAGGTTATGTGTTAGTTATGATCTCTAAGGTATGAGATGGCTATTTATAGTCTAACTACTCAACTATTCTAATTTTCACTATTAGCCCCTCAACCTTAGTGATCATTTATCTATGACTTAACAACAAGAAATTCCTCTATTCTAGATTACAATTTATCACTATTTTTGGATTTCTAACATTCTCCCCCTTAGTGATATTTTGTAATGAATGAAGTACGTGTTATATTGTCTTGTAGGAATGAATTTGATGAGCCCGGTGGTGAAGACAATTGGGGTGTTGAAACAAGTCTTCAAAGCTTTCTCTTTTGTCTTTGGAGAACTTGATTCGGTCTTGGTCTTGGTCTTGAACTTCTTGAAGTTAAATCATGTGAGGATTCTCAATGTTCTTTTAGAACAAAGAATAATGAATGTGTCTGAGTCTTGAAAAAGAGTATCATGAAGTCGAACAAATGTGTTGACTTGAATCTTCGAGAATTGATGAATCATGAATCAGAGTTGTCCTTTGAAATGCGGAAGGTATGAATCTTGGTTTCTAATGTATTAATCTTTGATTCTCGAGTGAGATTTAACTTTTTGATTCTTCGGTTTTAATTCTTGAATGAATCTCATCTTCTTGAAATGAAGTTTCATGAATATGAACTCTCCCCCTTGATGTATGCATTGGAGTTTCTTGATAAATGTTGTTGTATGACTTGAAGATCTTGAATGAAGTGTGTTTGATGAAGACTCTTGTGAGGCTTTACTCCTTTGACTTGAATCTTCTACCAAATCTTTCAACCTTTTTGAAGCTTTGATCTTTGTCACATCAACTCGAACACTTTGGAGAGTAAGTATTTGAATGAAGTTTGGATGAAATTCCTATGAAGTATTCATGCTTCCCCTCAATCCATGAGTATACATCTTTTGGAGCATCTTTGAATTGTTGAAGTGTCTGAGTGAAAATCTTTTCATCTTCGGTTTCATTCTTATCTCTAAAGTCAATTCAGATTCCCCTTTTTAAAATCAAAATCTTAATCAACTAAAGTCTAGTGAAAATCTGAAACTATTGACTCATCATGAACAATTTTCTCCCCCTATACACAACTTTGATAAGCCTTTTCCCATTTGAAACACCCAAATACAAAAATTTCTCAACATAGACTCTCATTCCATTTCTATCACCAACTATGCCTTGGAAAAGGATAGAGAGAAGGTATCATTTGAAGACAATACCAAATTCATCTCCGAAGCAAAAGCTCAGTTGACAAAGACTATGAATCAATCATAATATTTTCTCCCCCTCATAATGACAAAATTGGGAACCAATGTCATTATGTACACATATGATTGATTAAATGTCACAAGGAATAATAAGACATGGAGAAATGTCAACCATCAAAACATCAACCCAAACTAGTAGCCCAACCCAAGAGATCCTATGGGTGACTAAAATGTAAGATTGAAGTTGTTGGGACAAACATTATATCATGGTGTTGGTGGTTTCTGTGTTTGTGTGAAGAGAAATGAAACCGGATAAGAATGATCCGTTTGCATGTTCAAAAATCAAAAGGATTAATGAAATGACCGATAGAAATGTATAACATTTTTCGGATTTCCTATGTATCATTGAGATATGCACAAAACAAGTCTCTAACATAGTTCGGTCTGCGGCTTTTCAACCACTAGATTGCTTCAAAGAATATAAATCATGGTTAACACTACCGAAGCATTTGATAACCACAATTTTATCCTTAAAGACTTTTAGGGAAAACCGAGGTCACTTAGACTTCTCGTTAGCTCAATAATCACATAAATGTAATTATGAGACCTACGTTCAACGTTGGAAAAGATGTTAGCATTGGTAGGATTTCCATTCGATCATCGTGGAATATCATTGTAGATATCACTACGAATGTTCCGGCTATATCACAAAGATAAGCAATTATATCACAAAGATATGACTCGAATGTGTCCTATATAGACAATGAATAATGATCAAAATAATGACCAAGCAATATAGCTCTAGACACAGTGAACAAATGAAGTCGGGGACTGGAGCAGAATGTCGCCCTTTTTCAATATCAACATCTTCCAAAAGAAGAGTCAATAGAAGTGTGAAAATCTCCGTGAGAATAAAACAAGCATTTGTTAAGAAATACTTGAGTGGTTAGGAAAGATGTGCATTGCTTCACTGGGTCCATGAAGGCTTTTTCAATATCGAGATATCAACAAATGAAAATCCGATAGGGACGTGTTTTACCCGGCTTTTTGAGAATTTAGGGAAGGGTATCATTTCTTTTAACCCTTTTCTCACAACATATCACCTTAACCTCTCACTTTTCGACTTTACTCCCTCCATCCTATTTGCACGAAAACAACATCACTCAAAATACCCTCACTATCTAATGAAAGAAGTGAATACTCCGGGGTTAGAACTCATCGGCGATGATGAAATTCATGGAGTATAATTTGAGAAATACTTATCACTCATGTGCAAACTAATCACCGAACTCCATGTGATTGAAAGTCATTGTTAAAACAAAGTTTTGAAGGTTGTTGAAATCACAAACTCCTCCTTAATCTATGCAAGAATAGATCAAAAATTTCCATAGAAAGGTGGAGCAAAAATTGGTTTTTGTGAGTTCAAACATGAGTAAAATCTTTGTTGTGATATTTCGGAAAAAAAAAAAAAAAAAAAAAAAAAAAAAAAAAAAAAAAAAAAAAAAAAAAAAAAAAAAAAAAAAAAAAAAAAAAAAAAAAAAAAAAAAAAAAAAAAAAAAAAAAAAAAAAAAAAAAAAAAAAAAAAAAAAAAAAAAAAAAAAAAAAAAAAAAAAAAAAAAAAAAAAAAAAAAAAAAAAAAAAAAAAAAAAAAAAAAAAAAAAAAAAAAAAAAAAAAAAAAAAAAAAAAAAAAAAAAAAAAAAAAAAAAAAAAAAAAAAAAAAAAAAAAAAAAAAAAAAAAAAAAAAAAAAAAAAAAAAAAAAAAAAAAAAAAAAAAAAAAAAAAAAAAAAAAAAAAAAAAAAAAAAAAAAAAAAAAAAAAAAAAAAAAAAAAAAAAAAAAAAAAAAAAAAAAAAAAAAAAAAAAAAAAAAAAAAAAAAAAAAAAAAAAAAAAAAAAAAAAAAAAAAAAAAAAAAAAAAAAAAAAAAAAAAAAAAAAAAAAAAAAAAAAAAAAAAAAAAAAAAAAAAAAAAAAAAAAAAAAAAAAAAAAAAAAAAAAAAAAAAAAAAAAAAAAAAAAAAAAAAAAAAAAAAAAAAAAAAAAAAAAAAAAAAAAAAAAAAAAAAAAAAAAAAAAAAAAAAAAAAAAAAAAAAAAAAAAAAAAAAAAAAAAAAAAAAAAAAAAAAAAAAAAAAAAAAAAAAAAAAAAAAAAAAAAAAAAAAAAAAAAAAAAAAAAAAAAAAAAAAAAAAAAAAAAAAAAAAAAAAAAAAAAAAAAAAAAAAAAAAAAAAAAAAAAAAAAAAAAAAAAAAAAAAAAAAAAAAAAAAAAAAAAAAAAAAAAAAAAAAAAAAAAAAAAAAAAAAAAAAAAAAAAAAAAAAAAAAAAAAAAAAAAAAAAAAAAAAAAAAAAGTTTGAAAAAAAAAAAAAAACTTGATTGCTACTACACATACATATTCATATAAGAACACTTGGAAGTACACAAAGGCGTTCGATCCCTCGCTTTCTCATATCAATAATTGAGAGTTTGAAAAACTTTATTTGGAAAAACTTGATTGCTACTACACATACATATTCATATAAGAACACTTGGAAGTACACAAAGGCGTTCAATCCGTCGCAACTTACAACAACACGTTGGAGGCAATAAAACTTTTAAGCAAAGGTTAACTTCCAATTGTTCAAGATGAGACAGCAAGAGAGTACACAAAGGCGTTCGATCCCTCGCTTTCTCATATCAATAATTGAGAGTTTGAAAAACTTTATTTGGAAAAACTTGATTGCTACTACACATACATATTCATATAAGAACACTTGGAAGTACACAAAGGCGTTCGATTCCTCGTTATCTTATATGAATCCATATGGATAATAACAATATCTTAGAATGTATAAAACATTCTGAAAATAAATATATCTTTTAAGAACGGGTTGCATACATAGTATATACAAGCCACTAAAAAATCTTTTTGTTAATTTTTGTAATTTTTCAATTTTGTATTTTGTTTTCTGAAATGTGTCAAGAATTCCTTCAAATGAAAAAGATTAAGGTTTAAGATTTAACATACCAAGCTTGGAGATCAGAAAATTAAACCTCTTTTCGTCCAATGGTTTTGTGAACAAATCTGCAAGTTGAAATTCAGTTCCCACAAAGTAGAGTTCGATGTCACCTTTCTCAATATGATCTTTGAGAAAATGATATCTAACATCAATATGCTTTGATCGAGAGTGGTTTACTGAGTTGACTGCAATGGCAATGGCACTCTGAGAATCACAATAGATAGGAATATGATCATATGTCAGACCATAATCAGTCAGTTGTGTCTTCATCCATAAGACTTGAGCACAACAACTAGCCGCAGCCACATATTCTGCTTCAGCCGTTGATAGTGAAACACAGTTCTGTTTCTTGGAAGACCAACTCACAATTTTATCTCCTAAAAATTGTAAAGTACCGGAAGTGCTCTTGCGATCAAGTTTACAACCTGCATGATCTGCATCTGAATAAGCAGTTAGATTGAATCCAGTATCCCTTGGATACCAGAGACCTAAATCGGGTGTACCCTTCAGATAACGAAAGATTCGTTTCACAGCTTGATAATGTAAATCAGTTGGAGCAGCTTGATATCTAGCACACATACATGTTGCAAACATTATATCTGGGCGAGATGCTGTTAGGTACAACAATGAACCAATCATACTTCTATATCTCTTTTGGTCAAATGGTTTTCCATTTGAATCAGTATTAATGGTTGTTCGAGCAGCCATTGGGGTAGAAATTGAAGAACATGAAGTCATATCAAACTTTTTCAACATGTCATTTATGTATTTACCTTGTGATATAAAAATACCAGTTGGTAATTGTTTGATTTGAAGACCCAAAAAGTAATTCATTTCCCCAATCATGCTCATTTCAAAATGATTGACCATTAGAGATGAAAAGTTTCGGCAAAATGTTTGACTGGTCGACCCAAATATAATGTCATCAACATATATTTGAACTAGTAGAACATGCTTACCTTGTTTGCGAATGAACAAGGTAGGGTCAATTGTGCCTTTGGTAAATCCACCTTTAAGTAAGAAAGTAGTTAAAGAATCATACCATGCTCGGGGTGCTTGCTTAAGACCATAGAGAGCCTTGTCTAACCTGTAGACATGGTTTGGTCTTTGAGAATCAACAAAACCTTCTGGTTGATCAACGTAAACTTCTTCTTTGAGGTCACCATTCAGGAAAGCAGTCTTCACATCCATTTGAAACACAGTGAAGTTTCGGAATGCGGCATAAGCTAAGAATATCCGAATGGCCTCCATTCTTGCAACTGGAGCAAAAGTTTCGTCGAAGTCAACACCAGGTTGTTGGCAATAACCCTTTGCAACAAGTCGAGCTTTATTTCTTACTACCACTCCATTCTCATCCTTTTTGTTTTGAATATCCACTTCGTTCCGATTGGATCATCTTTTCTAGGATTTGGAACTAATCTCCATACCTTCAGTCTTTCAAATTGTGCGAGTTCCTCTTGCATTGCCTTAACCCATTCTGGATCTCGAAGAGCTTCAGATACTGTTTTGGGTTCGATATTGCTAAGAGACAGTGCAACGAGACACTCATTCACTGAAGTACGAGTAGTTACTCCTGCTTGTGGATCTCCAATTATTTGATCAGTAGGATGATTTTTCTGCATGCGAATCCACTTGTGAGCATGAGGAAGAGGATCTTGTTGTTGAAGATCAACATCACCATCATTGAAACTTGAAGTTTGTTGAGAGATGGAATCATAACTTGGTATAACCCTTTCCTCATATGCTGGATGATCAAAGTCAAGTGGTACATACACATTTGGAGTGTTCAGGGGATTTGTTGTCTGAGTGAATTGAGAAGGTTGTTCTTGAACATTCACTTGAGAATAATTATCCTGAGAGAATGGTGGAGAAGTATCAGGATACGAGGATTCTTGCTCTGAAGAATTTGAAGAAGATTCATGAATATTGTCAGGAACTGGATCGTTGTTATGAAGAGGTTCATTGCTTTGAATTGGTTCAACGATGTCTGGAGGTTCTTGATCATGAATCGGTTTTGACTTATAGAATTCTTCAAAAAGAATATCTAATTCATCACTGGTTGGAGTTGGAAACTTCTTGAATTTAGAAGCTAAGGTAGAGTTCCTTGTAGAATTACTTGAAGCACTTGAATCCATACTTGTTGGTAGCAAGCTTTCTTGCTCAAAAATCATGCCTGACATCTCATCGAACCACACATTCATCGTCTCTTGAATTATGTTTGTTCGACGATTATAGATTCGGTAGGCAATAGATGTTTTGGAATAACCAACAAAATATCCTTCATCACCTTTCTTCTCGAATTTTCCAAGATTCTCCCGATCATTCAACGTGTAACAAACACACCCAAATATATGGAAGTAGTTGATGTTGGGTTTCCGTTTGTTAATAACCTCATAAGGAGTCTTTTCGAAACGCTGATTGATAATGGACCGATTCTGAGTGTGACATGCAGTGTCAACAGCTTCAGCCCACATATTGGATGGTAATTTGGAATAAGCAAGCATTGTCCTTGCTGCTTCCACCAGCGATCGATTTCTCCTTTCAACAACACCGTTTTGTTGTGGGGTGCGAACTGCTGAGAATTGATGAGTAATACCTTTGGATTTGCAGAATTCATCAAAAACAGCATTCTTGAATTCAGTACCGTTATCCGAACGGATGTAACGAACAGGAAGTTGAAGATTTACTTGAGTATTGGTGATGAAATCTATCAACATCTGAGTTGTTTCATCTTTGGATGCTAGGAACTTAACCCAAGTATATCTTGAATAATCATCAACAATAACCAGGATGTATTTCTTCCCATTTCGGCTTTGAACTTTCATCGGCCCACAAAGATCCATGTGAAGCAAATGAAGAGGTGCTAAAGAATTTGGAGATTTCTTCGGTTTATGAGAAACTCTCTTAATCTTCCCAACAGCACAAGAAGGACAGACATGCTCACTTTCATACTTATAGTCAGGTAAGCCTTCAACAAGATGCTTATTGACTAAAGTATTGATTGTTTGGAAATTCAAATGAGAGAGCCTTCTATGCCATAACCAAGAATTCTTTGAAGTAGCCTTTGAAATGAGACAGATATTATCGGTTGGTTGGTTATCATCGAGATTGACGGTAAAAAGGTTATCGTCACGATCGCCACAAAGAATATCAACTCCATCTAAGGTTTGGACTTTGCAAGAGATTTTCGAAAAAGAACTTGAAGATTGTTATCACAGAATTGTCCAACACTGAACAAGTTGTGACTTAAACCTTCAACATAGTGAACTTTCTTGATTATAATCCCATTTCGTTCAATGTCCCCATAACCTAAGATAGGAGCGAAATTGTTGTTTCCAAAGTGAACCGTTCCCATGAATCGTTCAACAAAGTTCTTCAGCAAAGACTTATTTCCAGTCATGTGCTTCGAACACCCGGAATCGAGTATCCAAACACAGATGGTTATTTCCTGCAATCAAAGAAATTTAACCGTTTTTAGGTACCCACTTGAAAACGGGTCCTTTTTGGTTAGATAAAACAGGCAGGGTATATAACTTAGTATGCGCATTCAAACATGTTATTGAATCAACATAAGCATCAACAAGCACATTATCAACAAACATATTTGAATAAAATGTACGAACATTCACACGAGAATTAAAAGTAACATGTCTACAAGCATTCATATCAACCACGCAAGAATTAAAATTGTTTACAAGCTCACAAGGCCTTGCCTTGGCACATTCAACATTTATTAACAAAGATGAATTGTTTTGATTAACAGAAGCACTTTTCTTCATATTAACAGCATTTCTCCTCCTTCTTTTCTTCATTTTCTCAACATTCTTTTGATTACTAGTGATCTTAGGTACTAAAGTTTTAGCAACCCATTTAGCACCACTAGTTAAGCTCTTTCCACCTGTTGAATTGAAACTTTGAAAATTAGAACTAGGAGTTTTAAACACTTTCATCTTTTTGGAATCTTTTGGAGGTGATGAAACTTCTTGCTTCTTTGGTTTATCATGAGAAAACCACCCATATCTATCTCTATATCTAGTTGAACCATTTGATGTATCTTTAGTTAGCGAAACTGAGCTAGACTTAGACACCTTAGGTAAAAAGCTAGATTGAGAGCTAGATTGAGAAGCATTAGGATAGTCTTTCGGAAGTTTCACTTTGGTGTACTTTGTCGTGTGTGGGGTTTCAGCTTGTTCCTTTTTGACATGTTTCACTGGGGTAGCAACAAAGGTTTCTAACTTAATGTTCTTTGGTTCAGTCTTGACGAGTTTGGTCTTAACTCGTTTCCTTGAGTAATATGAAGTTGGAGCTTTGGACAATGGTTTTTGAAATTCCAGAGATTCCTCTTTTGTTTCAACTTTGATTTTGGTAGATTCAATCTTTTTCTCAGTTTCTGAATTAAAAACATATTCTCCCTCCATGAATTTATCAAAATCATCCTTTGTGAAATCTTTATCAAAAGAAAATTGCAATGGAGATTGATTAGTTTCAAATTCATTTGAAAGTTTTGAAAAATCAGGAATCTTGGTGTCCAACTTCTCATTATGGGTATTCTCAGAAATTAGGTCAACTTGAACTGACACATCTTTGGTCTCACAAGAAAATTGAGTAGGCGTATCAACACCTATACTAGCACTAGGCTTAGGGTGAACAACTAACTCATCAACAGTGTTGCATGTGAAAAACCTATAAAAGTACCATATCAAAACTAAACTCTGTGCAAGTTCGTCATTAGATAAATCAGATTGCACATAATCATCAGTATGACAAGTACCTTCAAGAGAATCAGTCAAGGTCTGAGTTGAGGTATTGGTAGATGAATCACAAGTAGTTTGGGTAGAATTTTCTACTAAAGCACTTTGGTCAGTTTGAGTAGAAACATTCTCACAAACTTTCTTAGTATTAACAACAATACATTTATCCTCTAGATTCGGACTTTGAGACTTGAGGTGATTAATAACTGTTTGTTGAGATTCCACCTTTTGTTGTAAACCTTCTATTTGCTTTTCCAAAAATGTGGTTGGAAAATACATTTTAGTTGATTTAGGTGAAGTACCAACAGATTCTTGGTTTTGAAAATTTGATTCAATTTCTTCCAATTTGAAAATTGAAGATTGTTTTGTTTTGTATGAATCATTGATTGCATCATAATTAACCAAAAAATCTTGATTAGGTATTCTCTCAACTTCATCAGTCTCAAATTCGTCATCCAATGGACGAATAAATTGTTGTATCATACCAAGGCGAAGAAATTTTTCATCATACAGGGGTTCGATTTCCTCTTTGGCTTTTTGCAATGGTGTGATATTCTCAAATCCCAACCCGAGAAGAAGTTCTGTTTTGTCAATTTTTGACTTGTTGAAATAGGCAGTGAAATTCAAGAAAGGATTTTGTTCAACTTTATATAGCTTTTCTTGATAGAAAAGTATATTCTTTTTAAATTCCTCAACTTGTTTTTCAAGATTCTCTATCTCAATGTCTTTTAAGAAACAATTATGATTTAAATCAGAAATCTTCCTTTCGAGTTCAACATTGTTTGGTTTAGCTTCTTGGAGCTTCTTATTGAGAATATCAACATCTTTGTCTTTGTATGTTTGAAAATCTTGTTTAATAGTAGCATGTTCAAAAAGTAATTTTGAGTGTTCTTCAAGAAGATTTGAAAATTGAAGATTGTTTTGTTTTGTATGAATCATTGATTGCATCATAATTAACCAAAAAATCTTGATTAGGTATTCTCTCAACTTCATCAGTCTCAAATTCGTCATCCAATGGACGAATAAATTGTTGTATCATACCAAGGCGAAGAAATTTTTCATCATACAGGGGTTCGATTTCCTCTTTGGTTTTTTGCAATGGTGTGATATTCTCAAATCCCAACCCGAGAAGAAGTTCTGTTTTGTCAATTTTTGACTTGTTGAAATAGGCAGTGAAATTCAAGAAAGGATTTTGTTCAACTTTATATAGCTTTTCTTGATAGAAAAGTATATTCTTTTTAAATTCCTCAACTTGTTTTTCAAGATTCTCTATCTCAATGTCTTTTAAGAAACAATTATGATTTAAATCAGAAATCTTCCTTTCGAGTTCAACATTGTTTGGTTTAGCTTCTTGGAGCTTCTTATTGAGAATATCAACATCTTTGTCTTTGTATGTTTGAAAATCTTGTTTAATAGTAGCATGTTCAAAAAGTAATTTTGAGTGTTCTTCAAGAAGATTTGAAAATTGAAGATTGTTTTGTTTTGTATGAATCATTGATTGCATCATAATTAACCAAAAAATCTTGATTAGGTATTCTCTCAACTTCATCAGTCTCAAATTCGTCATCCAATGGACGAATAAATTGTTGTATCATACCAAGGCGAAGAAATTTTTCATCATACAGGGGTTCGATTTCCTCTTTGGTTTTTTGCAATGGTGTGATATTCTCAAATCCCAACCCGAGAAGAAGTTCTGTTTTGTCAATTTTTGACTTGTTGAAATAGGCAGTGAAATTCAAGAAAGGATTTTGTTCAACTTTATATAGCTTTTCTTGATAGAAAAGTATATTCTTTTTAAATTCCTCAACTTGTTTTTCAAGATTCTCTATCTCAATGTCTTTTAAGAAACAATTATGATTTAAATCAGAAATCTTCCTTTCGAGTTCAACATTGTTTGGTTTAGCTTCTTGGAGCTTCTTATTGAGAATATCAACATCCATTTGTCTTGCATTTGCCCGAAGCCATTCATTGGTCTTTTGAATTTCAAGATCTTGATTGGCTTTTTCAAGATCATGAATGGTCTTTTCAAGATTTTGACATCTTTGTAATAACTTAGAATCAGGAGTGACATTCATCTCACATTCTTTAACCAACATTTTGTCTTTGTATGTTTGAAAATCTTGTTTAATAGTAGCATGTTCAAAAAGTAATTTTGAGTGTTCTTCAAGAAGATTTGAAAATTCACTTTTTGAAAATGAAATACTATTTTTCAACTTTTTGTTTTGTTGGCTAAAGAATTGATATGATTTGTTAATTTAGATAAAGCTAATCTACAAGACTCTTTGTCCTTAACCAAAGAAAAAGTAGAGTCGAGATTTACCTCATCATCTGGGTATTCATCATCAGTGCTTTCTGCTTCAAGGACTTTGTTCTTGGCCAATCTCGCCATATAGCAAACATTAGCGGAGAGATCTTGATCTTCATCATCAGTGAGCAACAGCCATTTGTCATCTTCGGCAAGCAATGCATGTCCTGCTTCAACTTGTTTGGCTAACAGCATCTTCTGCTTGTAGTACTCATAATCCCGCTTTCGAGGTTGTTTGCAGTCAACGGCAAAATGTCCAGGAATACCACAATTGTAGCACTTTTTGTCTGATGCCTTACCCTTCTCAACTGTTTGTTTCTCATATGCTTCCTTCTTTTCACTATACCTTGAACCAGTAGCTTCACTTTGCTCATTGCTCCTTGGATGATAGTGTTCCTTCTTTGGAAATGCACTTGTAGACAAAGTGCGGAGATTGTTGTTTGTTGGCCTCGCTTTGTAATATTTCCTTTTGAAATGCTTTGTTACCGCGGCAAGAGCTTGATATAGTTCATCCGAAACACCATCTCTTGTAGCCATCAGATCATCTCCCTCCTCATCTGACGAAGAAACAACTACCATTTGCCTTTTGAGAGCTTCAGAAATCTTTTTCTCAACTATCAATGCCAAAGGATCAGAAGATACAACTTCTGGCATTTTGTTTGATGAAGCTTTGCTTAGGACTTAGTTTTCATTGAGTTTGAAGGATTCATATAGAGTATGAATGGTGAACTTGGCCAGGTTTTGATGTTGCTTGATTTGGGTTCCAAAATCTTCCCATTCTTGACCAAGTGCTTTGATGAACTTGATGTTTAACTCAATCTCAGTTTTCTTGACATTGTTCTTCCTCAGTTCATTTATGACATTGCAGAATCTGTAGTAAACTGCCTCAAGAGATTCATTTGGCATTTTGGAGAAGTTGTCAAACTCAGTCAAAATGTTGGTCAATCTGATTGTCGAAGTCACGTCAGCTCCTTCCATCTGTCTAGCCACCTCATCCCATATCTCTTTTGCTGTATCATAAGAATCAATAGACCCATAGATTTCATCCGGTAGAGCTCTGTATAAACATGACCTTGCTCTGTTATCTGCAGCTGTTCGATCCTTTTGCTCAGCATTCAAAAGTTCATGAGTTAGAATAACTGCATTAGTAGTGGGATGGCGATGAACAGCAAGTCCATTCAGAATGGAATCTTTCATCATATGACCATTTGTTTGACTTTCCACATAGTCCATGAATCGTTTCTTCCATAGTCCGTAAGAACCACGGTAGAGAACTGGAGGTCTTGTATCTGAACCCAATGCCAATGCTTCACGAGAAGCCATTAGAGATTGATTAGATTTGAAAAATTTACTTGAATTTATTATTGCAAATGAAACGATCTTGATTAACCAGGAATTGAAACGATCTTGATTAACCAGGAATTGAAACGATCTTGATTAACCAGGTAATGAAACGATCTTGATTAACCAGGTAATGAAACGATCTTGATTAACCAGGTAATGAAACGATCTTGATTAACCAGGTAATGAAACGATCTTGATTAACCAGGTAATGAAACGATCTTGATTAACCAGGTAATGAAACGATCTTGATTAACCAGGTAATGAAACGATCTTGATTAACCAGGTAATGAAACGATCTTGATTAACCAGGTAATGAAACGATCTTGATTAACCAGGTAATGAAACGATCTTGATTAACCAGGTAATGAAACGATCTTGATTAACCAGGTAATGAAACGATCTTGATTAACCAGGTAATGAAACGATCTTGATTAACCAGGAATTGAAACGATCTTGATTAACCAGGTAATGAAACGATCTTGATTAACCAGGTAATGAAACGATCTTGATTAACCAGGTAATGAAACGATCTTGATTAACCAGGAATTGAAACGATCTTGATTAACCAGGAATTGAAACGATCTTGATTAACCAGGTAATGAAACGATCTTGATTAACCAGGAATTGAAACGATCTTGATTAACCAGGTAATGAAACGATCTTGATTAACCAGGTAATGAAACGATCTTGATTAACCAGGAATTGAAACGATCTTGATTAACCAGGAATTGAAACGATCTTGATTAACCAGGTAATGAAACGATCTTGATTAACCAGGAATTGAAACGATCTTGATTAACCAGGAATTGAAACGATCTTGATTAACCAGGTAATGAAACGATCTTGATTAACCAGGTAATGAAACGATCTTTACAAAATCGTTCTGGGTAAGAATGAACGATCTTGGTAAGATCGTCTTAGGTGAAAAAATGAAACGGTCTTGAAATGAAAAATGATCTTGGTTTGAAATTATTCAAGGAAATGAGACGATCTTGGTGAAGATCGTCTTGAGTTTTGAAGGTATGAAACGGTTTAGATGAAGATCGTCTTAGGTAAAAAAATGAAACGATCTTGGTTTGAAGATCGTTCTGGGTAAGTAGGAAATGAGACGATCTTGGTATGAAGATCGTCTTGTTTTCTTTCTCAAAAACTTCTAAGTGTTTGAAATGACCAAACCAATCCTTTTGGATTAATTAGCCAGAATCAACACTACCACAACACACTCTTTACTAAAACGATCTTGATTAACCAGGTAATGAAACGATCTTGATTAACCAGGAAATGAAACGATCTTTACAAAATCGTTCTGGGTAAGTAAAACGATCTTAGGAAGATCGTCTTGGTCATCTTCTTCATCTGAACATATTTCCAGAAAAACTCCATTAACAACTTTTTAAAACTTCGATATCTTATGAATTACTAGGAGTTAGATCACGAAATCACTTGCAAACTGTTTGAAATCATGTCCGCAACAAGATTATGAACAAAATTCAACACAAAATACAACTGATTCAAATCCCTGAAATTACGCGCCAAAACTCAAAATTCAATCTCGAGATTTAGATTGAATTGGAACTTGAAAATTGACAGGATTATGTTATCAATAACCACGAATCTATTGATGAACAAACAACTGTGATTTTATGTGATTTGATGTGTGAATTTTGAAGAACCAGTAGGTGAAATATTACGAACAGAATTTGAGATAAATTGATTTTGATGAAATTGTGATTGAATTCAGTTATGGATCGACATCAGATTGATGTTTCGCTCTGATACCACTTGTTATAACACGATTTTAGCTACTGAATTCAATCCAACAATGGCGGTTTTCAGTGTGTGTTCTTGGTGTGTTTTGTGTGTGTTTTGAGAGAGAATTAAGTAACTGTGTGTAATTCTGGAATTAAAGGTGTAATGATTATTACAAGGTTATGTGTTAGTTATGATCTCTAAGGTATGAGATGGCTATTTATAGTCTAACTACTCAACTATTCTAATTTTCACTATTAGCCCCTCAACCTTAGTGATCATTTATCTATGACTTAACAACAAGAAATTCCTCTATTCTAGATTACAATTTATCACTATTTTTGGATTTCTAACAAAGTCAACTAGTTCAGGATTGATTGTTGGAAGTTTAACCTCTCTATCACATGCCGGTTAGGCAAGGCGAGCAGGGACTCGAGATATGCTTAATACGGAGGGATTTATCGTTGAGAGGGAGAACTACAACAAGCTATGGTGCATTGGTTGATTATCATGACGATACAGAGAGTTTGAAGTTTGCTTCTCAAATCTGAGTTTCAGAAGATCGAGTTTCGGGTATAGCAATCAATTTTTGTTGTCTCAAAATCTTTACTTTTTCAGTGTATTTGCAGAGAAGTCGATCTATAGGACGGATTTCTAAGCAAAAGAATGAAGTGTTCAAGACAAGGACTTTGTCTTGATATTCAAAAGCTAAGAACATCAGGTCTTTATAATATATTATTTATATATTAATTACGAGATGTTGATAGCTATACTTGTTCTAGTTGAAGATCTTAGATATAAAAATCTTGATTTGAATATAAAAGATTATCAACTATGTATGAGAATCCTTAGACATAGACATAGTATGAATGTAGAAGGTTAAGGAAAATCTTAACATCGATATTATGTGAATGTAAAAGGTTCTACATTGTTAGATAGCTTAGTGGACATAGACATTTTGTGAATGTAGAAGATTATTACAATCTTTGACATAGACATAATGGAATTTCACAAGTGGTTAAGTACAATCCTTAGATATAGACAGTTTGTAAATGTAGAAGATTAGTTAAAATCTTAGACATAGACGTAATGTGAATATAAAAGGTTAAGTAAAACCTTAAATATAGATTTAATGTGAATGTAGAAAGTTAAGAAAACTTTTGACATAGACATTAAGTAAATATGAAAGGCTTTATTTTGTTTAAAGCTTAAGTGCCTTAGACATAGAAATGAAATATTTTGACGTGAAAGGTTACTTATTGCTTGCTTTATATGCCTTAGACATAGATATACCGTTTAAATTTGAAAGGTTTCAAAGAACGTAAACCTTAGAAATAGAAACGTTTATATGAATGTGAAAGGATATAAGTATTATGTTTGAATATTAGAAAGTTGTCAAATGTGTTTTGAAACTTTAGATATAGAAACATATAATTATGTAATAATAACATATTGATTATCTAGATCATATAGTTGTGAAATGATTTCATAAGAATATGACGTAGTTATTCAGTATTTTATGTGCAACTTTGTATGTCTATTGCTCTAATCATAAAATCATAGTTATGTATCCCAGTCAAGAATTGAGGGGGAGTACATAAGAATGATTTTAGATTTGTTTATTTGATCATAGTTATGTATCTCAGTCATAAATTGAGGGGGAGTACATAAGAATGATTGTGGTTATGTTGATTGATCATAGTTATACCTACTAGTCATAAAATTAAGGGGGAGGTATAAGAATGACGAATCAATTTTATAACTTTTTATGTATTTTTCACAAGTGATTTGTAAGTTATACAGGTTATAAATACAAATCATTACAAGCTGTTCAAATTCGGGAAAGCTCGTTTCGTGCAGGTTTTGGAAAGATTGATTGTGGAAAAGTTAAAGAATTTTGGTAAGTTTATTAACTTTTCAGGTTTAAGACGGAGATCAGGGAAAAGATGAAAATTTGATGTCTACAGGTTTGGTCATTTTAATTTTCATATTTCCAGGAAGTTCGTTGATCAATTATTCAGAAACTTTGACGAAAATTTGAAGTTTAAAGTGTGCAGGTTTTTACGACCTCGTAATTAGCAAGAGGCAGAATACGACTTCGTAATTGGGTCGATTGGGCCTTATGCAGATACGACCTCGTAATTGGATGGGCCGGTCAATCCAAGTCCATTCGGGTCGAGTGGGTATATATAACCCAATTTAACCCTAATACGACCTCACAATTAAATAATCAATTTTATAACTTTTTATGTATTTTTCACAAGTGATTTGTAAGTTATACAGGTTATAAATACAAATCATTACAAGCTGTTCAAATTCGGGAAAGCTCGTTTCGTGCAGGTTTTGGAAAGATTGATTGTGGAAAAGTTAAAGAATTTTGGTAAGTTTATTAACTTTTCAGGTTCAAGACGGAGATCAGGGAAAAGATGAAAATTTGATGTCTACAGGTTTGGTCATTTTAATTTTCATATTTCCAGGAAGTTCGTTGATCAATTATTCAGAAACTTTGACGAAAATTTGAAGTTTAAAGTGTGCAGGTTTTGGAAAGATTGATTGTGGAAAAGTTAAAGAATTTTGGTAAGTTTATTAACTTTTCAGGTTCAAGACGGAGATCAGGGAAAAGATGAAAATTTGATGTCTACAGGTTTGGTCATTTTAATTTTCATATTTCCAGGAAGTTCGTTGATCAATTATTCAGAAACTTTGACGAAAATTTGAAGTTTAAAGTGTGCAGGTTTTTACGACCTCGTAATTAGCAAGGGGAGACAGAAATACGACCTCGTATTTTAGAATTTGGTTGACCGTATTTTGACTTTGAAATACGACCTCGTACAGAGATACGACTTCGTATTTGACTTAACAGATTTTCAAAAGTTTATTTTTATAAATATTTGAAAATAAGTTAATTTTTATATTTCCAAGAAGTTCGTTGATCAATTATTCAGAAACTTTGACGAAAATTTGAAGTTTAAAGTGTGCAGGTTTTTACGACCTCGTAATTAGCAATTGGTTGACCGTATTTTGACTTTGAAATACGACCTCGTACAGAGATACGACTTCGTATTTGACTTAACAGATTTTCAAAAGTTTATTTTTATAAATATTTGAAAATAAGTTAATTTTTATGTTTAACTTAATTACAGAGATAATTAATGTTAATTATTGTTTAGTTAGATTACCGAGATAATCTATGAGGTTTTTTTTTTTTATAAATTACCGGCATAATTTATGTTGTTTGACTAGATTACTAGGATAATCTTAGTGTTTTAGGTTATGCATATGAATTTTTATGTCTATTTGAGTAATTAATTGTTTGTTATTGATTACAGAAATGGCAATAAACTTCATTGCAGGGCATAACTACTTGATGAACTTCGATGATAATCAGGAAGGGACTGCATATTATCATGAGATATTCGCGTTCTTCTGAAGATCAAGAATTCATCATGTCCTTACACATTCGCCAGTTATTTATTTAGATTATTTAAGAGATTTTTGGGCGAATGCGAATACTGTTCGTGCTGGAAACGAACATATCTTTCATACCACTGTTACTGGGCACCAGATACAGTTCACAGCTGCAGATCTTATCGGTATTCTTCGATTAGGCACAGTTGAGCAGGAAGGTGGTGCGACTGGTCTCACCAAGTTCCGTCATGAGTTGATTCAAGGTGCTTTTAGAAGAATGGGGTTTGCCGGTGATCTGACAAGTAGAACTCTGTTTAAAAGGGGTTTCTACGGCAGGTGGAGGTATCTAGCTCATGTATTAAATGTTAGTTTGAGCAACAAGAAGTCTGGTTTCGATACGTTGAACCAGGAAGCCCAAGCACAGATGGTGGGCTTAGTTTTTAATAAGCCTTATAGTTTCTCTAAGTTCTTCTTCGAGGAAATGAGGAAACAGATCACAGCCACGGGAAAGAGGAGGTTCTTGTTGTATCCTCGGCTTGTGATGATGATTATAAATGCTCGTCTCCCGAATTTGCCAGCTGTGGCAGGAGTAGAGCATGTGAGCACAATCATCAAACGTGGCTATGATGAGTTTGTGTCTAGATACCAGAATGATCCGAATGCACAAGATGTTGCATTATTCGGTGCGATCATCAACGCCAACTATGTAGCACCATTGGATGGGGTCATATCAGCCTATGAAGGGCCTCAGCCAGAAGATGGTGAAGTTGCTGGGGATGTTGAGCTTCCGGAGCAGTTGCATAATGTTGAGATTGAAGGTGATGTGCCGATTGAGCCTGAAGTTGTTGTACAAGCTAAAAATGATGTGATAAATCAAGCTGGAGCCAATCCTGAGATTGTGGATGATATCTTGGAACAAATGGCTGATCCAGAGGGTGATATTGCTCAAGTGCAGAGGTACAATGCCAACGATGATGACCTAGTGGATGTGAACCTTGACCAAGACATAGATGATTATGTAGCTGAAGCTGCAGGTGGTTCTGACGCAGCTAGAGCTAGTAGGTCAGGTGCTGGTGAAGCTAATGGATCAATGGAAGGTCAGGCGAGTGGATCTGGTATGGAGACTGAAAGAAGAAGGAGAGAAACAAATGAAAGTCGAGTGCCAGAGCAGCCGTTACTTAAAAGAACTAGACTTGTCAGGGAACAAGAATCTTCTGCTGCTGTTGGTAGCTCACAAAGAGTGCAAGTTACTTCTGTACAAGAGACTGTACAACCACAGACAACGGAAGAAGCTACTCAAGATATTGCTGGGTTGCAGAGACAACTGTCTGAGCAAAAAGAGCAATATGACAGAGACGTATCTGAGATCAGAAGCTTGATCCATGGCTTGTCTGAGAATCTCAAGGGAGAAGCTGCCAGGAACAAAGTGCTTATTGATAAGCTGAATCAGGCAGAGGTTGT
The DNA here is from genome assembly GCA_034093135.1 of Erigeron breviscapus. Lineage (NCBI taxonomy): Eukaryota > Viridiplantae > Streptophyta > Magnoliopsida > Asterales > Asteraceae > Erigeron > Erigeron breviscapus. The sequence goes on from CM067172.1 coordinate 111,619,908, forward strand.
GGTGTCTGGAGTGTACAAGAAGTATTTGGCTCTAGATGAAAAAGTTGTCAGGATGAAAGATGCATTGGATAAGGGAGTCAAGATCTCTGAAGAAAAGGTGCATGAATTCATCGACAACTACATGAAATTGAAAGCCGAAAGAGATAGCTCAGGCTGCAAGGGTGATGAGTTAGCTAGGGCAAGGCATGACGATGATCACAATGAAGATCCAGATGTTTCCAAAGCTACTCAGGAGCTAGGAGGGAGTTTTGTTTTGATAACAGAGACTCAAGGGAGAAGCTGCCAGGAACAAAGTGCTTATTGATAAGCTGAATCAGGCAGAGGTTGTGGTGTCTGGAGTGTACAAGAAGTATTTGGCTCTAGATGAAAAAGTTGTCAGGATGAAAGATGCATTGGATAAGGGAGTCAAGATCTCTGAAGAAAAGGTGCATGAATTCATCGACAACTACATGAAATTGAAAGCCGAAAGAGATAGCTCAGGCTGCAAGGGTGATGAGTTAGCTAGGGCAAGGCATGACGATGATCACAATGCAGATCTAGATGTTGCCAAAGCTACTCAGGAGCTAGGAGGGAGTTCTGTTTTGATAACAGAGACTCAAGGTGAGTCGAGCCAGGCTGGTAGTGCTAGCAAGGCAACTTCAGATGCTCCTCAGACTCAAGAACTGGTAGTCACAGGGTTGACTATGGCTATGGATTCTGACACACCGCAAGACCAACCTCTTACAAAAGATGTTGACATTGATCGATTAGATCTAGGTAAGGGTTTGGCTGAGCAGTCTGTTGTTATTGCTCCAGAAGGCTGATGACAAGAAGCAGAGAGTAGATTGATGACAAAGACAAAGACAAAGACATTCATTTTAACGTCTACAAGCTATTGCCAAGGGGGAGTCTGTAAGTGCACATCTATGTCAATAACAGTCTAGATTGTTTGGGCTTATATTGTAATATGTCTTTGTATTGTGATTGTCATTAATGAACTTGATATTATGCATTGAATACTAGATTAAGTTTAAGTATTGAATGTGTAATAAATCTGCTAAGTATGAAATGCGACCTCGTAATTGCAGGGTCAATTACGAGGCAAGGCTATAGGAATACGACCCCGTATTTGCAGGGACAAATACGAGGCCAATCACTAATACTACCTCGTAAAAGTGACGGGCTGGGCTTGGATTTGCGAGGCTAACTCGCTGAAATCCATTCGGGTGTTTCCTATAAATACTAGAACCCTAACAGAGTTTAGGGTTGAACATTTGCCGAAATATCAAGCAGGTATTGCAGGTTATAGTCGTTAAAGGTTGTTCCGCTAGCCCGAAGAAGATCTGCGAGGCAGCAGGTGATCTAGGGGCTTTGTTGTGAATCACCAGGTTATAGAGAGGGATTCCACACCTCTGAATAACCAGAACAAGCTATTAACGATCCAACAAAAGGGATCCTACAGTTAGTCGTGGTAATACCCCTCCAAAGCTCTTCCGTATGGAGAATTATTGGATGTGGAAAACACGATTTGAAGATTATATTCGTCTGAATGATATTGACATGTGGGTAATGATAACTCAAGGTTTTGACTGGCCAACATTTGAGAAAAATGGTGTAATTGGTACATATACTTACACTGCTATCCCAGATGCTGAAAAGAAGAAATACGTTGTGGAAGGAAAGGCACTCTCTACACTTACGATGGCCTTACCTCAACAAAGTGTACATTTGTTTAAAAAGTACACTACTTCAAAGGAATTATGGGATGCCCCTGAAAAGTACTGTGAGGGTGATGCTACTATGAAGAGGAATCGTATTAAGCTTCTTAAACGCCAGTATGAAGCCTTTAATGGACTGAAAGAAGAATCTCTTGATGAGATAATTACTCGATTCAGTCATTTGACTACTGAGTTATCATATTTTGGGGTTGTATATCCTCAAACTGAGTTAGTTGATAAGTTCTTGGAGTCACTACCAAAAACATGGACTGAATATGTTCATCATCTTCAAGATAACAAGGAATACAGTACATGGGATTTTGAGACGGTAGTTTCCAAATTGAAGAATAGTGAAATGAAAAGAAGGATAAAGGATACTCATTCGGATTTCACTCAAGATCCATCATTGTATCATGCTAATCCTGTTCATTTGGCAAGTACTAGCTCAGGAACAAATGCATTTCTAAGTGGTGTTGAAGCTACGCCAATAGTGGATGCAGAAGGACTTGTAGGATATGTTGCTTATGACAATACAAATGCTAATGTCAAGAGTAATAGTCAGTCCTTTCACTCGATGCCAGTGAGTATGAGTTCTGCAGAAGGAAGAATGAATCTTTACTCAGCCTTTTGCTCGGCTCACGAAGCTTACATTGGTGGAAAAGTTACTGACCCTGCACTGATCGACGAGGACTACAATCAGATAGATCCTGATGATTTAGAAGAAATGGATCCACAATGGCAGTTAGCTATGTTGACCATTAAGGTCAGGAGATTCTCTCAGAGAACTGGAAGATTTTTGGGAAATAGCACTAAAGGCTTTGATAAATCCAAGGTGAAATGTTATAATTGCGATGGATTTGGTCATTTTGCGAGAGAGTGTCAACATCCTAAAAGGACTAATAATACCGTTATAGGTAGACAGAACCACAATCAAGGTGGTATTATACCTCCCATTCATCAGAAGACTCAAGCAATGGTTACATTTCCTGCTACTCCTACACAGTCAGGGTCTCCTCAGTTTTTGGAGTCCAAGGCCGTTGTTGTTCAAAATCCAGATGGTACTTATCAATGGGATACACAGTCTGAAGACACTGCAAATCATGCATATTTAGTTGAGGTTTATGATGACTATGCGCATGTGTCAAATGAAGTCGTTGAAGAATTAGACTATGCTGTGTATACAAGTGAAGAAGCTGCATCTGAGGTTGTGAAGCAGAATGTTAAGAAAGTTGCTGATATAGTAAGGTCTGAAGTGAAGCTATGACAGCTAATCTGAAGATGATCAAACTGAAGATCTTAAATCCTCTAAAAGTACAATAAAGAAGATTAAGCTTCTTAAACGCCAGTATGAAGCCTTTAATGGACTGAAAGAAGAATCTCTTGATGAGATAATTACTCGATTCAGTCATTTGACTACTGAGTTATCATATTTTGGGGTTGTATATCCTCAAACTGAGTTAGTTGATAAGTTCTTGGAGTCACTACCAAAAACATGGACTGAATATGTTCATCATCTTCAAGATAACAAGGAATACAGTACATGGGATTTTGAGACGGTAGTTTCCAAATTGAAGAATAGTGAAATGAAAAGAAGGATAAAGGATACTCATTCGGATTTCACTCAAGATCCATCATTGTATCATGCTAATCCTGTTCATTTGGCAAGTACTAGCTCAGGAACAAATGCATTTCTAAGTGGTGTTGAAGCTACGCCAATAGTGGATGCAGAAGGACTTGTAGGATATGTTGCTTATGACAATACAAATGCTAATGTCAAGAGTAATAGTCAGTCCTTTCACTCGATGCCAGTGAGTATGAGTTCTGCAGAAGGAAGAATGAATCTTTACTCAGCCTTTTGCTCGGCTCACGAAGCTTACATTGGTGGAAAAGTTACTGACCCTGCACTGATCGACGAGGACTACAATCAGATAGATCCTGATGATTTAGAAGAAATGGATCCACAATGGCAGTTAGCTATGTTGACCATTAAGGTCAGGAGATTCTCTCAGAGAACTGGAAGATTTTTGGGAAATAGCACTAAAGGCTTTGATAAATCCAAGGTGAAATGTTATAATTGCGATGGATTTGGTCATTTTGCGAGAGAGTGTCAACATCCTAAAAGGACTAATAATACCGTTATAGGTAGACAGAACCACAATCAAGGTGGTATTATACCTCCCATTCATCAGAAGACTCAAGCAATGGTTACATTTCCTGCTACTCCTACACAGTCAGGGTCTCCTCAGTTTTTGGAGTCCAAGGCCGTTGTTGTTCAAAATCCAGATGGTACTTATCAATGGGATACACAGTCTGAAGACACTGCAAATCATGCATATTTAGTTGAGGTTTATGATGACTATGCGCATGTGTCAAATGAAGTCGTTGAAGAATTAGACTATGCTGTGTATACAAGTGAAGAAGCTGCATCTGAGGTTGTGAAGCAGAATGTTAAGAAAGTTGCTGATATAGTAAGGTCTGAAAGTGAAGCTATGACAGCTAACTGAAGGTATGACAACTGAAGATTTTTCTAAGAAGGAGAAAGAGTTAGTTGACGCAAAATTAGAAATTGTCAAGCTTAATGCTAGATTGGAACAAATTAGAGGATCTGAACTTATAAGATCTATGAAGTTGCAAACTCATGTACCACGAGATTCTAAGAATAAAGGTGGTTTAGGATTGGATTATAAGGAAGTTAGAGGGCCTTTTAATGATAATTATACTGAATCTCTAGAGCAACTGACTAAGAAAGAAGAGATTTTTGAAGGTCAATCTCCTGAATCAAATCTAGAAAATCAAACTGAAGATCTTAAATCCTCTAAAAGTACAATAAAGAAGATAAAGCTTTTAAATAAGAAACATAATTCTGCAAACACTTTTGTCAAACCATTGGATCCTAAGAATGCTGTGTATACAAGTGAAGAAGCTGCATCTGAGGTTGTGAAGCAGAATGTTAAGAAAGTTGCTGATATAGTAAGGTCTGAAAGTGAAGCTATGACAGCTAACTGAAGGTATGACTAACTGAAGATTTTTCTAAGAAGGAGAAAGAGTTAGTTGACGCAAAATTAGAAATTGTCAAGCTTAATGCTAGATTGGAACAAATTAGAGGATCTGAACTTATAAGATCTATGAAGTTGCAAACTCATGTACCACGAGATTCTAAGAATAAAGGTGGTTTAGGATTGGATTATAAGGAAGTTAGAGGGCCTTTTAATGATAATTATACTGAATCTCTAGAGCAACTGACTAAGAAAGAAGAGATTTTTGAAGGTCAATCTCCTGAATCAAATCTAGAAAATCAAACTGAAGATCTTAAATCCTCTAAAAGTACAATAAAGAAGATAAAGCTTTTAAATAAGAAACATAATTCTGCAAACACTTTTGTCAAACCATTGGATCCTAAGAATGCTGTGTATGATGCAAATGTATTGGTAGGATCTAATTATGTAAATCAAACTTGTCCTGTTGAAAAAGTTGTAAAATGTTTTACAATGAAAGGATGTGACACTGTCTTTACATCTGATGAAATTGATTTTGAGAAAATAGATCATGACAAGATTGATAAAGTTTGGAATAAGGATGAATCTACATCTAGTGGAGTCACCTTAACACCTTTCTCGACTCAACCAAGAATTCAAAAGAAAATACAGTTTTCTAATAATAATGAGTCAAAAGGTTTGTCAAAAGAAGAATCAGCCACAATTCAACTAAAAGAGTGTTTAGGCGTGATTTATGCAGAGTCTGATGTTAAAGCTAGAAAATTGAGGGCAAATATATCGTGCTTTTACAATTATGAGTTAGGACATGTTTATAGTTGTTGTCCAAATAGAAAGAGACGTTGCCCAGATAAGAATGTCTCTTCTACTGCATCTAGTGATTCAGATGTTAATGCTCATAATGCTCGATCAAAGACCCCTAAACGACAGGGACATTCACAAAATAGTACTAGTAGTGGAAGTCCGAGTCGATCTCATACACCTCATAGGAGTAATTCACCTAGGAATAAGCAAGTTCAACAGAATCGGTCACCATCTCGTAGAAAATAAAATGTTTCCAAGTTCTATGATCGATTAGAAACTCCTCCTAGATTTGGTCCGCATTCACCAAGGAATTCTCCTCCTAAGACTCATTTCATTTCACCTAAGAAATAGTCTATGACACCATCTATATCCAAGGCTCAACTGTTAGGTCCAGATTTACTGGACTCGCTCCAGACTCGACTACTGGAGCCTTACTGAAGATTTGTCCAGAAACGTGTTCTACTGGACCTACTCCAGACTTGGAATGTGGAATCCCTCTGAAGATTTGTCCAAAAATAATGGAAGACCAGTGAGCAAATACTTGTATAGGAAATCTGGAGTATTCTCCAGATTAGCTCACTGGACTTCACCCCAGTCCAGATCTACTCTACTGAAGACGTTCTCACTGAAGTCAAAGACTGAAGTCAGAATAAAGAAGACTGACAAATGGCGGAGTCCACTGGAAGTCTTACCAGATCTGTACACTGGAGGATTGTCAGTGTTCTAGACCTTACAAGTCTGAACACTGATATCGAGGAATTGACTTTTGCCTTTACACACTTTCCAAAGAACAATCCACTTGTTCTCTACCAAAGTTTATGCGTGTAAAGGTGGTTAATTAAAAGAATAAAATCATATCGATATGACTTTATCCTTGTACCATTAACCAATGCATTTAATGTTCTTGTCGGATCATTAAATACATGCAACCATATTTGTACGGCACAAAATTCACTGGTGAATTTTGTTGCCTATAAATACAAAGTCATTTCTTTGAGAAAATACTTTTAAGCATACATTTTGCATTAGAGTGAATTTGTTTAAATACTCTCGATCTTAAACTGAGATACTTCACAACTTTAAGTATCTCGATCCAAAAGAGTTATTTGACAAATATAGATCATTTGTAATTCATAGGTTGTTAGGATACATACTTATTTGTATTATCTTGATTCCGCACAACCTTGTATTTTATTTAACATCATAAATAAAATACACCATTGAAAAATACATAATGTTCCACTTTACTTGTTTATTGCTTTAAGTCTTGTATTACTTTGTTTATATATTCTTGCATTTATTTACAAGTAATACTAGTCCATTCTAGTGATTATTAGACTTGTTGTATTTTACACTTCTAGGTTAACCATCGTATTTTAGGGACTCACATTTGGTATCAGAGCAGAAGGCTAAACATTGCCTAGATCTGTTTCTTTGATGGCCAACCTAGAAAATACACAAGGAAGCTTTAATTTTGGTCCCGATCCTAATGTTAATGTTAATGATGAAAATAATGAACCACCTATTGTTAATAACACTAATCCACCACCTCCTCCTCCTACTCCTGCTTCTCCACACGTGCATTTGCACTATTCAAATAATCCTGTTCCTAAATTCAGTGGGAACAGTGACGAGTTTGGTACGTGGAAGGCTAGGATGATATTGCATATCACTGGTATTGAGAGGAACATGATGAAAATCTTAAATGAAGGTCCTTATGTCCCCACATCACCTCTCAATCCTCTTCTTGATCCTTCTGGATCTAGAAGAGGAAAGGAAAAGAGGGAGGAACATTGGTCTGAAGAGGAGAGGAGACTGGTGAATCTAGACACCCTTCTCAAGAACATGATCCTCGGGGCCGTTCCAGAAACCCTAATTCCCACACTAGTTTTTTTTCCTAGTGTTAAAACCATGTGGGATGAACTTTTAAACCAGCATGAAGGAGGAGATGACACCATTGTCACCAGAAAGGTCTCCTTAAACAAGAGGTATGAGTCATTTTTTGCTCAGCCTAATGAGTGTCTCACTGGTACTTACACCAGATTTATGAGTATCATAAACCAGTTGAGAGGTCTCGGGGATGAGAAGGACAAGGATATACTTCTGGAGAAATTTTGTGATATTCTGCCCACCAAATGGTCTCACATGATCCTGGTCTTACGACAAGGTTAAACTCTGCACACACACACTCTCTCAACTCTTTATGGAGCTTTCAGGTACACTAAAGAAAATCAAGCTCAGAGAGTGGTGGCAGAACAAGATGCTTATAACCATGCCTCCAGTAGTCCTAATGTGGTTAGTCATACTGAACCACAAAGTACAGCACTGATATCTTCTGAGAATGTATTTTCTATGAAGAAGATGGTGTCTGAACTCATGGATTCTGGAGATTCCAGTCAAATCTCTCCAGACTGTTGTGATGAAACTGATGATGATGACCTTATTGCAATGATTGCTAAAACGTTTAACCGTTTCAAAGCAAGAGCAAATAGGCCATCTGGACAATTTGCATCCAGTTTTTCAACTGATAAGACCAATTTGATATGCTTTAAGTGTGGCAAAAAGGGTCATTTCATGAAAGATTGCAGGTCCAGCCAGTTTGTATCCAAGCCTGGTCCATTTTCTTCAAATAATAAGCCTGATGATAGCTATAAATTGAAATATAAAAAGCTTAAGGCCCAGATTGCTCTCATGGCACAACAAATTGAAAACAATAATAAGTGCATGATCGCAATAACTGAAGAGAAGTGGGTTCCTTCTGATGAATCATCTGCTGATGAAGAAGAAGAAAGAGATTGTTGTTACATGGCTCTGGCAGACGAAGAGCACCTGGTGAAGGAGGATGTCACATCTGGATGATGGGTGGACATTGTTATTAAAAAGTGTTAGGACCAGTTTCACCTGGAAACTGGCCAGTCACCAGTTTACACTTGCACCACCAGTTGCATCTGGAGACCAGTGAAACTGGTGACCAAGAAGATTTGTCCAGAAATATATTGAAGTCCAGTTGCACCGTACAGTTAACGCAACTGAAGACTTCCTCCAGTTGAGAACTGACCAGTTGAAGAAGCATTCCAGTTGAAGTCAAAGACAACAAATGGAAGATAGAGAATGATAATGGCAGCGAAGCCCAGTTGACATTCTAGTCAGTTACAAACTGGAGACCATCAGTGGAAAGCCCTTACAAAGCTTTACACTGATTACAAGGAATTGACTTATATGCTTTATGTACCTTTACCCGGATAATAAGACTCATCTTATTATTTAAATATAAAAGGTACATAAAGGTGGTTAAGTAAAGTTGCTTTCACGTGCAACTTTACACTGCATTTTAAGGAATTAAATGCTATTCCTTAAATGCTCTCAACCACATTTGTACGGCTAAAGTTAACATCCCAATGTTAACTTTGCCTATAAATACAAGTCATTGCACAACAAGAATAACAAGTAACAACACACAAGTTGAATACTTCACACTTTGCATACCTGCAATATTCTTGGTGAACTTGTGCAATCTTCTCTCAATCGCTAAAAGGAACATTTCACAACTTTAAGTGTTTCGATTGTCTTGAGAAATTCCGAGTGTAGATCAATTGTATTTCATAGGTTGCTAGGATATTTACATTCGTGTATTATCTTGGTTCCGCAACAACCTTGTAATTTGTTTAATATCAATAAATAAATTACACATTGAAAATTACATATTGTCTCATCAATTTACTTTACAAGTTATTTGTATTATTGCATAGTTCTTTACTTATTGTCATTTATATAAGTAACCTATCTAGAACTTGGTATATACACACTGCAACTGGTCGTCTCCAGTTCAGTGCATATATTGCAAACTAACTCCACCATCGACATAGAGGTGTCTTCAGTAGTACCATCTATCGAGTTAGGACTTACAAGTGGTATCAGAGCAGAAGGCTAATAAACTTGCCTAGATCTGCTAAGATGAACACTACTGAAGGTGGAGATGGTTCTGGTTCAGGTGAAACCCCCATTAATACTAATGCACAACCTTTTCAAAATGTTAATACAAACCCTCCTCCTCCTACTGCCCCAAACCATGTCCATGTACACTATTCTAACACTCCTGTTCCAAAATTTGATGGAAACAGTGAGACTTTTGGTACATGGAAGGCTAGAATGCTTTTGCATTTTGGTGGGATTGAAAGGTATATGTTGAAAATCCTTAAGGATGGACCATATATACCCATGTCCCTTGGGGTTAGTCCTCTTCTTGATCCAACTGGAAGAAGAGGTTCAAAGAAAAGCCTGAAGACCATTGGTCTGATGAGGATCGTAAACTTGTTGATCTGGACACCAGACTCAAGAACATGATCCTTGGGGCTGTCCCTGAAGACCTAATTCCCACACTTGTGCTGTTCCCCAGTGCAAAATCAATGTGGGATGAATTAGTGATTCAGTTTAAAGGAGGTGATGATACTATTGTCACCAGAAATGTTGCTTTGAATAAGAAGTATGAATCCTTCTTTGCCTTGCCCAATGAAAGTCTAACTGGTACATACACCAGATTTTCTAGCCTCATTAATCAACTGAGAGGCTTGGGTGTAGTGAAGGATAAGGATATTCTTCTTGAGAAGTTTTGTGATATTCTTCCTTCCAAATGGGAAAACATGGTTCTTGTCTTGAGACAAGGTAAAACATTGCACAGCCATACTCTTGCATCGCTCTATGGAGCCTTCAGATTCACTGAAGATAATAATGCTGCAAGACTGGTGGCTGAGCAAGATGCCATGAACCATGCCCAGAGTTCCAAGGTAGCTAGTGTAACTGAGCGACCTTGTGCTGCTTTAATGTCTGCAGAAAGTGTCCAGGTATACTCGATGAAGGAGATGTTAAACAGCTTCTTGAATTCTGGTCTGACCACTGAAATCAGTGATGGTTGTGATGAAACTGACGATGATGATTTAGTCGCCATGATTGCTAAAACCTTTAACAGGTTTAAGCATAAATCCAAAAGATTTAGTGGCCCCAACAATGCTTCCAGCTCCAACTCTCTGGACAAGACCAATCTTACATGCTATAAGTGTGGCAAGAAAGGTCATTTCATGAAGGAATGCAGATCTAGTCAGTTGAACAACCAAACTGGCCCCCCTGTCCCTAATTTCAATCGGCCTGATGATAGATACAAAGCTAAGTACAAGAAGCTTAAGGCCCAGATTGCCCTCTTGTCCATGGAAAAGGAAAAGGATCAGTGCTTAATGGCACAAACTGAGGGAAAATGGGAGTACTCTGATGACTCATCAGCTGATGAAGAAGAGGAAAGGGACATGTGTTTCATGGCCTTGGAAGATCAACAGCAGCAGCAGCACGTGGCAAAAGAAGATGTCATCACTGGAAGATGGGTGGACATCATCTTGAAAAAGGTATGTGACTATGATAATCAGGTTGACCCTGAACTGAAACTGGACCTGGCTGAATCATTAAGTGGTGATTTAGCTTTTGTGGAAACTGTAAGATCTGATAGTGAAAGATATCTTGACACTATCTTAATTGAACTGAACATTGTTAAACCACAACTCAATGATTTACAAAGTGTCCAGTTGGCTCTCAAGGAGTCAGTTTTAAAGATTGAGGCTTTAGAACTTGATAATCAAAAATTATTTTCTGATCTTGAAAAAGAACAAAAGATTATCAAGTCATGGGTAAAAGCATCTGGCAAAAACTATGATGCATTTTCAAGAACACTATCAATGCCCAAAAGAATGCATGGAAATCTGGAGATCTGGAGATGGCAGCTCTCATACCAGATCTTCATGCATTGCCTCCAGCTCTCCAGGTTGAAACACCTTATGATTAACCTGAAGCTGTTGAAACTGAAACCAATGAGACCACCCCCATTGAGGTTAAAACTGGAGCCAAACAGGCTAAAGCTCCAGTCAAAAAGGCCACTGGTAACAAGCCTTTACCTCATAAGTCTAAGGAGCCCAAGACCCAACAGACTAAAACTCCAACTGAACCAAGGTCCAAGGTTCAGTTGCCTGAAGAAACTAATATTTTGGTTAAACTGAAAAGTCAACTCCAACTTTTGTCTCGACAGGTTCAGAGTTGTACTGCCCGGATTAACAATCTGGAAGGAGGTTCATTACCTCCAGTTTTCAAATAGAATATTAAACCATTCTCTTTAAAACCTAAATCAAAAGAATGTTCCATCTGGAACAAAATCTGGTAAAAATAAAGGGAGTAAGTATCTAGTACCAATCGTTTTTACTCCTGCACCTGGATCTGGTGAAAAAGGTCCAGATGCAGCCTCCAGTTCAACAACACAACAATCTACTGTGACTTCTGTAGAGAAGTCCAGTGAACCCATCAAGAAAAGATGGGTTCACAAAAATAAGTAATGATTTTTGTGGGTGTGTAGGGCGATCAAAAGAAGAATATCTGGTATCTGGACAGCGCTGCTGGCCGGACTATGACTGGATGTAAGCCCCTGCTGGAAGAGTTCACTGTCCAAGATGGACCGACAGTGACGTTTGGTAATGATCAATCTGGAAAGACTGAAGGATATGGTGTGCTTAATAATGGACAAGTCAAATTCAAAAGAGTTGCATTTGTGAATGGTTTGAAATACAACCTGATCAGTGTCAGCCAACTTTGTGATGATGGCTTCAGAGTTTTGTTCGATATTGCACAAGGCACCATATTTAACAAGGATTGGAAAGTGGTGATGGTTGCACCAAGAGAAGGGAATGTGTACATCATGGATATGGAACCAGCTCCAAAAGAGCAATGTTTCTATACCAAGGCTGATGAGGATACCAACTGGCTATGGCATAAAAGGTTATCCCATCTTAGTTTCAAAAACATTAACAAGTTGTCTCGCAAGCAACTGGTTGATGGGATACCTCAGATTTCTTTTAACAAAGAAAAGCCATGTCCAGGGTGTGAGATGGGCAAGCAGAAAAGAGCTAGTTTCAAAAGTAGGCAAAATTTTAGCATCACTGAACCTCTTCACATGCTACATATGGACCTCTTTGGTCCAGTGAATGTTCAAACTAGAGCTGGAAAGAAGTACACTCTAGTTGTGGTTGATGAATTCACCAGATTCTGCTGGGTGGTATTCATCAGATCCAAAAGTGATGCACCTGCTGAAATCATCTCTCTCATCAAAAGAATTGAGCTCAAGTATACTCGAAAAGTTGTCAGTTGCGAAGTGATAATGGTACTGAATTCCAAAATAAGGTACTTGAAACATTTTGCAATGACACTGGCATCTCTCAAAATTTCTCATCAGTTCACTCTCCAGAGCAGAATGGAGTTGTTGAAAGAAAGAATCGTACGCTGATAGAAGCCTCCAGAAGTATGCTATCTGAATCTGGTCTTCCCACCAGTTTTTGGGCTGAGGCAGTTGCAACTGCTTGTCACACCCAAAACCGGTCAGTCTACATCAAGAGACACAAGAAGACTGCCTATGAAGTACTTAGGAATCGTAAACCAAATATTGGATATTTCCATGTATTTGGTTGTCCAGTTATATCTTAAACGATTCCAGTCAGCTTGGAAAGTTTGATGCAAAAGCTGATGAAGGGGTATTTTTAGGTTATTCAGATATTCGAAAGGCCTTTAGAGTTTATAATTATAGACTCCAAAAGGTTCATGAGACAATTCATGTCACATTCGACGAATCAACTGAAGCAATCAACAAGAGACCAAGCCTTGATATTACTCTAGTCATTCCAATCAATTTTGGTAAAACTGACCAAGTTCATCCGTCAGTTGCTTCACCAAAGGATGCTTCCAGTTACAACAAACTGGAACCAGTTAAGAAGAAGAACACCACCAGTGACACGTCATTCTATCCCTCCATCAATTTCAACTTGCCACAAGAATTGGTGATTGGATCAGATGTACGTGCCACTCCAATATCAGCACCAGTTCAAACTCCTACTTCTCCAGTTCTTCAAGAAATGCCTTTGAATGAAGAATTTCAAGATGCTAATCGAGACCTCATTGACTCTGATGAGGATGTAGAAGTAGTTTGGACTGATCCTCCTCCAGTTGCTTCTGCAACTGAAGAAGATTGCCAGGTACCTTGCACTGATATTGTAGTTCACCAGCCTAGTCAATACACTAGATGGACTCGAGCACATCCAATTGAACAGATTGTGGGAGATCCAAATAGTGGGGTTCAGACTAGAAGAGCCACCAGTGAGCAATGCTTAAACGTCACCTTCTTATCCTTAATTGAACCAAGAAGATTGACGAGGCTTTGGCAGACCCAAGCTGGGTGGAAGCTATGCAAGAAGAGCTCGTCCAGTTTGAAAGGAACAATGTTTGGGAGCTTGTTCCTTGTCCACCTGGGTTAAAGAAAGAACCCATTGGTACCAGATGGGTCTACCGAAACAAAATGGATGAAGATGGCCATGTTGTAAGAAACAAGGTCAGACTAGTTGCCCAGGGTTATTGTCAAGCAGAGGGCGTTGACTTTGATGAGACTTTTGCTCCAGTTACAAGACTTGAAGCCATAAGAATATTTCTGGCTTATGCAGCCCATCTGCAGTTCAAGGTCTTCCAGATGGATGTCAAAAGTGCGTTCCTTAATGGAACATTGGAAGAAGAAGTTTATGTTAAGCAGACTCCAGTTTACACTTGCACCACCAGTTGCATCTGGAGACCAGTGAAACTGGTGACCAAGAAGATTTGTCCAGAAATATATTGAAGTCCAGTTGCACCGTATAGTCAACGTAACTGAAGACTTCCTCCAGTTGAGAGCTGACCAGTTGAAGAAGCATTCCAGTTGAAGTCGAAGACAACAAATGGAAGATAGAGAATGACAATGGCAGCGAAGCCCAGTTGACATTCTAGTCAGTTACAAACTGGAGAACATCAGTGGAAAGCCCTTACAAAGCTTTACACTGATTACGAGGAATTGACTTATATGCTTTATGTACCTTTACGGGGATAATAAGACTCATCTTATTATTTAAATATAAAAGGTACATAAAGGTGGTTAAGTAAAGTTGCTTTCACGTGTAACTTTACACTGCATTTTAAGGAATTAAATGCTATTCCTTAAATGCTCTCAACCACATTTGTACGGCTAAAGTTAACATCCCAATGTTAACTTTGCCTATAAATACAAGTCATTGCACAACAAGAATAACAAGTAACAACACACAAGTTGAATACTTCAAACTTTGCATACCTGCAATATTCTTGGTGAACTTGTGCAATCTTCTCTCAATCGCTAAAAGGAACATTTCACAACTTTAAGTGTTTCGATTGTCTTGAGAAATTCCGAGTGTAGATCAATTGTATTTCATAGGTTCCTAGGATATTTACATTCAGTGTATTATCTTGGTTCCGCAACAACCTTGTAATTTGTTTAATATCAATAAATAAATTACACATTGAAAATTACATATTGTCTCATCAATTTACTTTACAAGTTATTTGGATTATTGCATAGTTCTTTACTTATTGTCATTTATATAAGTAATCTATCTAGAACTTGGTATATACACAATGCAACTGGTCGTCTCCAGTTCAGTGCATATATTGCAAAGTAACTCCACCATCGACATAGAGGTGTCTTCAGTAGTACCATCTATCGAGTTGGGACTTACAAAAAGGTTAGTGATTATGATACTGCAACTGACCAAGAATTAAAACTGGACATTGCTGAAGCTCTTAATTCTGATTTGATATTTGTAGAAACTGTTAGATCTGATTGTGTAAATGGTCTAGAAACAGATTTTTCTGAAATAACTGTCTTAAAATCAAAATTAAAAGAACTTCAAGACATTGAACTGGCATTTCAAGCCCAGGTTCTGGTAACTGAACAATTGATTCAAGAAAACAAGATCTTGAAGTCATTTTAGAGAAAGAAAAACTGGTGATTAAATCATGGCTAGAAACCAAAAAGCCATATGATGCTGGAGTAAATCAATTTCCTGCTCAAAAAAGTGCATATTTAGATGGAAATACTCATGTAGCATCATTAATACCAGTAATCGATCGATTACCAGAGGGGTTCAGGCCCACCACTGTTTATGATGAGCCTGTAACTCCCAAGGCCAATATATTCCCAGTTCAATCCCCAGAGGTTAAGACTGGAGCATTCCAGATGACTGCTCCAGTTAAAGAGGTTTATCGGAATAAACCTTTGCCTCAGACCAATCCCCTACCTAAGCTAGGACTGGAAAGGCTAAGGTATCATCTGATGAAAATGTTTTGTCCAGGTTAGAGAGCCAGATTCAAATACTGACTCGTCAATTTCAAAGTTTTAATGCAAGATTAAACTTTATTGAGGGTACTTCATCTGGCCCTAGATAAAATACAAAACCTTTTGCAAAGAAAGTTAAATCTATTTCTCCAGTTGAGAAAAAGAAAAAGGTTTCAAAACTATCAACCCCAGTGGTCTTTCAACTAAGACCACTGTTGAAGAAAGTGAACTAAACCAGATTGCCCCAGGGACCTATAAGGGAGGGTCCAACGAACCCATCAGTCGATGGGTTCCCAAATCTAACTGATAATATCTGGTGTGTGTGCAGGGCGATCGAAAGCAATATATCTGGTATCTTGATAGTGCTGCTGGCAGGACGATGACCGGATGTAAGACCCTGCTGGAGGAGTTCACCATTTCTGATGGACCCTCCATTACTTTGGAAATGATGGTTGTGGAAAGACTGAGGGATACGGTGTTCTGAACAATGGATAAGTCAAGTTCAGACGTGTTGCATTTGTGAATGGTTTGAAATATAACCTGATCAGTGTAAGCCAACTGTGTGATGACGGCTATCAAGTTCTATTCAATATTGCTCAGGGTATCGTATTCAACAAGGACTGGAAGGTAGTGTTGATTGCTCCCAGAAAAGGGAATGTGTACGTGATGGATATGGAAAGCTCTCCTTCAGAGCAGTGTTTCTATACTCAAGTTGATGAAGACACAAACTGGCTATGGCACAAAAGGTTATCCCATTTAAATTTCAAGAATATTAATAAGTTGTCCAGAAAACAACTTGCAGATGGGATACCTTCAGTTTCCTTCAAAAAGGAAAGGCCATGTCCAGGATGTGAGATGGGTAAGCAGAAACGTACCAGTTTCAAGACCAGACAGAATTTCAGCATATCTGAACCTCTTCATATGCTTCATATGGACCTCTTTGGTCCAGTGAACGTTCAGACTCGTGCTGGTAAAAGATACACCCTGGTGATCATAGATGAATTCTCCAGATATTGTTGGGTGATCTTTCTGAGGTCTAAAGGTGAAGCTGCTGCTGAAATCATCAGTCTTATCAAGCAAATTGAGCTCAAGTACAGTCGAAAGGTGTGTCAGTTAAGAAGTGACAATGGAACAGAATTCCAGAATGCAACTCTGGAGTCATTCTGTACTGACACTAGCATCTCCCAGAATTTCTCATCAGCCCGCTGATAGAAACTGCCAGGAGTATGCTTGCTGAATCTGGTTTGTCTACCAGTTTCTGGGCTGAAGCAATTGATACTGCTTGCCACACCCAGAACTGGTCAGTGTATGTGAAGCGACACAAAAAGACAGCCTATGAAGTCTTAAGAAATAGAAAACCAAATATTGGTTATTTTCATGTTTTTGGATGTCAAGTTTACATCCTGAACGACTCCAGTCAGTTAGGCAAATTTGATGCCAAAGCGGATTAAGAGTATTTCTTTGGCTATTCAGCCATTCGCAAGGCCTTCAAAGTCTACAACAAGAGACTGGAGAAAGTCCATGAGTCAATTCATGTCACATTTGATGAATCAAATGCTGCAATCAACAAGAAGCCAACCCTTGACACTCCCCCAGTAACTCCAATTGTCTTTTGTGAATCTGATCCTATCAACTACAATAAAGAAGATTCAGAAGACACAGTTTCCAGTCATCCTGATCTGGAACCTGTTCAGAAAAAGAAACGCTCCAGTGGTACTCCATTCTATCCTTCTATTATTTTCAAACTACCCTCTGAAATTAATATTGGATCAGATGTTCGTACTGCTCCCCCAGTATCAGTGTCAGTTGAGAATATACCAGAAATGTCTTCTTATGAAGAATTCCAAACTGAACTAGTACTTCAAGAAATGCCTTCAAATGAAGAATTTCATGATGCAAATCGTGATTTAAAGGACTCAGATGAAGATGCTGAAGTAGTCTGGCAAGATCCTCCTCCTGAAGCAACTTTAGAGGAGACTCAACTGAATTCTTGCACTGATATTGTTGTCAGTAACAATCCTGGTCAGTACTCCAGATGGACAAAAGCTCATCCTATTGATCAGATCATAGGTGACTCCAGTAGAGGAGTTCAGACCATAAGAGCCTCCAGTAATCAATGCTTATATGTCAGTTTTCTATCATTGATGGAACCTAAGAAGATTGACGAGGCTATGGAAGATCCAAGCTGGGGACTGCTATGCAAGAAGAGCTTCACCAGTTTGAAAGGAACAAGGTCTGGTATCTGGTTCCTTTCCCAGTTGGAAAGAAAGAACCAATTGGAACAAGATGGGTCTTCAGAAACAAGGTAGATGAAGATGGCCACGTAATCAGAAACAAGGCCAGACTGGTAGCACAAGGCTACTGCCAGTCAGATGTTGAATTTGATGAATCATTTGCTCCAGTGGCTAGAATTGAAGCGATCAGAATATTCTTAGCATTCGCTGCTTATCATCAGTTCAAGGTCTACCAGATGGATGTAAAGAGTGCTTTCTTAAATGGAAAGCTTGAAGAAGAAGTTTATGTCAGACAACCACCAGGTTTCGTTGATGAAAAGCATCCACACTGGGTATATCGTCTGGACAAAGCGCTGTATGGCCTCAGACAAGCCCCACGTGCCTGGTATGACACTCTGACTAAACATTTGTTAAAAAATGGGTTCAAAAGAGGTGCAATTGACAATACCTTATTTATTCTTCATGAAAAAGGTAATCTGTTAATGGTACAAATTTATGTTGATGATATTATTTTTGGGTCTACTGATGAAAACATATGCAAGAAATTTTCAAAAATAATGTCAACTGAATATGAAATGAGTTTGATGGGTGAATTAACATATTTTCTTGGACTCCAGATTAAACAAAACAAAGATGGCATTTTTATTAATCAGGAAAAATATGTTAGAGATCTTTTAAAGAAATATGATATGAACTCTTCACCATCTAAACCAACTCCAATTTCTGCACCACTGACACTGGACTCCGATCCAGATGGTAAACCAGTGAACACCACTATCTACAGAGGCATGGTTGGTTCACTGATGTATTTAACTGCCAGTAGACCAGATATTATGTTTTCAACATGTTTATGTGCCAGATATCAGTCTAATCCAAAGGAATCTCATATGCTTGCTGTAAAGCGCATACTGAAGTACCTTAAAGGTGTCCCAGTCTAGGTCTTTGGTATCCCAAAGGCTCAGGCATGGATCTAATGGGTTATTCAGATTCAGATCATGCAGGTTGTAAGATAGACAGGAAATCCACTACTGGTGGATGTCATTTCCTTGGTGGCAAACTGGTCAGCTGGACCAGTAAGAAGCAAACTTCAGTTTCATTGTCCACTGCTGAAGCTGAATACGTATCTGCAGCCAGTTGTTGTGCTCAGATACTCTGGATGAAGAACCAGTTGTTTGATTATGGTATTAAGTATTCAAAGACCCCAATCTTTTGTGATAATACCAGTGCCATTACTATCTCAAACAATCCAGTCATGCACTCCAAAACAAAGCACATTGATCTCAGGTATCATTTTATCCGTGATCATATTATGAAAAACAACATTGAACTCCATTTTATTCCCACTGACAAACAACTCGCTGACATTTTTACTAAACCTGTGGATGTCAAAACTTTTGAATATCTTGTTGGTGAGTTGGGAATGTTAAACCCTTAAATCTGGAACCTTGGTATTGAACGCCATTGTGTACTACTGAGATCTTTGATTTAAAGATTTATAAATTTATAACTGCTCAGATATTGAACGCCAATGTGTACTATCTTTGCATTTATAGATTTCTGGATCAACATTCCAGGGGGAAAGACTTGAAAGATATTTTTGCTCTTAAAAATGTTTTAAGTTCAGGGAGAATTTATTAATTTATTTTCTCACTAAACAAATTCTTCAGAAAATATTACTGGTACTTTGTAAATGTGTCCCTCTCACTGGTAATTGGACAGGTTGAAGTGCGTGTTTGAGGTGACTTTTGTCTCCTTGTAAATATGTCCCTCTCATTTGTCTGTATTAGTTGACGTGCATGTTTGAGGTCACCAGTCTCTTTCAAATGGTTTTCACTGGTACTTTACTGGAGTGTCCTCCAGTGTACCATCAGTGCATGCTTCACTGGACTAATCCACCAGTGATACTGGAGTGTCCAGTCAACCTCCAGATGCACTGAAATGGGTCATAATATTTTTAAATACTTGGTCATTGTGCGTGCCACGTAAGCAAACTTTTTAAAGATATTTATCTTATAATCCTACGTGGCATGTAAATTTCTCAACGTAATGATGGTATTTTTACCTTGGGAAGTCAAAAAGAGCAACTTGATACTGTTTGTGGGCTGTAAACCGTCACACATTTATGTGTGATGTGATGTAATTAATGCGGATCTCAGAACCCGATCAAAATTTTATTTGATAATTTCAAATTAAACCGTTTGAGTTCCACATTCTCTCTCCTATAAATACGCACTTTCAATTTCATTTGCATTTACTTCGAACATATTTACTCCCAAATCTTTCAAATTCCTTCATTTACTTCCTCATTCATTTTCCAATCATCATCATCTCTCATATTTACTCCATTTCCATTCATTCCTTCATCTAATCTTCATCTAAACCCTAAATACTCAATTTCATCTTCATCTATTCTTCATATAATGGCACCTAGACAATCTAAATCTCTAAAAATCTGCTCGCTGCTGAATATGATCCAACTGAAAATGTTGACAAGGCACCTCATATCACTCTAGAGGCAAAAGCTATAAGAATAAACATGAACAACTGGATGGCCAGACTTTCACTTTCCAGTGTTCATGATGCCCAATCTGTTATTGGGAGATTAAACACATTTTTTCTCTCATGCCCACTATATGGTGCGTTGACATTAAATCCAGGGAGGATGTACCACGATTACCTCTGTGAATTCTGGTACACTGCACAATATGATGATGAAACTTCATTAATTACTTACTCTCTGAAGCAAGGTACCAGATCCTTGGGTTTCACTGCTAGTCTACTCAGGTCTGTTCTACAGTTGAATTATTTTGAACAGAATGAGTTGCCCATTGAACTTCCCTCTGGTATCAATACAAGGGAAGTGTGCAGACTGATGGGGCACACAGATATTATGGATGAGCATGGCCAGCTATCCAGGAAGGGAACTATCTACATGAGCAAACTATCAGACTCATGGAGATACTTCTTCACCCACATTGTTGAATGTTTGGGAGGCAGTTCTGGAGGGTTAGACCAGATAAATCAAACCCATCTCCAGATTGCCTACTGCCTCTGGTTTGGACTAAGAATGGATTTCGCTCAGATCCTTTTTGATGATCTGGTAGAGCATCTTAGAGTGAAAGGAAGAAAAGCTTTTGTTCCTTGTATCCGTTTTCTTTCACTGATGTTTAAAAGAGCTCTTGGAGACCAGTATGATTATGAGACTACTCACTTTTCTGTGAGTGAGTATATGAGGGATCTGACCAACCTCAGATCTCCACTGAATGAGGTAGATATTCCTCAATACATGCTCTCCTTTCAAAGAGAAGAAGTTGAAATGGCTCCACGTAGAGGTCAAGCTGTTGAAGGACCCTCTGGTGACCAAGATGTACATATCATAGAAGCTGTACAACATATTAGGCAAGTGGCTCCTGAAGGTCAAGAACCAGAAAATGTTGATCCTTCCAGACGACTTAGAACTAACAGGCGTCTGATGAGAGCTGGACTTCAGGTGAATCCTGAAAGACATCCTGGTGATGTAATAAATCTGGATGGGTCTCCGATTTTTGAACCTGAAGAGAATGTTGAGCAAGAAAATGTGGCCCAGATTATTGAGCAGGTTGTTGAGCAAGTCGAACAAGATGTTCAGACTGATGAACATGTATCTGGTGAGCAAGAGGCTTAAATCGACTTGAATGTAGAGGCTGGTGAACAAGTTAGTGAACAGGCTGGTGAGCAGACTGGTGATCAGATAGTTGGGATGACTCCAGATTGGGATGATATAGATTCCCCAATGTCTGAAGGTTTTATTGTAAACATGAATTTCCTGGGTGATGAAGAAGAAAATATTGACACATCTGCTATTGCTTCAGTCACCCAACCAATTATATCTGCTGAAATGCCACCACCACCACCAGAATCAAATGAACCTCCACCAGAATCAAACATGCCACCACCACCACCACCACCTTCAATTCCAAAAATACTCAATACTTCACTCCTGCAACCACTCAAACTTCACAATCTCAACCTCCACCACTTCAAACTCCAGTCAACATATCTGAACCTCGTGCGCTAGACTCAACAGTTGTAACATCTGTAGCTGCAACTGAAGAGGACTGGGCACAAGTACCTCTTATGACCAGATTGCCTTCCAATCTTGAACCTCCAAGTGGTCTCTCCACTTCATCTTCTGCCGAGGTCCAAGGCCTTTTAAGTAAGGTGGCGGACCTGGAGAGATCACTCCAGACTTCATCGCAGGTTATTTCAGACTTTAAATCTTTATTATCAAATAACCTTGCATCTGAGATGAATCTGTTTGTTGGGAATGAGAAGCTTGATGAACTGGTATTGGCCACAAACAACAATACTGAAAATTTCAAAGTGGCAGTCCAGGGATTGGAGACAAGGCTGGTGAACTCTGTTCAGACTGCAGTGCAAGGTGAACTTGTTCAACCACTGGCAGGTCTGAAAGAAGAGGTTCAGAAGTTGGTTACCAGGATAAGTTCTCTGGAGAGTAGGTCCACACTTGATCAGGATGCTATTGTTAGCACGATTAGTGATGAATGCACAAAGAAGTTCAGAATCAGTATGCTGAAAGAATTATCTGAAGAAATTTCTGAGACTGTTCTTCGAACTCTTCAAGATGGGCTGTTACCCCAAGTGGAGAGGTTGATGGAAGAAAAATTGCCAAAGCACTTGCCTAAAGAAGTTGAAACTGTTAAAAGGAAGTGCAGGCACTTAAGAAAGTTGTGACTGATACAACTCCAGTGGCAGGAAGAACTTTTGGTGCACTGGACAGACATATGCTAGAACAATTATGGAATGATCTCAAGTCCAGAACTGGTGATCATTCCAAGGGGGAAAAGTCGTCTGGTGACAAAAAACAAGTGACACTGAAGCATTTGGCACAAAGAGCATTTGGCACTGAAGCCACTATGCTGTCTGAAGAAGCTACTGGTACTGAAGCCAGTGAGCCCCAGTTTGAATCCTTCCCAGATATACCAACTACTCTGAAGTCTGTTAAAGGAAAAGTACAAATGGTATCTGGTGAAGAAGAACAAACTGCTGAAGAATCATCAGAGTATCCTACTGCTGATGATGAAACCTCCAAGAAACTAGAACAAGAATGCATAATGATAGAGATCTTTAAGAGAAATAAAAAAGATGAACTGCTGGCCCATCAAAGGGAGATGGCAACTATGGGGACTCTGGACTCTTACAATGCTGGCAGGTTAGGCATAAATATTGATGTGTATAAAAAGATGAAGGAAGACCCCAGAGTTCATCAATGTATGAATGCATTGAATGATGTTCATGTACGCTCCTTTTACGCCGAAGAAGAACAAATCTATGATTCAATAATTTATGGCGTTAGTGTACCAGAACTCATCAGGAAGAGGAAGGAGGAACTGGTGATGCTCCAGAAGAAGATAAGGAAAAACGCTGGTACTCTGGAGATAGAGTACAGAAAGAAACTGACTGGCTTACCAAAACTGACTGCTAAACAGATCGAAGCAATTAAAGATACTGATGTAAGCACATTCATTCCCCTAGACACTTCTCGAAAAATCAATCGTCAACAACTCCAGTCTGCTGTAGAACAAAAGAGAGTGTCAAAGGAAACTGAAGCATTGATCCAGACAGCCAAATTAAAAGACAAGTATAATGAAATGATGAATTTCAGCGCTGATGCTAGAAGGATCACTGGTGCTGAGATCAAATTAGCTTAAAATCATGAAGGCATGTCCAGGTTTGAAGTAAAGTTGACCAGGGAGGGTAACTTTACTGATGAAAGAAAAAGTACTTCAGTCCAGGCGTTTGGATGGAGTGAACTGAAAGAGATTGCTTTAACGTTCAGGGGGAAGACAAATGTGTCGACTGGTGTTAAAGCATTTCTGAAGAGGATTGAGAAGGTATGGAGAAGAAAGCAACAGATGGAAGTTGCAATGGGCATGAAATCGCCAGAATCAGTACCATCTTCTCCATCACCAAAGAGAAAGGCTTCTGAAGATGCTCCAGGACAGACATCGAAGAGAAGGGCCTGACTCTTATCATTTACTTGTTGTAATTTATTGTTTGATGAAAATTGTAAACTATTTATCAATTGATGTATGTAATATTAGTTGCAATTTTTGATTCATAAAAGTAAATGATCAGATTTAGTCTAAGTTAGAACTTAAAAGATGAAACTGAAAACACTCATGATCTATAAAGTGTTTTCCAGTAACTTAGATTTTTTAGACTAAAATCAAAACTTGTGTTTTTCAAGCATACAAAATTGTATAGATTTAAGCTTGAAAACACTTGCATTATTTTTAAACAAATAGGGGGAATTTGTTAGGTCCAGATTTACTGGACTCACTCCAGACTCAACTACTGGAGCCTTACTGAAGATCTGTCCAGAAACGTGTTCTACTGGACCTACTCCAGACTTGGAATCTGGAGTCCCTCTGAAGATTTGTCCAGAAATAATGGAAGACCAGTGAGCAAATACTTGTATAGGAAATCTGGAGTATTCTCCAGATTAGCTCACTGGACTTCACCCCAGTCCAGATCTACTGTACTGAAGACGTTCTCACTGAAGTCAAAGACTGAAGTCAGAATAAAGAAGACTGACAAATGGCGGAGTCCACTGGAAGTCTTACCAGATCTGTACACTGGAGGATTGTCAGTGTTCTAGACCTTACAAGTCTGAACACTGA
Organism: Erigeron breviscapus; assembly: GCA_034093135.1. Taxonomy (NCBI): domain Eukaryota; kingdom Viridiplantae; phylum Streptophyta; class Magnoliopsida; order Asterales; family Asteraceae; genus Erigeron; species Erigeron breviscapus. Next base: position 111,644,511 of record CM067172.1, read on the forward strand.
TATCGAGGAATTGACTTTTGCCTTTACACACTTTCCAAAGAACAATCCACTTGTTCTTTACCAAAGTTTATGCGTGTAAAGGTGGTTGGTTAAAAGAATAAAATCATATCGATATGACTTTATCCTTGTACCATTAACCAATGCATTTAATGTTCTTGTCGGATCATTAAATGCATGCAACCATATTTGTACGACACAAAATTCACTGGTGAATTTTGTTGCCTATAAATACAAAGTCATTTCTTTGAGAAAATACTTTTAAGTATACATTTTGCATTAGAGTGAATTTGTTTAAATACTCTCGATCTTAAACTGGGATACTTCACAACCTTAAGTATCTCGATCCAAAAGAGTTATTTGACAAATATAGATCATTTGTAATTCATAGGTTGTTAGGATACATACTTATTTGTATTATCTTGATTCCGCACAACCTTGTATTTTATTTAACATCATAAATAAAATACACCATTGAAAAATACATAATGTTCCACTTTACTTGTTTATTGCTTTAAGTCTTGTATTACTTTGTTTATATATTCTTGCATTTATTTACAAGTAATACTAGTCCATTCTAGTGATTATTAAACTTGTTGTATTTTACACTTCTAGGTTAACCATCGTATTTCAGGGACTCACATCAACCAAAGAGCGATGGATACTGGACTGATTTAATGATGTATGATGAGTCCGGTAAACCTAAACCTCAGAAGGTTTGGGTCCCCTTCAGAAACTAACTTAATTTATATTATATGTGCAAGGAGAACCAAGGAAGCCTATCAGTCTTTGGTATGTTGACAGTGGATGCTCTCGGCACATGATAGGGGACAAGAAGTTGTTGTCCAACTATGTTGATATAAATGGTTCTTATGTTAGTTTCACAGGTCCCAAGGGCGGCAATATCTCAGGCCAGGGTGATGTTGTCAATGGGAAGATCACATTGGAGAAAGTAAATTATGTGGAACATCTATCTGTCCCTACATCTCCTCCTGTTCAGCATGTTGATACTACTCCAACCAAAGTTCAGTCTATGACTGTTGTTGGTGAAAGTAGTAAGAACAATGATAAGACATCAATGTCAGATGTTCATGAACCCGAGAACACTACTCCAACTACTCCTTCAAAGGTTCCATTACCAGATGATGATCCTATTTCTGAAGAATCGGAAGATGATTTTAGTTCTCCTGAACTACACATTCAATCGAATCTAGGAGATAATCTAAATGTTGATTCAGTTCCTCAATATAGAGTAAATAAGGCTCATCCGATTACAAGTATCATTGGTGATGCGTCAGAACCTGTTCGAACTAGAAATCAGTTAAATAAAGAGATGACTAGTTTGTTTTGTGAAGTGAAGGATTCCGGATTGATAACTGAGTGTTTATATTCTAGATTTATTTCACAAGAAGAGGCAAAGAATATTAAGGCCGCACTTCAAGATCCTTTTTGGGTTGAGGCTATGCAAGAAGAATTAGCTCAATTCGAGAATGTAAGTGCACGTATATGTCAATAGCAGTCTAGATTGTTTGGGCTTATATTATAATATGTCTTTGTATTGTGATTGTCATTAATGAACTTAGTATTATGCATAGAATACTAGATTAAGTTTAAGTATTGAATGTATAAAATTTTAGGAATTATCAAAGTTTTCTTATGGTCATGTTATCCAAAGTTTACATAAAATTCAAAGTCTCATGAGAACATATTTTGAAGGCAAAAATTATGACTTCCTTATGCAAAAGTATAAGTAATTATAGTTTCTGTTAGATGTCTTTACAGTGTTAAAGCCAAGTAACTTAAGAAACAAAATTATATATATGTTTGCATGTTAGATAATTGGAAGACCTTAGATTAGGTTATCCATAGATATCAATAGAATGATAAGACAGAGTTCTTAAGATTCTAGATTTTGATAAGATTGACGGATAAACAATGAGTTTATAGGTCAATGGTTTTAAAACCTTAAGATTTCGATTATAGGGTTTAGATTTTGAACAATAAGACGGAGGACTTAAGGTTCAATTTTTGAGGTTTTGTAGTTCGAGACTAAGATAATGTCATATGGATTTTTATGACTTATGATAGTAAAGAATAACAAAATTTGGGGAAGAAAATGAAAAATGTAGTTCTAGATTAAGTCATTGCTATGAATAGTGATGATATAATGGAGAATAACTTTTTTATTTTGATCTCGTTGTATATCTTTCTTTGTATTTTCAAGCTTATATGTGCAGGTGTAAGCACAAGAAACCGTTGTTACTTGTTTTGAAAGATAGAGACAAAAAATTGCTTTGGAAACAGGGTTCCATGTTCCTGAAGTTTGGGATTCAAAGTTCAAAGTTTCTGGTTTTCATGGAAGTCAACTAATTCAGGATTGATTGTTGGAAATTTTACCTCTCTATCACATGCCGGTTATGCAAGGCGAGCAGGGACTCGAGATATGCTTAATTCGGAGAGATTTATCGGTGAGGGGGAGAACTACAACAAGCTTTGGTGAATTGGTTGATTATCATGACGATACAGAGAGTCTGAAGTTTGCCTCTCAAATCTGAAGTTTCAGAAGATCGAGTACTGGTATAGCAATAATATTGTTGTCTCGAAATTGTTTTGTTTTGTTTCAGTGTGTTTGTAGAGAAGTCAATCTAAAGGAAGGATTTCTAAGCAAAAGACTGAAGTGTTCAAGACAAAGGCATTGTCTTGATACTCACAGAGCTAAGAACATCAGGTTTTATAATATATCTTTTATATTGTAATTACAAGATGTTGATAGTTATAGTTGAAGATCCTATATATAGAAATTTTCATTTTAATATAGAAGATTATCAACTGTATATGTAAAGCCTTAGACATAGAAATGTTATGTTTGAATGTGAAAGGCTATTTGTATTTTTTTAGTAATCTTAGACATAGATATATCGTTTAAATTTGAAAAGATTGTCAAATATGTTTTTGAAATCTTAGAAATAGAAACGATTATATGAATGTGAAAGATTATCTATTATGAATTGATTATCTAGATCATATAGTTGTGAAATGGTTTTCATAAAAATATGACGTAGTTAATCAACATTGTATTTGAAACTTGTGTTAATAAAGTGCTCTGATCATAGTTATGTATCCCAATCATAATTTGAGGGGGAGTACATAAGAATGATTATTGCTCTGATTATTTGATCATAGTTATGTATCCCAGTCATAAATTGAGGGGGAGTACATAAGAATGATTATTGCTCTGATTATTTGATCATAGTTATGTATCCCAGTCATAAATTGAGGGGGAGGTATAAGAATGACGAATCAATTTTATAACTTATTATGTATATTTCACAAATAAGTGTTAAGTGTTTACAAGTGGTTCAGATTCGGGAAAGCTTGTTTCGTGCAGGTTTTGGAAATATTGATCGAGGAAAAGTTAAAGAATTTTGGTAAGTTTATTAACTTTTCAGGTTTAAGACGAAGATCGTGGAAAAGATGAAATTTGGATGCCTACAGGTTTGGTACAGGTTTGGTCATTTTAAATTTTCATATTTCCAGGAAGTTCGTGGTAAATTTTGATCAATTATTCAGAAACTTTGACGAAAACTTGATTTTAAATTGTGCAGGAGGTAGTTACGACCTAGTAATTGCAAGAAGCAGAATACGACCTCGTATTGGTCGATTGGGCTTAAGGCAAATACGACCTTGTGTTGGGCCGGGTTGACCCAGACCCATTCGGGTCAAGTAGGTATATAATCCAATTTAACCTAATACGACCTCACAAATAAAAATCAATTTCAGAGCTTTACGACCCCGAATTTTAAGTTTGCTACCCCATTTTAGATTCGACATATACAATTAGATCGAGTGTTTTTCGAGCATATCATTGTTTTCCTCGTGAAATACTGAATCTAGGTATATAATCTAATCGTCCAGTAGGTAACCATGCAACAAGAAAGTCAAGAAAAAGGGTTTCGAAATTTTCGAATTAGGATTCCATATTTTCTTCAATTTTGATGTTTTCTGGGTAAAACTAAGGGTTGGGGTATGTTTATCGTTTGAATACGAATGTATAGAAACGATTTTTACAAGTTTTGGTTGGGTAAATCTTAAAATCGCGATGAAGAAGATGAACAGTGCGACGACCTCGCAATAGTGGGTTTGCTGGCCCAGATTTGCGACCTCGCATATGTCAATTTATTTTGACTTTGTTGACTTCTAGATTGCGAGGTGGATTTACGACCTGGACTAATACGATGCTAAATTGGAAATACGACCTCGTATTTAGAATTTAGTTGACCGTATTTTGACCTTGAAATACGACCTCGTACAGAGATACGACCTCGTATTTGACTTAACAGATTTTCAAAAGTTTATTTTTATAAATATTTGAAAATGGGTTAATTTTTGTGTTTAACTTAATTACAGGGTTAATTAAAGATTTTCAAAAGTTTATTGTAATAAATATTTGAAAATGAGTTAATTTTTATATTTAACTTAATTACAGGGTTAATTAAAGTTAATTTAACAGATTTTCAAAAGTTTATTGTAATAAATATTTGAAAATGAGTTAATCTTTATGTTTAACTTAATTACAGAGATAATTAATGTTAATTATTGACTAGATTACTGAGACAATCTTAGTTGCTTATGTTATGCTTATGAATCTTGATGTCTATTTGAGTAATTAATTGTTTGTTATTGATTACAGAAATGGCAAGAGAATTTGTATCAGGTCATAACTTTGTGATTAACTTGGACGAGAATCAAGATGGAACCGCATACTATCATGAGATGTTTGCATTCCTGAAGCGGTCAAGAATTCATCACATTCTTACTCATTCACCTGTGCTATATGAGTCATACCTGGTAAAGTTCTGGGAAAATGCAAAACAGAAAAGGACTGCTGCTCAGGAGATGATTGAGACAGTGGTTGCTGGCAAGACTATCACATTCTCAGCAAGTGATCTTATTGATATCTTGAGTTTAGGTACAGTAGATCAGGAAGGAGGAGATAATGGACCTACTACTTTCAGTAGAGAGGTTATTGTTGGAGGATTTACAAGGATGGGTTATGCTGATGATTTAATTGTGGGAACATTGAAGAAGCGGGAATTCTTTGGAAGGTGGAGATACTTAGCGCATGTATTGTTGGTTAGTTTGTGTAGCAGAAGAACCGGATGGGATACGCTTAATCAAGAATCTCAAGCTCAGATGGTTGGTCTGGTGTACAACAAACCGTACAGCTTTTCTAAGTATTTCTTCAATGAATTGAGGAAACAAACAACTGCCAGACTAGGGCATAGGTTTATGGTTTATCCTAGATTCGTTATGATGATTATTAACCATCATATTCCTAATCTACCAGCTACTCAGTCAATTCTGAAAGTGACATCTATTGTGAAAAGGGCATATGATGAGCTCAACAGTCGCTTTGATGGTGATCCAGGTGCTCAAGATGTACCCTTGTTCGGAGCTCTAGTGGATATTAACTTCAATCCACCTATAGCTGAAGAGTTTGCCAGATTCAGGACTGAGATTGAAAAAGAAGCAGAAGCACATGAAGATACTGTTGATCATGCTGCTAGTGCTTCTGAGAGTGCTTCAAAGAAAGTTTGATCAGATTCAGGTCTGAAAAGGATGAGAACAGCGTCTTCTAGGGAATCTGAGGTACCAGAAGCTGAAGAGGTGCCTGTTCCAAAGAAGAAAACTGTTATTAAGTTGAAAGTGAAAGAGAAAAGTGTTGCTAGTGGAGTTGATGAACCTGTGAAGACTCCAGAAGCATCAAAGAAAGTTCCTGAACAGAGGTCATTGATATAAACTGAAATGAGCTTAATCGAGGTTTAATGGAGGTTTTATGGTTAGTGTGTGTAAAGTGTGTTTTTGTGTGTGAAAGGGAGGTTGAAGATGATAGGGAGGAGAGAGAAAGTAATTAAGTCAAATGTGTGTGTTTATTATGAAAGGGTTAATTACAAATGACTTAGGAAGGAGTATTTATACTCTAATCACAATTATAACTAATACTCCTTCCACTATTGAATATTTACAATTTAACACCATATTTATATTTCTAACAAGCTCCCCCTTGGTGTTGAATTGTAAATGTTGCATCGTCTTCGGTCTTTAAATAAACATGATGAGCCCATTTGTTGAAAATCTTCAATGTTGATTGGACTTTGAAGCTTTCTCATTGTCTTCAACGTCTTGTATCAACCTTGACTTTGAATCTTCTCAACAAACAAATATTATTGACGATGACTTTCTAAGACTTGATCTTCTCTTGCAACTTTGAATACTTTGGAAGCATCTTTGAAATCTTTGTAGCTTTTGAGCTTTCACAACTTGAACTTTTGAATGTTGATTTTAACTTGATGTTGCTTGGAGAAGTAACTTGAATCTTTGAGTAGCATGCGGAAGCTTGGTTTTGACGTTGAATTCTTTGAATTCTTTTGGATGCGGAAGCTTGATTTAACTGTGAATTCTTTTGGCTTTGCGGAAGCTTGGTTTTGACTTTGAAATCTCTTGGCATTTCGGAAGCTTGGTTTTTGGAATGCGGAAATTTGAATTGACTTTAAAACTTCAATTCTTAATCTAACTTGTCTCTGAATCAATAAACATCTTGGAGCATTTGATTTTTTGATCAATTAACATTCGCTCCCCCTCAATCAAATAACTATCTCGGAGCAAATTATTCAATAACAAATCTTTAATCTCTTGCTCCCCCTCGAACAAACAATCATTTCGGAGCATATTTAACGAATCATGAGTTTACTCTTGCTCCCCCTCAAATGAACAATCTCTTCAAATAAAGAACAAACTTAACTATCCAACTTAATTTTCTTTGTAGCATCAACAAACGACAATCTCTATTCAATCTCAAACTTTTCTAATCATCAAACGATGGTCAATTTTCCTACAAATCTTTCAATTATCGACCATGTACTTCATCTTGAATATACTCGATCTCGAATCAATCCTTTAACTTTCTCAAAACAATCTCTCAACTTAGCACGATAATTATTCACTCTCTTCACCTAAACTAACGATCCTTTGAACATCCAAACACAACAATCATCCTCGAACAAATTCTACCAATCAAATTCTACCTATATCCTTGAACTCTATCTATCAATCATATAATCATTTCTCCCCTTTATGATGAAAATGTGAAACGGTTTCATCATACATAATGATTGATAGCATAAACGGTAGATGCCAACAAACAACAAGCACGCAAATTAACCCAACCCAATTCCCAATTCCCAATGAACCTATTGGTGAACTAGAATGTGAGGTTGCATTTTTGGAAAAAGATTTTAATAGGGTGTTTGTGTTGTTTGTGTTTGTGTGAAGAGAAATGAAATCCGGATAAAAATGATCCGTTAACACAACCAAAAATCAAAAGGATTAATGGTGTGGCCTAAAAATACGATTACTATTTTTAGGACTTCCCATTATCATTGAGAAATGCACAAAGCTTATCTCTAAATGGTTCGGTCTATGGCTTTTCAACCGATAGATTGCTTTAAAGAATGTAATTCATGGTCAGTGTCACAAAGGCGTTCAATAACCATGTCTTACTATCCTCAAAGACTTTTGGGAAAATAAATCCGAGGTCACATAGACTTCTCGTTTACTCAACAAATTCATAAAATGAAAATGTGAGACCTACGTTCAACGTTGGAAAAGATGTTAGCATTGGTAGGATTTCCATTCGATCATCGTGGAATATCAATAATATGATATCACTACGAATGTTCCGGCAATATCACAAAGATATGCGATGTCACAAAGACATATAAAGACTCATTGTGTCCTAATCAAATGAAATATATGTCAAGTACGCTCTAGACTCGATAAGTGATCAAATGAAGTCGGGGACCGGAGCAGAGTGTCTCCCTTTTTCAATATCAACGTCTTCCAAATGAAGAGTAGATAGAAATGTGAAAATCTCCATGAGAATAAAACAAACATTTGTTAAGAAATACTTGAGTGTTTAGGTAAAGATGTGCATTGCTTCACTGGGTCCATGAAGTCTTCTTCAATATCGAGAAATCAACAAATGAAATCCGATAGAAACGTGTTGACCCAGCTTTTTGAGAATTTTGGGGAGGGCTTTTATTTCTTTTAGCCCTTTCTCACATCATCTTTTTCACCGTAACCTCTCACTTTTCGACTACTCCCTCATGTCCTATTTGCACAAACATCATCACTCTCAAAGACCCTCACAATCTAAAATTGAGAATTTAACTCCGGGGTTAGATCCCATCGGCGATGACAAGATCATGGAGTTTTATGAGTGGCCTAAACTCTCATGTGCAAATCTAACACCGAACTTCTTTGAATTTGATCGAAAATGGTTTGAAAATCTTCCAAAGTGTTTTAAGATGGAAAATGAGTTTAAACACTTGTAAGTTTTGGTTTTATAAACAAACTCCCCCTAAATATATGCATGATATGAACAAAGTTTTTGCATATAAAGGGTGAGTAAAGAGTTTGAAAGTTGCTCACAAACATTAAAAATGAGACAACAAAGGCAGTACACAAAGGCGTTCGATGCCTTGCATCTCATCCTAATACTTTGTGAGTAACTAAAAGACAAAGTAAATAAAAAAATGATGAGAAGAGAAAATCTTTTTGGATTTTTCAAAAAAAGAAAATGAAAATCTTTTTGGATTTTTCTAAAAATGAAGAAATTACGAAAACGGTTTTAGAACGGGTTATACACTGAAGTGTGCATAAACCACTTTTCATCAAATCACTTGGAAATCACTTTTGGAACCCATTTGAGGTTGGGTCCAATGGTTTTTGAATTCTTGAAAGTCCAAATGTAAGTCTCATCGATTTAATGAATAGAGGTTGCATTCCACGGAGAACTAAAACCCGGTGGTTTAGTTGAAAAGAGTTTTTGTGGAAGCAACGGTGAAAAGTCATTTGATTTCTTTGAAAAGCTTCCAATCTTGAGAGATTGAGTTGGAAAATGATTTTTCGAAGCAAAATCATTCACTTTTTGCACAACTGCTTTTACAGGTTTTGGTGCAAGATCAAAAAGTTCCGAACAAGAATATGTGAATGATTTTGACTCAGTTGACTTATCTTTTGAAATCGGTTTCCATTTTGATTTTGTCAACTGAGATTTTGCTTGAGAAAGATGTTTAGAATTATCCTCGAAGGATAGAAAAGAGACAAAAGTAGTTGTTCCATCAAAATTTGGTTTCTTAGTGTACTTCTTACCCTTTTGCAAGGAGTAATTAGTAAACTGAGAGACTTTTCTTTCAAAAGGTTTTGAAGATTTACCCGTGTAAACCTTCTTTGGAACATCAGGATCAGTCTGAATAGAAGTTTCAACAGTCTCAACCTTATCACAATCAGTCTGCACAGAAGAATTCACAAACATAGGACAATTAGTTTGAGTACAAACATCAATCATGACTTTGGGAAGGTCAGACTTCACAGATTTGGTTTGTGTTTGCAATTCAATCTCAAGGTTAAAAATTTCCTTTGTCAAAGTTGTTTCTTTTGACTGAAATTGCAAACACTTGTCTTCAAGACACTTGATTTTAGCACAAAAAATGGATCTTTCTTTTTCAAGTGTGGTCTCAAAAATGGTGGACTTGTTTCGCAACTCATGGTTTAGCTCAGAAATCTTTTGTTGCCAAACAAGTTCGTTTGATTAGTTGTCCAAAACAATTTTATTGAACTCTTTGGAAGAATTGTTCAACTCATTTGTTAATTTGAAAATCTTTGATTGCAACTGATCATTTTCTCTTTGAAGACTTTCCATGTTGGACAAAATGAGATCATTTGCAGATTTGAGCTCTTTGTTTGCAGATTTGAGTTGGTCTATTTGAGACTCAAGACTTTCCATTAACAGTTTTTGCATATGGTTGTGCAACTCTTCGAGTTTATCAAAGTCGAACTCTTCGGTTGACATGTTGACTAAAACTTGATGACAGACTAATAAAAGAATAACCCAATTTAAAAAAATCTCAAATGACTATTCCAAGACAAAATTCAGTCCAACAAAAATTTTAACAAGCCCAACTAATATCTAGTACAAAATCTGGCCCAATCACACTGTTAGCCCAATTAAAAATATAAAGAAAAAAAAATCGAGCCCAATTTAAGAATTTTAGACCAATTAACAGCCAGACCAAATTGATTTAAAAAAAACGGACAGAACAAAAAAAAAATTTAGACCAATTATCTAAAGAAATTGATTGTACCACTCAATTTAAAAAAAATAAAAGGACCAGAAAAAAAATAACGTTAATCACCTTACACTAGAATTAAGAACCAAGAAATCATAAAACTCAAATTCATGCATGCACTCAAGGCACGCATGGACCAACACTCAAAATAAATTGACAACAATAAAAAAATAAAATGAAGTAACAATAAATAAAGTAAACCACGTGATGAACAACCATGACTAGACAAGTTGACAATTAAAATTGAAATTGATTACACAGCATGCGTGAACAGGCGTGTTATTTTCTCCTGACACACGTTTCCTCTTTACACGTTTTCTACATAAAAAAAAAACTTGAACTTAGACACACTTGTGTCTACATTCATAAGACTTTAACAACCTATTCCCAACAAAGTTATGAACTTTTTCTTTTTATATTAGTTGCACCCGTTTGTTTTTCTCTCAAAACGAATTCACATGATATACTTTGGAATTCAAAGTATATTGAGACAACCAATACACGCTTTCTGACGCAAAGACTTCCTCTTTCAAAGTAAATATTCACCAAATAAAAATCCTTTAAACAAACAAATAACTCTCCTTCAAACTCCAGAAAAAATAACTCTCCTTCAAACTCACGCTCTGTTTGATAAAAATCTGTTTCTCTTTGCTTAATATCAGCAGAATGAAACTGAAGCCAAGCACACACCCCACAACCAACAATAAAAAAAAAAAGAACAACACTCAACAGTCAACAAACAGTCAAGATTCAAGACTTGAATAACAAAAGTGCTATTTGCCTTGGATGCAGAGCTCAGTGCTCTGCAAATGGAGTGTTCAAAACAAATTTTCACAAATTTCACACCAACAAAGGTAAGTGATAAAAGTTGATTGCTCTGCAATTTTCACAATTTTTTTTTATTTGTTCTGTTTGCCGAGCTTATTGCTCTGCAAACAGTTGAAATGAGAAAAATTGGCTAATTGTACTATTTGCCGAGCTCAAAGCTCTGCAAATAGTTGAAATAAGAAAATTGGCCGAAAAATTTCTAAGTCTTGTTGAATGTTATGCCGAGCAATAAGCTCTGCAATAGGAAGAAGTAAGACATTTGCAGATTGTAAGGTTTGCCGAAATGAAGCTCTGCAAATGCGAGTTCGGTTTGGTTTGGGTGGTTTGGTTGAAAAAGATCTCTGCAAATTCGAGTTCGGGTGGACGGGTCGTGAGATAAGCTCGACAAACACGAGTACGAGAGATTGGTAATCTCTGCAAACACGATGTTCAACTTCTGGTCGTGAAATTAAGCTCTGCAAACACTAGTATTCATCTCCTGGTCGTAACTTTATCTCTGCAAACACGAGGTAACAACTTCTTGTCGAAATTATCTCGGCAAATGGTGTTTTGGGAGGTCGGTAAGCTCGGCAAATGGCTATTTCGTGGCTGGAAAAAATTCAACAACAACCACGGTGGCCGGAAAAACGGTTATTTGGCCGGAATCCTTCAAGATTCGATTACTTTCTCAATTCTACGAATTAGAACTTGTAACCACCACCAAAATACTCAGAAACACACCGTGAACAAATCCTTGCCAACAAATTTCAGATTTGAAGTTCGCCGGAAAACATGGAAACTCGCCGAAAATTCAATCTTGACGAATCGAAAAATTGAAAAGGTGAAAATGTTCAGAATTTGATCGCGAGAAAAACCTCGTGATTTTCAGCTTGATTCGATCAACAACGAAGTCAGAATTGAAGAGAGAAGTTATGAAAATATTATGTTGATTTTCTTCTTTTATGCCTTTTTATTTTCTTTTTCTTTTAATTAATGTAAAATTGTGAAATCAATGAATATTCAAAGTTCACGTGTCTGTTACTGTAGCTTATTCAGGAACACAAATGTTGACTTTTAGCTTTTGAAAATCAAAAGCGTGAATACTGAACAGAAATTTTGCAATTTTTGAAAGAAAATTCGATTATCCACACAAATTGATCTTATAATCCATTAATTCAACAAGAATCCACCTTGAAAATCAATTTAGTTTCACAAATTCACAGCAGAATCTGTAAAATGAACAGTAACAGAAAGTTAAGCACAAAATTAAGCTCAATTCTCGAAATTTTTGAACAAAATCAGTGACGAATATGATTGTGGATCGTTCAGCAACTCTGATTGTGCTCTGATACCAATTGATATAAACTGAAATGAGCTTAATCGAGGTTTAATGGAGGTTTTATGGTTAGTATGTGTAAAGTATGTTTTTGTGTGTTAAAGGGAGGTTGAAGATGATAGAGAGGAGAGAGAAAGTAATTAAGTCAAATGTGTGTGTTTATTATGAAAGGGTTAATTACAAATGACTTAGGAAGGAGTATTTATACTCTAATCACAATTATAACTAATACTCCTTCCACTATTGAATATTTACAATTTAACACTATATTTATATTTCTAACAGTCTAGGAGATCAGTTGAATCAAGTGCAGAGCCAGTGATATCAAGAAGATCTCAAAAGATGACTGTTAATCTTGAAAGGCCATCTACAACTCATAGAATGAGGGATTCAATGCCAAATCCAGCACCAAGAACTGAAGCCACTACACGTCAAGTTCCTATATTACCACCAGTGTTTGGTATGGCTGACATGAAAGGAAAGATGACGGTATTAGAGGCTAGAGTTAATGGTTTATTTGATGAGTTGGAAAAACAAAAGAAGAACCATGAGAAAGAGATGCAGAAAAAGCAGAAGGAAGTTGAGATGTTAAAGAAAGCACTTGATGATGAGAAGAAGAGTCATCAAGATTTTGTTAACACTCTCATGTCCAACTTTGACATGGTTCGTCGTGAAGCTACTAAAGCTGAGAGTTCGGCTACTGGAACAATTCGTAAAGTAGTTAGAGTAGCTGAACAAATGACTAAGATTGCTGATGTCATGCTGGACTGCGTGACGCAATCTGATTTAAATATGTTGATTGAGAAGTTTCTGGTTGAGAAGAAGTTATTACCAGATCTAGGCTGTAAAGGTGATGAGCTATCGGAGAAGAAAGACAATGATTCGAATCAAGACCCAGATGCAGCAAAGGATAAGGGTAATACTCATCGAGAAGAACTGACCAAGGCAATAGAGTCATTAACTGAGATTGCAACTGGTATGGCAGGGTTTTCTAACACAACCGAAACTGTGAGGGAAAAGGGAGAAATAATCTATGGTGATGAGAGCTGGATGGACATCGCAGAGATAGATGTGCCAGTTCCAGCTTCAAGGCTTGTGGATAAAGATGCTGAACGCAAAGGGTTTAGTATTGATGACTTTAGAGCTAAGCTTGATAGCATGGAAGCTCCAGTCACTGAAGAACCAATTGCTGAGAATCCTGAAATTCAACATACCTCTAGTGCTAACACTAAATCGGGATCGTGGTTACGTAGTAAGGCTGAGTATGAGGCTTTGCATAGACCTATCAAGTATAAAGACAAGATCCAGGGAGAAAAAGTTGAAGCCTATGCCACCACTGCATGCTCAAGAATCGTGAGTTTTCTTTGGGATAATGAGTTGAGACTTCTCGTTATCAGAAGAACAGATGGAGTGTAGTATTTGGAGATGAACACAGATGCAATCAACTCTCTTACAGATGTTGATTTTTGGTGTTTAGCTAGGCTAGAACTGATAAATCCTAGTGGTTATGAAGTGGCTGATCATGTTGCTAGGTCCATGGAAAAAGACATGAAGATCAAGGATCCTGCTCAAAGGAGATATCATCCACAGGAGGGCAAGATGGTCAAGGATAAATCAAAGATAGATCCGAAGACAAAGAAGCCCGTCGTTACTTTGAAGTATGAACCTGCCAAGTTTGCCAAAGAAGTGCCTTTGAAAAAGTTCAAGAAGGACTTATTGGATAATATGGTTGGGTGGTACTTTGATAGTAAGACATATGAAGCTGTAATGTATGCTGAACATTACTATGAGATTGTGAGGATTTACGAGCCTCTTCATCTAGTGAACTTCTGTAGGAAAGATCTGCTGAAGCTGAACAGTATTAATATTTGGTTTCCAAAATATTTTCAGGGTCCAGCGTTGCGATATAGGAATGCAGTGAGTTTGTGCTTGAAGATTGGCTTACACTCAGACTGTGATTTCTATAAGGCTGCAGATGATTCAGAGGAGGTTCAGAAGAAGAAGAAGGCTGATACACGAAAGCAGAAGAAGTAGATTGATGACAAAGACAAAGACAAAGACATTTATTTTAACGTCTAGAAGCTATTGCCAAGGGGGAGTCTGTAAGTGCACGTCTATGTCAATAGCAGTCTAGATTGTTTGGGCTTATATTATAGTATGTCTTTGTATTGTGATTGTCATTAATGAACTTAGTATTATGCATAGAATACTAGATTAAGTTTAAGTATTGAATGTATAATTAATCTGCTTAAGTGAAATGCAGACTCGTAATTGTAGGGTCAATTACGAGGCAAGCTATAGGAATACGACCCCGTATTTGTAGGGACAAATACGAGGCCAATCGTGTTTACGACCTCATAAATATGACGGGCTGGGCTTGGATTTGCGAGGCTAACTCGCTGAAAGTCCATTCGGGTGTTTCCTATAAATACCGAACCCTAACAGAGAAAATCTGTGAGGCAGCAGGTGATCTAGGGGCTTTGTTGTGAATCACCAAGTTATAGAGAGGGATTCCGCACCTCTTGATAACTGGAGCAGGCTATTAACGATCCGTACCAGGGGACTTACAGAGAAACTTGGAGTATGGGAGTTAGTTGATGTGCCTAGAGGTAAAGAACCGATTGGAACTCGTTGGGTATTTAAATACAAACGAGATGACAACGGGATTGTTACAAGAAATAAGGCACGTTTAGTATAGGGGTTTGCATAACGAGAAGGATATGACTATAACGAAACTTTTGCACCAGTTGCACGGATTGAAGCTATAAGGTTATTTTTGGCCTATGCAAGCTTCAAAGGTATAAAGGTGTATCAGTTAGACGTTAAGAGTGCCTTCTTGTATGGTGAAGTTAAAAAAGAAGTTTATGTTTACCAACCACCGGGGTTTGAAGATCCTAACTATCCAAGAAGAGCATATCGACTTGATAAGGCTCTTTATGGATTGCATCAAGCACCTAGAGTGTGGTATGAAAAGTTATCGACACATTTGTTGACAAATGGTTTTACAAGAGGTTCGATAGACAGCACCTTGTTTATCAAATGGCGGAAGCATGATTATTTGATTGTACAAGTTTATGTTGATGATATCATTTTTGGGTCATCTAACACTAAGATGTGCAAAGAATTTGAAATGAGCATGAAAAAGCAGTTTGAAATGAGTGCTCTGGGGAACTTCAATTCTTCCTTGGACTGCAAGTAGATCAAAGGAAAGATGGATTTTTCATTCACCAGTCTAAGTATGTCGATGACATCTTGGAGAGGTTTCAAATGCTAGAATCCAAGACATATGGTACTCCTATTCAACAGAATCATGGTTTAGGAGTTCTTGATCCTCAAGATGTGCTTGTAGATGCTACTTATTATCGTGCTATCATTGGCTCATTGATGTATCTGACAGCTTCGCGGCCAGATATTATGTTTGATGTTTGTCTCTGTGCTAGATTTCAAGCTAGTCCAAAAGAGTTGCATTTAACTGCAGCAAAGCGTATCCTACGTTATTTAAAGGGTAACCAAAGGCTTGGTCTATGGTATCCTTTGGGAGGAACGTTTTATTTTGTTGCATATACTGATTTGGACTTTGGCTATTGCAATAACGACAGCAAGTCTACAGCTGGAGGATGTCAGTTCTTAGGTGGCAGATTAGTATCGTGGCAGTGTAAGAAGCAGACATGTGTTGCTCAGTCTTCGTGTGAGGCAGAGTATATGGCTGCTGGTAGCTGTTGTTCCCAGGTATTGTGGATTCAGCAACAACTTCGTGACTACGGTATGGATTTTCTTGACACACCTATTAGAATAGACAATAAGTCAGCTATATACATTACTAATAACCATGTCATGCCTAAAGTCACCAAGCATATTGATATTAGACATCATTTCTTGCGTGATTGTGCCCAAAAGAAGTTAATTCACTTGGAAAAGGTTTTAACTGATGATAATCTAGCTGATTTGTAAAAGCTGATTCTTCTCAATGGTTTGAAGAATGCTGATTCATATTAGATCTCTCAAAGAACTATTTTTATGTCTTAGTCTGTGTCTGTAAATAGCTAGAGTCATAAAAGTACAAAAAGAGTATCTAGTTTAAGTTTGTATATCATTAGTGTCATAAAAACTATAAAAATTTGAAAAATGAGAAAACAACAAAAATAAATAAAAATGGAGATTTAAGTTGATGCAATCCAAGTCGATTAGAGGTGAGGATACTTTAGCTTTTAAGCCTACTTAATCGTAATATAACTACTTAGTTCAGTGATTACAATTTAGGATATATTGGTAGGCACAAAGTACCAAGGTTTCCTTCAATCTGAACTTAATTTATACAATGTTCTTGTGGGAAACATATTCAGATGTATGGCTGAGAATGCTTGCTTTTCAGAAATGATTAGATCTGGTCCTTAAATTCTATGAAAGATCTAGCATTTTTATAGGATTTATTCAATGTGTAGGCAAAAACCTCTACAAATCATGAGCATGAAAGTTAAATTTAGTTATAATGTGATATTGTTATTCTGTTTATGCAAATGAAATGAATGTAATTAAGGGGCTAATGTGGTCTTTGAGATTCGGACAAGTATGTCCTCGGGGTGTCTTTGTATACCCATCCTACCTAAAGCTTCCAACTTGGGATAGGTTGTCGGAAAGTTCGCTACACGGGTCTCATCGAAAATCACGGGTTCCCAAATATAAAAGAAATGCAAAAGCAAATAAATAAATTAAATCGCAAGATACTAAATTCAATTAAATTGTTTAAATCTTAAAAAGTGTCTCATGGTTTGTTCAAGGATGTTTTTGAATATATATTGAATATTTTTTATCTTAGTGCTTGTGTCGATTATGGAAGTATATCTGAATATGGGTCACATAAGTTTGCAAACTAAAATGTGGCATGAGTAACTTACTAGGTTAAATGGTGACTGTCCTTGGCTAAAGTAATACGAAAGTCTCACATAATAAAGAGGCTGGAAGTACCGAGTGTTTAAGAGGACAAACATACTGGTAATCGTTGTTGGGTCACTGTTCATAACTAATAATAAGAGAATTATTTCTCACCCGCAGGCTTATGTAATTGCTAATCTGATCTAATCAGCAGAAACTTAGAATTTCTTGTACATAAATAAAGTAGTTTAGATTTTATTTTTATTTTTATTTTTATTTTTATTTTATCTTTGTATTAAAGTTTTTTGTGTTTGTGTCAGTTTGTATAGTGTCAAACTAGTTCTTATTGCATGAGAGATTTGATAAGCATCTGATGATTCCATAGGAAGTTATATGATCCTTAGTGGATTATATAGGTCTTGTTGCTTCTAGTGTATGTGTTTAAAAGATGGATTTTCTAAATATAAACATAAGTTGTTTAAGATTAAAAAATGATTTGTGTTTTGAAAATTGAAAAGTCAAAATATGTTTTGAATGAGTTTCAATATATTTTTGAAATTTCAATTATGTATGGTTGATAAGTATGCTTGACAAAGATATACCTTGACTTAGATTTTGTTTGCTTGATAGGTTAAGATTTTGATTGTTTTGCATCCTTATGATTATTTGTTGATTTTGATGCATTGATGAAGTTTGTTAAGTGTGCAGGTTACAGATAATAAATTTCATTCTTTAGGAAAATGGCATCAAATGCAATGATCAGCCCTTAGAATTGTATTGCAACGGACAATAAGTCATGCATAGAATTGTAATAACTAGAACTTGGTGTGATAGGTTATATTGTGTAAAGTCAAGACCTCAACCTAAGACTTATTGTGATAGGTTGTTGGTATGATTATTTTGATAAATTTTATGCATTATACAATGAATTTGTTTCTTTGTAAGTTTGCATGTATTTTGGTTAAGCATCGTTGGAGAAATGATCGATTTTATGTGAAGATTATAATGTAAGATTAATTTGATACATTATTTTGATGACATGTTTGTACGGATGATTTATGGTAAGATTGCATTTTCGAGCAGATACAAGTTTCAGGTAACGGGTATTTACTGGTTTATGTTTTCTGGAAATTTTGTAATTTTTCTTTGATAATTTTCTGGAAAAATGGACAATTTGAAGTGTGCAGCTTGCGTGGATTTAATATTCGAATTCGTGCGTGCTGACGTCAGCAAGCTCGTGCTGACGTCAGTGTAAAGCCCACGAACTTAGTGTTCGGCCCGGCCCACGAGTTTGGTTATATAAATATGGGTTTTACTGTTACTAATTACATTTATTCGTAAATTAACCCTAAAAATTAACCACACGAAGTTCCCTCCTCGCGCGAACTATTCATCCGACCCTATTTCGATCGATTTCATTCTCTCTTTGTGATTTTATCCAGATTTGTTGGTATAATTCCATTCTAGGAAAGTTATTGATGTTTTAACTTCAAAAGTCATCGAATTTAAGCCGTTATAATGCACGATTTTTAAATCTTCTTCGCGTGAACAGTAACACGAATTGATTGGAATTTTAGATCTTTGATTTCTGATGATTTGGACTTTTGGACTTAGAATTAGATTAATTGGTGTTATAATACTTTAAATCTACTAAAAGTTCATATTAACATGAACCAAATCAAGATTAATTGAGATTTTTATGCCACGGTTACTATTCACACGAAGAACACGCTCCACACGAAGTGGCTCGTGTTCATCGATTCAAGTTTGTTTCTTGATTTCTGGGCATATAATTGATAAATACAAGTTCAAGATCATGATACAATGGCTTCAATCCGTTTTGATCATGATATGGAGATGTTTTTGATACGTTTTCTGGGTTCACGAAGGTCAGCTCGTGCTGACGTCACACGAAGAGGATTCTCCTCGTGCTGACGTCACCACGAAGCAATTCGTGACACTTAGAAAATTTTTAATTTTTATTTTTAACTTTTGTTTTTTTTTTCTTTTCATTTCTATTTGTTTTTGTGCGGGTATGGCTGCTGCTGCTCGTGTGTTCCTTAAGGAACATAATGCTGCTATTGATATCAGCATTACTCAGCAGGGATGTACACCAGAGTATCACGGTGTCATGCATTATCTGGCATGATCTCGCATTCGCTATGCTTTGACCGAGAATCCTCCGTTGGTCATAAGTCTTATTCGTCAGTTTTGGAACTCTGCTCGACCAGTGCAAGTGGGTGTTCATACTGCGATTCGCACTACTGTTGAGGGAAGGAATATTGAGTTCACTGCTGGAGACTTAAGGACTATTTTGGACTTAGGTGAGGTTGACATGGAGCAAGGTCCTACAGAGTTTGAAGAATCTTTTTGTGACGGTGCTCTTAGACGTATGGGTTATGTTGATGATATTACGCATCCATATCATAAGAACCGCATCAGAGGCAAATGAAGATTGCTTGCCTACTACCTATTGAGGTCCATTAGTGATCGGAGCTCAGGTCATGATCAGATGAATATACAGACTGCTTCTCAGCTAGTTGCTTTGGTGCTGAATAAGCCTTACAGCTTTTCTCAGTACATCTTTGATAGCTTTATCAGGCAGTTGAGATCATTTAGAAGCGACAAGAAGTTTTATTTGTTTCCAAGATTTGTGATGATTATCATTCGGCATAGGGCAGCTGAAGTACCTTTGATTGGTGATACGTTTAATCTGGGTAGGCTTACTCATAGAGTGTTTGATGATATGATGAGACACTTAAGAGGATAAGGTGTACCTCATGATGTTGACAATCCACCATTGTTTGGACATCTGATTAATCCTAACTATGTTGCCCCTAGACAAGGTTAGGAAGATGAAGAGCCGGTTGTTGCTGCTGCTGATGATGATAATGTTGAGGTTCAAGATAATCCTCAAGCAGAGCAAGAGAATCAGTTTGAGGGACTCAATGATGTTCCTTTGTTTACTGGAGATCTGGAGAATGATCCAGAAATGTGTGCTCTTGAGGAGGATTTGGATGATCCTGTAAATCTTGTGCCACCAGCTACTAGAGTTGCTACTTCTACTTCTGCTCCAGTTGGTGATGATGTTGGTCCTTCTGAACCACACATGGTTACTGTTAATGTTGATGATGGTTCAGATGCTGATGATGAAGCAGATAGGCCATTGTAGAGAAGACGTGGACAAGGGAAAGGGATTGATGCTGTTGAAAGATTACAAGTTCTTCAGCGTACTCAGTCAGAGATTGATAGAGAGTTTGCTGAGTATAATGCTTCTATGGAGAGATCTCATGCAGGTGATGCTTCATCAGTTGCTGCTCTAAGAGCTTCTATTACTGAAGTTCCTGTTTCGGTGTATGCTACTTCTGCTTCTCCTGGTCCTTCTGTTGGTGATAAGAGGCTGAGATCCAAGTTTACTATACGTTTAGATGGTTCTCATGCTAGAATTGTCACTGAGGCTACGGCTGTTACGATTCCTACTGCTCCTCTAAGTCCCAACTTAATAGATGGTACTAACTGAAGACACCTCTATGTCAATGGTGAGTTAACTTTGCAATATGTACACTGTATCTGGAGATGACCAGCTGCAGTGTACAGTACACCAGGTTCTAGATGTATTGCTTATTAAGGTGACAATAAGTAAAAACAATGCAATAATATAAATACTTGTAAAGTAGATTGGTGAGACAATATGTATTTTTTAAGTGTAATTTATTTATTGATATTAAACAAATTACAAGGTTGTTGCGGAACCAAGATAATACACAAGTGTAAATATCCTAACAACCTATGAAATAC
This sequence comes from Erigeron breviscapus, assembly GCA_034093135.1. Classification (NCBI taxonomy): domain Eukaryota; kingdom Viridiplantae; phylum Streptophyta; class Magnoliopsida; order Asterales; family Asteraceae; genus Erigeron; species Erigeron breviscapus. Next base: position 111,665,511 of record CM067172.1, read on the forward strand.
AATTGATCTAATACTTGGAAATTCTCCTTAACAATCGAAACACTTAAAGTTGTGAAATGTTCCTTTTTGCGATTGAGAGAATGTTGCACAAGTTCACCAAGAAAATTGCAGGCTTGCAAAGTTGTTTTCTAGCTTGTGCAACGACTTGTATTTATAGACAAAGTTGGTCTTGGGGACACAACTTTGTTGTATAAAATATAGTTGAGAGTATGTAAGGAGTTATATTTAATTCCTTGTAATACTCGATAAAGTAATGGTAAGACCCTTACTTTATTCTATCAACACTTGGCACTTTGTATTATATATATGGATAAATGCTTTTATCCGTATACAAATACATAAGACAAAAGGTCTTCCTCGAGATCAATGTAGAGCTTTGTAAGTGCGTCTACACTGATGGTCTCCAGTTCTTGATCTGGTCAGAATGACAACTGGGCTTCGCTGCCATTGTCATTTTCTTTCTTCCACTTGTTGTCTTCGACTTCAACTGGAATGCCTTCAGATGTATTGGTCAGATCCCATCTGGAGGAAGTCTTCAGTTGCGTTAACTGTACGGTGCAACTGGACTTCTATATTTCTGGACATTTTCTTCAGGTCTCCAGATGCAACTGGAGACTGGCCAGTTTCAGTGAAACTGGTCCTAACAAATTCCCCCTAAATGTCCTGAAATATTGCCAAGTCTTTTCGAACTTGTTTCTATACAAGTATTAGTTCGAAAGACTTGTGTTGAATAAATCTATGTAGTTTTCCAAGGCATTTTTATAGATCAATAAATGCCTTGGTATTTTTCTTTGAGTTTGTTAGATTTATTCTATCATCTATCCTGTTGTTACAATCTGGCAACTTCATTTATACATAATGAAATTTACAAGAGTTACAAGAATTATAAACAAAAGTACAAGAAGATAACTAGAGGAAAACTTATACAGATGGCCCTTCGCCAGTTTTCCTCCTTTTGGCAGCTGTAGAGATGGGTTGATTATCTTCAGGATCAAGGTTCAGCCTTTCTTCAACATTTTCTTTGAACTTGATCAGTTGTTGCAAGACATAAATCCAACCCCTTTCTACCTTGTTCTTCTGTTGCCTGGCCTCCAACAGATTCAACATTTCAACATGTTCAGCATGGCCATACTGGTGAACATCAGGATTCTCAGTCTGGTGCATTGGTCCATTGAAGTACTAAACCCCAACAATGAAGTGTTGTGTTCCAGGCCTGATCGATACTTTCACGTTGATGATCTTGCCTAGATTATATCTTCGCTGCATAAGTTCACTTAAAAATGCCCTAGCTTCAAATTCATTTGCCAGTTGAATCTGGCCAGTGCTCAGTTTTTGCATAGCAACTCTAACATCTTCAGTTGATGGTTCATTGGGTTGCACCCAAGTCCTTAGATCTGCATCTCTGTGCAGTCGTTTTGTCTTTCCTTTGAACTTGGGTGGATTTAGTACTCTTCTGACCACACCTTGAACATTCTCTATTCTTTTCTGAATCCCCTCGGCTCGAATTTCTTTTGCCCTCTCCACTGACACATTAATATTCTTGGCATCATGCTCAGTTGCATCAGGGTAGAATTTGTCTAATTCAATATCAAGCATTTCCTTTACCATGCCCACTATCCTATGATCATTCTTAACCTTTAGATATTGATCCAGTGGAATGCCCAACAGACTAGCGTCACTGGCATCAAGTATCTTCATCCTCTACAGTTGACCTCTGGCAACTAATTGGTTAGCTTATTTTTGTTTCTTCCTTTCTTTAATAGCATCACCAATTCTTGCCAGTCATCTGCTTTCAGTTTCAGTTACTGGAGGAAGCTTATCGACATTGCCAGTTTCTAGCACATTGGCATCAGTACCAGTTGCTTTTCCTTGTGTATCAGTGGCCAGCATAATTTCCTTGCCCTAGTCAACGTTCCCCCTATCACCAACATCCTCAAACTGTTCAATAACTTGCTGGTTATCATCAGAACCAACAACCTGCCTTTCAACCAGAGCTCTTGCACTGACTGGACCTGGCAATCTGGGTGGTGCAATGATAGGCCTTTCCCCCCTGGCAGCATCTAGACCTGCACGAACAGCTGCCCAGTCTTCATTACTGGAGGGCAAATGGGCTAGAGGCTACCACGTTTGCATATCCTTGGACTCTTTAAAAATAGTGCAAAGCATTCTTAAGGACCTCCACAAGTGGTTAATCTCCCTGGACTGGGTCAGAACATTTGCAGCAATTTGTTCCTGGCCAGTTTTCAAGTCTTTCAAAGTCTTTGAATCTTCATCGAGACCTTTAACCACTTGTTCCTTTACTTCAGCATCCTTCTTCTTTAAGTTTTCTACTTCAGTGATCAGTTTGTTTATTGATGTTGTGTGAGAAGATAACTGGGTGTTCACTGCATTCACTGCACCCCTCAACTGGCTGATTTAAAGTGTTACTGGAGCTAAATCAACCTGAGGAGGGGGTATCTTGTCAATCTCAGACATTACCCTTTTAACCAGTTCTTCTTCTCTGGCAGTCAACATGTCATTAATCTTCTGACCAACTGAAGTGGCCATCTATTTCCCAAGCTCAACCATATTAAGGCCAGGTCGATTGAACAGTTCCTTGACTTGCCTTTCAAGTCAACCTCTGAAGATCGTACAGTTGTACCCAGCAGGTTAGAGATAGATGTAGAGACATTCGTCTGAGTAAGGTTGAAAGCTTCTTTTAATGAAGCTGACAAGGTGTTGCAGCTTCCAACCAACTCGTTGAGCTTTTGAAATACTAAGTCCTCATTGGCAGTGAACTTATTAATCCCCAGATCAACAACCTTTTGATTTGTGAGAGAGTCTTTGTTGAATCTTGGAGAGGGACGTGGTACTTTTGTCAATTGCCTTCTGAATATCCTCCACCTAGGTAAGAAGGTTTCGGATATCGGCTTGAAATGAGGCAAACTGACTGTCCAGTGACGGAGGGGAAGGTTTCACTGGACCTGCAATAGATGCTACTGGAGCAACTGGAGGAGGTAAATGGAAGGAAACCTCCCCAGTAGACATCAAAGTAGATGAGGGAATAGAAGAAGTGGGTGTGAAAGAAGGAATGGAGATATCAATTTGTTGGACATGCTGAGGATGCTTAGGTGTGTCCAACGGCGGCGGTGGTGGCATGTCCCTATTTCTAGGAACAAAAAGAGTTTGCATAATTGATGGTGGTCTTTGTTGGGGAATATTAGTGAGCGTATCTATAGAGGAAACTGAAACATGTGGATCTGGGGTGAGATAAGAGATGAAGGGACTTGATCTTGTACAGAAGCATCAAGTATCTCTGTATCTGAAGTGGTTTCTCCAGAGTCCGAAGACTCTAGATGGAATTCATCAACATTCATGCCCAGATTCATGAATGACTAAGATAGCTGAACTTGTGGTTCAGTCTCCAGATGACCTTCTCCAGGTTCCTGGAAGGTTTCATCTGTTGAAGGATCAGTTACCATAGCAACATCACCAGGGACAAAGGTCACTTGGGTTGCCTCAGTTACAGTTGCTCTATCCACAACCATAGCATCATCGACCGTAGAGTTTGTGTAACAACCCTACTTTTTTAAATATTATATATGAGCTAGTTATGTTGCCGTTGATCTCGCAAGCCATAGTTATACTTAAAGCTAGTAGATAATGCCCCTAAGCTAGCAATCTAAAGCTATTGTTCAATACTAAATGTGAATTTTAAAGTACCATCGAACAAAAATTTATTTATGATCAATCGGATTATCTAAATAATAATGTAAGTCTCACAAGTTGAGATAACCATCAAAAATCCTTACGAAGGTCCAACAATTTGATCATTTAGCTAATTAAAGTAAATTCGGTCACAAAAATAAAATCTCTATTTCAAAATATGTTATAAGTTCTTATGCGCATAAAAGCGTTTAAATCATAATAAGTATATACATATACATACATATATGCTTAAAATAAATACAAGTTTATAATCAAAGGCATATGTAACATATTAGAAACACAAAAATGTATACATACAAGCATATATACATGATATATATACATATATACACATGCTAGAATAAACATTAACTTATAACTACAAACTAATACAATTTACCTTACAATACATACACAAATACTTATACACATACACCTAACATATATACACCTTATATACACAAATAATACACAAAAAAAAAAAGAGTAAACCCTTCCTTTTCCCCCCATAAGGCCGGCCCCCCCTTCCCCCCATTTCACACTCCACACTTCATTTCAAACCCACTTTTCTCTCTTGGAACTCACCACTCCAACACACACTCTTCACTCTTTTCACACACTCTTCTCTTCTCTCAAAAAACTCTCTCTTCTCCCTCCTTCTCTTCTTCATTTCGGCCAAGACAAGAACAAGAACAAGGCAAGCTTAAATCAACATAAACATATATTAATAATAAGGGTTTTAAGTTAGATTAATAAAGGGTTAATACAAGCAAGGTTCAAGGGTTGTTTGAGGCTTAGATTTAGGGTTATTTGAGGGTTCAAGGGCCACGAAAATCTGCCCAAAATCTTCACCCAAAACCAAGTTCAAGAGGGTATAATCTTCATCCTTTTTACTAGATCTAATCTTGTTTTGTTTATATTCAAAGGTTTTATCAAAAACTCATACTTTCTTCTTGTTTTCTTTGTAATATACACTTAATGAGGGCAAAGTTGATAGGATCTTTCTTTCCATGCTCATGCATGTCGAATCTAATAAGAAAGATCCAAGGATTCAACAAGTTTAAGACCCAAAAGTGTGGTTATAGATTCGTAGCTTTTAAAGTGACTTTCTTGTTGATAGATCTATATGTTTTTGTATATTTTTGAAGAGTATATTCTGAGATTTTTCATATAAAAGATGTTTTTGTATTGTTGAAAGTTAGATCTATAAAAGTTGATAGTAAAAAGTGTTGATTCGAATGCATATATGCTAGATTTAAGAAAGTTGGATCTTTTGTTGGATTATGAGATGGATATGGACTTGTTATAAGTGAAAAATATGTTAATATGAATGTTAATATTCTGGAAAAATTGGTAAAATATCAAAGGTATAAAGATTGAATCAAAGTATGTTAAAATAAGCTAGAAATCACAAACCGAAAACACGCAAAAATGCATTTTGAGCACACACATGCACCATAATCTTATGACCAAGAAAATATGATAAACCTACTGGAAAAATGTTGAAATGAAAGCACAAAACTCAGATCTATTGGTCCATGACAACAATAAGCTCAAAAATCACCTTTTCGGGTCAAATAATCACTAACCGAAAGCACTAAATTGCACATATCACACTACCACCACTCTCACGATTTTGGACACCAAAATATGATGAACTTTCTGGAAATAATGAAACAAGAATGAAAATCCATTTTGAAGCACTTTAATTGCTCAAGAAATGAGGCTAAAATCACTATTTTGGTAAACGATTTTTAATCATAAAACCCTCAAAATGAGCAAGACACAAGAGAGGTTGAATTGATATGATTTTGTATGGATAAAAGTTGCCTAAAAGGCCTGAGATTTTTGGCCAAAATGTTTAGTGGTGATTTCTATGAATTTTCATGAATTATTGAATTTAAATAGTAATTAAAAGACATAAAAATCCATAAATAAATTATGTAAATCAAGAATGAAGTTAAATCAACTTAACCATTGGTAAAAATAATTAAAACCTACTGGGGAAAAATAGTCAAAAGACAAGAGACATGTGTTACATAATTTTAAGATAAATAATTAAGTAAAAACAATTAATTAAATATTATTATTAAAATAAATGGAAAATACACAAATAAAAGTATAAATCATGAAATTATAAATTTAGAAGCTTATATATCAGAAGATAATTCAAATGAAATCATTCATAATTTATAAAGACAATTATGACACTTAAAAGTATTTTAAGGATTTATTTAGCAAATAAATCAATAAAGTGAATAAATAAATAATTAAATATTATTAAATTAAATATATATTTACAAATCAGAAAATATACATAAAATATTTATATTATAAGACCACTAATGTCAAATATTATTACCAAGCAAAGTGTGCAATGGAAATCATATAAATCCAAGCCAAACTACCGAAATTCCAATAAACGTACAAAAACGTATAATGAGGAAACCACTCTTACCACCAAATCTCTTATACCCAAACAATGAGAACATCATAATGCACTTAAATTCCATAACCTAATAACAACCAAAGATGGGCAAGTCTACTAGTATACATCTCATGATCTAGCTCACTAGTTCATGTCACGCGAACTTACGCCGCGATTATATACGTTATGGTTTAGGCTTGCTTGAGGCGCAACAAATCTAAACGGAGGAATCATGTTTGATCAGCCCCTATTCACTCTCTAATCAAGTGAGTCATAGCCCCCTTCCAAACTCTTTTATATGTTTTACTTGCGGGGTGAAAAGCATGATTAATTAAAATGACTTTCTCTTATGAAATGATTCTTTGAAATAATGATAATGATATGGGAATTATATTGTATGTTCAATGTGTTATATGTTATATGATGAGCTTGAGTACTGTCAAACGGTGGTCCCCTGTACACTACTATTAACTCATTTGAGGCCTGTAGTTAGAGGGTTGCGCAACTAGGACTTGTCCCCTCATCCACTATTATAGGTAACGGTGGGATGTTTGGTCTGCCTTGGTGGCCACCTTCATCGCCAGTCTGGCCTCGCGGTGCTCTAACTACTATATATTTATGGGCGTCTCCATGGCACGACCCTTGGTTATCTTTATGCACGTGATTGACAGCATGTGTTTATCATTATCTTATCATTTGGGACATTATATATTGATTATTGGGACATAACCGGTCTTAGTAGTGGCTTAAGAACAATCTCATCGAATTATGTCATGGTAGTCTTACCATTGACCCAGAGGTATTGATATTATATTATGGATGGAAATTATTGATTGAACATACGGTTTGGGTGTGGACAGTATGATGAAATTCTTGGAAATTTATGACTTATTCCTTACTGAATTGGATTAAATATATGTGTGTTGTTAGCATAATCCTATGAACTCACTCAACTCTCGTAGTTGACACTTTTTCTCATGCTTTTCAGGTCTAGGGCAATAAGTTAGCTTTTGGACCGCTTCATGGATGATGTGTTTACTTGTTGTATGTGGACTAGTAACGCAAACATTTGATCTTTTGGTTATGGATTTGATTATGTAATGATTATTAAACGTCAACTTGAACTTGTTACCTTTTTAATTTGAATGGCATTTGAAACTTTATGTTGATGTTTATTACTTAAATCTTTTGTACCATGTCGTTCTGTGGCATCTCGTGTTTCCGCTATAGTCGGGGTGTTACAGTTTGGAACCTCAGTCACCAGCTGTGACTGGCCAGAGACTTCGTCAGTTCGTGCAACAAGAGTGTCAGAAATTTGGCCCTGCAAGTTTTGTGCTGACACGGACTCTACTCTAGGTTTGGGTTAGCCCAGTATTATCTTCACCACCCTCTCCTACAGAAGTTTCGAGGGTGGTTGCTTGCGGTTAATCTCTTTGACTTTCTCCAGGTCCCTGTTGGGAGGAACCAGGAGGGCTGGTTGGGGCACTAGTGTCAATGGCAAGTTCCGACAAATTCCTAAGACGACGTCGTGACCTGGTTGCCTTTGGAACACCCTGGAGACCTGTTGGGAAACAGGTCTCCAGTGAAAGGTTGAGGGACTGACACACTGGAACTGGAGGGGTTAAACTGTTGCAAGGGTACTGCATCAGTTATGATTCTAGTAGACAAACCGGTGGGTCCCTCATTGTTTTGAGGCCCGCCCAGTTGTCTTTCCGACTCACCTTGGACTGGTTCATCGGTTTTACAGAATGCCAGCAACATTCTCTGAGGAATCTGGACCTCCCTAGGTTCAGATGCAAGGGAGTCCAGATTTCTCAACATCTCTGGGACAGTGTACAAAGATTGTGTATTGTTATATTCTTCACTGCCCAGAAGATGAAGGAAACAGAGTGATAAATACCTGGAAAAGGGGATGCATGGTCCCCTGGTGCCCTTCAATTTTTGTACCAGGATTATGAATAAAATGTCAGCAAAATCCACTCTGAGTCCATTCCACAAGCAGTAAGCCATCTCTGCTTATGTGGAGTTGATCTGGTCCAATCCACCAGAACTCCCACCCACACTTTCAACCAGGTGAATGAAGAAGTACCTCCAGGATGGTAAGAGGCCCTTCATCGTCATTGCAACTGTTGTCTTTAATACCCCTTTTTCCAAACACTCCTTATTCCCCATATCAAGGAGTACTTGGCGAAAATTTATATTTCGGGATATTACAACTGGAGACTCACCCTGTCTCGAGTAGTTGAGGTGTAGGGCATCCCTCAACGTTTCAACTGTCATGGTACACTCGACTGATCCATCTTTAAGAGTGAAAGAGATAGATGAACAATCTTCGGATAGTTGAGCGGTGTACCAAAACTCACATAAGTAATCGTGATACATCTTGCGTGGGTTTAGAGAAAAACACTCACCGATAGGAGAGTCCCGAAGGAATCTCTGAATCTTTCCGATGAGTGTATCAGGGGTTTGAAACCCTTGCAAACTTGCCATGGGATTATTCGGATTTAATTTAATTAAAGTAGAATTTGGAGGGGCAACATCGGCACGTTTGACATTGGGAGATGGAGTGTATGGGACTGTAAGCAAATTTACATCCCTACTTCTTGAAGATTTAGGAGCCATTTGTGAGAGATTAGAAAATGAAACTGAGAATTTGGGGATTAGGGTTCTTTATTTATGAAGCAGAGAGATGAAGGAAGCAATTGTTGATGATTGGAATTGAATGAAAGAATGTGAAAAGGAAGTAAATGTATTTCGGAGTAATTGAGGGTATTTATAGGAAAAACTTGTGATCTCAATGAGATAACCAATAATATTTTATTGTCAAAAATCATTTTTAAGATATTTACAAAAATGTCCTTAACACGTCATATGATGGTTGCCAAGTGGACCAAACACTCGAGTACCATCATGTGTTGCAAATATTGACCAAGTATTCTTACCGTTATGAAAATCTGGTTGACCGCCAGTTTGAAGACAAGACTGAACCTGGACACTAGAGGATTAGTCCAGTGCCAGTTTCCAACTTGAGGGTTTTCCAGTTGCAATTTTTGAATAAAAGAGTTTTAATAGGAAATTCAACTGGAAAGTTCTTCAGTTACCATTTTCAAATAAAAAGAATTTTAATAAGAAAATTATTTTAAGTCTTTCCCCCCAAAATGGTGATCCAGTAATCAATTACTGCCAGAATAGTATCACAAAGGCGTTCGATAGCCTGGCGAGCAAAGATTAACTGGACCTTCTCAACTGGAGAACTTCATCAGTGTCACTGACGCGTTCAATAACAAAGAAAGCTCCAGTTAAGGGTTTAGCATTCCCAGTTCGCTGATGAGATGTTTAAAAGTTTTCTCATCAAGAGGTTTTATAAAGACATTAGCTAACTGTTTGTCAGTGGGGATGAAATGAATTTCAATGTCTCCTTTCATAACATGATCACGAATGAAATGATACTTGATATCAATGTGCTTTATCTTGGAGTGCATCACTGGGTTGTGAGATATAGCAATTGCACTGGTGTTGTCACAAAAGATTGGGGTCCTTGTATATTTTTGACCATAATCTAGTAACTGGTTTTTGATCCAGAGAATCTGGGCACAACAACTGGTCGCAGAAATGTACTCTGCCTCAGCAGTGGACATAGAGACCGACGTCTGCTACTTACTGGTCCAACTTACTAGTTTTCTTCCAAGGAAATGACAACCACCAGTTGTTAATTTTCTATCTATCTTACAACCTGCATAATCTGAGTCTGAATAACCCATTAGATCTAACCCTGAGCCTTTGGGATACCAAAGACCAAGGCTAGGACACCCTTTCAGGTATCTGAAGATGCGCTTAACAGCAAGCAAGTGTGATTCTTTTGGGTTAGCCTGAAATCTGGCACATAGACATGTTGCAAACATTATATCTGGTCGACTGGACGTTAAATACATCAGTGAACCAACCATACCACGATAGTCAGTGGTGTTCATTGGTTTACCAGTTGGGTCAGAGTCCAAATTTAATGGTGCTGCAATAGGTGTGTTTTTAGAAGGGATTGAATCATATTTGTATTTTCTTAACAAATCTCTGACATATTTTTCTTAATTTATGAAAATTCCATTTTCAGTTTGTTTAATCTGAAGACCCAAGAAAACTGTTAATTCACCCATTAAACTCATTTCATACTCAGATGACATGATATTAGAAAATTTTTCACACATTGCATCATCAGTTGAACCAAATATAATGTCATCAACATAAATTTGTACCAATAAGATATTACCTTTTTCTTTCAAGATAAATAAGGTATTATCTATTGCACCTCTTTGAAAGTCATTTTTGAGAAGATGTTTGGTTAAAGTGTCATACCAGGCTGTTGGGGCTTGTCGTAGACCATACAATGCCTTGTTCAATCTATATACCCAGTGAGGATGCTTCTCATTAATAAATCCTAGTGTCTGTTTAACATACACCTCTTCTTCCAGTGTTCCATTCAGGAACGCACTTTTGACATCCATCTGGAAGACCTTGAACTGCAGATGTGCTGCATAAGCCAAAAATAATCTGATGGCTTCAAGTCTTGCAGCTGGAGCAAAAGTCTCATCAATGTCAACGCCCTCTGCCTGACAATAACCCTTTGCAACTAATCTGGTCTTGTTTCTTACAACATTGCCATCTTCATCCATCTTATTTCGGTAGACCCATCTTGTACCATCTTTCTTTAACCCTGGTGGGCAAGGAAAAAGTTCCCAAACATTATTCCTTTCAAACTGGATAAGCTCTTCTTGCATAGCCTCTACCCAGCTTGGGTCTTCCATAGCCTCGTCAATCTTCTTCGGTTCAATCAGTGATTAGAAGGTGACGTTTAAGCATTGCTCACTGGTGGCTCTTCTAGTCTGAACCCCACTGTTTGGATCTCCAACAATCTGTTCAATTGGATGTGCTGCAGTCCATTTAGTGTATTAACTAGGCTGGTGAACTACAATATCAGTGCAAGTCACCTGGTGATCCTCTTCAGCTGCAACTGGAGGAGGATCAGCCCAGACTACTTTAATGTCCTCATCAGAGTCTATGAGGTCATGATTGGCATCATGAAATTCTTCAGTAAAAGGTATTTCTTGAAGAACTAGAGAAGTAGGAGTTTAAACTGGTGCTGATATTGGAGTGGCACGAACATCAGATCCAATCACCAGTTTCTGTTGTAAATTGAAACTGATGGAGGAATAAAATGGAGTGTCACTGGTGGTGCTCTTTTTCTTAACTGGTTCCCGTTTCTTGTGACTGGAAACATCAACTGATGAAGTAACTGACTGATGAACTTGGTCAGTTTCACCAAAGTTTATTGGAACAACTGGAGAGATATCAAGATTTGGTCTCTTATTGATTGCATCAGTAGATTCATCAAATGTGACATGAATTGTCTCATGAACCTTTTGGAGTCTATAATTATAAACCCTAAAGGCTTTTCGAATATCTGAATAGCCTAAAAATACTCCTTCATCAGCTTTTGCATCAAACTTTCCAAGCTGACTGGAATCATTTAGAATAAAAACTGGACAACCAAATACATGGAAATATCCAATATTTGGTTTTCGATTCCTGAGTACTTCATAAGCAGTCTTCTTGTGTCTCTTGATGTAGACTGACCGGTTTTGGGTATGACAAGCTGTTGCCACTGCTTCTGCCCAAAAACTGGTGGGAAGACCTGATTAACATAGCATGCTTCTGGCTGCTTCTATAAGTGTGCGATTCTTTCTTTCCACAACTCCATTTTGCTCTGGAGAATGTGCTGATGAGAAGTTTTGAGAAATGCCAGTGTCATTACAAAATGATTCAAGTACTTTATTTTGAAATTCAGTACCATTATCACTTCGCAACTAACCAACTTTTCGACTATACTTGAGTTCAATTCTTTTAATGAGAGAGATGATTTCAGTAGGTGCATCACTTTTGGATCTGAGGAATACCACCCAACAGTATCTGGTGAATTCATCAACCACAACTAGAGTGTACTTCTTTCCAGCTCTAGTTTGAACATTCACTGGACCAAAAAGATCCATATGAAGCATGTGAAGGGGTTCAGTGATGCTAAAGTTTTGTCTTTTTTTAAAACTGGCTCTTTTCTTCTTGCCCATCTCACACGCTGGACATGGCTAATCTTTATTAAAAGATATTTGAGGTATCCCATCCACCAATTGTTTGCGAGACAACTTATTAATATTTTTGAAATTAAGATGGGATAATCTTTTGTGCCATAACCAGTTGGTCTCCTCATTTGCCTTGGTATAGAAGCATTGCTCTTTTGGAGTTGGTTACATATCCTTGACATACACATTTCCTTTTCTTGGTGCAATCATCACCACTTTCCAATCCTTGTTAAATATGGTGCCTTGAGCAATATCGAACAAAACACTGTAGCCATCATCACAGAGTTGGCTGACACTGATCAGGTTGTATTTCAAACCATTCACAAATGCAACTCCTTTGAATTCGACTTGTCCATTATTAAGCACACCATATCCTTCAGTCTTTCCATTCTGATCATTACCAAACGTCACTGCCGGTCCATCTTGGACAGTGAACTCTTCCAGCAGGGGCTTACATCCGGTCATTGTCCATCCAGCTACGCTGTCTAGATACCAGGTGTTCTTTTTATGATCGCCCTGCACACCCACAAAAATCATTAGTTATTTTTGTGAACCCATATTTTCTTGATGGGTTCAGTGGACTTCACTTCATAAGTCCCAGTTGATTATTGTGGTGTTAATCTGGATGCTACATCTGGAGCCTTTTCAACAGCTTCAGGTGTAGGAGTAAAAACGATTGGTATTTGATACTTGTTTACCTTCTTCCTTTCAAATTTTGTTCCAGATGGAACATTCTTTTGTTTTGGTTTAGAAGGTGGTTTGACATTTTGTTTAACAACTGGAGGAGATGAATCTCCCTCCAAATTTTTAATTCTGGCAATGCAACTCTGAACATGTCTAGACAAAAGTTGGAGTTGACTGTCTAGTTTTAACAAAAAATCATTTTCAACAGGCAGCTGAACCTTGGACTTTGGTTCAAATGGAGACTTAGTCCTTTGAGTCTTGGGCTCTTTAGACTTTTGAGGTAAAGGCTTGTCACCAGTTTCCTTTTTAACTGGAGCTTTAGCCTGTTCAGCTCCAGATTTGACCTCAGTGGGGGTGGTCTCATCAGGCTCAGTCTTGGGTTGATCATATGGAGTTTCAACCCTAAGAGTTGGAGGCAATGCATGAAGATCGGGTATGAGAGCTGCCATGTCCAGATCTCCAGATTTCTATGCATTTTTCTGGGCATCAATTGTTTTTGAAAATGCATCATAATTCTTTCCAGATGCCTTTACCCACGACTTGATAATCATTTGTTCCTTTTCAAGATCAGATTTTAATTTTTGATTTTCAAGTTCTAGATCCTCATTTTTTAAAACTGACTTCTTGAGAGCCAACTGGACACTTTGTAAATCACTCATTTGAGGTTTTAAATTGTTCAGTTCAGTTAAAACCATTTCCAGATATCTTTCACAATCAGTTCTAATAGTTTCAACAAACAATAAATCACCATTTAATGATTCAGCAATGTCCAGTTTCAGTTCTGGATCAAGCTGGCTGTTATAATCACTGACCTTTTTCAGAATGATATCCACCCATCTACCAGATACGACATCATCTTTCACCACATGTTGCTGTTCTTCCAAAGCCATGAAACACATATCCCTTATCTCCTCATCATCATCAGATGAGTCATCAGAGAGTTCCCATTTCCCTTCAGTCTTTGCCATCATGCACTTGTTCTTTTCATTTTCCATGGACAAGAGGGCAATCTGGGCCTTGAGCTTCTTATATTTATCTTTATATCTATCATCAGGCCAATTGTAATTTGGGACAGGGGGACCAGTTTGGTTGTTTATCTGACTAGATCTGCATTCCTTCATAAAATGCCCTTTATTACCACACTTGTAGCAGGTAAGATTGGCTTTATCCAGAGAGTTGGAGCTGGAAGCATTGTTGGAACCATTAAATCTATTAGATTTATGCTTAAACCTATTAAAGGTTTTAGCAACCATCGCTACCAGATCATCATCGTCAGTTTCCATACAACCATTACTGACTTCAGTGGTCAGTCCAGAGTTCAAGAAACTGTTTAACATCTCCTTCATAGAGTGTGGTTGGACACTCTCAGCAGATATTAAAGCAGCACAGGGTCGCTCAGTTAAACTAGCAACTTTGGAACTCTGGGCATGATTCAAGGCATCCTGCTCAGCCACCAGTCTTGCAGCATTATTATCTTCAGTGAATCTGAAGGCTCCATAGAGTGATGCAAGTGTATGGTTGTGCAGGGTTTTACCTTGTCTTAAGACAAGAATCATGTGTAGATGCATATTTGTGTGACAATAGCAACATAGATTTGGTTAACGTTTTTGTTTTTAGGAATAAGTTGTAATCGTTTAAATAAGAACTTATGTTGGTATTTAATGATTACGTATGAACTTCAATATAATATCTGTTTATGGATATTATTGTGTTTGTGTGTTATATTATTGTTTTGCAGGTACAAGAACATAGAGCCAAGGTTTATAAGTGTCGTAAAACACTTAAACGGTGGTTGGATGTTATGTACAAGTCAAAGAAAGTCAAACAAAGAACCAAAGGGACGAACCCTCGTGCTGAAATCGATTAAGGCCTAAGCCCACACGAACCAATTACCCTATTAGTATAAATACAACATCAAAACACATAATTAGTAACGTTGATTAACGATTTTAGGCGATTTGCACGAATTAAGTCGAATTGTTGCTAGTTATACATCCAACACGAATTAACACTTCGTGTGATACCTTAGGTTAATTAATTACTTGTTAATTGACGGAAGGCAATAGCAATCTAGTTATCTCAAGAGGATTCCGCACTCTTGACATAACGAATCACGTCTTATAAAGATCCGCTCAACGATAGGGCACCTACAAGTGGTATCAGAGCCCTAAGGTTGATTACCAGAAGGTGTAAGATCGTGGGTTTTGCTATTGATTGCAAATTCGACTCGAAATTCACGTTTTTCATTTACTTCGTGTTAGTCTTCGTGTGACCTCGTGCTTGCGTCAGCACGAAGTAAGTTCAACATTGTGCTTACGTCAGCACGAACCTAACCTTCGTGTGTCACTTCGAGGGACGTCAGCGCGAACCTATCTTCGTGCAAGCTTCTCGTGTTCTCCTCATGCTTCAGTATATTTTTCGTTTGATTTAATATTTTAAAAGATTCGAAATGACTACTGTACCAGTTGTTGCTAATTCGCCAAATGCCCTACTTATCAGTCAAATGATCATGCATGACCATGAAGTTGGTCATGGCAATACACCTCCAAAGCTTTTCCGTATGGAGAATTATTGGATGTGGAAAAGACGATTTGAAGATTATATTCGTCTAAATGATATTGATATGTGGGTTATGATAACTCAAGGCTTTGACTGGCCAACATTTGAGAAAAATGGTGTAATTAGTACGTATACTTACACTGATATGCCAGATGCTGAGAAGAAGAAATACGTTGTTGAAGGAAAGGCACTTTCTACACTTACGATGGCCTTACCTCAAGAAAGTGTACATTTGTTCAAAAAGTACACTACTTCAAAGGAGTTATGGGATGCCCTTGAAAAGTACTGTGATGGTGATGCTACTTTGAAGAAAAATCGTATTAAACTTCTTAAACGTCAGTATGAAGCCTTTAATGGACTGAAAGGAGAATCTCTTGATGAGATAATTACTCGATTTAGTCATTTAACTACTGAGTTGTCATATTTTGGGGTTGTATATCCTCAGACTGAGTTAGTAGATAAGTTCTTAGATTCACTACCAAAAACATGGACTGAATATGTTCATCATCTTCAAGACGACGAGGAATACAGTACATGGGACTTTGAGATGGTAGTTTCCAAATTGAAGAATAGAAAAATGAAGAGAAGAAAAAAGGATACTCATTCAGATTTCACACGATCCGTCAATATATCATGCTACTTCAGTTCATTTAGCAAGTACTAGCTCATGAACAAATGCATTTCTAAGTGGTGTTGAAGCTACGCCAATAGTTGATGCAGATGGACTTGCAGGTTATGTTGCTTATGACAATACAAATGCTAATGTCAAGAGCAATAGTCAATCCTTTCACTCGATGCCAATGAGTATGAGTTCCGCAGAAGGAAGAATGAATCTTTACTCAGCCTTTTGCTCGGCTCATGAAGCTTACATTGGTGGAAAGGTTACTGATCATGCATTGATTGATGATGATTACAACCAGATAGATCCTGATGATTTAGAAGAAATGGATCTACAATGGCAGTTAGCTATGTTGACCATTAAGGTAAGGAGATTCTCTCAGAGAACTGGAAGATTTTTGGGAAATGGCACTAAAGGCTTTGACAAATCCAAGGTGAAATGTTACAATTGCGATGGATTTGGTCATTTTGCAAGAGAGTGTCAACGTCCAAAAAGGAATGATAATACTGTTGCAGGTAGACAGAACTAGAATCAAGGCGGTATTACACCTCCCAATCATCAGAAGACTCAAGCAATGATTACATTTCCTGCTACTCCTACACAGTCAGGGTCTCCTCAGCTTTTGGAGTCCAAGGCTGTTGTTGTTCAAAATCCAGATGGTACTTATCAATGGGATACACAGTCGGATGACACTTCGAATCATGCATATTTAGTTGAGGTTTATGATGACTATGCGCATGTGTCAAATGAAGTCGTTGAAGAAATAGACTATGCTGTGTATACAAGTGAAGAAGCTGCATCTGAGGTTGTAAAGCAGAATGTTAAGAAAGTTGCTGATATAGTAAGATCTGAGAGTGAAGCTATGACAGCTATGATAGCTCCTGTTGTGAAAGATGTGTCAACCAAAGCGAATGATGCAAATTTTGAGAAGAGCATTGAAGATCAAATGAAGGAATTCGTGATACCTGAAGGTATGACAACTGAAGATTTTGTTGCATACATGGCAGATTGCAAGGCTGCTGATCAAAAGGTATCATGTTCCTTACTCTCGATTGTTAATGTTTGTAAAATGTTAACTGAAATTAAACTTGAGGTGTCAGATTTTAAAGATTCTATAACTAACTTAACTGCACAAAATGAGATTCTTAAGAAGGAAAATGATTTACTTTAGCAAGCAAGTCTCAAAAAGGAGATTGAACCAAAATTAGAGTATGATCCTAAGGAAGTTGTTTACTATACTCTTAAAGACTGTGATACAGTATTCTTTGATAGAGAAGTATCTGTAACTAGGATTCAACCTCAATCTAGAATTGATAAAGTCCGGTGTGCTGAAGATAAAGAAAAATGGTTAGAAGAACAAGTTCCTTATAAGGATAGACATTTTGCTCCATTTAAGCCAGTTAAGACTATGGAAGATGCAATTCAAACATTTGATGCAATTGCAGAACTTAAGGTTTATGGAATATCAGTCCCTGAAATAGCATATGATCATCCTAAAAGAAAATATGTTAAAACATGCTATAGTTGTCATGAAAAAGGTCATATAGCTAGTAAGTGTCCTCTTAAGAAGTCCAAAGACCCTGAAAATGACACATTTGTCAAGTCAAAAGATGACATTGGAACTTCTAACGGAAATGGGAAGGGTAAGTTAGTTGATCAAGTAAGTTCAAAAGAATTTATGAGTGCATATAAGAAGAAATATTATGAGGATTATGCTAGAAGACATCCAGATAATATAGATGCACAAAATTATGTAAGATTCATAAATTCGATTTCATATGGTGAGTCTAGTGATCATAGTGTTAATGCTCAAAATGCTCGATCAAAGACCCCTAAACGACAGGGACATTCACAGAATGCTACTACTAGTAGTGGAAGTCCGAGTCGATCTCGTACACCTCATAGGAATAAGGAAGTTCAAGAGAATCGGTCACCATCTCGTAGAAATGGAAATGTTTCCAAGTTCTATGATCGATTAGAAACTCCTCCTAGATTTGGTCCGCATTCACCAAGGAATTCTCCTCCTAAGACTCGTTTCATTTCACCTAAGAAACAGTCTATGACACCATCTACATCCAAGGCTCAACCAAAGAGCGATGGATACTGGACTGATTTAATGATGTATGATGAGTCCGGTAAACCTAAACCTCAGAAGGTTTGGATCCCCTTCAGAAACTAACTTTATTTATATTTTATGTGCAGGGAGAACCAAGGAAGCCTATCAGTCTTTGGTATGTGGACAGTGGATGCTCTCGGCACATGACAGGGGACAAGAAATTGTTGTCCAACTATGAAGATATAATTGGTTCTTATGTTAGTTTCGCAGGTCCCAAGGGCGGCAATATCTCAGGTCAAGGTGATGTTGTCAATGGGAAGATTACATTGGAGAAAGTAAATTATGTGGAATAGCTATCTCATAATTTGATGAGTGTTTCTCAGATTTGTGACAAGGGTAATCATGTCCATTTTACTGATAAGGAAGCACTAATCTTGAAGCCGGGATATGTTATTCCTGAAGACTGGATCCTACTTAAAGCTCCTAGAAAGAAAGACATCTATGGCCTCATGTTAGGTGTTGATGATTCCAAGGAGCCTATTTGCTTATTGACAAAAGCAAATGAATCTGAATCTCTGTTATGGCATAGAAGAATGGGACATATTAATTTTCGAAAGATGAATGAGATTGTGAAACATGGTTTGGTTGAAGGTGTTCCATTGAAAAGGTTTGAAATGAAAGATAAATGTGTACCTTCTTTGAAAGGAAAGCAGCAGAAGTCTTTTCATAAACCAAAGCAAGAAAATTCTATTGCCATGGATTTGTTTGGCCCTGTGAATGTAAGAAGTATAGGTGGGATGTATTACTGTTTGGTGGTTACTGATGATTACTCGAGATTCTCATGGGTATTCTTTCTTTGATCGAAAGATGAATGAGATTGTGAAACATGGTTTGGTTGAAGGTGTTCCATTGAAAAGGTTTGAAATGAAAGATAAATGTGTACCTTCTTTGAAAGGAAAGCAGCAGAAGTCTTTTCATAAACCAAAGCAAGAAAATTCTATTGCCATGGATTTGTTTGGCCCTGTGAATGTAAGAAGTATAGGTGGGATGTATTACTGTTTGGTGGTTACTGATGATTACTCGAGATTCTCATGGGTATTCTTTCTTCGATCGAAAGATGAGACTCCATAGATTTTGATCAACTTCCTTGTTGAGACAGAAAATGTGTATGGAGTTCGTGTTAAGAGAATCAGGAGTGATAATGAACTGAATTCAAGAATAATATGTTGGGAGTCTTCTGTGTTTCCAAGGGAATCCAACATCAATTCAGTGCACCGTATGAACCACAACAAAATGGAGTTGCTGAAAGAAAGAATAGGACTCTAATCGAAACAGCCAGAACAATGCTTGCTGATTCAGGGCTCCCTACTATGTTCTCGGGGGAGGCAGTGAATACAGCATGTCATATTTTAAATTGGGTTTTGGTAGTTAAGCGTCATAATAAGACATGTTATGAGCTTCTACATAAGAAGAAACCAAATTTACAGAATGTTGAACCATTTGGTGTTCCATGTACCTTTTTGAAATATCTTCCTCAGTCCAAGTTTGATCCAAAGGTGGAAGAGGGATTTTTCATGGGTTATAAACCGGGTACTTCTATTCGACGGGTTTATAATAAACAGACCGGCAAAGTTGACTTAGGTACTAATGTCAAGATTGTCAGTCAAAAGCCTGCTATACATTCTGGAATTGGCAAAAATTTCGATTATGATAGTGTGTTTCGTTCGTTACACGATCCTGCTTCTTATTCAGATCCTGAAACATTTGATGATGTGATCATATTAAGAGATCATGTGGATTATACTCCTTTCCCTACATCTCCTCCTGTTAAGAGTGTTGATACTACTCCAACCAAAGTTCAGTATACGACTGTTGTTGGTGAATGTAGTAAGAACAATGATAAGACATCTAGTTCAGGTGTTACTGAACCCGAGAACACTACTCCAACTACTCCTTCAAAGGTTCCATTACCAGATGATGATCCTATTTCTGAAGAATCGGAAGATGATTTTAGTTCTCCTGAATTACAGATTCAGTCTAATCTAAGAGATAATCTAAATGTTGATTCGGTTCCTCAATATAGAGTGAATAAGGCTCATCCGATTACAAATATTCTTGGTGATGCGTCAGAACCTGTTCGAACTAGAAATCAGTTGAATAAGGAGATGACTAGTTTGTTATGTAAAGTAAAGGATTCCGGACTGATAACTGAGTGTTTATATTCTGGATTCATTTCACAAGAAGAGCCTAAGAATGTTAAGGTTGCACTTCAAGATCCTTTTTGGGTTGAGGCTATGCAAGAAGAATTAGCTCAATTTGAAAAACTTGGAGTTTGGGAGTTAGTTGATGTGCCTAGAGGTAAAGAACCGATTGAAACTCGTTGGGTATTTAAATGCAAACATGAGATGACAAAGGGACAATTTGAAATGAGCATGAAAAACAATTTGAAATGAGCATGAAAAACAATTTGAAATGAGCATGAAAAACAATTTGAAATGAGCATGAAAAACAATTTGAAATGAGCATGAAAAACAATTTGAAATGAGCATGAAAAACAATTTGAAATGAGCATGAAAAACAATTTGAAATGAGCATGAAAAACAATTTGAAATGAGCATGAAAAACAATTTGAAATGAGCATGAAAAACAATTTGAAATGAGCATGAAAAACAATTTGAAATGAGCATGAAAAACAATTTGAAATGAGCATGAAAAACAATTTGAAATGAGCATGAAAAACAATTTGAAATGAGCATGAAAAACAATTTGAAATGAGCATGAAAAACAATTTGAAATGAGCATGAAAAACAATTTGAAATGAGCATGAAAAACAATTTGAAATGAGCATGAAAAACAATTTGAAATGAGCATGAAAAACAATTTGAAATGAGCATGAAAAACAATTTGAAATGAGCATGAAAAACAATTTGAAATGAGCATGAAAAACAATTTGAAATGAGCATGAAAAACAATTTGAAATGAGCATGAAAAACAATTTGAAATGAGCATGAAAAACAATTTGAAATGAGCATGAAAAACAATTTGAAATGAGCATGAAAAACAATTTGAAATGAGCATGAAAAACAATTTGAAATGAGCATGAAAAACAATTTGAAATGAGCATGAAAAACAATTTGAAATGAGCATGAAAAACAATTTGAAATGAGCATGAAAAACAATTTGAAATGAGCATGAAAAACAATTTGAAATGAGCATGAAAAACAATTTGAAATGAGCATGAAAAACAATTTGAAATGAGCATGAAAAACAATTTGAAATGAGCATGAAAAACAATTTGAAATGAGCATGAAAAACAATTTGAAATGAGCATGAAAAACAATTTGAAATGAGCATGAAAAACAATTTGAAATGAGCATGAAAAACAATTTGAAATGAGCATGAAAAACAATTTGAAATGAGCATGAAAAACAATTTGAAATGAGCATGAAAAACAATTTGAAATGAGCATGAAAAACAATTTGAAATGAGCATGAAAAACAATTTGAAATGAGCATGAAAAACAATTTGAAATGAGCATGAAAAACAATTTGAAATGAGCATGAAAAACAATTTGAAATGAGCATGAAAAACAATTTGAAATGAGCATGAAAAACAATTTGAAATGAGCATGAAAAACAATTTGAAATGAGCATGAAAAACAATTTGAAATGAGCATGAAAAACAATTTGAAATGAGCATGAAAAACAATTTGAAATGAGCATGAAAAACAATTTGAAATGAGCATGAAAAACAATTTGAAATGAGCATGAAAAACAATTTGAAATGAGCATGAAAAACAATTTGAAATGAGCATGAAAAACAATTTGAAATGAGCATGAAAAACAATTTGAAATGAGCATGAAAAACAATTTGAAATGAGCATGAAAAACAATTTGAAATGAGCATGAAAAACAATTTGAAATGAGCATGAAAAACAATTTGAAATGAGCATGAAAAACAATTTATGAGATGAAAACAATTTATGGTTCATAACACTAAGATGTGCAAAGAATTTGAAATGAGCATGAAAAAGCAATTTGAAATGAGTGCTATGGGGGAACTTCAATTCTTCCTCAGACTGCAAGTTGATCAAAGGAAAGATGGATTTTTCATACACCAGTCTAAGTATGTCGATGACATCTTGGAGAGGTTTCAAATGTTAGAATCCAAGACATATGGTACTCCTATTCAGCAGAATCATGGTTTAGGAGTTCTTGATCCTAAAGATGTACTTGTAGATGCAACTTATTATCGTGCTATAATTGGCTCATTGATGTATCTGACTGCTTCGCGTCCAGACATTATGTTTGTTGTTTGTCTATGTGCTAGATTTCAAGCTAGTCCAAAAGAGTCGCATTTAACTGCAGCAAAGCGTATCCTACGTTATTTAAAGGGTAACCAAGGGCTTGGTCTATGGTATCCTTTGGGAGGAACGTTTGATTTTGTTGCATATACTGATTCAGACTTTGGCGGTTGCAATAACGACAGGAAGTCTACAACTGGAGGTTGTCAGTTTTTAGGTGGCAGATTAGTATCGTGGCAGTGTAAGAAGCAGACATGTGTTGCTCAGTCTTCATGTGAGGCAGAGTATATGGTTGCTGGTAGCTGTTGTTCCCAGGTATTATGGATTCAGCAACAACTGCGTAATTACGGTATGGATTTTCTTGACACACCTATTAGAATAGACAATAAGTCAGCTATAGACATTACTAATAACCCTGTCATGCATAAAGTCACCAAGCATATTGATATTAGACATCATTTCTTGCGTGATTGTGCCCAAAAGAAGTTAATTCACTTAGAAAAGGTTTTAACTGATGATAATCTAGCTGATTTGTATACTAAAGCATTTGATAAGACTCGCTTTGAAAAGCTGATTCTTCTCAATGGTATGAAGAATGTTGATTCATATTAAATCTTTCAAAGGACTACTTTTGTATGTTTGTGTCTTAGTCTGTGTCTGTAAATAGCTAGAGTCATAAAAATACAAAAAGAGTTCTTAGTGTCATAAAAATATAAAAATCAGAAAACAACAAAATTTAATAAGATAGAGATTTAAGTTGATGCATTCAAGACGATTAGAAGTGAGGATAATCTTAGCTTTTAAGCCTGCTTAATCGGAATATAACTGCTTAGTTCAGTGATTACAATTTAGGATGTATCGGTAGGCACAAAGTACCAAGGTTTCCCTGAATTAATGAACTTTCAACGGTAATGTTCTTGTGGGAAACATATTCAGATATATGGCTGAGAATGCTTGCTTTTCAGAAATGATTAGATATGGTACTTAAATTTTGTGAAAGATCTAGCATTACTATAGGATTTATTCAATGTATAGGCAAAAACCTCTACAAATCATGAGCATGAAAGTTAAATTTAGCTATAATGTGATATTGTTATTCTGTTTATGCAAATGAAATGAATGTAAATTAAGGGGCTAATGTGGTCTTTGAGATTCGAACAAGTATGTCCTCGGGGTGTCTTTGTATACCTAGCCTACCTAAAGCTTCCAACTTGGGATAGGTTGTCAGAAAGTTCGCTACACGGGTCTCATCGAAAATCACGAGTTCCCAAATATAAAGAAATGCAAAAGCAAATAAATAAATTAAATCGCAAGATACTAAATTCACTTTAAATGTTTAAATCTTAAAAAGTGTCTCATGGTTTGTTTAAGGATGTTTTTGAATATATATTGAATATTTGTTATCTTAGTGCTTGTGTCGATTACGGAAGTATATCTGAATGTGGGTCACATAAGTTCGCTAATAATAATGTGGCATATTAGGCTACTCGGGTTACATGGTGACTGTCCTTGGCCAGGGTATGTCGAAAGTGTTTCACACCTAAAGGAAACTGGAAGTACCGAGTGTTTAAGAGGACAAACATACCGGTAATCTTTGTTGGGTCCTTGTTCATAACTAATAATAAGAGAATTATTTCTCACCCGCAGGCTTACTTTTATTTTTATTTTTATTAACTTTTTCGTGTTTGTGTCAGTTTACATTGTCAAACTAGTTCTTATTGCACGAGAGATTTGATAAGCATCTGATAATTCCATGGGGATTATATGGTCCTTAGTGGATTATATAGGTCTTGTTGCTTATAGTGTATGTTGAGTCACAATGTTAATTGTAAATTTAATGATGAAAAATCTGACTTATAAACACTTAGAAATCTTTTGCTTCCTGTAATCTGATCTGGGTCAGACTGAGCTGACACAGCTTGCGATCTGTAACTAACCCAGATCAGGCTTCATGTTTTGTAATGTAATATGTTATGGAAGCAAGTGTTATTCAAGCTGCATCAACAAGTATATAGCATTCAATCCAAGTCGAAGAGGAGGATTGAAGATAGAAGACCAAGCTGGCAGTGGAAGGCAGCTTGGGATTAGCAGTCAGCTTGGAAACACTTAGACAGATTGGTGCCGTGACAAACCGCCCAATCTGTGTCTGACAATCAAGTGAAGATAACAACCTGGATTTGAAGATAAGGATGTATGACGTGACTAGGAAGATTCCTAGTATCCAGGTTGGTGGTTAGATTTACATATTGTAAGTCCCTCGGGTCTTGATCTTCTATTGAACCGAGATTGACTTAAGGATATGTCGAGGTGCGGAAATCCTAGAGATAACCCACGGTTTTTCGTATCTACCTTTGATGATATAAATCTACCACCTTTTTGCGTGAATACCAACCACTCGGGGAACGGATCTCCGGACGCACCTTACCAAACACGTGGTAATCTGCAGTCTACGAGCCGTTCGGGGCCGGGTGTGTGTTTGCGGTTCGTGCGTGAGTCGAGTACCACCCACAAGATCAACCGTGCGTGTTCTTAGTTTTCTCTCTCTAGGTTTTGCTCGTTTCTCTCTCTACACTCTTGTTGGAACACGCATGAACACACACCCATATATATAGGCAAGGACAGAAACACGCAAATCCTCATTTGCGTGTTTCAGGAACACGCAAAACCCTATGGGTTTGCGTGTTTCCTAAAGCCCAAGCCCATTAGGGTTTTGGCCTGTTTGCGTGTTTCCCTAAAGCTCAAGCCCATTAGGGTTTTGGCCTGTTTGCGTGTTTCCCTGAACACACAAACTGTTTGAGAGTTCTTGTGGTCAAGCATACTTTTGCTTGTTCTCAGAAACTCTCAAATTCATTTGAGTGTTCTTAATTTGAACTTAACTTAACTTCCCTTTGGAAGTACATTAAGTTAATATTTCAACTGCTGTTAAACGCAGAAACAATATTAACTTAATGACTCTTTACATGTTAGGTCTAAAACCTGCAAAATACAAATAATAAACAAACACATAAACATAAATGGATAGTTCTTGTGGTCAAGCATACTTTTGCTTGTTCTCAGAAACTCTCAAATTCATTTGAGTGTTCTTAATTTGAACTTAACTTAACTTCCCTTTGGAAGTACATTAAGTTAATATTTCAACTGCTGTTAAACGCAGAAACAATATTAACTTAATGACTCTTTACATGTTAGGTCTAAAACCTGCAAAATACAAATAATAAACAAACACATAAACATAAATGGATCCCAATATGATCAACAAAATTTGCCAAGGTAATATTATTGACAAACGGTAATTACAAGATAAATTACAAGACTTGAATATATACAAATATATGTAACACATCTAGAATGCTCTTGTCACCAAGAAACATGCACTAACAGTCTCCTCCTTGACACTAGCATCTAGATGTGACCTTCAAGTCTTCGTTGGTCATCCTAAGTGCTGGCCAAAAACCCAGTCATCAGGAACGTCAGTCTAAGGTACTGGTACTGAAGTACTTGGTTCAACTGCTGTAGGAGGATCAACACTTTGACCTTCCCTTACTGGAACCCCTACTTCTGCATTTGGTTCAACAGTTGGAGGAACCACATTTTGTTCATTTTCAGCTGGAACCCTTGCTTCTGCATTTGGCTCAACAACTGGAGGAACCACATTTTGTTCTTTTCCAGCTGGAGTCCCTGCTCGTACCTGTCTAGGTATTTCGTCAAAGAATCTTCGACTGTCCTCGAGGATCATTGACAAACTCGAAATACATGTGAGGAAGAGATACATCCAAAACCAAGTATGGATGGTTTGGATCCGCATGATAAACATTTGGCAAGACATGATGATACTCATCTTCATCATCAGAAACAAAAGTATAACTAATCTCTCTGCCCAGTTCATCCGCGAAGCTGCTAATAACAAGCTTAGCATATCTTCTTGTACCTTTCTTGTTAGGTCGAAAATCGACCAAGTATAATTTGTTCAGAAATAGCTTGAAGTTTAGTGAAGACGTCTGTACAGAATTCTGAGATGTCTCAGAATTCCTTCACTGAAGCTTCACTTCAGTTCAGATCGAGATAAATCTGAAGCATTCATTCTGAAGTCAAAGACTGAAGTATGAAGAAGAGAATCATCTCAGAAGCGAGCAAAAGAGTGATTCTACCAGATCAAGACTGAAGCATCTCAGTGTAAAGTATTTACAACACTGTACACTGATTACGAGGAAGACTTTTACTTTACACCTTTATCCGGTTAATAGATTTATCTATTAACAAAAGGTACAAAGTATAGGCTTGGAACCTAGTACTATAAGTCACATCAAGTGACTTATATACTCTTCCAAGTGCAGCATGTAAGGAATTATGGTTTAATTCCTTAAATGCTCACAACCACATTTGTACGATCTTGTCCACATCATCATGGACTTGGTCTATAAATACAAAGTCTTCTCATAACTTGCAAAATGCTTGAAACTTTGCATTGCAACTTGTGAGATATACTCTAAGTAAACTTACGAGTATTTCCAAGTCAGTTAGATCACTTGTATTTCAGGATTGTTTAGATACTTACACTTTGGTGTTTATCTTTGTTCCGCAACAATCCTTGTATTTGTTTATACATCAATAAATTAGGGTGGGGGGGGGGGGGGGGGGGGGGGGGGGGGGGGGGGGGGGGGGGGGGGGGGGGGGGGGGGGGGGGGGGGGGGGGGGGGGGGGGGGGGGGGGGGGGGGGGGGGGGGGGGGGGGGGGGGGGGGGGGGGGGGGGGGGGGGGGGGGGGGGGGGGGGGGGGGGGGGGGGGGGGGGGGGGGGGGGGGGGGGGGGGGGGGGGGGGGGGGGGGGGGGGGGGGGGGGGGGGGGGGGGGGGGGGGGGGGGGGGGGGGGGGGGGGGGGGGGGGGGGGGGGGGGGGGGGGGGGGGGGGGGGGGGGGGGGGGGGGGGGGGGGGGGGGGGGGGGGGGGGGGGGGGGGGGGGGGGGGGGGGGGGGGGGGGGGGGGGGGGGGGGGGGGGGGGGGGGGGGGGGGGGGGGGGGGGGGGGGGGGGGGGGGGGGGGGGGGGGGGGGGGGGGGGGGGGGGGGGGGGGGGGGGGGGGGGGGGGGGGGGGGGGGGGGGGGGGGGGGGGGGGGGGGGGGGGGGGGGGGGGGGGGGGGGGGGGGGGGGGGGGGGGGGGGGGGGGGGGGGGGGGGGGGGGGGGGGGGGGGGGGGGGGGGGGGGGGGGGGGGGGGGGGGGGGGGGGGGGGGGGGGGGGGGGGGGGGGGGGGGGGGGGGGGGGGGGGGGGGGGGGGGGGGGGGGGGGGGGGGGGGGGGGGGGGGGGGGGGGGGGGGGGGGGGGGGGGGGGGGGGGGGGGGGGGGGGGGGGGGGGGGGGGGGGGGGGGGGGGGGGGGGGGGGGGGGGGGGGGGGGGGGGGGGGGGGGGGGGGGGGGGGGGGGGGGGGGGGGGGGGGGGGGGGGGGGGGGGGGGGGGGGGGGGGGGGGGGGGGGGGGGGGGGGGGGGGGGGGGGGGGGGGGGGGGGGGGGGGGGGGGGGGGGGGGGGGGGGGGGGGGGGGGGGGGGGGGGGGGGGGGGGGGGGGGGGGGGGGGGGGGGGGGGGGGGGGGGGGGGGGGGGGGGGGGGGGGGGGGGGGGGGGGGGGGGGGGGGGGGGGGGGGGGGGGGGGGGGGGGGGGGGGGGGGGGGGGGGGGGGGGGGGGGGGGGGGGGGGGGGGGGGGGGGGGGGGGGGGGGGGGGGGGGGGGGGGGGGGGGGGGGGGGGGGGGGGGGGGGGGGGGGGGGGGGGGGGGGGGGGGGGGGGGGGGGGGGGGGGGGGGGGGGGGGGGGGGGGGGGGGGGGGGGGGGGGGGGGGGGGGGGGGGGGGGGGGGGGGGGGGGGGGGGGGGGGGGGGGGGGGGGGGGGGGGGGGGGGGGGGGGGGGGGGGGGGGGGGGGGGGGGGGGGGGGGGGGGGGGGGGGGGGGGGGGGGGGGGGGGGGGGGGGGGGGGGGGGGGGGGGGGGGGGGGGGGGGGGGGGGGGGGGGGGGGGGGGGGGGGGGGGGGGGGGGGGGGGGGGGGGGGGGGGGGGGGGGGGGGGGGGGGGGGGGGGGGGGGGGGGGGGGGGGGGGGGGGGGGGGGGGGGGGGGGGGGGGGGGGGGGGGGGGGGGGGGGGGGGGGGGGGGGGGGGGGGGGGGGGGGGGGGGGGGGGGGGGGGGGGGGGGGGGGGGGGGGGGGGGGGGGGGGGGGGGGGGGGTGGGGGGGGGGGGGGGGGGGGGGGGGGGGGGGGGGGGGGGGGGGGGGGGGGGGGGGGGGGGGGGGGGGGGGGGGGGGGGGGGTGGGGGGGGGGGGGGGGGGGGGGGGTGGGGGGGGGGGGGGGGTGGGGGGGGGGGGGGGGGGGGGCCAAACAAACAAAAAAAAAATATCTTAAGAAAAGGACCCTTTGTCCCTATGAATGCTTCTACTGTTGTCAGAAATGCCGATGGGACTCCTAGGCTGTCACCTAAGGAGAAGGATCATTGGTCTAAGGAAGATCATAGACTTGTAGACCTGGATACCAAGTTACAAAATATGATTTTATACGCAGTTCCAGAAACCCTTATGCCCACTCTTGTTTTACTTGATAATTCCAAATTAATGTGGGAGGAACTAATGACACAGTTTGAAGGCACTAATGAGATAATTGTCACAAGAAAAGTTGCTTTAAACAAAAGATATGAGTCTTTCTTTGCTATCCCTGGGGAGTCTTTAACGCAAACTTACATCAGATTTACAAATCTGGTCAACCAACTGAAAGCCCTGGGTGTAACCAAAGACAAAGAAATTTTGTTAGAAAATTTTTGTGACATTTTACCTTCAAAATGGGAAAACCTTATCTTGGTCTTGAGACAAGGCAAAACATTGCACAGTCATACTCTTGCTTCCCTTTATGGAGCATTTAGGTATACTGAAGAGAACAAAGCTGAAAGAGCTTTGACTGAGCAGGATGCCAAGAACCATGTGTCTACCAGTTCTGGTACGGTTCAGTATTCTGAACCACATAGTACTGCTCTACTATCTTCTGAGAGTGATATTTATGACTCAATGAAGAAGATGGTTTCTCAAATGTTAAAAACTGGTGTCTCTGCTAATGTCACTCATGATTGTGATGAGAATGACAATGATGATCTGGTTGCCATGCTGGCTAAAACGTTCAATCGTTTTAAGGCTAAATCAAATCGATCTGGCAAACCTTTTGCTTCCAGTGCTTCTATTGACAAGTCCAATCTTGAATGCTTTAAATGCGGCAAGAAAGGACATTTCATGAAGGAATGCAGATCTAGTCAACCTTCATCATCACAATCAGCTCCTAACCATTCTATCTTTCAGAAGTCCGATGACAGCTATAAGGCCAAATACAAGAAGTTGAAGGCACATATGGCTCTTTTGGCACAAGACAACTCAAGCAACAGTTGTATGATTGCCAAAACTGAAAAGTGGGAAGATTCTGATGAATCATCTGATGATGAGGAAGAAGTTAGGGACATGTGTTTCATGGCACAAGAAGACCAAGGTCATTTGGTCAAAACCAATGTTGAATCTGGTCGCTGGGTGGATATAGTGATGAAAAAGGTCAGTAATTTTGTCTATGAAGAAGATGAGGAACACAAACTGGACCTTTTGGTTCTTTTAGAGGCTGACATCTCATTTGTTGAGACAGTGCGTTCAGAAAGCCTAAAAATGTTTGAAAACAATACTTCTGAACTGAACGCCAGTCAGACCAGACTAAAGGAACTGAAAGATGTTCATCTGGCCCTAAAAAGTTATCAATCTATGGTTGCCACTTTAGAGTTGGAAAAAGAAGAGCTAAAAACCATCCTTGAAAAGGAACAAAAAATAATCAAATCTTGGATGAGTGCACCAAAACCAGATGCTGCAATCAAAAACACTTTTGCTAATCAAAAAACAGCATATGAATCTGGTGATCTTCACATGGCATCTATAATCACTGATTTAGATGCACTTCCAAAAGAAATGAAACTGGAAATTATTTTTCCTAAAGTTGGCAAACAAAAAATTGTGACTAATAAGGTCAAGGAACATTCTGAGGGAAAATCTGAAACAGCTCAGACAACTGTTTCAGAAAAGAAGGCTAAATCCAAAAAGCCATCCCCCCAGACTTCTTCTAAGGTTCCAAAAGGCCAAAAGAAGAAGAAAACCATCTCCCCCACTGAGCCTTCTACCTCAGATTCTGGTAAGGCTCAGGTGTCTAATGAAGAATCTATTTTGTTAAGGTTAGAAAGTCAATTTCAACTATTGGCTAGACAAGTGCAGAGTTGTAATGCACGTTTAAAAAATGTTGAAACCACTCCTCTTCAACCAAAACAAAATGCAAAACCTTTTTCTAAGCAAATCAAGCAGAAATCTGAGCAGAAAAAGGTTGAGCACCCCATCAAACCAACAATTTTTATGTCATCTGAAATTATGACTGAAATCCCCTTTGACCCATCAATTCCCCATAAACCAAAGAAATCTGAGACTGCTAAGGGAGAGTCAAGTGAACCCATCCATAGATGGGTTCCCAAAAAGAACTAACTTTTGTTTATGTGCAGGGAGACCGAAAGAAGAACATATGGTTTCTGGACAGTGCTGCTGGCCGAACCATGACTGGTTATCAGACCCTGCTAGAGGAATATAGGGTGCAAGAGGGGCCCTCAATTGTTTTTGGGAATGATGGTAATGAAAAAACTGAGGGATATGGTGTTGTGAATAATGGTCAAGTCAAATTCACACGAGTTGCATATGTGAACGGTTTGAAATATAACCTGATCAGTGTCAGTCAACTATGTGATGGCTTCAAGGTTTTATTTGATATTTCACAAGGCACCATATTCAATAGAGATGGAAAGGTGGTACTGATTGCACCAAGGAAAGGAAACATTTATGTCATTGATATGAATCCATCTATCTCTGAACAATGTTTCTACACAAAGGCTGATGAAGACACAAATTGGTTGTGGCATAAGAGATTATCCCATCTGAACTTCAAGAACATTAATAAGTTGTCAAGAAAACAACTTGTTGATGGGATACCCTCTATGTCTTTCAATAAAGACAAGCCATGTCCAGGTTGTGAAATGGGTAAGCAGAAAAGAGCTTCATTCAAAACTAAGCAAAGCATTAGTATAACTGAACCTCTTCACATGCTTCACATGGACCTTTTTGGACCAGTGAATGTTCAGACCAGAGCAGGAAAGAAATACACCCTTGTTATCGTAGATGAATATTCAAGATATTGCTGGGTGATTTTCCTCAAGTCTAAAAGTGAAGCTGCTGCTGAAATCATTGCTCTCATCAAACAAATTAAACTCAAGTACAAGCGAAAAGTTTGTCAGCTCAGAAGTGACAATGGCACTGAATTCAGAAATGCCACTCTGGAGTCCTTCTGCACTGAAACAGGCATATCTCAGAACTTCTCCTCAGCACACACACCAGAGCAGAATGGTATTGTAGAAAGAAATAATCGAACGCTGATTGAAGCTGCTAGAAGTATGTTGAATGAATCTGGTCTTCCCAAGAATTTCTGGGCTGAAGCTGTTGCAACTGCTTGCTACACTCAGAACAGATCTATTTATGTCAAAAGACATAAGAAGACCTCCTATGAAGTACTCAGAAATAGAAAGCCTAATATTGGATACTTCCATGTATTTGGGTGTCCAGTATACATTCTGAATAACTCTAATCAGCTTGGAAAATTCGATGCAAAAGCTGACGAAGGGTACTTCTTAGGATATTCATCAAATCGCAAGGCCTTTAGAGTCTTTAATAAGAGACTTGAAAAGGTTGATGAGTCAATTCATGTTACCTTTGATGAATCAAATTCTGCAATCTTTAAAAATTCGATCCCTGTACCACCCTCAGAAAGTCCAATTAGTTTTGGTGATTCTGATCCCATTGCTAAAACTGATCAGTCACCTGAACATGCTTCTGAACATCTCCGTTCAGAACCAGAAATAAACAAGCCAAGCAACATTCCATTTTATCCTCCAGTTAGTTTCAAACTACCTTCTGAACTAACTATTGGATCAGATGTATATGCTGCTTCTCCAATGATATCAGACTCCACTGAGCAACCTCAATCTGAAGAATTTCATGATGCAAGTCATGATCTGCAGGAAGAAGAAGAAGCTGAAAATGTATTTTCTGAAGCTCCTCCTGAAGTTACTCAGACAAGTTCTTGCACTGATATCATTTCTCATCCTGGTCAATACTCTAAATGGACAAAGGCACATCCAATCGAGCAAATTATTGGAGAGTCCAGTAGAGGGGTTCAGACCAGAAGAGCCGCAAGCGATCAATGCTTATACGTCAGCTTCTTATCTCTAATTGAACCCAAGAAGATTGACGAGGCTATGCAAGACCCAAGCTGGGTTGAAGCCATGCAAGATGAGCTCAACCAGTTTAAAAGAAACGATGTATGGGAACTCGTTCCTTGTCCCAGTAACCTGAAGAAGGAACCAATTGGGACAAGATGGGTCTTCAGAAACAAGATGGATGAAGATGGTCAAATCATAAGAAACAAAGCAAGACTTGTTGCAAAGGGATATGCACAAGAAGAGGGAATAGATTTTGATGAAACTTTTGCACCAGTTGCTAGACTTGAAGCTATTAGAATATTCTTAGCTTTTGCAGCTCATCATCAATTTAAAGTCTATCAAATGGATGTCAAAAGTTCCTTTTTGAATGGCGAACTAGAAGAAGTAGTGTATGTGCATCAACCACCAGGGTTCATCAATGAAGAAAAACCACATTGGTGTACAGACTGAACAAAGCCTTATATGGTCTGAGACAAGCACCCAGAGCCTGGTATGATACTCTCACTAAACATCTTCTTAAAAATGGTTTTAAACGTGGTGCAATTGATAAAACTTTATTCATATTGCATGATAAAAGTGATATCCTTTTAGTACAAGTTTATGTTGATGACATTGTGTTTGGTTCTACTAATGAGAAGATGTGTGAAAAATTTTCAAAAATCATGTCTTCTGAGTATGAAATGAGTATGATGGGAGAACTGACATATTTTCTGGGACTTCAAGTAAAACAAAATGAAGATGGTATTTTCATTAACCAAGAAAAATATGTCAGAGATTTATTAAAGAAATATCAATTTGATTCAGTCTCATCAAAAGATACTCCTATTTCTGCTCCATTAACTTTGGATTCTGATCCACGTGGAAAACCAGTGGACCATACAAAATATCGTGGTATTGTTGGTTCACTGATGTATTTAACTGCAAGTAGACCAGACATAATGTTTGCAACATGCCTTTGTGCTAGATTTCAATCTGATCCCAGAGAAGCACATGCAAATGCTGTTAAAAGGATCTTCAGATACCTTAAGGGTGTCCCCAGATTGGGTCTTTGGTATCCCAAAGGCTCCAGTCTAGATCTAATGGGTTATTCAGATTCTGATCATGCAGGTTGCAAGATAGACAGGAAAAGTACCACTGGTGGGTGTCATTTCCTTGGTGGCAAATTAGTAAGCTGGACTAGTAAGAAACAGACTGCAGTATCACTATCCACTGCAGAAGCTGAGTACATTTCTGCAGCAGTTGTTGTGCTCAGATTCTATGGATGAAGAACCAGCTGACTGATTATGGTGTTACTTACACAAAGACTCCAATCTTTTGTGATAACACTAGTGCCATTGCCATATCTCACAATCCTGTGATGCACTCGAAAACCAAGCACATCGATCTCAGGTATCATTTCATTTGTGATCATATTCTGAAAGGAGATATTGAATTGCACTTTATTCCCACTGATAAGCAACTCGCTGATGTTTTTACAAAACCTTTAGATGTCAAAACCTTTAAACATCTAGTCAGTGAGTTGGGTATGTTAAATCTGTGACAATCGTCAATTTTCGGATAAACTTTTTAATTTTTTTTTATTATAATTTAATCTATAAATATTAAGAAATATTAAGTATTAAGCTTTATATTAAATAGAAATTTGTCTATTTAATATAATATGTTATGAACAACTAAAATAAGTTGGAATAATGAAAATATTTAAATTAAAGTAAAGGATACCAAATCTTAAGGTATTATTTCTAAAGCCTTAATAAGATCATATTTAAAGTTTGACAATATAACGTCAACTATTTAGATTAAATCACGGGTTAAACATTTAGCAAGCAATGATTATTAATTAAATAGTATATGTATCGACATATATAAAAATAATTATAAGATGACAATCCATCCGTGATTCCTATATTTTGTCATGATACTTTTCTATCCAGCACACCATCTTCATTATTTACAGTAACATGCAAATATCCAATTGAATAACAATTTAATTGATTCAAACCCCACCATATTTGTTTGCCTTAATATATATATACAAAAGCAGAAACTTTTCACAAATCAAAACTAAGACAAAATAAGATACATTCCAACATCACCACTTTCTCCTTAATTCACGGATTCAAACCCCACCATATTTGTTTGCCTTAATAAATATATGTAATATGATAGATATAGATACTGATATATATATACACGACACCACCTTCTTGTTTCTCTTATATCTCTCTCGACTTCACCCTTTCTCCCTCTCTTGAACATCACCACCTTTCTCTCTTTCTCTCTTATCAATCACGGTCACCACCACTCATAACATATATATACATACATATACATATAGTTGTGATCAACATCAAAACCATCATAACCATGCTGCTCGGTCTACTGCTGCTACAACCACGAACCAGCCACGACCACCTTTCTCTCTTTCTCTCTTATCAATCACGGTCACCACCACTCATAACATATATATACATACATATACATATAGTTGTGATCAACATCAAAACCATCATAACCATGCTGCTCGGTCTACTGCTGCTACAACCACGAACCAGCCACGACCACCTTTCTTCTATATATAAACATCACGGTTACCTTCTACTTTGGAAACCAGCACCACCAGTGAAATGCTACTGCCGCTGCAAACCTCCACCACAAGCGACTGCCACTACTGCTCGTTTTTATTTCACAGCTATCACCTTTGAGTGACAGCCATGAACCACCACCATTAAACGTCATCACTACAAAGCTACTGCTACTACTAAAGCTGCTGCTACTACTCGGCTTTGTTGATAGCACCGAACCAGTTACCATCTAAAGTTGCTGCTCGTTGTTACTGTTCATCACCTTCCCAAACAAACCTTACGATCAACTTACTTTTATTGCTCTTGTTCGGTTAATGTTACCACCAAGAATCACCACCATGAACCGCTAAATACCACCCCACTGTAAGTATGCGTAGTGTATACGATTATATATATATATGTACGTGTATATATAAATATATATATATATATATATGTACGTGTATATATAAATATAAAGATATATAAAAGATTTATATAAAGTAAGTATATATATAAATATATACTTAAAACTACCATTAACGATTGTTATAAAAACTGTTACAAAACAAGTTCATTTTCTGACGACCGTTAAACACCGTTAAAGTTTCTGACAGTTTCAGTCCTAAACCGTTAGATTTTCTGACACTTTTAGTCCTTTTCCGTCAGTTTCTAATGAAACTCATAATTCTATAAAAATGGATTATTCTATACAGTTTTGCTTACCGAGGACTAAATACGTTTGGACTATTCGGATACATTTCAGACCGTTACATATCTTGTACTATTCTACGCGCAATCAGGTGAGTTTCGTAACTCCCTACTCAATTGAGATTCGGGCTGAAAAGTATACTTATACCTTATGTGCTTATATTAAGTGTACTTAATTATTTATCTGTTTATATAAATATGTGTATGCTTTTGGGAAATGAATCATGTATTGTGTTATACTGGTTATGGTTTGTTGGATTGTTATATATGAATAAATATTCATTGGATGAAACTAAGTTGATAGAGAAAGCTGAGAAACTAAGTTAACCTAGATGAAAACTATATGAACCCTAGTTTAATCTATGGTAACCCAAGCCGTGTGTAACAGCAAGATTAAGACGTTATGACGTATTAGTATACTAGAGGTTGATAAGATTGATATGAATACTTATGTGATTACATGATCTTCTTTCAACTATTTTACGCATATTCTGGCAGTTGGAAATCAGTAAAATAATCATTTGGCAACTAGCATACATCAAGATAATCATTTGCATAATCATTTGCATACTTCTTCTATATTACTTTCTCGACTCCCGATTTATAGCAGATATAATATACGGGGATATACCTATATCTAGCATTGTGTTTGATCAATGGCTACCCTGAATTTGAGCTTTATAAAGCAGATATAATAGCAGGGGGGGAACTTATTTACTCGAGTGACGACTCGGTAAACTTATAATGTCAGTGCTCCAGGGTAGAACACGCATTATATTACAATCAGGATATAATGTTAGTGCCTGGAGGTAGAACACGCATTATGTTATATACGGAGCTTTTAAGCAAGTATGATTACCTGATATATTGACTGAGCTTTTAAGCAAGTATGATTACCTGATATATTGACTGAGCTTTTAAGCAAGTATTATATCAGAGTAATAAGATATGATCTATGTCTCAGATACATATTTACGCGAGCTATGACTCGGTAAAGTTGCATATATATATATATATATATATATATATTATATATATATATATATATTTGGTTGAAATAAACCATGGTTACTTGATATTCATATTGGACATTATACGGTTGACTAGTTGGTTTTATTGAACTTTTAAGCAGATAATCATTTGGTATAATCAAAGAGCTGTGAATCAGAAACTGTTTACAATAGTTATTCATAGAGAGACCTATAAGTTATGTTTATTAATGCTCGCATCCTGGACTATGGACCCATGGGTGACGTATTAATAATGGATTGTATTGTTGTTATTTGCATATCATTTGTTGTTTGTATACTGATTTAAGGACATTATTAAAATCATATATTAGAATATTTAAATACGTTAAAGATGGAAGTATGTTAGTATAAAGAATTAGAGACATTATTATGATCGTATATTAGAATATTTAAATACGTTAAAGATGGAAGTATGTTAGTATAAAGAATTAGAGACATTATTATGATCGTATATTAGAATATTTAAATACGTTAAAGATGGAAGTATGTTAGTATAAAGAATTAGAGACATTATTATGATCGTATATTAGAATATTTAAATACGTTAAAGATGGAAGTATGTTAGTATAAAGAATTAGAGACATTATTATGATCGTATATTAGAATATTTAAATACGTTAAAGATGGAAGTATGTTAGTATAAAGAATTAGAGACATTATTATGATCGTATATTAGAATATTTAAATACGTTAAAGATGGAAGTATGTTAGTATAAAGAATTAGAGACATTATTATGATCGTATATTAGAATATTTAAATACGTTAAAGATGGAAGTATGTTAGTATAAAGAATTAGAGACATTATTATGATCGTATATTAGAATATTTAAATACGTTAAAGATGGAAGTATGTTAGTATAAAGAATTAGAGACATTATTATGATCGTATATTAGAATATTTAAATACGTTAAAGATGGAAGTATGTTAGTATAAAGAATTAGAGACATTATTATGATCGTATATTAGAATATTTAAATACGTTAAAGATGGAAGTATGTTAGTATAAAGAATTAGAGACATTATTATGATCGTATATTAGAATATTTAAATACGTTAAAGATGGAAGTATGTTAGTATAAAGAATTAGAGACATTATTATGATCGTATATTAGAATATTTAAATACGTTAAAGATGGAAGTATGTTAGTATAAAGAATTAGAGACATTATTATGATCGTATATTAGAATATTTAAATACGTTAAAGATGGAAGTATGTTAGTATAAAGAATTAGAGACATTATTATGATCGTATATTAGAATATTTAAATACGTTAAAGATGGAAGTATGTTAGTATAAAGAATTAGAGACATTATTATGATCGTATATTAGAATATTTAAATACGTTAAAGATGGAAGTATGTTAGTATAAAGAATTAGAGACATTATTATGATCGTATATTAGAATATTTAAATACGTTAAAGATGGAAGTATGTTAGTATAAAGAATTAGAGACATTATTATGATCGTATATTAGAATATTTAAATACGTTAAAGATGGAAGTATGTTAGTATAAAGAATTAGAGACATTATTATGATCGTATATTAGAATATTTAAATACGTTAAAGATGGAAGTATGTTAGTATAAAGAATTAGAGACATTATTATGATCGTATATTAGAATATTTAAATACGTTAAAGATGGAAGTATGTTAGTATAAAGAATTAGAGACATTATTATGATCGTATATTAGAATATTTAAATACGTTAAAGATGGAAGTATGTTAGTATAAAGAATTAGAGACATTATTATGATCGTATATTAGAATATTTAAATACGTTAAAGATGGAAGTATGTTAGTATAAAGAATTAGAGACATTATTATGATCGTATATTAGAATATTTAAATACGTTAAAGATGGAAGTATGTTAGTATAAAGAATTAGAGACATTATTATGATCGTATATTAGAATATCTTAAATATGTTAAATATGGAAGTATGCTGGTATAAAGACTTAGAATTTATATTTGATTATACGTGCTAAAAATGTGTATATGTATACATTGCTGGGATACATGGATTTAATTCATACATATATTCTCATATATGAATGAAGAAAATATCTGGAATTAATAAATTTTGTAATTTGATGGTAAAAAGAAATTACTACAATGTCCTACTTGCTTAAATTTAAGGTTACTTAAATTTAAGGTTACTTAAATTTAAGGTTACTTAAATTTAAGGTTACTTAAATTTAAGGTTACTTAAATTTAAGGTTACTTAAATTTAAGGTTACTTAAATTTAAGGTTACTTAAATTTAAGGTTACTTAAATTTAAGGTTACTTAAATTTAAGGTTACTTAAATTTAAGGTTACTTAAATTTAAGGTTACTTAAATTTAAGGTTACTTAAATTTAAGGTTACTTAAATTTAAGGTTACTTAAATTTAAGGTTACTTAAATTTAAGGTTACTTAAATTTAAGGTTACTTAAATTTAAGGTTACTTAAATTGTAATTATAAAATTCTAATAATGACTGCAGCATTATTAAAATCTTATATTAGAATATCTTAAATACGTTAAATATGGAAGTATGCTGGTATAAAGACTTAGAATTTATATTTGATTATACGTGCTAAAAATGTGTATATGTATACATTGCTGGGATACATGGATTTAATTCATACATATATT
The DNA here is from genome assembly GCA_034093135.1 of Erigeron breviscapus. Lineage (NCBI taxonomy): Eukaryota > Viridiplantae > Streptophyta > Magnoliopsida > Asterales > Asteraceae > Erigeron > Erigeron breviscapus. The sequence goes on from CM067172.1 coordinate 111,705,220, forward strand.
CTCATATATGAATGAAGAAAATATCTGGAATTAATAAATTTTGTAATTTGATGGTAAAAAGAAATTACTACAATGTCCTACTTGCTTAAATAACGTAAGCAATGAGGTCAAATGGAAATAATTTTTCAGAATGGCCGACAACAAATAAGATATCTGGATCTTGATGGAACAAGATAAAGTAGGATAGCTTTATCAGATTATTTTGATATAAGCAATAATAAAAGTATTAACTACAAACAAGTTATATATAAATTTCGCAATAAAGAAAAGAGACACATTTATCTATTCATCCCATACCTATTAGTCCCTTGCCTAGCCCAATGATCCTTCAAGTCAATTGGACAATCGAGATCATACCCTTCTAACAACAAAGCCTCTACGACTTTTGTGAATGTATGACGACCCATTTTTCTCCCCTGCAATCTTGCAATACGACTTTTACCGACATACGTTGGCAACGGACACATGGAAAGATCAACTGTACAACAAGTGGAGCTCCATCCATCTCTATTCCACCGGCGACAGCTCCTAGGTATCCCTGTGCATGAGCATATTGGTAGTGGCATCCATGATATGTCCATTTCTTCCCCAAATACTACCAAAATATTTTTATGTTTCACAAACTGGTAAGACTTTTTCTTACGGCTATAAAATTTGCTAATATAAGCCCATGATTCTTCTACATGCTTCTCAAACTCTGGGTCGCGATCTGTTGTTGTATCAACCAACTCCACTGCATTCGAAGTGGAAGCCCGATTAGGTACTTGACCGACAGGATTTTCGAACTGTATTTGAGCATCAAACGTTTGCCGTTTGCCTAGTACCCTGTTACCCTCCTCAGAAAGTTTTGGTTGGAATATTGGTTCTGGTTGGAATGTTGATTCCAACTGGAATGTCAGTTCTGGTGGATTTAGAAACCAGTTCTGATGAAAAGGTTCTATTAAGTTAGAAGATGATGCCCCATGATAATTTGCATCAATAGGATTTAAGAACGATGCACTGACATTTTCGGTTGGGAGTTCTAGTTGTGATGCCGATGCTGTATTTTGAAGAAGCCAGTTTTGGCAAAAGTCATTGAAATCTAGTTCCCCGTTGTTAGTACTAATCATAGGACTTTTCCCTTTGTCCATGATAGCCTTGAGTCTTTAT
>CM067172.1:111713868-111753562 GCA_034093135.1 Erigeron breviscapus
CCTCAAACGTCTCTGCATTAGATGCGGACGTGACCCCAGAAATTGTTTTTAATTGGAAAAATCCTTTTGTTCCATCCTAAATACAAATTCCTTATTCATTCTTTCATTTACTTCGTTTTTCATTTACTCTCTAATCATCAATCTCTCTCATCTTTACTTTCAAATTCATTAACTCCTCATATTCCTTTTCATTTTCACTCTCAATTTCAAAATCTAAAATGTCTCATAAGTCGCTTATAAACTTTGAATACACTCCTTCTAATGATGTGAAAACATCTGCTCAATGGCCAAAGAACTTCACTCCATCCCAAATCCGATTCAATATGAGCAACTTTTTGGCTCAATTGAATGTAAAATCTGAAACCTTAATGGGAAGATTAAACAGTTTTTGGGAGCAATCCCCTTTCCATTATGCGCTGACCGCTAATCCGCAGGCAATGTATCATCGATACTTGCTTGAATTCTGGTATACAGCAGTGGTGAATATGGATGAACAATCCATCTCCTTTACTCTCAATGAAGGCACCAAGAAATGTGTCATCACTCTTGAGGGGTTCAGAACTTCCCTTCATCTGAACTACCTTGAACCTCCCCAGGTGTTTGTGAAAAGACTCAAAGGAGTCAATTTTAGGGAGGTTCTAGTCACCACTGGTCATGGTGATATGGAGGATGCTGATGGAAATTTGAAGACCTCTGGACACATCTTCATGTCTGGTTTTCGTATTTGTTGGAGGTTCTTCTGGACTCAAATCGTGGAAAGTCTTGGTGGCACCCATGGAGGGTTGGACCAACTTTCACTACCCCAAGTGGAGATGGGGTATTATATCTGGAATGGGATGCAAGTGGACTTTGCTGAGATTCTCTTCTCTCAGTTGATTTCAAAGTTAAAAGGGAAGAGAAGTCTGCATGTTGCCTTCCCAAGATTTCTGAGCTTGTGTTTTAAAGATATACTTGGAGAAGCTTATGATCAAGCTGGACCTGAAGCTTCGGTACCAGAATATAGTAGAGATTTCTCAAAGGCAACAATTACTGAAAATGAGCCTGAACTCTCCTCTGCTATGATTCAGGTATTTGATAAAACTGTCTCAGCCACACTAGCTGGTTCAGAAAGGTTACTAAGTGGGCCACAAAAGAATGTGGGACCCGTTAGTGTACCTACGGTTGAAATCATTGAATCTGGTGACGATGCAACTGCTTCTGCAGCTGTTGAACCAGAATCTGGTGAGGGTACTAGTGACCCAAACCAGGGCATATCTGACCAGATCGCAAAAGTGAATGCTTTCTGGGATGATGATGAGCTACCTCAGGAGAATCTCGATTCTCTTGCTGACTTTGAGTTTGACGAGGGCTTATTGGAGGCGAATCAATCTGATTCTGAGCCAGCCTCCATCCTCGCAAACGCCCCTCCTCCCTCAGAAATTCAAGATAATGCGCCTTATGTTCCACCACCACCATCTCACCAAAATCCTATCTTTCCACCAGGCACCACTCCCGCATATGTAACCGATCCTTCTTTCACTCCTTCACTTCAATTTCTACACCCACAAATTCACAACATACCACCACCGATTAACTATGATGCCCCATCAGAAAAAGACTTAGATTCTGAGACAGAATCTGAGAGTCCAACAGATGTTCAAATGAACAAAGTATTAAAAGGGCTTGGTAGTTTACCTTTTGTGGCTCCTGCTTCTGCACAACCCCCACCTCCTTTCAATGTGGAAACACAGTTAGAGAAAACCCAAACCGAAGTCCAAGGCCTTATTCTTAGGGTGGAGGACTTAACCAAATCTCTAACTGCCAACACTAGTTCCTTGGCTGATATGAAAGGTGCTCAGATGTTCCTTGGAACCGAGTTGACCAAAGTTGCTGGGAATGAAGGACTAGTGGTTGGAAAATTGAATGAGTTGGTTATGACGTGCAATAAGGTGAGCTCTGCAATCAGAGAAGCCTTCAGATTGACAAAGAGAGATGTGCAAGCTTCAGTGGTTGCGAACTTGACATCTGGTGTTGAGCTGTTGAAGCAAGACGTTATGGCAGTTGGAAGTGAAGTTCATGAGCTGGTTCAGAAGCCAAGTGTCAATGAAAAAGAACTTGGAACTTCTATTAGTGCTAGTATTGTGGAAGATCTGAAGTCTGAGCTATCTCAGAATTTGGCTGCTCAGATTTCAGAGTCTGTCTCTCAGAAAGTTGAAGAAGAGGTTAGAAAGATGATTGCTGAACTGACCAGAGATACAAATGTCAAGGTGGAAAAGGCTGTACATGAAGTTAAAAATTCAGTTTCCAAGCTTGACGGTGCAGTTCAGAATCAGTCAAAGCAATTAGATGAAATTCTAATGATTCTGAAGAAGGATAATGTTGTTGCTCCTCCTCCCCCTGCTTCTTTCACTGAAGAAGACAGAAAGATGTTGAAAGACTTAAAGGATCAAGAAGCACTGAACCTTAGTTCATCATTCAGACTAAAGGCTCAGTTTGCTACAATGGCAAAAGGTATTTGTGAGTGCCTAGAACAACAAAGTTGGGAACCACTGAAGGCACTTAAATCTACGATTGATCTCTATGCTAAACTGCCTTCAGAGATTCCCAAAGGGGGAAGTGGTGGTGTGCCTATTGGTTTGCTAGCTAGCACTCAAGAATTAATTCAAGCAACCAAGAAGCAAACTGAGGTACCTTCTGGTAGTGCCTCAGTTCAGGGGGAACAACTTCAGAAGGACAAGGGAAAAGGCAAGGCCAAAGTGGGAGAAGAACCAAAGAAAACTGTTAAGGGTTCTGGTCTGGTTATTGGAGAAGATGTTGATGAACAAGGCTATCCACTTCATGATCCAAATGCTGATAGCAAGAAGTTAGAGACTCTGCAGAAGCAAGTCTCTAACCAATTTATCATGTAGAGTGAGAATAAGGAAAGGGAAAGGGTTCAACACCAGAGTATGGGAACCCTTGATCACATTGATGCTGCATCTCTTGGTCTCTCACTGGAAAGATTTCAGAAAATCAAACATGATCCAAGAGTGCAGAAGGCAGTTAAAGAAATGCTCGATTATGAAATGGGGTGAACTACTCTCCTTTGGAACAAAAGCTGGACCATCTCACCTTCAAGATGTCCATTGATGACTTAGTGAAGAATAGAGAAGAGGAAATGGCCAGAAAGAAGAAAGAGGTTCTGGCTGGAGTTCTGCAGGTAGAGAAAGAGTTGTTCAGACCACCCACGAAGCCCAGAACTGGAACAAGGACTGCAAAGAAAGATTCTCGTGATGTTGTCCATACTTCAATCAAACCAATTTCTGATGATGCTGCTGAGCTCCAAAGAAACCATGAAAAGGTTCAGTATGATCACTATATGAACCATCGATCGCATCCAGCCAAAATCATTGATATGGTAGTTGCAAAGGCTGATGGATTGAAGCTGTTTGATTTGGTTGTGAAAAGAGAAGGTAGGGCAACTGAAGAATATAGTCAGGTTTCAGTGCATGAATTTGGGATTTCTGAGCATAGGGAGATGATCCAGATTCTGAAAGGAAAGCCAAAATCTGCCTTGACTGGTGCATGGTTAGCAAGAATTCAACAAAAGATGCAAGCCAAGGTAGAAATTGAAAGCAGTCTGTTTGGCAAAAAGGATCACTCTCCACTGAAGAGAAAACCTACTGAGGCACCTTCTGGTTCAAGGCCTGCCAAGAAGTAGTTTTCTTCTTCAGATTTATCATTTACTTGTAATATATTTACATTTGTAACATTCATTTCAGTTTGTATATATATGTTGCAACTTGTAACCAATAAGTAGATGATAAGTATAAGTTAGAAAACCACAAGTAAAATTCTGAGACATCAATGATCTATAAGATGTACTTAGAAAATTTTTACAACTTAAACAAAAACTTGCATTTCAAACTTACAAACATGTATAGATAGAAGTCTGAGATGCATGCACTATTTCAGAACAAATAGGGGGAATTTGTTAGGTTGAAAATCGACCAAGTATAATTTGTTCAGAAATAGCTTGAAGTTTAGTGAAGACGTCTGTACAGAATTCTGAGATGTCTCAGAATTCCTTCACTGAAGCTTCACTTCAGTTCAGATCGAGATAAATCTGAAGCATTCATTCTGAAGTCAAAGACTGAAGTATGAAGAAGAGAATCATCTCAGAAGCGAGCAAAAGAGTGATTCTACCAGATCAAGACTGAAGCATCTCAGTGTAAAGTATTTACAACACTTTACACTGATTACGAGGAAGACTTTTACTTTACACCTTTATCCGGTTAATAGATTTATCTATTAACAAAAGGTACAAAGTATAGGCTTGGAACCTAGTACTATAAGTCACATCAAGTGACTTATATACTCTTCCAAGTGCAGCATGTAAGGAATTATGGTTTAATTCCTTAAATGCTCACAACCACATTTGTACGATCGTGTCCACATCATCATGGACTTGGTCTATAAATACAAAGTCTTCTCATAACTTGCAAAATGCTTGAAACTTTGCATTGCAACTTGTGAGATATACTCTAAGTAAACTTACGAGTATTTCCAAGTCAATTAGATCACTTGTATTTCAGGATTGTTTAGATACTTACACTTTGGTGTTTATCTTTGTTCCGCAACAATCCTTGTATTTGTTTATACATCAATAAATCAAATACATTGGAAAACAACGTGTCTCAATGCTACATACTTGATTATATTTATATATATATCTTTATATAGTTTCTGCCATTTGTTCTTGCATTATTCATATTGTCAATTGTTTCTTGTTATCCTTATTTGGATCGTAAACTGAACTTGTCCATCAAGATTAGTTGTACTTGCCAGTCGGGTTTGTTAATCATCTATATATTTTGGGACTCACATTTCTTGTATTAGACTGAGAAGGTCAAACCTGAGCAGGAAGCTCATAAAAGGATTTGATCTTACGTTCCTTCTGACCTTCAGACTCAAAGAGATTCGGGTTTGTAGCAATTGCATCTTCAAATTCAAACCTATGCTTAGGTGATACCATCACTCCTTGCCAATCTGAGTGAGGTATCCATTCCCCCTCCTCTGAGCCTTATGAATCTTCTTCAGCTATGTCATCCAAGTTTTTGATAGCATCAATGGCAACGAGCTCCTCATTACTCCCGGAGGCATAAGCATGAGTCTGGAAACCGACATCTATATCACCAGTCGGTAAAGGGAAAGTATCTTTAGTGATACACTTCTTTTTGTCTTGAGCTGTGGGAGCCTGAGAGGTACCAGCAGCATCATGCTGGCTTTACTCCCCCTGAGATGTAGCAATCGGGGTGCCCGTCCGAAAGCCCTTTGATAATCTTGCGATCTCTTCTCCTTGTCTGCCCAGATCATCATTCTCATCCTCTCTCCTTTGCTTCCTGAGAACACTATCTGTGCAGATAGGATCTATCTCCCCCTGAGATCCAAGATTATCAACTATCTCAATCAGCTGGTCATAGTCGAACTTTAAAGCTCCTAGCATTTTCTAAACCCCTGATACTCTTAGTTTCATCGGCTCCGAAAATGTTATTAACTTTAATCATCGACAAACAAGTTGAACGATAGAATTCTTAACATTTTCAATGATATAAAACCATTTGTTTCTTAATCAACCAAAATGTTACCAATTTTATCGAATCAACAAGTCGATATTAAAACTTCCAATGTTTTCTAAGGTCGAGAGACCGTTTGTTTCATAACCTTCCAAAACATTAAGTTTTAACAAACGACACTTTGAACTTTACTAAATTTAACTAAAACCATTTGTTTTTCTTAAATTTTTAAAGTTCAAAATTATAAGGCAATTCGTACTTTCTAATTTGACTTATTTGAAAATTTTCCCGTTTTGAAAATTTTCCGAAGTCCTAGAACAAACAAATTCCTTATACACACACATATGGTGACACTACACACATATGGTGTCGGGTTTGACTAGTCAATGCGTGTTATGTTTCATATTTTACTTGTTAAATAATTTGAATTTAAAAATTTTCTAAGTCATGAAACACGCATATGTCACAACACGCAAAGGGTGTATTTGACAAAAGAACACGCAAAGCTGGTCATATGCGTGTTCTTCATGATGACGTCATCATCATGAACATGCAAAATCTGGAAGGTTTGAATTTCTGGGTTCATAAGAACACGCATGTGGCTCAAGAACATGCATATTTTTTTTTTTTTTTTTTTTTTTTTTTTTTTTTTTTTTTTTTTTTTTTTTTTTTTTTTTTTTTTTTTTTTTTTTTTTTTTTTTTTTTTTTTTTTTTTTTTTTTTTTTTTTTTTTTTTTTTTTTTTTTTTTTTTTTTTTTTTTTTTTTTTTTTTTTTTTTTTTTTTTTTTTTTTTTTTTTTTTTTTTTTTTTTTTTTTTTTTTTTTTTTTTTTTTTTTTTTTTTTTTTTTTTTTTTTTTTTTTTTTTTTTTTTTTTTTTTTTTTTTTTTTTTTTTTTTTTTTTTTTTTTTTTTTTTTTTTTTTTTTTTTTTTTTTTTTTTTTTTTTTTTTTTTTTTTTTTTTTTTTTTTTTTTTTTTTTTTTTTTTTTTTTTTTTTTTTTTTTTTTTTTTTTTTTTTTTTTTTTTTTTTTTTTTTTTTTTTTTTTTTTTTTTTTTTTTTTTTTTTTTTTTTTTTTTTTTTTTTTTTTTTTTTTTTTTTTTTTTTTTTTTTTTTTTTTTTTTTTTTTTTTTTTTTTTTTTTTTTTTTTTTTTTTTTTTTTTTTTTTTTTTTTTTTTTTTTTTTTTTTTTTTTTTTTTTTTTTTTTTTTTTTTTTTTTTTTTTTTTTTTTTTTTTTTTTTTTTTTTTTTTTTTTTTTTTTTTTTTTTTTTTTTTTTTTTTTTTTTTTTTTTTTTTTTTTTTTTTTTTTTTTTTTTTTTTTTTTTTTTTTTTTTTTTTTTTTTTTTTTTTTTTTTTTTTTTTTTTTTTTTTTTTTTTTTTTTTTTTTTTTTTTTTTTTTTTTTTACTTGTTAAATTTATTTTTTTTTAATTTAAAAATTTTCTAAGTCATGAAACACGCATATGTCACAACACGCAAAGGGTGTATTTGACAAAAGAACACGCAAAGCTGGTCATATGCGTGTTCTTCATGATGACGTCATCATCATGAACATGCAAAATCTGGAAGGTTTGAATTTCTGGGTTCATAAGAACACGCATGTGGCTCAAGAACATGCATATGCAGTGTCACCCAATCAAAACCTAGCCCAGATGATTTGAACACCAAAAACTCTTAAATAGGTACAAATAACTTCATATATGTCTGATTTATCAATTTTTGGGTTCCATTTCTCCATCCAAAACGTGTTTATAGTCCCATTTAGCAATTTTATAACCGAAAATAAAATTCTAAATATTTGGCCATTTAAACACTATAAATGGATCTAGAAATCTTGTTGATCATATACCTTGGTTCAAAAGTGTTAAATGATAGTGTTTCTTGTGTCTAAAACACATATAGATCAAGTTGTATGGATCGAGAGTGTGAACAGTGCTCGAACAGGGAACACGCAAATGGAGAGGTTTTTAGGAAGAACACACAAATGATTTCAAAACTATCATTAAATGCGTGTTATGTTCCTATTTATATCCATTTAAAACATGCAAATCCTAGAGACACTAAAACACGCAAATCCGGCCCACTATGCCAGAATGCGCATATCCGGCCCATTATGCCAGAACACGCATATTAAGCCCAAAATGAAAACACGCATATATCAGCCCACTTTGCTTAATACGCATTTAACACTTAGCCTAATTTTCTCGATTCATGATGAACCTTGACTTTCCATAAAGTCAACTTTCACGAACTTGATTAACACTTTGAAAATTCACAAAGAATTTTCTTGAACCTGATATGATTAACAGAGAGAACTCCTTTGAGAACACGACAAGAAAGATACAAACCACTTTTTCATATCATAATTATCCGTGTTTTTCTCGATAAAGAAATTCTCGATAGATGTTACAACTTGAACAAACTTGCAATGTACAATCATTAAATTAAGACCTGATATGTCACTAATTAATGAATTTACAAAGCACCATTGTCAAGTATTTGACATTAACAAACATTGGACACAATCAATGCTGTTTTATAAATTCAAATACAATAAAAATAAAGACATAAGATTGAATAACACGATAAACAATCTCTCCATCTATATCTTCGTCTCCGTTTGAATTTTACTGAGTTGTTGACGTGTAAGTATATTCTGCTTCCATTTTAAGCTTGAGTTTTCTCCATTCTGGACTGGATAGACCCAATTTTCATACACTTTGGAGATCCTTTATCTTAATGGTTGACACACACCCATTTAAGATAAATAATTCTGCGACCACATCAGCAAGCTCATGAGATCTATACAACACATGTATTCATCTCAATGGTAAATAATTGAACGTAAGAATACTTAAACCGATATATAACAGATAATTAATGACTGATTCTCCCAATTAAGATTAGAATCAAAGCCTTTATCATGTTAGCTCACACATTAAGTATTTTTGAATCCAATTATTTAGGGTTAATTGCAAATCAAAATATCTGTCAAATATATCAACTCAGTGACTCCGTTTGACCTATTTTGACCAAAACTTTAAGTATTTCACTTAATCTTTCGAGCAATTTACATAAAGACCTAATTTGAGATGTACCAAACACACTCAAATTTGTCTTTATTTACACTATACCCTTATCACGATATACGCTTATTCAGTGTTCACAAAGAACACAACTAACTCCCCCTGGAAACTAGATACCCTAAATAACATTGTCTCTCGTGCTATAGAACCCTTTTCTGAATAAAATATGGTTCTTGAGAGATGATGACTAAGGGTTACTCATTCCAGCCAACTGGACTAGCAAATCGAAAAGCGATCAATCAAAGGCCTTAGTGTAACCATCATAAATAAATCAACTTTTCATATTCATCATAGGATAACAACCATTATATGAATAATCATGCTATCGCGAATGATTTATTAACAAGCATAAAATAAAGTAGCACTTAACATATACTTGTTTTTCCCAAATACGTTCCTTTATAAATAAATTATAAATAACATACATAGGACTTGCACAATGATTTATAATGAAGAAAATACAGTAAATGTTCGATAACCCAATATGTTATCTAATTAAGATGTGCCTAGGACTCAGTCACCGATCACCGAAAATGCATGGTCCTCCTTGACTGTGTTCTCAGCACGAAAGATATGCACCTAGTTGCAGAACTGCACCCAAGCCTCAGTAGACTTGAATTTATCGTCTTTATCTTTCACATAGACATTCATCCAATATCCATCACTCTCAGTGGGAGTCCTAGATTTTGACGTCTGTCTCTTGTTTCTTGGCATCCTCTCAGGAGATAACTCAATCTTTCTCCTGGGACTATGCTTCTGAAACTTTGAGGAATGACCAGTCTTTACCGTTCCTGTGGAATGATCATAAAAACATGTATCGTCTTCACCAACACGATTAAAGACTTCTCGTTTTGGAGTGGAATTCCTCTTTGGAGTCTTGTTACGAGTTTGGCCACCATTTGAAGATTTCTTTGGAGAAACACTTCTTGGCTTTCCATGCTCCTTAGCAACATGACTTGAGGAAATTCTAGAAGTATAATCTTCAAAGTATTTCTTCTTTTAATCCCTCATAAATGTTGGATTTGAAGTACTAATTCGATTATTTCTAGGTGAACCACTCCGTGTGGGTGAGTTCCTTTGAGAAAGCTTTTTAGGTGAAACGCTCGTTGACCTTTCTTCAACATGTTTACCTTTGTTCTTTCTCAACTGAACATCCATATCTTCAACATCTCTGTCACTTGAATGATTAGACCGCCTTGATCTACTGGATTTACCCTTCTGAGGACATATACTTGCCACGTGTCCCTTTTCTCAGCAAGTGAAGCAAGAGATTCTATTAATATTTTTCATTCTCTGCCTTTTACCCTTAACATGGTAAGGTGAATTCATATCTTGCTCAGTCAAGGTATGAGAACTTTGATCTTTAGATGTCATCCCTTGTAGCTTCAATTTTGCAGACTGTTCAGGAGCAACTTCTGATTGAGTAGTTGGATCAGTTCTGGATTTAACAAACTGAGGACTTTTGATGGTATTCTTTGATGTCATAGAATCATTCTCTCTTTCATTAAATCTAATCTTGTCTGAGAGATCCTTTTCTCTTCTAGTCAAGATGTTCACCTGCTGTCTTAAGAGTGATTTTTCTTCTTGATCCTCATCTATCCTCTTTTGTAAATCATCAATCCTTAGATATAACTCACATGTAGTTTTAGATATTTTAAGATTATCTTTACAAACATCAATTAATGAATGCAAAGAGAAATCTATTCGTTGCTCAGGAGCATGCAAATCTATCATAAAGGTAACTAAATCCTTTACTCCCAAGTTTTCTGGAATCTTTACATTTTGAACCTTTGAAGTGTCTCCCTTCGAACAGTTATCACCATCTTTTATACTTGATGCTTCAACATTTGAAGGTGATTTTTCAAGTGAGGTGAACGGAATATTTTCATCAGTAGGGTTTGTTGATTCTTGAGAGGATGTTTCATTAGAATGAACATTACTGCTTTTTGAATCAACTTCAGCAACATAAGCGTCATCTTCTTCATTGACATTTAAACTCCAGTCATATGATCCGTCTTGTTGTTGAATCACCAAAGCTCTTGAGTCACTTTGACTAACTAAGCTTTGGTTTCCACTAGACCCATCATTATATGACTTTTGTCTTGACATGTTTGAAGATGAATGTACTATCCACCTTGATTGAAGTTCTGACGAGTCACAACAGATTGATCATCCTTCTTAGGTCTCTGGCATTCTCTAGCAAAATATCCAAAGCCTTCGCAGTTGTAACACTTGACTTTTGACTTATCAAAGCCCAGCTTGGAACCCACGACCTTTCGCCCTGTTCTTGCCAAGAACCGTTTAGTCCGAATAGTCAACATGGCTATTTGCAGTTGTAAATCTATCTCTTCTAAGTCTAAAGGATCAATCTGCTCATAATCTTCCTCTATAACACTCGGATCTTGAACCTTTCCTTGGATAAACAGTTCATATGATGTCACAAATGACGTAAGAACGGATAAGTGACTTTCCGCATATTTGACACTTATAGGAACTGTAGAACTAGTACTGGAGGTAGGATATCCACGGTTGCCTAAATTGTCACTCTCAAATCCACAAGAACTCTCAAAGCCTCAAGAACTCTCAATAAGAACTCCAAACCACAAGAACTCTCAAAACCTCAAGAACTCTCAAAATTCAAGAACTCTCAAAGCCTCAAGAACTCTCAAAGAACTCAACCACAAGAACTCTCAAAATTCAAGAACTTTCAAAACTCAAGAACTCTCAAAATTCTAAACACTCAAAACCTCAAGAACTCTCAAATCCACAAGAACTCTCAAAGCCTCAAGATCTCTCAAATAAGAACTCTCAAATCAAGAACTCTCAAAGCCTCAAGAACTCTCAAATAGAACAAGCAAACCACAGAACTCTCAAAACCTCAAGAACTCTCAAAATCAAGAACTCTAAAACTCAAGAACTCTCAAATCCTCAAGAACTCTCAAATCCACAAGAACTCTCAAAGCCTCAAGAACTCTCAAATAGACCACAAGAACTCTCAAAGCCTCAAGAACTCTTAAATAGAACAAGCAAACCACATGAACTCTCAAAACTCAAGAACTCTCAAAATTCAAGAACTCTCAAATCTCAAGAACACTCAAAATTCAAGAACACTCAAATCTCAAGAAACACTCAAAACCTCAAGAACTCTCAAATCCACAAGAACTCTCAAAGCCTCAAGATCTCTCAAATAAGAACTCTCAAAATCAAGAACTTCAAAACCTCAAGAACTCTCAAAATTCAAGAACTCTCAACTCAAGAATCTCAATCAAGAACTCTCAAAATTAAGAACTCTCAAAACCTCAAGAACTCTCAAATCCACAAGAACTCTCAAAGCCTCAAGAACTCTCAAATAGAACAAGCAAACCACATGAACTCTCAAAACTCAAGAACTCTCAAAATTCAAGAACTCTCAAATCTCAAGAACACTCAAAATCTCAAGAACTCTCAAAACTCAAGAACTCTCAAAATTCAAGAACTCTCAAATCCACAGAACTCTCAACCTCAAGAACTCTCAAAATTCAAGAACTTCAAAACCTCAAGAACTCTCAAAATTCAAGAACTCTCAAAGCCTCAAGAACTCTCAATCAAGAACTCTCAAAATTCAAGAACTACTCAAAACTATCAAGAACTCTCAAAATTCAAGAACTCTCAAAACTCAAGAACTCTCAAAATTCCACAAGAACTCTCAAAGCCTCAAGAACTCTCAAATAGAACAAGCAAACCACATGAACTCTCAAAACTCAAGAACTCTCAAAATTCAAGAACTCTCAAATCTCAAGAACACTCAAAATTCAAGAACACTCAAATCTCAAGAACTCTCAAAATTCAAGAACTCTCAAAATTCAAGAACTCTCAAAATTCAAGAACTCTCAAAATTCAAGAACTCTCAAAATTCAAGAACTCTCAAAATTCAAGAACTCTCAAAATTCAAGAACTCTCAAAATTCAAGAACACTCAAAATCAAGAACTCTCAAAACTCAAGAACTCTCAAAATTCAAGAACTCTCAAATCTCAAGAACTCTCAAAATTCAAGAACTCTCAAAATTCAAGAACTCTCAAAATTCAAGAACACTCAAAATCAAGAACTCTCAAAACTCAAGAACTCTCAAAATTCAAGAACTCTCAAATCTCAAGAACTCTCAAAATTCAAGAACACTCAAATCAAGAACTCTCAACTCAAGAACTCTCAAAATTCAAGAACTCTCAAAATTCAAGAACTCTCAAATCTCAAGAACACTCAAAATTCAAGAACACTCAAATCAAGAACCTCAAAATCAAGAACTCTCAAAACTCAAGAACTCTCAAAATTCAAGAACTCTCAAATCTCAAGAACTCTCAACTCAAGAACTCTCAAAATCAAGAACAAGCTAAGAACCCAACATAGAACTCTCAAAACTCAAGAACTCTCAAAATCAAGAACTCTCAAATCCACATGAACTCTCAAAACTCAAGAACTCTCAAAATTCAAGAACTCTCAAAATCAAGAACTCTCAAAACTCAAGAACTCTCAAAATTCAAGAACTCTCAAATCAAGAACTCTCAAAACTCAAGAACTCTCAAAATTCAAGAACTCTCAAATCTCAAGAACTCTCAAAATTCAAGAACTCTCAAATCAAGAACCTCAAAATCAAGAACTCTCAAAACTCAAGAACTCTCAAAATTCAAGAACTCTCAAATCTCAAGAACTCTCAAAATTCAAGAACTCTCAAAATTCAAGAACTCTCAAATTCAAGAACCTCAAAATCAAGAACTCTCAAAATCAAGAACTCTCAAAATTCAAGAACTCTCAAATCTCAAGAACTCTCAAAATTCAAGAACTCTCAAATCTCAAGAACACTCAAAATTCAAGAACACTCAAATCAAGAACTCTCAAAATTCAAGAACTCTCAACCTCAAGAACTCTCAAAATTCAAGAACTCTCAACCTCAAGAACTCTCAAAATCAAGAACAAGCAAGAACCAAATCGAACTCTCAAAACTCAAGAACTCTCAAAATTCAAGAACTCTCAAATCTCAAGAACTCTCAAAATTCAAGAACTCTCAACTCAAGAACTCTCAAAATTCATGAACTCTCAAAACTCAAGAACTCTCAAAATTCAAGAACTCTCAAATCTCAAGAACACTCAAAATTCAAGAACACTCAAATCTCAAGAAACACTCAAATCTCAAGAAACACTCAAATCTCAAGAACACTCAAAATTCAAGAACACTCAAACCTCAAGAACTCTCAAACCACATGAACTCTCAAAACTCAAGAACTCTCAAAATTCAAGAACTCTCAAATCTCAAGAACACTCAAAATTCAAGAACACTCAAATCTCAAGAACTCTCAAAATTCAAGAACTCTCAAAATTCAAGAACTCTCAAAATCAAGAACTCTCAATCAAGAATTCAACCATTTGTTGATGCATGTTGATGTGACAACAGCAACTTAGATTTGATTATGTCTTATTCATTTATATGTAATTAATAGATTATGAACTTTGTGTTTTAGTAATGATTGATTACATGATTTGGTGTTTTATATATGTTTATATATGATGTTTGTTATGTATGATATACAAGAACAAACGTAATATATGTTAGGTTCCTTATATGTTAAGTAATAGGAAAATAACAAACGGATTACAGCTAACGAAGATAAACTTCGTTATGCTCGAACGAAGATTATCTTCGTTCTAAGGGCTGGGCTGCTAAGTTCGTTGGAACAAAGCCCAGCAAGCCCAATATCAATTGAACATATATAAACGACTGAAAACCTAAATTGAGTTAATCCAGTCGTCTAATCACACACCATTACTGCTTCTAAGTTCGTTTGTGATCATTAGCAAACGAATATAGGTTAATTAAGGCTGTTAACTATCTTGTTAATTAGCAATAATCTTGATAACTAATCAAACAGTTATCTCGTGAGGATTCCGCACTCACGACATAACCTTAGACGATCTCGAGAGCGATCCAGAGCTATCGAGGGACTCACAAGTGGTATCAGAGCCTATTCGATATCCAATCGAAGGTTTAGATCGTCCGTTTGATTATTTATTTTCTGTGTTCTTCGAAAACCCAAAACTGCTGTTAAGTTCGTTTTCCTCAACGAACTTAGCCAAACGAATTTATTCTTAAATTCGTTCTTTGGCTTTTGAACTTCCTACGAAGTTATCTTCAGTTTCGTTTTGAATCTTCTTCAAACGAATTTAACTTATCTTCGTTCAAATATTTGTCTACGAATTTAGGCCATCTTCGTTTGAATTCTCTTTACGAAGTTAATCTTATCTTCGTTTGGTTTCACCTTACGAACTTAAACTTCGTACGAACTTAACTTTATCTTCGTTTGATCTTTTATCTTCGTTCCAACTTTATTTTTGTTCCTTCAAGGTTTGTGCTATATTAACTATGGCTTCCTCATCGTCTGTCAACAGTGCTGTTGCACAATATCTAAATTCTCTGGTTTATCATGATCATCTAGTCGGAAGGACTAATTCTCCACCGAAGTTAGTTTCATTAGCTGACTTTTGGGCGTGGAGAGGTCGATTCGAGGATTTTATTCAAAGAGAAGACTTGAACATGTGGATTATGATTACGGAAGGATATGAATGGCCTACTCTTACAGTCAATGGCGTTACTTCGACATACAAGATGGCAGAACTAAAAGGAGAAGAAAAGACTGCATATGCTATCGAAGTAAAGGCTCTCTCTACTCTTCGGATGTGCATTCCACAAGAGTTAGTGCATCTGTTTCCCAAACAAGAATACAAAACTTCAAAGCAGCTGTTCGATGCTATTGAAGCACATTGTGAAGGAGATCCACTACTGAAGAAAAATAGAATTAAGATGCTTAAGAAACAATTTGACTGTTTCAACGCTACCAAGAACGAACAGGTTGAAGATCTTATTCTGAGATATCAACATCTGCTTGCCGAGTTAGCGTATTTTGATCTTAAGTATTCTCCAAGTGAAATTGTGGATAAATTCTTGGATGGTTTACCAAAGGCCTATAAAGAGTTTTGTCATGGACTACAAGAAAGAGATGATTATGCTTCTTTGCGTATAGATGGAGTTATATCTACTCTTAGGAACAGATTGATGAAGGACAAAGCAAAGGATCTTCAAGACAACTTCACTCAAGATCCGTCTCTGTATCATGCCACCATGAAGAACCCAACAGCTGATGTAAATGCATTCTATTCGGGAGTTGGTAGTTCTGGTACAACAGAGAATACTGATGGAGATGAATTTGTTGGTTTCATTGCTTCGGATGCTGGGAACAAAGGTAAGAAGACTGCTGAAGGTGTAAAGGCTGGAAGTTTAAAGTTCGGCAACATTACATCATCTGCTGCTGGTTACAAGTCCATGCCAATGGATATGAAATCAGCTGAGGGTCGGATGAATGTCTATGCTGCTATGTGTGCTGCTCATGAAGCGTTTGTTGCAGGAAGAATCACAGATCCTGCACTCATAGATGAAGATTATGACCAAATTGATCCAGATGATGTTGAAGAGATGGACCTAAAATGGCAATTGGCTATGATCACAAGAAGAGTGCAGAAGTTCATGAAAAGGACAGGACGACCTCTTCAAACGAATTTAACTTATCTTCGTTCAAATATTTGTCTACGAATTTAGGCCATCTTCGTTTGAATTCTCTTTACGAAGTTAATCTTATCTTCGTTTGGTTTCACCTTACGAACTTAGCTTCGTTTAAATTTTTCTACGAATTTAACTTATCTTCGTTTGAAATTTCTTCTACGAATTAATCTTATCTTCGTTTGAATTCTCTTTACGAATTAATCTTATCTTCGTTTGAATTTCTTTACGAATTTAACTTATCTTCGTTTGAAATTTCTTCTACGAATTTAATCTTATCTTCGTTTGAAATTTCTTCTACGAATTAATCTTATCTTCGTTTGAATTCTCTTTACGAATTAATCTTATCTTCGTTTGAATTTCTTTACGAATTTAACTTATCTTCGTTTGAAATTTCTTCTACGAATTTAATCTTATCTTCGTTTGAAATTTCTTCTACGAATTAATCTTATCTTCGTTTGAATTCTCTTTACGAATTAATCTTATCTTCGTTTGAATTTCTTTACGAATTTAACTTATCTTCGTTTGAAATTTCTTCTACGAATTTAATCTTATCTTCGTTTGAAATTTCTTCTACGAATTAATCTTATCTTCGTTTGAATTCTCTTTACGAATTAATCTTATCTTCGTTTGAATTCTCTTTACGAATTTAACTTATCTTCGTTTGAATTTCTTTACGAAGTTAATCTTATCTTCGTTTGAATTCCTACGAAGTTAATCTTTCTTCGTTTATTTATCTTCAGTTTCGTTTTGAATCTTCTTCAAACGAATTTAACTTATCTTCGTTCCAACCTTATTTTTGTTCCTTCAAGGTTTGTGCTATATTAACTATGGCTTCCTCATCGTCTGTCAACAGTGCTGTTGCACAATATCTAAATTCTCTGGTTTATCATGATCATCTAGTCGGAAGGACTAATTCTCCACCGAAGTTAGTTTCATTAGCTGACTTTTGGGCGTGGAGAGGTCGATTCGAGGATTTTATTCAAAGAGAAGACTTGAACATGTGGATTATGATTACGGAAGGATATGAATGGCCTACTCTTACAGTCAATGGCGTTACTTCGACATACAAGATGGCAGAACTAAAAGGAGAAGAAAAGACTGCATATGCTATCGAAGTAAAGGCTCTCTCTACTCTTCGGATGTGCATTCCACAAGAGTTAGTGCATCTGTTTCCCAAACAAGAATACAAAACTTCAAAGCAGCTGTTCGATGCTATTGAAGCACATTGTGAAGGAGATCCACTACTGAAGAAAAATAGAATTAAGATGCTTAAGAAACAATTTGACTGTTTCAACGCTACCAAGAACGAACAGGTTGAAGATCTTATTCTGAGATATCAACATCTGCTTGCCGAGTTAGCGTATTTTGATCTTAAGTATTCTCCAAGTGAAATTGTGGATAAATTCTTGGATGGTTTACCAAAGGCCTATAAAGAGTTTTGTCATGGACTACAAGAAAGAGATGATTATGCTTCTTTGCGTATAGATGGAGTTATATCTACTCTTAGGAACAGATTGATGAAGGACAAAGCAAAGGATCTTCAAGACAACTTCACTCAAGATCCGTCTCTGTATCATGCCACCATGAAGAACCCAACAGCTGATGTAAATGCATTCTATTCGGGAGTTGGTAGTTCTGGTACAACAGAGAATACTGATGGAGATGAATTTGTTGGTTTCATTGCTTCGGATGCTGGGAACAAAGGTAAGAAGACTGCTGAAGGTGTAAAGGCTGGAAGTTTAAAGTTCGGCAACATTACATCATCTGCTGCTGGTTACAAGTCCATGCCAATGGATATGAAATCAGCTGAGGGTCGGATGAATGTCTATGCTGCTATGTGTGCTGCTCATGAAGCGTTTGTTGCAGGAAGAATCACAGATCCTGCACTCATAGATGAAGATTATGACCAAATTGATCCAGATGATGTTGAAGAGATGGACCTAAAATGGCAATTGGCTATGATCACAAGAAGAGTGCAGAAGTTCATGAAAAGGACAGGACGACCTCTTACTGGAGGCACTCAGGGCTTTGACAAGTCAAAGGTTAAGTGTTACAACTGTGATGGATTTGGACACTTCGCTAGAGAGTGTCAACGACCAAAGAGGGATGCTAATACTACTCCTACGCGACAAGACAGAAGTGGTAATCGTCCATATAATCATAATGCAAATAGAGCACTTGTGTTGACTGAAGATACTGCTGCTAATGACAAGGCAATCGTAGCTGTTCAGTCTGATGGTTCTTATGTCTGGAATCTTCCACAGGACGAGACCAATAATGCTTATTTGGCTGAAATTATTGATGATATGGCTCATATCGTGGACTCTCCTGATGACTTTCTTGACACCACAGTTTACCATAATGATGAGCATTTGTATGAAAATGCTTCAAGTTCGAAAGTGGAAAGTTATGCTGAGGGTGTCTATGATACTGATTCCGAATCTGAAGATGAGTTCGAAGATGATAAGAACCAAGAGGAAGTAAAAGCTACTGCAGAGGTAAAGGCTACTGAAGTCAATGAAGATTCTGCTGCTGAAAAGGTCGAGAAGACAATTGAAGAGCAGATGAAAGATTTTGAGATTCCTGAAGGAATGACTGTCGATGACTTTGTTGCCTACATGGCAGACTGTAAGGAAGCTGACCAACAGGTATCCTATTCCTTACATACTATTGTTCATGTTTGTAAAATAGTGAATAAAATGTATGATGAAATTGAATCGAAAAATGATCAAATTAGGAATTTAGAATCTGTTGTTAATGCTGCACAATCAGAGAGAGATAGGCTAATTAAAAAGGATTTAACTGTCAATGATAAAGAAAGATTTTTCAAGGAAAAGATTAAGTCCTTAGAGTCTGATCTAAGTGCAATGAAGGACAAAATCAAACAGTCAGTAGCTGTAGAAAGAGTAGGTGGTGAAGCTTACTCGTTGTTAGCAAAGAAATGTGCCTCTATTGAAAAAGAACTAGCTGATGCTAAGATAGAGATTTTGGACTTAAATGCTAAATTAGATTCTGCTAGGCATTCTGAACTGTTAATGCATATGAACAAATTTGAGGTTTCTTCTACTAAGAGTCTAGACCCAGTTAAGATCTCTTATAAAGATGTTCCTCCACCTTTCAACAACAATTATACCTCCGTTGAACCCAACATTCCTGAAGTTTTACTTCAATCTAGTACTGAAGCTAGTAAACCAAAAGACTCAATTCCAGAAGTCAAGCTGTCTAAGGAAACAAAAGAGTCTGTAGGAGGTTCTTCTCAACCTAAAAAAGAACAGAAATTGAAAGGTATTGTTCAGAATAAATCTAATTCTTTTGGTCAAAAAGATAGTGTTACACACTTTACTCTTCATAAGAGTCATAGGGTATACACTGAATTAGAATTCCCTTTAGAATCAATTGACCCCAAAAGAATTGATAAAGTTTGGGATGTGACTGTTGAGGACATGAAGAAATTAAGTCAGTCACGTCTCACTCCTTTGGCTAGGCAGACTAAACCTAGAAAAATTGAAGAGCAGATGAAAGATTTTGAGATTCCTGAAGGAATGACTGTCGATGACTTTGTTGCCTACATGGCAGACTGTAAGGAAGCTGACCAACAGGTATCCTATTCCTTACATACTATTGTTCATGTTTGTAAAATAGTGAATAAAATGTATGATGAAATTGAATCGAAAAATGATCAAATTAGGAATTTAGAATCTGTTGTTAATGCTGCACAATCAGAGAGAGATAGGCTAATTAAAAAGGATTTAACTGTCAATGATAAAGAAAGATTTTTCAAGGAAAAGATTAAGTCCTTAGAGTCTGATCTAAGTGCAATGAAGGACAAAATCAAACAGTCAGTAGCTGTAGAAAGAGTAGGTGGTGAAGCTTACTCGTTGTTAGCAAAGAAATGTGCCTCTATTGAAAAAGAACTAGCTGATGCTAAGATAGAGATTTTGGACTTAAATGCTAAATTAGATTCTGCTAGGCATTCTGAACTGTTAATGCATATGAACAAATTTGAGGTTTCTTCTACTAAGAGTCTAGACCCAGTTAAGATCTCTTATAAAGATGTTCCTCCACCTTTCAACAACAATTATACCTCCGTTGAACCCAACATTCCTGAAGTTTTACTTCAATCTAGTACTGAAGCTAGTAAACCAAAAGACTCAATTCCAGAAGTCAAGCTGTCTAAGGAAACAAAAGAGTCTGTAGGAGGTTCTTCTCAACCTAAAAAAGAACAGAAATTGAAAGGTATTGTTCAGAATAAATCTAATTCTTTTGGTCAAAAAGATAGTGTTACACACTTTACTCTTCATAAGAGTCATAGGGTATACACTGAATTAGAATTCCCTTTAGAATCAATTGACCCCAAAAGAATTGATAAAGTTTGGGATGTGACTGTTGAGGACATGAAGAAATTAAGTCAGTCACGTCTCACTCCTTTGGCTAGGCAGACTAAACCTAGAA
Organism: Erigeron breviscapus; assembly: GCA_034093135.1. Taxonomy (NCBI): domain Eukaryota; kingdom Viridiplantae; phylum Streptophyta; class Magnoliopsida; order Asterales; family Asteraceae; genus Erigeron; species Erigeron breviscapus. Next base: position 111,734,519 of record CM067172.1, read on the forward strand.
AATCTGAGGATAGATCAGCTGTTGATGAAATAGCTACTAAGACTTTGAAGCAAATCCTTATGCCTGTACTTAAGAAGTCTTCAATAGGTAAGGATGAGATGGATGATGCTAGAAAGTCTAGGAATTCACCAATTAAACGTGACTCTGATGATACTAGAAAAACAAGTAAGACAGTGGACACTAGAACTACAATTGATTCTGTAGGTACCGATAAAAAGGTAGATACAAAGAAAAAGGTCAAGGTCCTTTCTTGTTTTGCATGTCATGAAAAAGGTCATGTTTACAGTGTTTGTCCTAATAGACCTCGGAGATCAGGTTCTCCTTCAAAGGCTTCAACCTCGGAAGGAAAAAGAGGGTTGGGTAATGATAAAATGGTTAATGAGACTAAAGTTCAATCTTCTCCAAAACCTTTTACTATACCTCAACGAAGAGAATCTTCACCAAAAGGTTTTACAGGAAATGTTCATAAGAATTCAACTCAGAAAAGGAAAGTATCTCCTGAATCTAGGAGTATATCTCCTAAAGAAGATAGATTCACAACCCCCTCTGGGAGTTCGAGTCAGTCTCAAAGTTGTAATTCATTTTATGACCGGGTTCATTCAAGTGTTCGACCTTCTTTTGGTCCCCATTCTCCTAGAATTTCTCCAACGAGAGGTCCGAAGACTTCTCCAGTGAGAAGACAAGAGGAAAAACGTGTTCCATCCAAGGCTTCTAGCAATGGATATTGGACTGAACTTCTTCTCAAGGATGAGAAGGGTCGACCCAAACCAATGAAGGTTTGGGTCCCACTCGATAACTAACTTATCTCATTTTATGTGCAGGGAGTTCCTAGGAAACCAATTCATTTTATGTGCAGGGAGTTCCTAGGAAACCAATTCATTTATGGTACCTTGACAGTGGATGCTCCAGGCACATGACAGGGGACAAGAAGCTCTTGTCCAATTATGTTGATATACATGGGTCTTATGTTAGTTTTGCTGGATCCAAGGGCGGAAACATCACCGGTCAAGGAGATGTCGTCAATGGACAACTTACTCTAGAACGAGTAAACTATGTGGAACAACTTACTCACAATCTTATGAGTGTCTCACAGATCTGTGACAAGGGCAACAATGTTCATTTCACAGAAAAGGAAGCATTCATCTTGAAGCCGGGTTTTGTTATTCCTGAAGAATGGATTATGCTCAGAGCTCCTAGGAAGAGAGACATCTATGGTTTAGTTTTAGGTGTTGATAATCCAAAGGAGTCACTTTGTTTGTTGAGCAAGGCCAATGAGTCGGAATCTCTCCTATGGCATCGAAGAATGGATTATGCTCAGAGCTCCTAGGAAGAGAGACATCTATGGTTTAGTTTTAGGTGTTGATAATCCAAAGGAGTCACTTTGTTTGTTGAGCAAGGCCAATGAGTCGGAATCTCTCCTATGGCATAGAAGAATGGGACATATCAACTTTCGGAAGATGAATGAACTTATCAGTCTTGAATTAGTTGAAGGTGTTCCGGTTAAGAAGTTTGGGATGGAAGATAAGTGTGTACCTTGTTTGAAAGGGAAACAACATAAGAATCCCCATAAATCCAAGGTGCAAAATTCTATTTCCAAACCATTCGAGTTACTTCATATGGATCTCTTTGGTCCTGTGAACATCAGAAGCATTGGAGGGATGTATTATTGTTTGGTGATCACTGATGATTACTCAAGATTCTCATGGGTATTCTTTTTGAAGACCAAGGATGAGACTGCTGCTCGATTTATGGACTTCATTAAACAAGTCGAGAATGTCCATGAGATTAAAGTTAAGAGAATCAGGAGTGACAATGGCACTGAGTTCAAGAATCATACGATTACTGCATTTTGCTTGTCAAAAGGAATTCAACATCAATTCAGTGCACCATATGAGCCACAACAGAATGGAGTAGCTGAAAGGAAGAACAGGACCTTGATAGAAACGGCTAGGACGATGCTTGCTGATTCAGGGCTTCCTATTACTTTTTGGGGAGAGGCGGTGAATACAGCTTGCCACATTTTGAATCGGGTTTTAACAGTTAAACGGTTTAAGAAGACTTGTTATGAGCTGTTGCACAACAAAAAGCCCAATTTGCAGAATGTTGAACCGTTTGGTGTTCCGTGTACTTTTCTGAAAGTTCTTCCTCAAGGGAAATTTGATGCTAAATCTGAGGAGGGATTCTTTTTAGGTTATGTGCCAAGTACACCGATTCGGCGTGTGTACAATCAGAAAACTGGCAAAGTCGATTTTGGTACAAATGTCGTAATTGTCAGCCATAAACCTGCTGTGCACATTGGTCCTGCCAATAATTTTGATTATGATAGTGTTTTCACTTCTTTTCGTGGTCCTGTTTCTTTTACAGGTGTTCCGATTGTAGAAGATGTAGTTACACTACATGATCCAATTGATAGGCCGGTTCCTGTTTCCACTCCTGCTTCCTCTCCATTCGTTGAACCTGCTTCCAAATCTGGTGAATCAAGTGGGACAAAAGAAGCAGACTCTACTTTAGATACTGCTCCTACAAATCTTACTGATCCTTTACATATACCGCTACCTGATGATCCGTTCTATGATACTGATGACACGGAAGGTGAAGATCAGGAAGAGCCTAAAACTCCAGAGCATCATGTGCAGACAAACTTGGGAAGTGATCTTACGGTTGATAAGGTTCCTCAGACAAGAGTCAATAAGGATCATCCAGTAGAGCAAATTATTGGTGATGCCTCTGCCTCTACTCTCACGAGGAATCAGCATAAGAAAATGTCAAGTATGTTTGCTGAGGTTAAGGATACTGGGGCGATTACTTGGTACTTGTATTATTGCTTCATCTCTCAGGTTGAGCCTAAGAATGTAGGCATGGCACTTAAAGATCCGTCATGGGTTGAGGCAATGCAAGAAGAATTGGCTCAGTTTAGGAAGCTTGATGTATGGAGGTTAGTTGACTTACCTCATGGTGAATCTCCTTTATCTACGCGATGGGTTTTCCGTTGTAAAAAGGATGACAAAGGTGTGGTAACTCGCAATAAGGCTCGGTTGGTAGTAAGAGGATTTGAGCAACAAGAAGGTTTTGATTACGATGAGACCTTTGCACCTGTAGCTCGACTAGAAGCTATTCGATTATTTCTGGCATTTGCTAGCTATCAAGGTATAAAGGTGTATCAACTCGACGTAAAGAGTGCCTTTTTGTATGGTGAAATTAGAGAAGAAGTGTACGTAGATCAACCTCAGGGGTTTGAGGATCCAGATTTTCCCAATAGAGTATATCGTCTTGATAAGGCTCTATATGGTTTACATCAGGCTCCTCGATCATGGTACGAAAAACTGTCTACTCATTTGCATGAAAATGGTTTTACTCGAGGTTCTATTGACAGCACGCTGTTCATCAAATGGAAAGGGAAGGACTACTTGCTTGTACAGGTTTACGTTGATGATATCATTTTTGGTTCATCTGATAAGAACATGTGCAAGGAGTTTGAGCAGAGCATGAAGGCTAAGTTCGAAATGAGTGCTATGGGGGAATTAACTTTCTTCCTTGGATTACAGGTGGATCAACTGAAGGATGGGTTCTTTATTCATCAGAGCAAGTATGTTCAAGATCTTTTTTTTTTTTTTTTTTTTTTTTTTTTTTTTTTTTTTTTTTTTTTTTTTTTTTTTTTTTTTTTTTTTTTTTTTTTTTTTTTTTTTTTTTTTTTTTTTTTTTTTTTTTTTTTTTTTTTTTTTTTTTTTTTTTTTTTTTTTTTTTTTTTTTTTTTTTTTTTTTTTTTTTTTTTTTTTTTTTTTTTTTTTTTTTTTTTTTTTTTTTTTTTTTTTTTTTTTTTTTTTTTTTTTTTTTTTTTTTTTTTTTTTTTTTTTTTTTTTTTTTTTTTTTTTTTTTTTTTTTTTTTTTTTTTTTTTTTTTTTTTTTTTTTTTTTTTTTTTTTTTTTTTTTTTTTTTTTTTTTTTTTTTTTTTTTTTTTTTTTTTTTTTTTTTTTTTTTTTTTTTTTTTTTTTTTTTTTTTTTTTTTTTTTTTTTTTTTTTTTTTTTTTTTTTTTTTTTTTTTTTTTTTTTTTTTTTTTTTTTTTTTTTTTTTTTTTTTTTTTTTTTTTTTTTTTTTTTTTTTTTTTTTTTTTTTTTTTTTTTTTTTTTTTTTTTTTTTTTTTTTTTTTTTTTTTTTTTTTTTTTTTTTTTTTTTTTTTTTTTTTTTTTTTTTTTTTTTTTTTTTTTTTTTTTTTTTTTTTTTTTTTTTTTTTTTTTTTTTTTTTTTTTTTTTTTTTTTTTTTTTTTTTTTTTTTTTTTTTTTTTTTTTTTTTTTTTTTTTTTTTTTTTTTTTTTTTTTTTTTTTTTTTTTTTTTTTTTTTTTTTTTTTTTTTTTTTTTTTTTTTTTTTTTTTTTTTTTTTTTTTTTTTTTTTTTTTTTTTTTTTTTTTTTTTTTTTTTTTTTTTTTTTTTTTTTTTTTTTTTTTTTTTTTTTTTTTTTTTTTTTTTTTTTTTTTTTTTTTTTTTTTTTTTTTTTTTTTTTTTTTTTTTTTTTTTTTTTTTTTTTTTTTTTTTTTTTTTTTTTTTTTTTTTTTTTTTTTTTTTTTTTTTTTTTTTTTTTTTTTTTTTTTTTTTTTTTTTTTTTTTTTTTTTTTTTTTTTTTTTTTTTTTTTTTTTTTTTTTTTTTTTTTTTTTTTTTTTTTTTTTTTTTTTTTTTTTTTTTTTTTTTTTTTTTTTTTTTTTTTTTTTTTTTTTTTTTTTTTTTTTTTTTTTTTTTTTTTTTTTTTTTTTTTTTTTTTTTTTTTTTTTTTTTTTTTTTTTTTTTTTTTTTTTTTTTTTTTTTTTTTTTTTTTTTTTTTTTTTTTTTTTTTTTTTTTTTTTTTTTTTTTTTTTTTTTTTTTTTTTTTTTTTTTTTTTTTTTTTTTTTTTTTTTTTTTTTTTTTTTTTTTTTTTTTTTTTTTTTTTTTTTTTTTTTTTTTTTTTTTTTTTTTTTTTTTTTTTTTTTTTTTTTTTTTTTTTTTTTTTTTTTTTTTTTTTTTTTTTTTTTTTTTTTTTTTTTTTTTTTTTTTTTTTTTTTTTTTTTTTTTTTTTTTTTTTTTTTTTTTTTTTTTTTTTTTTTTTTTTTTTTTTTTTTTTTTTTTTTTTTTTTTTTTTTTTTTTTTTTTTTTTTTTTTTTTTTTTTTTTTTTTTTTTTTTTTTTTTTTTTTTTTTTTTTTTTTTTTTTTTTTTTTTTTTTTTTTTTTTTTTTTTTTTTTTTTTTTTTTTTTTTTTTTTTTTTTTTTTTTTTTTTTTTTTTTTTTTTTTTTTTTTTTTTTTTTTTTTTTTTTTTTTTTTTTTTTTTTTTTTTTTTTTTTTTTTTTTTTTTTTTTTTTTTTTTTTTTTTTTTTTTTTTTTTTTTTTTTTTTTTTTTTTTTTTTTTTTTTTTTTTTTTTTTTTTTTTTTTTTTTTTTTTTTTTTTTTTTTTTTTTTTTTTTTTTTTTTTTTTTTTTTTTTTTTTTTTTTTTTTTTTTTTTTTTTTTTTTTTTTTTTTTTTTTTTTTTTTTTTTTTTTTTTTTTTTTTTTTTTTTTTTTTTTTTTTTTTTTTTTTTTTTTTTTTTTTTTTTTTTTTTTTTTTTTTTTTTTTTTTTTTTTTTTTTTTTTTTTTTTTTTTTTTTTTTTTTTTTTTTTTTTTTTTTTTTTTTTTTTTTTGGTTTTGTGTCTTTGTAGTTTAAGTCGTACATAGATAGAGTCATTAAAATACAAAAAGAGTTGGTTTAGTATAAGTTTGTACATATCTAGTGTCTGAAAATTCCAAAAACATCTGAAAAATTGGAAAATCCAAAAATATAATAAATGAAGTAAGGTCATTGCACTAAATGATTAGACGTGACGATACTTTAGCTTTTAAGCTTGTTTAATCGTAATATAACTGCTCAGTTCAGTGATTACAATTAAGGATATATCGGTAGGCACAAAGTACCAAGGTTTCCTTCAATCTGAACTTAATTTATACAATGTTCTTGTGGGAAACACGTCAGCATATGGCCTTGAATATGGACTTTTCAAGTGAATTGTGCCATCCTTAAAACTTGAGAAAGATTTAGCATTTGGTTTGAGATTGGATGTGTTTGTAAACCATAGGGGGGATTCGCATGCATTCGTGTATGTCAATCTAAACAGAACAAAATGGGTTTTAGCTTTTAAAGCAACTATTAAAACCATCATGATCTCGATTGGCTAAATCAAAGTACCGAAGAATCAAGAAATCATGAAGAATAGTCAAGAAGTATCATCAAATAATTCTGAAGTATCAAATTGCTGCTCATCAATGAAGTTAATCTCAAAGAAGCAATGAAGAATAGCCAATTCGAATCATGCACTACGCATCAAATGTGTTTGTTCTGACCCTTGATCGTAAGATCATTAACCATGGTGACTTTCAAAGTTGTAACGCTTATAAACACATCTGGTTAAGAATTCTAATGCTCTGTCGATTTTAAGTGTATGCTTGACTGTGGGTCACATAAGTTCGCAAACCTATAATTGTGGCATGAGTAACTTACTAAGTTACATGGTGACTGTCCTTGGCTCAAGTAATACGAAAGTGCCACAAACCCAAAGGGAAACTGGAAGTACCGAGTGTTTAAGAGGACAAACATACCGGTAATCGTTGTTGGGTCACTGTTCATAACTAATAATAAGAGAATTATTTCTCACCCACAGGCTTATGTAATTGCTAAACTGATCTAGTCAGCAGTAACCAAACATCATGAAAATAATGAATAAATGATGAATATATTCAAGTTAATTAGTGAATAGCTTAGTTTATTATTCTGTTATTTTTATTCTGAATTATTTTTATTTTTATTGAGTCAAAATAAGTATTTTTTATAAGTTCTTATTGCACGAGAGATTCTATTTGAAATTCTGAGTATATGTTTTGCCGAATTCGTAATGAGAATTTTTGATGAGGTTGTGTGGTTTGTTTCAAAAGAAGATTTTCTGATATGAACATTAATTTGTTTAAGTTTAGAAAATGATCTTTTATTGTCTTGCCACTGCGAATTCTACTGGTTTTTCTGGGTGTGTCCCTCTCATAGGCCTTTGAATTTTCTTCGAGGGTAGGAGTCTCCTTGTGGTTTTCCATTTCGAGCTCTTAACTGTGATGTGCACATTTGAAATTGGTGTCTTCAATTTGGCGGGATAATAGAAATGATATTTTAAGTGTTTGTGAAAAGTCAAAGTCATTTGAAATCTCACAAATTTTCAGTTGTTACAAGTTAAGGATTTATTTTATAACTTGGTGACATTTTAGGGTTTGACGATGAAATGACCTCCCTTGATCTTTTGTTAGATTCATTGTTATTTCGTATCTGTTAACCCTGTTTTTGTATGATTTTAGCTTGAATTTTCTGCATTACTATGTTTTGTTCTCAATGCGTTAATGAGTTTTTGTCAAGTGTGCAGTATTCAGGTTAAGAAGATTAAGTTAGAGTGCTGTTTTCTGCAAATATATTGTTATTCATACGGATGATATCATGAAGATACGATCCTTGGTGTGTAGTGACAATAGGTGTGTTGCAGATATGAGCACGTGAAGGAATAATACATGAACGTGTTTTTGGAATAGTTATTTACTTTAACAATTCATGTAATTAGTGAAAAATAATCAATGTGATACTTGTTATTTTGAATTTTCTATCTTGCCTTATGACATGATTCCGGAAATGTTATAAAGTTCTTCATTGAATTTTGGACTACTTACTGTTTGTTAGTTTTGTAGACGGCATCTGGTATGGGACTTAAGTGTTTCAAGATGGTTTGCCGTCAAGCCACTCAGTGATTAGTGAACTGTTCTCCGTCTCATGGTCATGGTTGGTAACTCTGTTTGTATGACGATTGATTATTTTCAGGTTTGTTAATGGTTGATTTTAGATCATGGGGTTTTGTTTCTATTCACGATTGTAATGTTTGTTGTATACTTACATTATGATGATGATTTTATATGATGGAAATTCATGGTACAAGGCATGAGCAGGTTGATTTTAACGAGTTTTTGCTTTGTACAGGATTAGGTAAAGGGTCGTATCGTGGGAAATTAGTGATGGACAATCTGAAATTTTCTAAGTTTAAACTGATTTCTCTTGGACTTAGCTGAATCTGGAATCTTGTTCAAACTTCGTTCTGTTTGTTCTAACGAAGATATCATTTATCTTCGTTCAAATAGTTAGAAATTTTTGGGTTCATTTAGTTCTAACGAACTTAATCTTCGTTTCATTATCTTCGTTCAAATAGTTAGAAATTTTTGGGTTCATTTAGTTCTAACGAACTTAATCTTCGTTTCATTATCTTCGTTCAAATAGTTAGAAATTTTTGGGTTCATTTAGTTCTAACGAACTTAATCTTCGTTTCATTATCTTCGTTCAAATAGTTAGAAATTTTTGGGTTCATTTAGTTCTAACGAACTTAATCTTCGTTTCATTATCTTCGTTCAAATAGTTAGAAATTTTTGGGTTCATTTAGTTCTAACGAACTTAATCTTCGTTTCATTATCTTCGTTCAAGTTCTAACGAACTTATACTTCGTTTCGTTTGTTCTTGAATTTAAACTTCGTTCTGTTTGTTCTAACGAAGATATCATTTATCTTCGTTCAAATAGTTAGAAATTTTTGGGTTCATTTAGTTCTAACGAACTTAATCTTCGTTTCATTATCTTCGTTCAAGTTACTAACGAACTTATACTTCGTTTCGTTTGTTCTTACGAATTTAAAATTCGTTCTGTTTGTTCTAACGAAGATATCATTTATCTTCGTTCAAATAGTTAGAAATTTTTGGGTTCATTTAGTTCTAACGAAGATATCATTATCTTCGTTCAAATAGTTAGAAATTTTTGGGTTCATTTAGTTCTAACGAACTTAATCTTCGTTTCATTATCTTCGTTCAAGTTGAACGAATTATCGTATTATCTTCGTTCAATTACTAACGAACTTATACTTCGTTTCGTTTGTTCTTACGAATTTAAAATTCGTTCTGTTTGTTCAACGAAATATCATTTATCTTCGTTAAGTTCTAACGAATATATCATTATCTTCGTTCAAATAGTTAGAAATTTTTGGGTTCATTTAGTTCTAACGAACTTAATCTTCGTTTCATTATCTTCGTTCAAGTTACTAACGAACTTATACTTCGTTTCGTTTGTTCTTACGAATTTAAAATTCGTTCTGTTTGTTCTAACGAAGATATCATTTATCTTCGTTCAAGTTCTAACGAACTTAATCTTCGTTTCATTATCTTCGTTCAAGTTGTTTGTACGAATGTTAAGTTCGTTCCTATTTATTTTCAACCAACCCTTGACCCGACCCATTTTGACCCATTTTTACCCATCCATATATATATCCAACCTTAATTCGTTTTATTATTTACACTTTCAAATTTTTCAAGCAAATAAACGAATTTAAGCTGCTTTACCCCCATAATATCATCAATCACTGCCTTTGATTTCGATCAAATTTCTACTTCTTGTTTCGATTTCTCTTGAAATTAGTGATTCAGGTACAACAATCGAGTGTAATCATTCACAAATCACTAATACAAATTCGTTGTTTGCCCAATTTATGCACGCACTCAGTCAGCTTTATAAGAATTTTGATTTTAGGGTTTTAATTTCGTTTTGAGATTAATCCTCTATTATATCTTGCATTCTTGTTATAATCAAACTGGGTTATGCTGTAATTAATGGATACAAATTTTTCAAAACAATTTTGGGCAAAAACAAAAAGTTAATCAATGTAAATTGTTGATGAAGTGCTGCTCAGTCATAGTGAACGAATTTAGTGTTCACTCAAACGAAGTTAATTACTCTCAAACGAAGTTAATTACTCTCAAACGAAGTTACTTACTTTCAAACGAAGTTAATTAATTGAAAAACGAACTTAAGATGTACTAACGAACTTAATGATCGTTTAATATCTTCGTTCAAATAGTTAGAAATTTTTGGGTTCATTTAGTTCTAACGAACTTAATCTTCGTTTCATTATCTTCGTTCAAGTTCAAAACGAATTTAGTATTATCTTCGTTCAAGTTCAACTAACGAACTTATACTTCGTTTCGTTTGTTCTTACGAATTTAAAATTCGTTCTGTTTTTTTAACGAAATATATTTATCTTCGTTCAAGTTACTAACGAACTTATACTTCGTTTCGTTTGTTCTTACGAATTTAAAATTCGTTCTGTTTGTTCAACGAATGTATTTATCTTCGTTAAGTTCAACTAACGAACTTATACTTCGTTTCGTTTGTTCTTACGAATTTAAAATTCGTTCTGTTTGATAAGGTCAATCTGTTCATGATAAGGTAAATTTTGTTCATGATAAGGTACTTTGCAGGATTATTATGTTTTACTTAACCGAATCTGTTCATGATAAGGTAAATTTTGTTCATGATAAGGTAAATTTTGTTCATGATAAGGTAAATTTTGTTCATGATAAGGTAAATTTTGTTCATGATAAGGTAAATTTTGTTCATGATAAGGTAAATTTTGTTCATGATAAGGTAATTTGTTCATGATAAGGTAAATTTTGTTCATGATAAGGTAAATTTTGTTCATGATAAGGTAAATTTTGTTCATGATAAGGTAAATTTTGTTCATGATAAGGTAAATTTTGTTCATGATAAGGTAAATTTTGTTCATGATAAGGTAAATTTTGTTCATGATAAGGTAAATTTTGTTCATGATAAGGTAAATTTTGTTCATGATAAGGTAAATTTTGTTCATGATAAGGTAAATTTTGTTCATGATAAGGTAAATTTTGTTCATGATACGGCTCAATCTGTTCATGATAAGGTAAATTTTGTTCATGATAAGGTAAATTTTGTTCATGATAAGGTAAATTTTGAACATTAAACCTTGCAGGATTATTATGTTTTACTTAACCAATCTTTGGATGTTTTGCATGATGTTTCTTTACAGTATGATGCAAATGTTTTACTGCCTCCAGAGGTTGCGGCTCAATTTAATCCTGAACTAGCTAGCCTTTTTGCGGATATTGATGATCCGGTGAATGCACCCAGTTCAAGTGATACTAGGGGTTCTAAAAGACCAATGGATGCTACTCTTACTTATCAAAGAGTTAAGCGTACACGTATCACTGAATCTACAGTACCAGCTCCTTCTGAGGACTCTCCTCTAGTTCAGCGTATTGATGCTCTTGAGGCTCGGGTTCATACTTTAGAGTCTGATCTTACAAATACCCGAGCTGCTTTGACTTTTCTTATAGACTGGGTCAAGAATCAAGGGGGAGATGTTCCTGAAGATATATGCAGATTGTCAGGTGTTCTGATTCTGATTCTGATTCTGATTCTGATTCTGATTCTGATTCTGATTCTGATTCTGATTCTGATTCTGATTCTGATTCTGATTCTGATTCTGATTCTGATTCTGATTCTGATTCTGATTCTGATTCTGATTCTGATTCTGATTCTGATTCTGATTCTGATTCTGATTCTGATTCTGATTCTGATAAACAACAAGTAGCTGTTACTGAATTACAGATTCAAAAGCAAATGGCTTTGGAATCTGATTCTGATTCTGATTCAACTTATGATGTTGATAATGATTAGATGAACTGTATTTTAGGTTGCATGTAATAAGTTATGACATGTAAATGTAATTTATCTTATTTCAATGCAATTATATTTCATCTTTATTATCATGATTAATCATTATATTCTGGTGTTATTTTGTGTAATCTTATCAGATGATACAGATGATACGGAATTGCTCTTTGATGGAGATGATCTTGAGGAAGGAGAGTTTGTTCCTGAACCAGATATGAATATTTTCAAGAAACCTTATGGTTTTGATGATGTTTGGGACTCAATTCCTGAAGAGCCATCTGTAGTAGAAAGAGATGCGTTAGAAGTGAAGAGAACAGAAGTAAAGGAAAGAATACTACAAGCTCCATTTAGTAGCAGTACTAAAGTTTTAAACTTTGTAGTATTTGCTAAAGTTCAAGATGTATTGGTTCCTTTTGCTTATGAGATCAACTTGACAAGACCATTTGATCCTGCTGAGTTTCCAGTGCCTCTCAGAGATGATGATCCATCACAGGTGATTGATAGATATGTACCTGGTCAGAGAGTTAGTGAATTTATAGTCACTAGGGATACTCTGAGACCCTCTGTGTTTTGGACTCATATCTCGGACAAAAATGCTGCAAAATACAAGACGATTATCTGGAGTTGGTTTTATGATGAAGAACTGAAGCTGTTCGTTCTCAAGAGACCAGATGGTTGTCAGTATTTGGCTTGGAGTGAGAGACATTTCAGAAGTCTGTGTGAAGAAGACTTGCATGAACTGGGAAATAACAGGATTATCAATCCAAGTAATTATGGTCTTGCAGATGTGATTGGTAAGAATCTTTATGAAGATTTCAAGTTGAGGTCGAATATGAAAAACTCTGAAAAACCAAATTTTCATATTGAACCAAGACGAAAGAAGAAGGTGGTGAAGCCAGATAAAAATGTTGAGTACATTCAACGTGATATCAAATGTATGATCAAGGTCCCTGCCAAGAAATGGCCACAAGATGCCTTAGATGAAATGAATAATTGGGAGATTGATCGCATTTCTGGTGAAGCCAAAATGTATGCAGATTCAGAGAAGACGATTTTGTTGAGAAGAGTTTATGATCCAATGCAATTGGTGAACTTCTCAAGGAATGATCAGAGAAAGTTGTACGATACGGAATGTTCGTTCTTGCCGTTTTGGAAGGAAGAAGAAAGTCGATATCGTAAAATTCTGAAGGTCTGTTTACATGAGAACATTCACGCAAATAGCAAGCGATTGTTATTTGATGGATGACAAGATTTTTGAAGACTAAAGAAATCGAAGATGCTGCTGTCAAAGGGGAGTTTGTTGATGCATGTTGATGTGACAACAGCAACTTAGATTTGATTATGTCTTATTCATTTATATGTAATTAATAGATTATGAACTTTGTGTTTTAGTAATGATTGATTACATGATTTGGTGTTTTATATATGTTTATATATGATGTTTGTTATGTATGATATACAAGAACAAACGTAATATATGTTAGGTTCCTTATATGTTAAGTAATAGGAAAATAACAAACGGATTACAGCTAACGAAGATAAACTTCGTTATGCTCGAACGAAGATTATCTTCGTTCTAAGGGCTGGGCTGCTAAGTTCGTTGGAACAAAGCCCAGCAAGCCCAATATCAATTGGAACATATATAAACGACTGAAAACCTAAATTGAGTTAATCCAGTCGTCTAATCACACACCATTACTGCTTCTAAGTTCGTTTGTGATCATTACAAACGGTAATTACAAGATAAATTACAAGACTTGAATATATACAAATATATGTAACACATCTAGAATGCTTTTGTCACCGAGAAACATGCACTAACACATATGCGTGTCCATACTCTTATTGGACGGTGAAGAATGTGCAGCTGTACGTTGGGGACCACAAGTACAAGGTAAAGGCACGATTGATTATTCCTTGATCGTCCAATGTAAGAAGAATACGTGGTTGAATTGGACACCAAGAGAAGGAGAGCTTTCGCCTATAAAAGCCTCATTCACTATATGCATATGGGTGGCATTCCTGAGAATCATTCTTCACACAAGTTTCTCTGCTCTTACACACAGCTTAGTCTCTACGAGATCAGCTTGGGCTGATTCTCTTGAGCTGAAACTTATTGATTGTTGTTTGTCATTTCATAGGGTTGTTTAGATATCTGTAGGCTATCTTTATTCCGCAACAACCCTGTAATTCTTTGTATAGATTATTTCTTAATAAAGAGTTACATTTGAAAAACGCATCTGTGTTCAAGAATGTTTATTTTCTGCTTTACTGTTTTATTGATTCATGTTCTTTACTTACTTTATGTTTAAGTCTGAGTCTTTAAAACAATATATTTAAAAGTTTGTAAAGTTCAAGAAAAGTTGTATTCACCCCCCTCTACAACTATCCTGTGTACAATATACTTTGGTATATTGATACACCTTGGGACGTATCAATTGGTATCAGAGCAGGGGTTAAGAATTAACTTGACTTGATCCTTGCATATTTTCTTAATAGTAAAGCATTATGTCATCTTATATTGATAATGGTTCTTCAACCCGACCACCCATGTTTGACAAAGATGATTTCAGTGGGTGGAAAGGTCGAATGTCTTTGTTCCTTGAATCCATCGATAATAATATGCCTGACATCCTTTCGGATGGTCCTTATGTTCCTACACAAACCATTGTGGTAGAAGCTGTGGTCAGGGAAGGTCAACCAACCATTCCTGCCACAGTCAAATCAATTGTTAAGGACAAGGCAGATTGGGGGGATGAGGATAGGAGGTTGGCTAACTTGGATTTGAAGGCTAGAAAATTCATTGTCCAAGCTATGCCCAAAGACCTTTACCATTTTATTAAAATGTGTTCAACAGCAAAGAAAATGTGGGGTACATTGACTGTCATGTTTGAGGGTTGCTCTACTTCCATGGAGTCCACCATAACTACCTTAACCAGGAAGTATGAGAGATTCTTCTCTTTGAGAAATGAATCCTTAACAGACACTCATACCCGCTTTAATGATTTGGTTAATGATTTAGCTGCTGTTGGAATTGTTAAGAAAAATAGTGTGTTAAAGAGTAAATTTCTTGATTCGTTACCACCTAAATGGAACAATTATATTTCATCTGTTAAATTAAGTGTTGTTTACAATGATCTTGATCTCCCTGGACTCTTTGGTTTACTTCATAACCAAGAGTGCTCAGAGGCAGAAAAGTTAATTGCTATGGGTGATTCTTATAGTCAGCCTGCTGCTGCACTTGTTGCTTCAATGTCTGAACACCCTAGTTCAATTAGCAGCGAGATCATTCCTTATGTGAATGATGATATTCCTGTGATTTCTCATCCTAACTCTGTTTGTGGTGAATCTGAATGTGATGAATCTGATGGTGATGAACTAGCTAATGAAGTAGCTATGTTGGCTGAAAGGATCAGAAGGAGATCCTTTGGTAAGTTCAAAGGAAAAGGAAGAGGTGGCCAAGTTGATAAGACAAAGAAGCCATTTGACATGTCCAAAGTCACTTGTTACAAATGTGGCAAGACTGGACACATGGCTGGTGATTGTAGATCCAAAGAGTCTTCTCAAGTTGTGCCAGCCAAAGGTGGAAGAGGTGAAAAGTACTCAAAGCTCAAGACAAAATACAAAGCCTTGAAAGCACAAGTAGCTGAGCTGATTGAGAAGGTGAACAAGAGTTAAAAGAGTCTGGTAGCCAAAGACTGGGCTGAAAGTGCCACATCATCTGATGATGAGCTATACAAAGATGCCAAGTGTTTCATGGCCAAAGAAGCTACCCAGAAGTTTGCTGAAGATCTTGCCAATATGCAACAACAATCTGAGTCAGCTCACCAGGCATCTACCAGTCAGACTGCTCCACCTGAGGGCAATCATGATGATAATACCTGGCACTTGGAAAGTGGGTGTTCCAAGCATATGACCGGATGTAAGTCCCTGCTATGTAGCTTTAGGATTCGCGCTGGTCCTAATGTTACATTTGGAGATGACTCTCAAGGAAAGACAGAAGGATTTGGTATACTTTCAAATGGTCCACTCACTTTTAGAAGGGTCTCTTATGTGAATGGTTTGAAGCACAACTTGATTAGTATAAGTCAGTTGTGTGATGCTGGTTATGAAGTGAGATTCACATCTGATAAGGGAGTTGTTCTTGATTTAGAAGGCAATGTGGTTCTTGTAGCAAAGAGGGATGAGTCCTTGTATTCTTTTGACATGAGAAAACCATTACAAGAGAAGTCTGTTTCATGTCAAAGACTCAAGATGAGCTGAACTGCTTGTGGCATAAGCAAAGACATCAACAAGCTGTGTAAGAAAGAGTTGGTGTCTGGACTTCCAGTGATAAAATATGAGAAGGACAAGTTGTGTGATGCTTGTGAAAAAGGCAAACAACACAAAGCTACTTTTAAGTCCAAAACATGCTCAACCATTGACAGTTGTTTTGATTTGCTTCACATGGATCTGTTTGGACCAATTAGTACTCCTTAATTCTCTGGAATGAGATACTCTTTGGTCATTGTTGATGAGTATTCTAGATACACCTGGGTTTTCTTTCTCAAGCACAAGAGTGATGCTGCTGACACAATTATTCATTTCATCAAGCAAGCTGAAATTCCTTACAAAAGGCCTGGTAGGCAGTTAAGGAGTGACAATGGTACTGAATTCAAAAATATCACACTTAACTCATTCTGCAGTGAAAAAGGAATTTCACAAGTCTACTCAGCTGCAAGAACTCCTCAACAAAATGGTGTTGCAGAAAGAAGAAACAAAACTCTTATTGAAGCTGCCAGATCCATGATGGCTCAAAACAATGTCAAGTCTCATTTCTGGGCTGAAGCAGTACACACAACTTGCTTTACCCATAACAGATCTCTTATTGTAAAAAGACACCAGAAGACTGCATATGAACTTCTTAGGGGGAGAAAATGTAACAATTGTCATTTTTGGCCCACTAATTATTGGAAATAACGAAAACAAACTTTTTGAATTTATATTGCCGATATGATTTTGTTCACATTCTGTTCATACTATTTAGGCGAATGAAATATGAGGTTGGATTCCATGTCCTGTGATTGGGCTACAGTGATTAGACATTATTTGGAGGAAACGTATATAAGAAGCTTTAGTATAATGAACAGTTTCAGACAGTGTCGGTGGATAAATAATAATGGTACAAATAAGACAAAGGCCGACACAATTATATGAAAAGAAATAATACCCGTGATTCCTTTTGTTTGTTTACTTGACTATGAATCAACAATACATCTTACTTTATAAATCTGATAAAAGATAACTAATGAAGGATATAAAATTATAAGGTATTATGTCTAAAGCTTTAATAAGATTACATTTAAATTTTGGTGATTTAACGACAACTAATTAGACTAAATTACGGACTAAACATCTGAGAATGATGATGTAAATATACCTATTATAATTAAGATATTTTAGTACAGCCCCTGCATTCTTTATTCATTCTTTTCTGTTTAATAAACCAGCCGCCCCCCTTGTTTTTTTTTAATATATTACAAACACTTGCATTATATATATAAATATAGATATCGAAATAGAGAAAGCATGCATGTCGACATTCTTTTCTTCTTCTTATCCTTTCTAGATCGACCGCCCTTATCTCTTTTTCTTGATTGTATGCACACATACGATATAGATATTTGATCGATGTATATCCTTGCTCGTCGACAGCCCACCATCTCGTCGACAGTCCACCACCCCACCTCCTTCCTTATCTTCTGTCTCTCTCTCGCTATGTATGTACATGTATATATATAAGCGTGAGGGTGTAATGATAAAGCACATTAACACTCGTCCCTCTCCCTCTCAAAACCACTCAAGTAAACATACATACATATTTACGTATAGATATAGATGTTGAGGAAAATCATCTCACTCTCGACTCCCACCTACGGCTCCATTACCACCGAGCCATTCACCACTTTACCACCATGCAAACGACCCCATGCATCACGTTCGGCTATCATCTCACGAGCCACCACCATTTAACTACACCCACGAGCTGTAACAACCTGTTAACATCATCATCACCAACAGGAACCGTAGTCGAAAGCCAAGAAGGAAAGAAAGAAAAGAACGGTTTTGGGGAAACTTTAGATTCATGTTACGTAAAAGTTACACGTTAGTTTTCAATTCTGAAAGTTGCTGGGAGTTCGTTATTGATTCCTCTAGTTGTGTGGTGAGTTTCGTTACAATTGGTGATCGTTTATTTTTGGAAGATTTTGTTAGTTTATAAGTTCTCGTAAGGTTTTCGGGTTAGATTTAAGGAAAATGGTTAAGACTTCCAAGTTGTTATTATAGTTATATGGATAGACTGGGGTACAGAGAATTTAGACAAGAAAATGGATTCGTTGAATCTCGTTTCGTTTACAAGTCATTCGCACCGCGAAATGCCCCGTGGAAGCATTTTACATAGTTTTATTAACATAAAACGTCAACTGGGTCTTGATACGAAGCAGCCAGAATCATCATTTAAACAGGTTATTTATCACTTATAAGTTTCCTATGTTGAATTAGAAACAAGAAATACAAAGTTGTAATCTGACCGTTAAGACCGTTAGATTTTCTGACAGTTTCAGTCCTAAACCGTTAGATTTTCTGACAGTTTCAGTCCTAAACCGCTAGATTTGCTGACAGTTTCAGTCCTGAACCATTAAACTGTTTACAGTTTTAGTCCTTCGCCCATCAGTTGCTTACTAAACTGATAATTCTATAAAAATGGATTATTCTATACAGTTTCCTTTACTGAAGGCTAAAACGTTTGGGATATTCGGATACATTTCAGACTGTTACATACCTCCTACTGTTTGACAGGCATTTCAGGTGAGTTTTGTAAACCCTCCCTACTCAATTGAGATTCGGGCTGAAAAGTGTACATGCTTGTTTAATTGTTGATTGTTGATTTGATTTGATTGATTGTATGATTGAATTGTTTATGTGGACATGTTAGCGCATTGGTTACTATGTAAGTCACACCGTTAGCGCATTATTTATTATATAAGTCGCATCGTTAGCGCGTTACTCGTTATGTAAGTCTCACCGTTAGCGCATTGTTAATTATTAACTATGTAAGCCGCATCGTTGTTGATCGTTATTGATTGTTATGGAACGTTGTTGAACGTTATATGGAATCGTTGTTGTTGAACGTTGATTGTATTGATTTGTGCTAATGTGAAACCTTATAGGTTTTCCTTGGATGTGATTAGTTCTCCTAATCCTAACTTATTGTTAACGGTTGTTATCCCGATACATACTACTTGTTTCCTGTTACTTGTCCCTACGAACTCACCAACTTTATGTTGACGCATGTTAGTACACTTTTCAGGTAATCAAGTTAATCAGAGACAAAATGGATGATTGCATACTTACTTGCTATGATTGGACTAGCTTTGGACTTTCTGGATCCATGATCCTTACTTCCCTTTTATGGGTTACTTTTAGGATCAACTACTATTGATTGAATTGCCTTTTA
>CM067172.1:111754562-111806265 GCA_034093135.1 Erigeron breviscapus
TTATGGTATCTATTAGTGCTTTCAGGTGATAAGCAGGTCTATAAGATGAAATATGACAAAAGTGGGTTGAATAAAGATCATTTATAAAACAACAAAAGAGATATATCCGGTTGCTTAAACCTATTTGCCACCCCCCCACACTTAAGATGGACAATGCCCTCAATGTCCATATTCGGTCAAAACAAAGGTAAATAGGGGTAAGCAAAATAGACAGAAAGAATGAGAACACATACCGGATCATGGACACATTCCGTTTCAAAACAAGTAAGTCGACCCCGCACCACAAATTGCTCTTCCTAAAAAGGAAGTCCAATTTGGTTGACGGGAGAAACAAACTTAGTCCAAAACGGAAGGTGCGAGAGCTGTGTGTGAAACAATGTTAATAAAGATGCCAATCAAAAATATTGAGCTGAACTTACTGCCAGCATATGCACATGACATCATAGTAGGCTACTAACACGATCACACAATCAAACAAATCCAACGGGTCCTCCCCCACACTTGGGTTCCACTAGGTATTACCATCAATCGGATCAAACCTGTTCAATAACATTCCAAAAGACCAACCATCCAAAATATCCAAAATAGTTCAAACAAAATAAAGTACCATGCAGAAAATAAAAGAAAACAAAGGAAATTACAAATGTTTCATCACCCCGTAGGGTGGATACCAGACAATGATAAATAAAGTAATGTCATAAGAATACCAACAAAATCAATCATCATATGATTCCATCCCACGGTACCGGATGGGAATCATCTCCACTCATTGCTGATGTCCATGATAGCCATAAGGTAGTCCAGGTTTGCCAAAAATACTTGTCACCCAATCTTGCTCTTCCTCCTGAGCTGAACCTGAACCACCAGCACCTCCCCCTGACTGACCAGCATCAAATCCGGAAGCACCTGCATCAAAACCAGGAACAAAGGAAGATGAACCACCGGCAAAACCTCCGGACCCACCAGCATCATGTCCACCCTGAAAAACCCAAAACTGTACTGGACCACGGGGAGAACCTCCTAAATCATGGGGTCGTGGTGACATGTTCCCCGGAACAGTCGTCTGAGAGAAAAAAGGCTGACCCCCCTGACGATAATCAGGGACATAAATAGGCGGTGGAGAGAAATGGAGGAATCGGGTCAGGTCGAACAAACTCCCGGCCCTGATACTGAGCATCCCACATAGGCTGATAATAATCAAGGCTATAGTTAGTGTGGGCCTGCTGTGATCCAATCCAGGTGATGTCCTGATCCATCCTCCGCTGGTAGTCATCAAAAGCCCGGCGGCTAGCCTGCTGATCATCATATATATTCTGAACAGTCTATCCCAAAAGCGTAAGATCAAAGGAGCTCGGGACAGGGATGCTACGACCACGCATCCTAGGTGGCTCCTGGGAAGCATCACCCATCTCTACATCAGCAGCCTCCAAGTCTGGAGGTGGTTCCTCAACAACACCTAGTGTCATCCAACAATCTAGCAGGCTGGCTCCCCTGCTTCTTCTTCACTATCTTCCCCCGAATCAACTCTTTAACATGGAAATCCTCTTGATTAACTTGTGGAGACAGATGGGTCTGGCACTCCTCAGAATCAAATACACCCATCCTCTTGTAAATCCGGGTGATGAAATGTCCCAAAACCAACTCTGAGTCAGAATGATTACACATGAGATCAATCACAACCATCGGGGCCAATGCAAACTTCCTAGGAGCCCCCTCTGAAAACAGCTTTAGCAACCACAAATCAGTAGTCTGGTATGCCTTGTCCCAATGAGTAGACCTCTGGACCAAAAACGTAACTATCATCCTGTGAAGCAACCTAAGCTTAACACTGTGGATCTTAGACACACTAACCGTCCCACCAGAAGGCCAAGCCTCTCCTCCAGAAATCCGACCCCAATACTATGGAATGGACTCACCATCACCCAAATCACCTTTGACATAATAACCCTGTCTCAAAAGTTGCCTGAAGTCCTGGTTATCCAGCTCTTACTTAGAATACAACCCAGCATAAAACCCAAACTCAGCTATAGACAGCTTCCTCTGTTGTCCCCCACAGTAAAACAAAACAACCCTTTCTTCAAAAATATCCTTGATCTTATTCAATTCCTTAGTCAATTTCAAAACTAGAATAAAACTCAAGGCATAACTCACGATAGACAGGTTCCATGTTAAGAAAAATCTGTTGCCACATATCACTAACAACTGTCCTATCACCAACCCTCGCTTCTATACTAAACCACCTTCCAATATCACCCTGAACCCCATAAAACGGAGCATCAGATTGAGCAAGATACCTGGGTGGGCAAACAACTTGCTTATGAAGCGTGTAAAGCTTGTTCAAATAATTGTTCTTGTGGGGTTGCCTAGCCCCATCAAACTCTAACCATGCATGCTTCTCGTTCAATGCACCCGGCCAATAATTAAGAGGAGGTACCGCTGGTTCTCTCCTAGCCGTCTTACCGGAGACATCGGCAGTCCCGCTAGATTGTCCCACCTCCGCTTGCTTCCTCTTATCAGTAGTAGCAGTCTGCAATCACAAACATTAAAGCAAACAAACACGTTAAATGTGGAATGCAAAACTTGAAACCTCATTCAACATCAAACTCAACTGCGGATCAGAAGATTCCCACTACGGCGCAGTGGGACTGGCTGGTCCTCACTGCGGCGCAGTGAGGCAAGTAACACGTGCAGGTCAGGTGCAGCCACTGCGGCGCAGTGGGCTAACACACAACACCTCTGCGGCGCAGTGGGCTAAGAAATCTGGGTAGGTTCTTGTTTTCATTATGACAGGCAGCCAAAAACTAGGGGGAATTAATCATTCCATCAGCAACAACAAGCAATAATCACCACATAATCAAACATTACTTCCCCCCCCCACACTTATTCATCCATAAATCCCCAAATTTTTCAAAACCCTAACTTCAATTTCAAAGTCAAATTCGGAAGAACAAGTGTTTGAATTGAGAAATTAACCACCCCATTAGCATCAATAGCCCTAAAACAACAAAACCCATGAATTAATTCGGAATTGAAAACCCTAGAAATTAAAAATCAAAAATTAAGTAAAATAAAGAAAATAATCAAGAAAACTTACTCCTCTTCCCATGATGATGATAGATAGATGATAATCTAGGAGAAAAGAGGAAGAAAATGCAAGATTGATGTGAATTTATGGGTAAATTCGGGTGCTTGGGGGGGTTTTGTGAAGCTTTTTCGGTTTCAAGAGACAAGAGAGAAAGAAGATAAGAATTTTGAGGTGAAAAAGAATTAAATCCTCCCACACTGACTTATTACCCCGCATGTGACCAGTCAACGTGCCCACTGCGGCGCAGTGGGCTTCGGCCTCCCCCACTGCGGCGCAGTGGGGCTATTTTGCTCCCGATGGACAGAACATTTTGGCTGCGGCGCAGTGACCAGGTTACCTCCCCACTGCGGCGAAGTGGGGATTCACTGTTCCGAATTCCCTCATTTTGCTTTAGAAAAATTTTTGTATGACAAACTAAAAACAACTTACCTCAATCCGCTTCACACCAAATCTTCACCTGCACTTTCTTGACAAATCAAAATCAAATCTAACTAATAAAAAGAAAATAAAATGCGATAAAATAACACGGGTTGCCTCCTGATAAGCGCTTAAGTTATTAACGAGTCTTTAGCTAAACTCGACCAACTTTCAAGTTTCCAATTCAAAAATGGGGATCTCCTCGATTATCCCCTCAACTTGCTCTTCTTTCAAATACAACTTAAGCCTATGACCATTAACAATGAATGACCCGTCACCATTACGCTTAAACAACTCTACATAACCTGACGGATACACATGCTTAATCACAAACGGTCCAATCCATCTAGAAGTGAGTTTAGGTTGCTTAATCTTAAATTTAGACAAGAATAACAAAACTTTATGAGGGGGGGGGAGACGAGGAAAGCGGGGAAAAAAGGGGGGGGGGGAAAGAAAAGGGGAAGGAGGAATAAAGGGGGTGGAGAAAGGGGGAAAAGTGTGGTCCGATCCATCTAGAAGTGAGTTTAGGAATCTTAAATTTAGACAAGAATAACAAAACCTTAGCTCCAACCTTAAACTCCTTCCTACGGATCCTCTTATCATGCCAAACTTTGGTCCTTTCCTTGTAAAGCCTAGAATTCTCATAAGCACCTAGCCTAAGCCCATCAAGCTCATGAAGTTGCAACATTCTAAGTTCACTAGCTTCCATCATATCCAAATTTAGATTCCTCAACGCCCAATACGCCTTATGCTCTATCTCAATAGGAAGATGTCAAGTTTTGCCATAGAGCAACCGGTATGGCGTGGTGCCAATCGGCGTCTTAAAAGCCGTCCTAAACGCCCATAAGGCGTCATCCAACTTCTTAGACCAAACCTTGGGGTTATCTCCAACAGTTTTCTCTAAAATCCTTTTCAAAGCCCTATTGGTGTTTTCTACTTGTCCACTAGTTTGTGGATGATAAGAAGTAGAAAAATAATGCACAACACCATACCTCTTCATGACCTTAGCTAATTGATGATTTGCAAAATGGGTTCCTCGGTCACTAATCAAAGCTCTAGGGCAACCAAATCGACAGAATAATTGTTTCAAGAAATCAATGACTACCCTCGCGTTCATTCGTGGGCAAAGCCTTGGCTTCGGCCCATTTAGACACGTAGTCAACGGCGACAAGAATATATTGAAACTTATTAGACGGTGGGAATGGTCCCATGAAAGCTCTACCTTATAACACCCAACATGGCGGAATCATGGGGTATCACTTAGAAAAGCACAGCATGACATGGGAATTATGTAGAGTCAAACTATATGCATTCAATAAATTGAAACAATCCACAAGCTCATTACAATAATCAAAATTTATCAAAATACACACTCAATCCATACTTAAAAGAAAAATGTTCAAACGATAGTAGTTGATCCTAAGCATAACCAGTTAAAGGGAAATAAGGATCACGGATCCAGAAAGTTCAAAGATAGTCCAAACCCTAGCAATGCAAGCATCTATTCATCCATTCTGTCTCTGATTAACTTGATTACCTGAAAAGTGTACTAAAGAGCTTCAACATAAAGTTGGTGAGTTCGTAGGGACAAGTAACAAGGAATAACCGTGTCGGATAACAACCGTTAACAATAAGTGAGGATTAGGAGAACTAATCACATCCAAGGATAACCTATAAGGTTTCACATTATCACAATTCAATACAAGTCAACATTCAATAATAACGATTCCATATAACGTTCAACAACGTTCCATAACAATCAATGACGATCAACAATGATGCGGCTTACATAGTTAATAATTAACAATGCGCTAACGGTGCGACTTATATAATAAGTAATGCGCTAACGGTGCGACTTATATAATAAGTAATGCGCTAACATGTCCATAACAACAATTCAATCATACAATCAATCAAATCAACAATCAACAGTTAAACAAACATGTACACTTTTCAGCCCGAATCTCAATTGAGTAGGGAGGGTTTACGAAACTCACCTTATTGTTGATAGTTCAACAGCAAAATAGAAGAGATTGATGTAGTTAACGATGACGAGCGAGTCAACTGGCCACGTTACGTATTCCCTAATTCAATGTGAATTGATTTATATTCGTGCTAAATTCCAAATATAGATATACAACTATAAGGTTACCTTATTAATACGCTTGTCAACGTAATTTATGTTATAAAAGTTTAAGGGACTAAATTGTCATTTTTGAAACTTGAGGGACTAAATTGTCAAATGTCCAAAGTATAAGGACGAAAAATGATACCTTTGAAACTGTAGGGTAAAAATGTAACTTTTCGTATGTAATACGTATCCGTAGGATATATGTACTTTAAATAGTAAGATTAATACGAAGAATGTATTAATTTAGTAACGAAGAGATACTTTAAATAGTATGTATTATAATCAACACAAAATGTATTGATTACAATGGAAGAGATACCTTAAATGGCAGGAAAAACCAGCATTTTATTTCCAAGTTGTGTTAGGGTTGGCCTTGGGTCGTGAAGAATACCGGGGCGAATTAAGTTGCTTAGTGAATGCTTATGCAAACTTTTCGCGAACTACCTTCCATTCCTCCGGCATAAGCCAAAGAGGCCCAAGGTGCAATCACTTTCGGAAACATTGTGCGGTTAAAAGCGTATCAAGGATATATTCTATCCATAAATCAAACAATTCGAAAATACGAAATAATTCACAGATGGTGAATAGTAATTATATGAATTAGGATAGTTAGGTATATAACTATGCCCTTGTTTATATACCATAATAAGTATTTAAAATGATTTAATAAAAGTTTTATGATTTCTCGTACTTTCGCTAATAATTCATTTTTCGCAATAGTAACAATATTTCAATATTCATATATAAAAGCGATAGTTACCGTATTTAAATGTAATTATGTATCAATTGAGTATAAAATTAAGTTGACAAGCATTTCAATACATAACATATAGTCATATAATCATAAGGCAAAGTATAGTAAGGTTTCATAGAAACACTTACAAGTATGGAGATATTATGAGTTCTAAGATCAAAGTAACGATATAGGGATGAGCTCCAAAGAAGATCTTGAGAGAATCGACTATAACTTGGATTTGTAAACTTGATGAATATGGAATAATCCTAACTCCATGTGGCCATTATAACTAGGCTTTGATAAGTTCTTGAAAGAATTCGCAATAACAACGTCGTGTTTACAATTTCGAAACCAACGAATTCAAAACAACTTTGGTTGAATCGAAAGCTTGGGATGATGAAAGGTTGTGTAAGATATGCTTGAACTTGAACAAGTATGGATCTCGGAATGATAGGGATTTAAGAAGAGAAGTGTTGAGAGTGTGAATTAGCAATTCGAAATGAAAACCTTAGCTTGTATTTATAGGTAGTAATTTACCATGGTTACTAGTTTAGTTGTTGGTAACTATGGTTAAGTTAAGGAATACCATGGGCTAGTTTGATGGTTTTGCAATACCATGGGCTAGTTAACTAACCTTGGTTAACTAACCTTAGTTAACTAATCCTAGTTAATTATGTCTTAACTTGGATTAGATGTAAGGTTACGAGTGTTTCGGGTTCGTTTTAATGAAACAGATCATCCAGATAGCAGATATTACAATATCTCACTAGTCCGACACACATATATATATATGCACCAAAAATACCTAAAGTTTTCTTATATTTATAAAGTTTGCCATTATCATATATAACAATTAACGGCTAAAATGACAAATGTTACATTACCGTTAATTCTTAATTTTTTTTTTTATTTTTTTTATTTTTTTTAAAAAAATTTTTTTTTTTTTTTTTTTTTTTTTTTTTTTTTTTTTTTTTTTTTTTTCCCCCGTTAAAGGAATTTCGTCCCGAAATTTGAATCTAGCTAGACTCGTTAAACAAATGAGGATACTTGGCTTTCATAGAATCTTCACGTTCCCAAGTAAACTCGGGTCCACGTCTAGATTGCCATCTCACTTTGACAATCGTATATCTGGTATTCTTTAGCTTTCTAGTTTGTTGATCTAGGATTTCTATTGGTTCTTCCACAAACTTCAACGCTTTATCAACACGAATTTCTTCGAGGGGCACGTGAAGTGTTGGATTTGCTAAACACTTTCGAAGATTACAAACATGAAAAACATTATGAACTCCACTCAATTCTTGAGGAAGTTCTAATCGATATGCTACCGGACCAATACGCTCCAAGATCTTGAACGGGCCAATGTACCGTGGCCCCAACTTGCCACGCTTCACAAAATGAACCACACCTTTCCACGGGGACACTTTCAACAAAACATAATCGCCAACTTCAAATTTGAGAGGTCGTCGTCTAACATTAGCATATTTCAATTGTCGTTCTCGGGCCACTCTTAATTTTTCTTTGATTTGTGAGATCACTTTCGTCGTTTCAATAACAATTTCAGGCCCAACGAGTTGGCTTTCTCCAACTTCTGCCCAAACTAGCGGTGACCTACAATCTCTCCCATATAATGCTTTAAATGGGGCCATTCCAATGCTAGCATGATAGCTATTATTGTAGGAGAATTCAACCAAAGGAAGATGCACATCCCAATTACCACCAAAATCAATAGCACAAGCTCTTAACATATCTTCCAATATTTGAATCGTTCTTTCACTTTGACCATCAGTTTGTGGGTGGAACGCCGTACTTATACCGAGACGAGTACCCATAGATTTCTGGAACGCCTTCCAAAATTTTGAAGTAAATCGGGCATCTCGATCGGATATCACGGAAATCGGTACTCCATGCTTGGATATAACTTCTTTGATGTACAAACGTGCCATGGTGTCAAATTTATCGTCCTCCCGGATGGCTAAGAAGTGAGCCGACTTAGTCAACCGGTCAATTATTACCCAAATAGTGTCCCGACCACTACTTGTCCTAGGTAACTTCGTGATGAAGTCCATAGCAATTTCTTCCCATTTCCACACCGGTGTTACTGGTTGGACTAGTAAACCCGGTGGTTTCTTGTGGTCGGCTTTCACTTGTAAACAAGTGAGGCATTGACTAACATACCTAGCAATGTCTGTCTTCATTCCCGGCCACCAATACAAGTCTCTTAATCCAAAATACATCTTGTCGGAACCTGGGTGAACCGAATAAGCCGACTTATGAGCTTCATCCATCAATTTCAATCGCCATCCTCCAAGAATGGGGATCCACAATCGATCAACAAAATACAAACCATTATCGTTCTTCCTATCAAACTGTTCTTCTAGACCGTGTAAAGCTTCATCGGTGAAGTTCCCCAGTCTAGTTGCCAATTCTTGAGCTTCGATAATGGAGTCACGGACACTCCTTAATACAGTGAAGCTCATGGCTTTAACTCGTCTTGGCTTCATACGTTCCTTTCGACTCAAAGCATCGGCTACCACATTTGCTTTACCCGGATGATACCGGATAACGCAATCATAATCACTCAACAGCTCAAGCCACCTTCTTTGCCTCATGTTCAGGTCATTTTGAGTGAAAATATGTTGAAGGCTTTTGTGATCGGTATAGATCACGCTCTTGGTGCCATACAAGTAATGCTCCAACATTTCAAAGCAAATACCACTGCTCCCAATTCTAAGTCATGGGTCGATAGTTCTTCTCATGCACCTTCAATTGTCTTGATGCATATGCTATCACCTTATCCCGTTGCATTAAGACACAACCCAATCCTTGCCCGGATGCATCACAATATACAACGAAATCATCGACTCCATCGGGCAAGCTCAAGATGGGTGCATCACACAATTTGTCCTTAACAATTGGAATGCTTGTTCTTGCTTTTCACCCCAATCAAACCTTCTTTCTCGTTGAGTCAACAAAGTCAAAGGTTGGGCGATTTTTGAAAAGCCTTCAATAAATCGTCTATAATAACCCGCCAAACCAAGAAATTGGCGAATTTCGGTTGGTGTTCGGGGCGTCTCCAATTCTTTACTGCTTCAACTTTACTTGGGTCCACATGAATTCCTTCTTGTTCACTACGTGACCAAGAAACTGGACCTCTTCAAGCCAAAATTCACATTTGGAGAACTTGGCATAAAGCTTTTCTTTCCGGAGTAACTCTAAGACTTGTTTCAAATGTTCCAAATGATCTTCTTTGGTTTTGGAATAGATGAGAATGTCATCGATAAAAACAATGACAAATTGGTCCAAGTAGGGCTGACACACTCGGTTCATCAAGTCCATGAACACAGCTGGTGCGTTAGTCAACCCAAAAGGCATCACCGTAAATTCAAAGTGTCCATATCTCGTTCGAAAGGCGGTTTTTGGAATGTCGTCTTCATGAACACGTAATTGATGGTAACCCGACCGTAAATCAATTTTTGAAAAGAAACGAGCACCTTGGAGTTGGTCGAATAAATCATCAATCCTAGGAAGAGGATAACGATTCTTTACCGTTAGTTTGTTCAATTCTCTATAATCGATACACATTTGGAATGTGCCATCTTTCTTTTTAACGAACAAAACCGGTGCGCCCCAAGGAGATTGACTAGGGCGAATGAAACCCTTCTCTTGAAGTTCTTTGAGTTGGGCGGCCAACTCTTGTAATTCGGTCATGGCTAAGCGATAGGGTGCTTTGGCCACGGGAGAAGCATTTGGGATAAGATCAATACGAAAATCGAGTTCACGAGATGGAGGCAAACCCGGTAGGTCATCCGGAAATACATCCGCAAAGTCTTTAACTACGGGTACGGTTTTCAATTCAATCTTTGTGATCTTAACACTATATACATTCCCATCCCATTGTTCGGTCGTTTCGCCTTGAACCACTAATTCTTCCCTATTTTATAACGGAATCCTCACAGTTCGACTACCACAATCAATTACCGCATTCATGGCCGATAACCAATCCATACCCACAATCACGTCAAAACTACCGATATCAAAAGGCATTAAGTCAATGTAAAATGGGTGATCACATAAATCTAACACACAATCACGAACAACTTGACTAATCCTAGAAAATCCACCATTTACCATTTCAAGTTCAAAACAATAGGACAAC
This sequence comes from Erigeron breviscapus, assembly GCA_034093135.1. Classification (NCBI taxonomy): domain Eukaryota; kingdom Viridiplantae; phylum Streptophyta; class Magnoliopsida; order Asterales; family Asteraceae; genus Erigeron; species Erigeron breviscapus. The sequence continues at coordinate 111,765,088 of CM067172.1, forward strand.
GGGCTAGGATTAGCATCGATCAACGGAATAAAATCATTGGAAATGAGACTATAATCGGCTCCAGAATCAAATAATACGGTAGCATATTGGTGATTGAGGAGAAAGGTACCTGCTACGACATTAGGATCACCACGAGCCTCGGCCGCATTCACGGAAAAAGCTCTTCCACGGGGGGTCAGTTGTTGGCGAGGAGCTTGAGGAGGTTGTTGTTGTTGTCCTTGGTTTCCTCGGTTTTGATTCGGACCGGCAATTTGCAACTGGTTAGGATGCACGGTCACTTGGACTTGTTGGCCAATAAGATTTGGGCACCGGTTGCGGTAGTGGTCTTGGCTACCACATTCATAACAAGAACCCGGAACCATCGGGGGACGTATAGCATTAAGGGGAGCAACATTTAAAGGACCATTCCGGGGGTTAGTTGGACAAAATCTTGAGGTGTGTCCCGGTAGGTTGCAGTGAAAACAAGCATCACAATTCACAGTGGGCCAATGATGGCGATTACACCTAGGGCATAAAGGACTACCCCTGTGTAACCAACCCGTTGAGGACCCTTTGTTGGTACCACCGCCGCAAAAACCTTTCCACCACGACCATGGCGCTTATTATTACGCCGATCATCTTTCTTGGTGCCGCTTGACTCGGCAACATCCTTCCTTTTATTGTCATTCTTGTTATCGTTCTTATTTAACTTACCACCTCTAATGAGTTCCAAGGTTATACTAGCAGTACGGGTGGTTGCCTCTTTGTAAGTCAAAGGCATGGTGGGGTGAGAGACAAGCACTCTCACTTCATGTGGCAATCCCGCAACATACTTCTCAATCTTAACCTCTTGGGGTCTCACATAATGAGGAATGAGTCTAGAGAGTTGGCCAAATCGGCGTGTGTAACTCTCGTAGTCTCCTCCCTTCATGGCAAGTTTAGAAAATTCCACTTGTAACCTCCTCAGTTCATGGGCCGGGCAATACTTAGTAGTTATCATATTCTTGAACTCTCCCCATACAAGATTATTAGCCGCATCAATCCCCAATTCATCAACTTCTTCGTTCCACCACTCAAGAGCCCCACCTTTCAACATACCTGAAGCATAAGTGATTCTTTGATGGTAGGCACAACCACTTCGAGCAATGATGGATTCAATGCTTTCTAACCATTCCAAGCAACCTGTAGCACCACTTTCTCCATTAAATTCTGGGGCTCCACAAAGTTTGAAGTCTTTAAACAAGCATCCCGGTTGGCGAACATCATAATCCGTTCTAGGTAAAACTTCTCCTACCCCTACTCCGTTTACATTTACGTTTTCTTGTTCATTTTGTACGGGAACCGCTTCCTCTTCCGGTTCTTCTTGTTCATTATTATTTCCCATGGCCGCTTGAATTCGGGCCATAAGATCCGGCATGAGGTCATTTAGAGCTTGTGCGACAACCTCAGCGGTTATCGGGGGATTAGGATTACCCCGACCACCTCTGCCACCACGACCTCCACGACCACCTCTACCTCCACGACCACCTCTGCCACCACGACCACCTCTGTCACCACGTCCACCAACTACTTCTTGTTCAATCGGGTTCTCGGGTTCATTCTGAGGTCCATAGTTAGTGTTAGCTCTCCTTGGTCTAACCATTTTCCTGGACACGTGTGTTAGATCAGTAAGTTAGTTTTCACACGAATAATCAAAATCGTCCGTCAAACATTACATATGTAACACCCGTCGTTTAAAAATATGGGTTTTCAAAAACTTTTCACCTAACGGTGTTAAATTGCGGAAGTAAAGACTGTAAAAGTCAAAACCGATAAAAACATTTCGGTTTCTGCATTTATTTGGTGTTACATGCCATATCAAACAATAGTTCAAATGAAAACCCAACGGTTGCCCAACATAAAACAACCGTTCACACATCACTACATAAATTCGACATTAAATACGAAATGTAACGAATGTCTAAAGTAAGCATCGTCTAAGGGTAGCTAAGGCTCCTGCATTGCATCTACCCAAGCTCACACGTCCTGCATCTAGATTCCATCAAGCTAAACCTGAGGGAACAACCACATTAAGAAACAAGTGTTAGCTATAAGATTAGCTACGTAAAATTCCAGAATTACACCTTACGAATTTAGACTTCGTACGAACTTAAGACTGGCTACGTAAAATTCCAGAATTACACCTTACGAATTTAGACTTCGTACGAACTTAAGACTGGCTACGTAAAATTCCAGAATTACACCTTACGAATTTAGACTTCGTACGAACTTAACTTACGAAGTTATTCTTCGTACGAACTTAAGACTGGCTACGTAAAATTCCAGAATTACACCTTACGAATTTAGACTTCGTACGAACTTAAGACTGGCTACGTAAAATTCCAGAATTACACCTTACGAATTTAGACTTCGTACGAACTTAAGACTGGCTACGTAAAATTCCAGAATTACACCTTACGAATTTAGACTTCGTACGAACTTAACTTACGAAGTTATTCTTCGTACGAACTTAACTTACGAATGGACTTGTACGAACTTAAGACTGGCTACGTAAAATTCCAGAATTACACCTTACGAATTTAGACTTCGTACGAACTTAAGACTGGCTACGTAAAATTCCAGAATTACACCTTACGAATTTAGACTTCGTACGAACTTAAGACTGGCTACGTAAAATTCCAGAATTACACCTTACGAATTTAGACTTTGTACGAACTTAAGACTGGCTACGTAAAATTCCAGAATTACACCTTACGAATTTAGACTTCGTACGAACTTAACTTACGAAGTTATTCTTCGTACGAACTTAAGACTGGCTACGTAAAATTCCAGAATTACACCTTACGAATTTAGACTTCGTACGAACTTAAGACTGGCTACGTAAAATTCCAGAATTACACCTTACGAATTTAGACTTCGTACGAACTTAACTTACGAAGTTATTCTTCGTACGAACTTAACTTACGAATTGGATCTTGTACGAACTTAAGACTGGCTACGTAAAATTCCAGAATTACACCTTACGAATTTAGACTTCGTACGAACTTAAGACTGACTACGTAAAATTCCAGAATTACACCTTACGAATTTAGACTTCGTACGAACTTAAGACTGGCTACGTAAAATTCCAGAATTACACCTTACGAATTTAGACTTCGTACGAACTTAACTTACGAAGTTATTCTTCGTACGAACTTAAGACTGGCTACGTAAAATTCCAGAATTACACCTTACGAATTTAGACTTCGTACGAACTTAAGACTGGCTACGTAAAATTCCAGAATTACACCTTACGAATTTAGACTTCGTACGAACTTAAGACTGGCTACGTAAAATTCCAGAATTACACCTTACGAATTTAGACTTCGTACGAACTTAAGACTGGCTACGTAAAATTCCAGAATTACACCTTACGAATTTAGACTTCGTACGAACTTAAGACTGGCTACGTAAAATTCCAGAATTACACCTTACGAATTTAGACTTCGTACGAACTTAAGACTGGCTACGTAAAATTCCAGAATTACACCTTACGAATTTAGACTTCGTACGAACTTAAGACTGGCTACGTAAAATTCCAGAATTACACCTTACGAATTTAGACTTCGTACGAACTTAACTTACGAAGTTATTCTTCGTACGAACTTAAGACTGGCTACGTAAAATTCCAGAATTACACCTTACGAATTTAGACTTCGTACGAACTTAAGACTGGCTACGTAAAATTCCAGAATTACACCTTACGAATTTAGACTTCGTACGAACTTAAGACTGGCTACGTAAAATTCCAGAATTACACCTTACGAATTTAGACTTCGTACGAACTTAAGACTGGCTACGTAAAATTCCAGAATTACACCTTACGAATTTAGACTTCGTACGAACTTAAGACTGGCTACGTAAAATTCCAGAATTACACCTTACGAATTTAGACTTCGTACGAACTTAACTTACGAAGTTATTCTTCGTACGAACTTTATCTTCGTTCGTTCTACTTTACGAAAATAGCTTCCTTACGAAGATAGACCTTATCTTCGTTTGGTTCTTACGAACTTAAGTCACACTTTACGAAGATAGGCAGTTAAACGAATTTAAACTTCAATTTCGTTTTGTTTTCTAGTTTACGAATTTGCCAACGAATTTGACTTCAAACGAATTTAGTGAAACGAAGATAGAAACGAAGGTTATCTTCGTTTCATCCCTGCTCGACAGTTTTCATAAACAGACCAAAATCTTCGATTTTCCAATAACCGACTCATCAAAACTTCTTCCAAAACATGTATTTGACACCAGTAAACACCCTTTGATCAACCAAATCGGCTAAGGACTCGATTGACACCATTTTGAACGTTAATTAATCAAAACACCATTAAACACTAATTCTTTGAAAACTCCTTTAAAAATCAGATTTGAATCCATATAATTCGACCTTAGATCTCGAAAATACATTCAATGATTCAATAATTACCTGCTTGTTTAGATGATCGATCAATTACAACACCCAAATCGTTTGATCAAAACTCAATTAGCTGCTTTAGGATTCAAGAAAGGGTTAATTGTTTTGTTAATTGCTAATGGCTGCCAATTAACTCTAGATTAGGGTAATCCTAACCTAAACCCGTTTTTCAATTTCCACCTATGTCAAAATCAGCCCTCGGACTTCTATATCCTTCATTATTGGTCACAAACTGCATTATTGACCATATACAACATTAGTCCTTCATTAAAAGGCACTACATAGCCTTTAAGCGACATTAAACACACTTTTATTCGTCATTAGTATTTAGGCTCTCAAACCTAACTACTTTATCTACGTTAATCACACATAGCTACATTCAAATATTAAGTAAAGACTTAACGACACCCCAAATTGACTTAACGGCATTAGTCAAACATTACATAAAAGTTCGGGATGTTACAATTACCTCCCCCTTAAGAGGATTCCGTCCCCGGAATCTCATCAGATAGGAACAACTCGGGATATTTCTCCTTCATTACTGCTTCAGTTTCCCAAGTCAAGCTTTCTCCATGATTATGCTTCCACTTTATCAAGACAAGTTCAATCACTTTTCTGCGTAACTTCTTTTGCTTTCTTCCAAGTATCGCTACCGGTTCGTCTACTATTCTCTTCATTGGGTCAATACTCACGTCTTTAATAGGAATCACACTCGACTCCTCAGCTAAACATTTCCTCAAGTAGGATACATGGAAGGTGTTGTGAATTCCATCCAATTCTGGAGGTAATTCCAACTGATATGCCACATCTTTAATGCGCTTCACCACTTTAAAAGGTCCAATAAATCTTGGACTCAACTTTCCCTTCTTTCCAAATCGGATAACTCCTTTCCAAGGTGATACTTTCAGCATCACTAAATCACCAACATTAAACTCAATCGGTCTCCTTTTCTTATCTGCATATGTTTTCTGCCTTTCTCTTGCCACACGTAAGGCTTCTTTAGCTACATTAACCTTTTCAGAGGTAATTTCAATAATTTCGGGACCGGTCAACTGCTTTTCACCGGGCTCCATCCAACAACTTGGAGTCCTACATCTCCTTCCATATAACATTTCAAATGGTGGCATCCCAATACTTGCATGGTGACTATTATTATAAGCAAATTCAATCAACTTCAAGTGTTCATCCCATGCTCCACCGTATTCAAGTACACACGTTCTCAACATATCCTCCAAGGTTTGAATGGTTCTCTCACTTTGCCCATCGGTTTGGGGATGATAGGCGGTACTCAAATTTATTCTACTACCCAACTCCCGTTGAAGACCCTTCCAAAAGTTTGACACAAACCTCGAGTCTCGATCCGAAACAATAGATAAAGGAACTCCATGTTTCGCAACTACTTCATCAATGTACATCTTTGCCATCTTCGTTAAAGGCACATCTTGTCGGGTAGCTAGAAAATGAGCACTCTTCGTCAATCTATCTACAATCACCCATATCATATCATTCCCTTTCGGCGTTTTAGGTAGCTTCGTTACAAAGTCCATGGTAATATGATCCCATTTCCACTCGGGAATTTCTAATTGATGCAACAAACCATACGGCTTTTTATGGTCCGTCTTCACTCTTGCACACGTCAAACACTTTGCTACAAAATGAGCTACTTCACCTTTAATATCCGGCCACCAATAAATCGGCTTCAAATCTGCATACATTTTGGTGACACCGGGATGCATCGAATACCTACTTCTATGGACCTCTTCAAGGATCAACTCTCGGTTACCACCAAGCAGTGGCACCCAAATGCGACCCTTGTATGTTTTAAACCCACGGCTATTAGTCTCCATCACAAGTCGTTTCTTCTTCCCAATACTCTCGTTATCAATATTATCCTTCATTAATGCCATCTCTTGTGCTTCTTTAATTCGATCTAATAGACCCGACTTGGCCTGAACTTGCATGCTCATCAACTTACAAGAAGAGCTTTGCACTTTCCTACTTAGTGCATCCGCCACTACATTGGCTTTACCCGGATGGTATTTGATTTCACAATCATAGTCTTTAAGTAACTCCATCCACCTTCTTTGTCTCACATTCATCTCCTTTTGAGTAAACATATATTGTAAACTCTTATGGTCGGTGTAAAGTGTGCATTTAGTACCATATAAGTAATGTCTCCATAATTTCAATGCAAACACAACCGCCGCTAGCTCAAGATCATGGGTAGGGTAATTCTTCTCATGAGGCTTCAACTGACGTGAAGCATAAGCAATCACTTTGTCTCTCTGCATTAAGACACAACCCAAACCCGTAATAGAAGCATCGCTATATACCACTAAATCATCAGTACCTTCAGGCAAGGCAAGGATAGGAGCTTCACACAACTTCTTTTTCAACGTTTGGAATGCATTTTCCTGCTTTTCAGTCCACTCGTACTTCACACCCTTCTTTGTTAATTCCGTCATAGGCTTGGCTATTCGAGAAAAATCCTGAATAAACCTTCTATAATACCCAGCCAAACCAAGAAAACTCTTAATCTCGGTAGGTGTCTTTGGCTGCTCCCACTTTGAAACAGCTTCAATCTTTGAAGGATCTACTTTAATACCTTCCGATGTAATAACATGACCAAGAAACTGCACTTCTCGGAGCCAAAACTCACATTTAGAAAACTTTGCGTACAACTTCTTCTCCCTCAACACCTCCAAAACTGCTTTCAAATGCTCACGGTGTTCATCCTCTGACTTAGAGTAGATCAAAATATCGTCAATAAACACAATAACAAAATGATCTAGAAAGGGGCGGCATACCCGATTCATTAAGTCCATAAACGCGGCTGGAGCATTGGTCAACCCAAATGGCATGACCAAGAACTCATAATGACCATATCTAGTCCGGAAAGCCGTCTTTGCTACATCTTCCTTCTTTACCTTTAACTGATGATAACCGGACCGCAAATCAATCTTTGAAAAATACGAAGCACCATGTAGTTGATCAAAAAGATCATCAATTCTCGGGAGAGGATACTTATTCTTGACCGTTCGTTTGTTCAACTCACGGTAGTCAATACACATGCGCATTGATCCACCTTCTTTGTCTCACATTCATCTCCTTTTGAGTAAACATATATTGTAAACTCTTATGGTCGGTGTAAAGTGTGCATTTAGTACCATATAAGTAATGTCTCCATAATTTCAATGCAAACACAATCGCCGCTAGCTCAAGATCATGGGTAGGGTAATTCTTCTCATGAGGCTTCAACTGACGTGAAGCATAAGCAATCACTTTGTCTCTCTGCATTAAGACACAACCCAAACCCGTAATAGAAGCATCGCTATATACCACTAAATCATCAGTACCTTCAGGCAAGGCAAGGATAGGAGCTTCACACAACTTCTTTTTCAACGTTTGGAATGCATTTTCCTGCTTTTCAGTCCACTCGTACTTCACACTCTTCTTTGTTCACATTCATCCCTTTTGAGTAAACATATATTGTAAACTCTTATGGTCGGTGTAAAGTGTGCATTTAGTACCATATAAGTAATGTCTCCATAATTTCAATGCAAACACAACCGCCGCTAGCTCAAGATCATGGGTAGGGTAATTCTTCTCATGAGGCTTCAACTGACGTGACGCATAAGCAATCACTTTGTCTCTCTGCATTAAGACACAACCCAAACCCGTAATAGAAGCATCGCTATATACCACTAAATCATCAGTACCTTCAGGCAAGGCAAGGATAGGAGCTTCACACAACTTCTTTTTCAACGTTTGGAATGCATTTTCCTGCTTTTCAGTCCACTCGTACTTCACACCCTTCTTTGTTAATTCCGTCATAGGCTTGGCTATTCGAGAAAAATCCTGAATAAACCTTCTATAATACCCAGCCAAACCAAGAAAACTCTTAATCTCGGTAGGTGTCTTTGGCTGCTCCCACTTTGAAACAGCTTCAATCTTTGAAGGATCTACTTTAATACCTTCCGATGTAATAACATGACCAAGAAACTGCACTTCTCGGAGGCAAACCATCAACATAGCAAGCAACCTGATCCGCATCAGTACGGAACAGATGGCCTACGAACTTCATCTTCTCCATAAAGGAACGAGCATAATCATTAATTTTGCCAACTTCAGCTGTCAAAGCACGGAACTCTTTTTCCATTTTACGCTGCTCATGTACCCCAATATATTCCTCAATGAATTTCTGCTTAAAGTCAGCCCACGTAATAGCAGTTACCATAGCCGGAGTCATCGAAATAGTAATGCTCTTCCACCAGTCTCGAGCACCTTCTTTCAACATCCTACTAGCACACAACACTTTCTTATCCTCGGGACAATCACAAGCTTCAAAAACCATCTCAGTATCATCAAGCCATTCCATGCAACCTACTGCATTAAGTGTTCCATAGAATTTCTGAGCTCCACACTTCTGGAAACTTTCAAACTTGAATCGTGGGGCGTGAACATCAATAGGAGGAACCACATTAACATTAGCATGAGGAATAACAACATCATCGACTGGTGGCTCAGTGTGGTGAGAAGGCACAGAGTGACTGTTACCAGTTCCTTCTGCGTTAGCTGCCAACGCCTGATTCAACTGTTCTTGCGTTTGGGCCAACTGGGCCTGAAGAGTTAGCACAAGATTATACATCTCCGTCTGATTGGGAATCTGATCCACCACTACATCGTTAACTCTCGGAGGATTGCCAGGTGGTGGAGGCATCGGACCCAATGAGCCTGGTTGATTAACACGGCGGGGGTTCACACGATTCACATTAGCATTAGCAGCAGCATTAGCAGCAGCATTAGAAGCACCTGCACCCGGATGGACAGGTGGAGTAACGCTAGCAGTAGCTCCGTCGCGTTGGATGTTGCGGTTGCGAGTGTTAACCATTTTCCTTCAATAAAATGGTGGAGTCGATAAGCGCAAAATAAAACAAAAAGCTCGTCGAGATAAGGCTAAAACATAACATCGTAACATAAACATCTCGTAAGCCCTATCACACTCGCACTCATCCCAACCCATCCTACATCACATGTCATCTCTAGCTAAGGCATCCTACGAGTACCTAGCATGCACACCTTAAGTTTAAGTCCAAATCCTATGGTCAATAGGCCTTGGTTCACTTAAACTACTTCTCTGATACCAACTTGTAACACCCGTCGTTTAAAAATATGGGTTTTCAAAAACTTTTCACCTAACGGTGTTAAATTGCGGAAGTAAAGACTGTAAAAGTCAAAACCGATAAAAACATTTCGGTTTCTGCATTTATTTGGTGTTACATGCCATATCAACAATAGTTCAAATGAAAACCCAACGGTTGCCCAACATAAAACAAAACTCGTCGAGATAAGGCTAAAACATAACATCGTAACATAAACATCTCGTAAGCCCTATCACACTCGCACTCATCCCAACCCATCCTACATCACATGTCATCTCTAGCTAAGGCATCCTACGAGTACCTAGCATGCACACCTTAAGTTTAAGTCCAAATCCTATGGTCAATAGGCCTTGGTTCACTTAAACTACTTCTCTGATACCAACTTGTAACACCCGTCGTTTAAAAATATGGGTTTTCAAAAACTTTTCACCTAACGGTGTTAAATTGCGGAAGTAAAGACTGTAAAAGTCAAAACCGATAAAAACATTTCGGTTTCTGCATTTATTTGGTGTTACATGCCATATCAACAATAGTTCAAATGAAAACCCAACGGTTGCCCAACATAAAACAAAACTCGTCGAGATAAGGCTAAAACATAACATCGTAACATAAACATCTCGTAAGCCCTATCACACTCGCACTCATCCCAACCCATCCTACATCACATGTCATCTCTAGCTAAGGCATCCTACGAGTACCTAGCATGCACACCTTAAGTTTAAGTCCAAATCCTATGGTCAATAGGCCTTGGTTCACTTAAACTACTTCTCTGATACCAACTTGTAACACCCGTCGTTTAAAAATATGGGTTTTCAAAAACTTTTCACCTAACGGTGTTAAATTGCGGAAGTAAAGACTGTAAAAGTCAAAACCGATAAAAACATTTCGGTTTCTGCATTTATTTGGTGTTACATGCCATATCAACAATAGTTCAAATGAAAACCCAACGGTTGCCCAACATAAAACAAAACTCGTCGAGATAAGGCTAAAACATAACATCGTAACATAAACATCTCGTAAGCCCTATCACACTCGCACTCATCCCAACCCATCCTACATCACATGTCATCTCTAGCTAAGGCATCCTACGAGTACCTAGCATGCACACCTTAAGTTTAAGTCCAAATCCTATGGTCAATAGGCCTTGGTTCACTTAAACTACTTCTCTGATACCAACTTGTAACACCCGTCGTTTAAAAATATGGGTTTTCAAAAACTTTTCACCTAACGGTGTTAAATTGCGGAAGTAAAGACTGTAAAAGTCAAAACCGATAAAAACATTTCGGTTTCTGCATTATTAGTTCACACATTGTCACACGTATCTTCGTTAACTGCATATAAGTGTGCCCTGCATCACACCCGACTGGATGATTAGTCAAAAGACTACTCATCTTACGTCGTTAAGGAATGGCAAGCCAATCCTTGAGTAATCCGTATATGAAGGTTGGTCAAACCCCTCGTATTACTCGCCCTGCGTTATAAAGACCATGTTGCGAGGAGCCACCCAAGCAACAACTGCATCTACGCACTCGCCCGGCTAAGGCTAGTACGGGTTAAGCTTAACTACAATTTTCCCTTCGTACGAACTTAACTTACGAAGTTATTCTTCGTACGAACTTAACTTACGAAGTTATTCTTCGTACGAACTTAACTTACGAAGTTATTCTTCGTACGAACTTAACTTACGAAGTTATTCTTCGTACGAACTTAACTTACGAAGTTATTCTTCGTACGAACTTACTTACGAAGTTATTCTTCGTACGAACTTAACTTACGAAGTTATTCTTCGTACGAACTTAACTTACGAAGTTATTCTTCGTACGAACTTAACTTACGAAGTTATTCTTCGTACGAACTTAACTTACGAAGTTATTCTTCGTACGAACTTAACTTACGAAGTTATTCTTCGTACGAACTTAACTTACGAAGTTATTCTTCGTACGAACTTAACTTACGAAGTTATTCTTCGTACGAACTTAACTTACGAAGTTATTCTTCGTACGAACTTAACTTACGAAGTTATTCTTCGTACGAACTTACTTACGAAGTTATTCTTCGTACGAACTTAACTTACGAAGTTATTCTTCGTACGAACTTAGCTTACGAAGTTATTCTTCGTACGAACTTAACTTACGAATATTCTTCGTTCGAACTTAACTTACGAAGTTATTCTTCGTACGAACTTAACTTACGAAGTTATTCTTCGTACGAACTTAACTTACGAATTATCTTCGTACGAACTTAACTTACGAAGTTATTCTTCGTACGAACTTAGCTTACGAAGTTATTCTTCGTACGAACTTAACTTACGAATATTCTTCGTTCGAACTTAACTTACGAAGTTATTCTTCGTACGAACTTAACTTACGAAGTTATTCTTCGTACGAACTTAACTTACGAAGTTATTCTTCGTACGAACTTAACTTACGAAGTTATTCTTCGTACGAACTTAGCTTACGAAGTTATCTTCGTACGAACTTAACTTACGAAGTTATTCTTCGTACGAACTTACTTACGAAGTTATTCTTCGTACGAACTTAAGCTTACGAAGTTATTCTTCGTACGAACTTAACTTACGAAGTTATCTTCGTACGAACTTAACTTACGAAGTTATTCTTCGTACGAACTTAACTTACGAAGTTATTCTTCGTACGAACTTAGCTTACGAAGTTATTCTTCGTACGAACTTAACTTACGAAGTTATTCTTCGTACGAACTTAGCTTACGAAGTTATTCTTCGTACGAACTTAACTTACGAAGTTATTCTTCGTACGAACTTAGCTTACGAAGTTATTCTTCGTACGAACTTAACTTACGAAGTTATTCTTAGTACGAACTTAAAGTTATTCTTCGTACGAACTTAACTTACGAAGTTATTCTTCGTACGAACTTAGCTTACGAAGTTATTCTTCGTACGAACTTAACTTACGAAGTTATTCTTCGTACGAACTTAGCTTACGAAGTTATTCTTCGTACGAACTTAAACTTACGAAGTTATTCTTCGTACGAACTTAACTTACGAAGTTATTCTTCGTACGAACTTAACTTACGAAGTTATTCTTCGTACGAACTTAACTTACGAAGTTATTCTTCGTACGAACTTAACTTACGAAGTTATTCTTCGTACGAACTTAGCTTACGAAGTTATTCTTCGTACGAACTTAACTTACGAAGTTATTCTTAGTACGAACTTAAAGTTATTCTTCGTACGAACTTAACTTACGAAGTTATTCTTCGTACGAACTTAGCTTACGAAGTTATTCTTCGTACGAACTTAACTTACGAAGTTATTCTTCGTACGAACTTAGCTTACGAAGTTATTCTTCGTACGAACTTAACTTACGAAGTTATTCTTAGTACGAACTTAAAGTTATTCTTCGTACGAACTTAACTTACGAAGTTATTCTTCGTACGAACTTACTTACGAAGTTATTCTTCGTACGAACTTAAGCTTACGAAGTTATTCTTCGTACGAACTTAACTTACGAATTATTCTTCGTACGAACTTAACTTACGAAGTTATTCTTCGTACGAACTTAAGCTTACGAAGTTATTCTTCGTACGAACTTAACTTACGAATTATTCTTCGTACGAACTTAACTTACGAAGTTATTCTTCGTACGAACTTAGCTTACGAAGTTATTCTTCGTACGAACTTAACTTACGAAGTTATTCTTCGTACGAACTTAGCTTACGAAGTTATTCTTCGTACGAACTTAAACTTACGAATATTCTTCGTTCGAACTTAACTTACGAAGTTATTCTTCGTACGAACTTAACTTACGAAGTTATTCTTCGTACGAACTTAAGCTTACGAAGTTATTCTTCGTACGAACTTAACTTACGAAGTTATTCTTCGTACGAACTTACTTACGAAGTTATTCTTCGTACGAACTTAACTTACGAATTATTCTTCGTACGAACTTAAGACTGGCTACGTAAAATTCCAGAATTACACCTTACGAATTTAGACTTCGTACGAACTTAACTTACGAAGTTATTCTTCGTACGAACTTTATCTTCGTTCGTTCTACTTTACGAAAACAGCTTCCTTACGAAGATAGACCTTATCTTCGTTTGGTTCTTACGAACTTAAGTCACACTTTACGAAGATAGGCAGTTAAACGAATTTAAACTTCAATTTCGTTTTGTTTTCTAGTTTACGAATTTGCCAACGAATTTGACTTCAAACGAATTTAGTGAAACGAAGATAGAAACGAAGGTTATCTTCGTTTCATCCCTGCTCGACAGTTTTTCATAAACAGACCAAAATCTTCGATTTTCCAATAACCGACTCATCAAAACTTCTTCCAAAACATGTATTTGACACCAGTAAACACCCTTTGATCAACCAAATCGGCTAAGGACTCGATTGACACCATTTTGAACGTTAATTAATCAAAACACCATTAAACACTAATTCTTTGAAAACTCCTTTAAAAATCAGATTTGAATCCATATAATTCGACCTTAGATCTCGAAAATACATTCAATGATTCAATAATTACCTGCTTGTTTAGATGATCGATCAATTACAACACCCAAATCGTTTGATCAAAACTCAATTAGCTGCTTTAGGATTCAAGAAAGGGTTAATTGTTTTGTTAATTGCTAATGGCTGCCAATTAACTCTAGATTAGGGTAATCCTAACCTAAACCCGTTTTTCAATTTCCACCTATGTCAAAATCAGCCCTCGGACTTCTATATCCTTCATTATTGGTCACAAACTGCATTATTGACCATATACAACATTAGTCCTTCATTAAAAGGCACTACATAGCCTTTAAGCGACATTAAACACACTTTTATTCGTCATTAGTATTTAGGCTCTCAAACCTAACTACTTTATCTACGTTAATCACACATAGCTACATTCAAATATTAGGTAAAGACTTAACGACACCCCAAATTGACTTAACGGCATTAGTCAAACATTACATAAAAGTTCGGGATGTTACATTACATACCTAAATCCTTCTAAATCATTGCATGAATATAGTTATCTCTACAGGGGTATTATCATGGCAATAATCTAAGGCTTCAGCAATCGTACAATTTACAATCAACAATACAATCACGAAAACATTCAATGCTATATAAAAGGGTCAAGTCATAACAAGGTGAGTAAAGCATAGTCCGAATTTTAACCTCAACATTCAATACATTAAAAGTGTTTGTATACAGGGTGTACCATCGGCTAACCCTCCACACTGTTAATATATTGAATGGATATCAAAACTCGATTCCAATATGTTCTCTAAGTGTTGACCGGGTATGTATACAGGGTGTACCAGCGGCTAACCCTCCACCTAATCAACACTCATTAAACATACCGGGGTAGCTACTATACTCTATCCACAAGGCGCAATCCATGAGATCATTAATTTTATATGACATAGGATAATTTTCGATTTGTTGATCAGTCGCCTCTACGGTTACCGAATGTTATACTCCATTAATGTCATCATTTCATTTTACTTATAGGGGCAAATAATAAATGCTTCTAAAATTCAACACATCAACGTTCATCATAACATTTCCACAATTAACGGTGTATCCCGACACTATCATATACGTTCATCACAACAATTCTCACATAACAATCAAGTCATCATATTATAAGCAACCTACGAACTCCGTTTAAAACGTTTTTATGCATCATACCATTCACGTTGCACACAAAGTTTCCTATGCATGCTAATATGAAATGTGGGTGCGATGGCTATAGACTAGGTAAATCCTCCTAGTTCTCTACAACCACGGCTCTGATACCATTCTGTAACACCCCAACATGGAGGGATCATGGGGTATCACTTAGAAAAGCACAGCATGACATGGGAATTATGTAGAGTCAAACTATATGCATTCAATAGATTGAAACAATCCACAAGCTCATTACAATAATCAAAATTTATCAAAATACACACTCAATCCATACTTAAAAGAAAAATGTTCAAACGATAGTAGTTGATCCTAAGCATAACCCGTTAAAGGGAAATAAGGATCACGGATCCAGAAAGTCCAAAGATAGTCCAAACCCTAGCAATGCAAGCATCTATTCATCCATTCTGTCTCTGATTAACTTGATTACCTGAAAAGTGTACTAAAGAGCGTCAACATAAAGTTGGTGAGTTCGTAGGGACAAGTAACAAGGAATAACCGTGTCGGATAACAACCGTTAACAATAAGTGAGGATTAGGAGAACTAATCACATCCAAGGATAACCTATAAGGTTTCACATTATCACAATTCAATACAAGCCAACATTCAATAATAACGATTCCATATAACGTTCAACAACGTTCCATAACAATCAATCATCATATTATAAGCAACCTACGAACTCCGTTTAAAACGTTTTTATGCATCATACCATTCACGTTGCACACAAAGTTTCCTATCATGCATGCTAATATGAAATGTGGGTGCGATGGCTATAGACTAGGTAAATCCTCCTAGTTCTCTACAACCACGGCTCTGATACCATTCTGTAACACCCCAACATGGAGGGATCATGGGGTATCACTTAGAAAAGCACAGCATGACATGGGAATTATGTAGAGTCAAACTATATGCATTCAATAGATTGAAACAATCCACAAGCTCATTACAATAATCAAAATTTATCAAAATACACACTCAATCCATACTTAAAAGAAAAATGTTCAAACGATAGTAGTTGATCCTAAGCATAACCCGTTAAAGGGAAATAAGGATCACGGATCCAGAAAGTCCAAAGATAGTCCAAACCCTAGCAATGCAAGCATCTATTCATCCATTCTGTCTCTGATTAACTTGATTACCTGAAAAGTGTACTAAAGAGCGTCAACATAAAGTTGGTGAGTTCGTAGGGACAAGTAACAAGGAATAACCGTGTCGGATAACAACCGTTAACAATAAGTGAGGATTAGGAGAACTAATCACATCCAAAGATAACCTATAAGGTTTCACATTATCACAATTCAATACAAGTCAACATTCAATAATAACGATTCCATATAACGTTCAACAACGTTCCATAACAATCAAGTCATCATATTATAAGCAACCTACGAACTCCGTTTAAAACGTTTTTATGCATCATACCATTCACGTTGCACACAAAGTTTCCTATCATGCATGCTAATATGAAATGTGGGTGCGATGGCTATAGACTAGGTAAATCCTCCTAGTTCTCTACAACCACGGCTCTGATACCATTCTGTAACACCCCAACATGGAGGGATCATGGGGTATCACTTAGAAAAGCACAGCATGACATGGGAATTATGTAGAGTCAAACTATATGCATTCAATAGATTGAAACAATCCACAAGCTCATTACAATAATCAAAATTTATCAAAATACACACTCAATCCATACTTAAAAGAAAAATGTTCAAACGATAGTAGTTGATCCTAAGCATAACCCGTTAAAGGGAAATAAGGATCACGGATCCAGAAAGTCCAAAGATAGTCCAAACCCTAGCAATGCAAGCATCTATTCATCCATTCTGTCTCTGATTAACTTGATTACCTGAAAAGTGTACTAAAGAGCGTCAACATAAAGTTGGTGAGTTCGTAGGGACAAGTAACAAGGAATAACCGTGTCGGATAACAACCGTTAACAATAAGTGAGGATTAGGAGAACTAATCACATCCAAAGATAACCTATAAGGTTTCACATTATCACAATTCAATACAAGTCAACATTCAATAATAACGATTCCATATAACGTTCAACAACGTTCCATAACAATCAATGACGATCAACAACGATGCGGCTTACATAGTTAATAATTAACAATGCGCTAACGGTGCGACTTATATAATAAGTAATGCGCTAACGGTGCGACTTATATAATAAGTAATGCGCTAACATGTCCATAACAACAATTCAATCATACAATCAATCAAATCAACAATCAACAGTTAAACAAACATGTACACTTTTCAGCCCGAATCTCAATTGAGTAGGGAGGGTTTACGAAACTCACCTTATTGTTGATAGTTCAACAGCAAAATAGAAGAGATTGATGTAGTTAACGATGACGAGCGAGTCAACTGGCCACGTTACGTATTCCCTAATTTCAATGTGAATTGATTTATATTCGTGCTAAATTCCAAATATAGATATACAACTATAAGGTTACCTTATTAATACGCTTGTCAACGTAATTTATGTTATAAAAGTTTAAGGGACTAATTTGTCATTTTTGAAACTTGAGGGACTAAATTGTTTGAGGGACTAAATTGTCATTCTTGAAACTTGAGGGACTAAATTGTCAAATGTCCAAAGTATAAGGACGAAAAATGATACCTTTGAAACTGTAGGGTAAAAATGTAACTTTTCGTATGTAATACGTATCCGTAGGATATATGTACTTTAAATAGTAAGATTAATACGAAGAATGTATTAATTTAGTAACGAAGAGATACTTTAAATAGTATGTATTATAATCAACACAAAATGTATTGATTACAATGGAAGAGATACCTTAAATGGCAGGAAAAACCAGCATTTTATTTCCAAGTTGTGTTAGGGTTGGCCTTGGGTCGTGAAGAATACCGGGGCGAATTAAGTTGCTTAGTGAATGCTTATGCAAACTTTTCGCGAACTACCTTCCATTCCTCCGGCATAAGCCAAGAGGCCCAAGGTGCAATCACTTTCGGAAACATTGTGCGGTTAAAAGCGTATCAAGGATATATTCTATCCATAAATCAAACAATTCGAAAATACGAAATAATTCACAGATGGTGAATAGTAATTATATGAATTAGGATAGTTAGGTATATAACTATGCCCTTGTTTATATACCATAATAAGTATTTAAAATGATTTAATAAAAGTTTTACGATTTCTCGTACTTTCGCTAATAATTCATTTTTCGCAATAGTAACAATATTTCAATATTCATATATAAAAGCGATAGTTACCGTATTTAAATGCAATTATGTATCAATTGAGTATAAAATTAAGTTGACAAGCATTTCAATACATAACATATAGTCATATAATCATAAAGCAAAGTATAGTAAGGTTTCATAGAAACACTTACAAGTATAGAGATATTATGAGTTCTAAGATCAAAGTAACGATATAGGGATGAGCTCCAAAGAAGATCTTGAGAGAATCGACTATAACTTGGATTTGTAAACTTGATGAATATGCAATAATCCTAACTCCATGTGGCCATTATAACTAGGCTTTGATAAGTTCTTGAAAGAATTCGCAATAACAACGTCGTGTTTACAATTTCGAAACCAACGAATTCAAAACAACTTTGGTTGAATCGAAAGCTTGGGATGATGAAAGGTTGTGTAAGATATGCTTGAACTTGAACAAGTATGGATCTCGGAATGATAGGGATTTAAGAAGAGAAGTGTTGAGAGTGTGAATTAGCAATTCGAAATGAAAACCTTAGCTTGTATTTATAGGTAGTAATTTACCATGGTTACTAGTTTAGTTTGTTGGTAACTATGGTTAAGTTAAGGAATACCATGGGCTAGTTTGATGGTTTTGCAATACCATGGGCTAGTTAACTAACCTTGGTTAACTAACCTTAGTTAACTAATCCTAGTTAATTATGTCTTAACTTGGATTAGATGTAAGGTTACGAGTGTTTCGGGTTTGTTTCCTTAATGAAACAGATCATCCAGATAGCAGATATTACAATATCTCACTAGTCCGACACACATATATATATATGCACCAAAAATACCTAAAGTTTTCTTATATTTATAAAGTTTGCCATTATCATATATAACAATTAACGGCTAAAATGGCAACTGTTACAATACCCCAAATATCAAATACCTCGCATACCTGAATGCTTTGTTGAGGCATCTCATCCCGCTTAGTAATGCTCTGTCTTTGACAAATGTCACAAGTCTCTACCAAAGTCTGGGCCTCCTTGAAAATTGTAGGCCAATAGAAACCTGCATCAAAAACTTTCTTACCAGTAACTGAAGGACCGTAATG
Source organism: Erigeron breviscapus (assembly GCA_034093135.1). Taxonomy (NCBI): domain Eukaryota; kingdom Viridiplantae; phylum Streptophyta; class Magnoliopsida; order Asterales; family Asteraceae; genus Erigeron; species Erigeron breviscapus. The sequence continues at coordinate 111,784,647 of CM067172.1, forward strand.
ACCTCCAATTGGACCATAGTGACAAGCATCAAGAATCTTCCTCGTCTCAGCTCCAGCTACACATCTCCTTACCATACCATCTGCACAAACACGAAACAAGTATGGACTATCCCAAAAATAGTGCTTAGCATCCGATATGAGCTTCTTCTTTTGCTGGGACGTGAAATCATTCGGTATCTCACCTGTAACCAAATAATTAGCAATATCTGTAAACCAAGGAGCATCATCAGAGTTAGAAATAAACATTAAAGACTCATCGGGGAAGTGATCATTAATCTCCCCATCTCGGAGTTCCTCCCGGTGAGGATCTTCCAAACGACTCAAATGGTCGGCCGCCAAGTTTTCAGCACCTTTCTTATCCTTAATCTCTATATCAAACTCTTGTAACAACAAAATCCATCGGATATGCCTAGGTTTAGCATCTTGCTTCGAGAACAAGTACTTAAGGGCTGAATGGTCGGTGAAAACAATGGTCTTACTCAACACCAAATAAGATCTAAACTTATCAAAGGCAAAGACCACGGCAAGCAACTTCTTCTCAGTAGTGGTGTAATTTTGCTGAGCGGGGTTCAAGGTCTTACTAGCAAAGTAAATTGGCTTGAAATGCTTATCAACCCTTTGCCCAAGCACGGCTCCCACAGCATAGTCACTTGAATCACACATCAATTCAAATGGCAATTCCCAATCCGGTCCAACCATGATAGGGGAATTAGTCAACTTCTCCTTTAAAACCTGAAATGCACTCAAACAAGCATCATCAAACACAAAAAGAAGATAAGAATTTTGAGGTGAAAGAGAATTAAATCCTCCCACACTGACTTATTACCCCGCATGTGACCAGTCAACGTCCCCACTGCAGCGCAGTGGGCTTCGGCCTCCCCCACTGCGGCGCAGTGGGGCTATTTTGCTCCCGATGACAGAACATTTTGGCTGTAGCGCAGTGACCAGGTTACCTCCCCACTGCGGCGCAGTGGGGATTCACTGTTCCGAATTCCCTCATTTTGCCTTAGAAAAATTTTTGTATGACAAACTAAAAACAACTTACCTCAATCCGCTTCACACCAAATCTTCACCTGCACTTTCTTGACAAATCAAAATCAAATCTAACTAATAAAAAGAAAATAAAATGTGATAAAATAACACGGGTTGCCTCCCGATAAGCGCTTAAGTTATTAACGAGTCTTTAGCTAAACTCGACCAACTTTCAAGTTTCCAATTCAAAAATGGGGATCTCCTTGATTATCCCCTCAACTTGCTCTTCTTCCAAATACAACTTAAGCCTATGACCATTAACAATGAATGACTCGTCACCATTACGCTTAAACAACTCTACATAACCCGACGGATACACATGCTTAATCACAAACGGTCCAATCCATCTAGAAGCGAGTTTAGGTTGCTTAATCTTAAATTTAGACAAGAATAACAAAACCTTAGCTCCAACCTTAAACTCCTTCCTACGGATCCTCTTATCATGCCAAACTTTGGTCCTTTCCTTGTAAAGCCTAGAATTCTCATAAGCACCTAGCCTAAGCTCATCAAGCTCATGAAGTTGCAACATTCTAAGTTCACTAGCTTCCATCATATCCAAATTCAGATTCCTCAACGCCCAATACGCCTTATGCTCTATCTCAATAGGAAGATGGCAAGTTTTGCCATAAAGCAACCGGTATGGCGTGGTGCCAATCGGCGTCTTAAAAGCCGTCCTAAACGCCCACAAGGCGTCATCCAACTTCTTCGACCAAACCTTGGGGTTATCTCCAACAGTTTTCTCTAAAATCCTTTTCAAAGCCCTATTGGTGTTTTCTACTTGTCCACTAGTTTGTGGATGATAAGAAGTAGAAAAATAATGCTCAACACCATACCTCTTCATGACCTTAGCTAATTGACGATTTGCAAAATGGGTTCCTCGGTCACTAATCAAAGCTCTAGGGCAACCAAATCGACAGAATAATTGTTTCAAGAAATCAATGACTACCCTCGCGTCATTCGTGGGCAAAGCCTTGGCTTCGGCCCATTTAGACACGTAGTCAACAGCGACAAGAATATATTGAAACTTATTAGACGGTGGGAATGGTCCCATGAAGTCTATATCCCAAATATCAAATACCTCGCATACCTGAATGCTTTGTTGAGGCATCTCATCCCGCTTAGTAATGCTCCCTTGTCTTTGACAAATGTCACAAGTCTCTACCAAAGTCTGGGCCTCCTTGAAAATTGTAGGCCAATAGAAACCTGCATCAAAAACTTTCTTACCAGTAACTGAAGGACCGTAATGACCTCCAGTTGGACCATAGTGACAAGCATCAAGAATCTTCCTCGTCTCAGCTCCAGCTACACATCTCCTTACCATACCATCTGCACAAACACGAAACAAGTATGGACTATCCCAAAAATAGTGCTTAGCATCCGATATGAGCTTCTTCTTTTGCTGGGACGTGAAATCATTCGGTATCTCACCTGTAACCAAATAATTAGCAATATCTGTAAACCAAGGAGCATCATCAGAGTTAGAAATAAACATTAAAGACTCATCGGGGAAGTGATCATTAATCTCCCCATCTCGGAGTTCCTCCCGGTGAGGATCTTCCAAACGACTCAAATGGTCGGCCGCCAAGTTTTCAGCACCTTTCTTATCCTTAATCTCTATATCAAACTCTTGTAACAACAAAATCCATCGGATAAGCCTAGGTTTAGCATCTTGCTTCGAGAACAAGTACTTAAGGGCTGAATGGTCGGTGAAAACAATGGTCTTACTCAACACCAAATAAGATCTAAACTTATCAAAGGCAAAGACCACGGCAAGCAACTCCTTCTCAGTAGTGGTGTAATTTTGCTGAGCGGGGTTCAAGGTCTTACTAGCAAAGTAAATTGGCTTGAAATGCTTATCAACCCTTTGCCCAAGAACGGCTCCCACAGCATAGTCACTTGAATCACACATCAATTCAAATGGCAATTCCCAATCCGGTCCAACCATGATAGGGGAATTAGTCAACTTCTCCTTTAAAACCTGAAATGCACTCAAACAAGCATCATCAAACACAAAAAGGGACGTCCTTCTCTAACAAGTGGGTCATAAGACGAGTAATCTTAGAAAAATCCTTAATAAAACGGCGGTAAAAACCGGCATGTCCAAGAAAACTCCTTACCCCTTTCACATTGGAAGGCGGGGGTAATTTGGCTATAACATCTATCTTAGCCCTATCAACTTCAATCCCGGCCTTAGACACTTTATGCTCTAAAACAATTCCCTCGGTCACCATAAAATGGCACTTTTCCCAATTCAAAACAAGGTGTGCCCTCTCACACCGTTCTAACATCCTTTCCAAATTACGCAAGCAAGTATGAAAAGAGTCCCCAAAAACCGAGAAATCATCCATGAAAACCTCCATGGAGGTTTCAAGCATGTCCTACAAAATAGCTTTCATGCACCTTTGAAAGGTGTCTGGGCATTACACAAACCAAACGGCATTCGCCGATAAGCAAAAGTACCAAATGGGCATGTGAACGTGGTTTTCTCTTGATCCTTTGGATCAATGGGTATTTGGAAGTACCCGAAAAACCCATCTAAGAAACAAAAATATTCATTACCTGCAAGTCTTTCTAACATCTGATCAATGAAAGGAAGGAGAAAGTGATCCTTATGGGTGGCATCATTAAGCTTACGGTAATCAATACAAACCCGCCAACCTGTTATAGTCCTAGTGGCCAAGAGTTCCTTATTCTCATTCTCAATAACTGTCATGCCCCCCTTTTTGGGCACACAATGAACAGGACTAACCCAAGGATTATCAGCAATAGGAAAAATGATCCCAGCATCTAACAACTTAATGACCTCTTTCTTAACAACTTCTTTCATGTTCGGATTAAGCCTCCTTTGTCTCTGGACAACGGGCTTAACATCATCAACAAAATCTATTTTATGCTGGCAAAAGTTAGGACTAATACCTGGAATATCGGTGGTCTTCCAAGCAAAAGCCCACTTATGGGCTCGAAGCACAGACAAAAGATAATCCTTCTCGTCACTCGAGAGTGAGGACGAGATAACCACGGGTAAAGAAGATTCACCTGACAAATAAGCATACTCCAAATGGGAAGGTAATGGCTTAAGCTCCTAATCAGTGGGTGGTACATCAACAGAATTCGGTACCCTCGAACTTCCATCAGCAACAACCTCCTCAAAACTCTCATCCTCGGGAGGTGTCTCATTCAAGCTAAGCGCCATAACCTCTGCAAACAAATCATCATCAGATATATCTCCCGATCCTAAATTAGCAATCTCCTCATCTCTAGTGTCGGTCTCCATTAGTTCCTGAAACTCTCGGTCTAAAGCATCATCAATAACGTCAATCCTGAAACAAGACTCATCATTAGAATATGAATGCTTGATAGACTTTTCAACATTAAACACAATTCTATCCGTACCCACACCCAAAGAAATTTCCTTATCCTTCACACGGATGATAGCATCCGCGGTATTAAGGAATGGTCGTCCAAGAATAAGGGTACCTTCGTATCCTCCTCCATCTTGAGGATAACGAAGTCAACTAGAAACACAATATGGCCTACCCGGACAGTCATGTTTTCAGCAATCCCAATTGGATACTAAAAAGAATGGTCAGCTAATCTAATACTCATGCGGGTAGGTCTCAAAACTCCTAGAGCCAACTTACTCCAAACCAAGTAAGGCATCAAATTAATGCTAGCACCTAAATCAGCAAGTGCCTTACAAGTAAGAGTACGAATAGAACAAGTAATAAGGAAACTCCCTGGATCTTCAAGCTTAGGTGGGATGCGGTTCTGCAAGATAGCTGAACACTCGGCATTAAGATAAGTAGCTTTCACCTCATCCATCTTTCCTTTGTCAGTCACAAGCTCCTTAATGAACTTGGCATAATGGGGCATCCCCTGAATAAGATCAACTAAAGGCACATTAATGTGAACATTTGTAATCATCTCCACAAACTTGTTATATTGATCCTTTAGCTTTGCCTTTTTGAACCTCTGTGGAAACGGTATCTTTGGCTTGTATGGTTTAACCTCTGGAACCACATCCGGTTTTGGTGGAGTGACCGGAGTCTTCACGGTTGAATCTTCCTCCATTTCAATCTCTTCATCAACCTCATCATCATCACTCCCTTTATCCTGCACATCTGAAACAACAACACTAGGCATAGGAGGTGAGTCATAAGACCTACCAGTACGAGTGGTGATGGCTTTGGCTTGCTCATTGCGGACTGGAGGTGGAGTGTATTTATGTCCCTGATTCTGTCCTTGATTCTGTCCAAGACTAAACTGAGGTCTAGGATTCTGCTGTGTGTTGCTAGGAAGAGTCCCCGTGGGCCTAGCAAGAGCAACCATCCTACTTTCGAGATCCTTGAAATTAACTCCCTGGTTTTTCATGTTGATCTCCACCTTCCCACTTAACTGATCCAACCTCTCACTCAAAGTCTTAGTATCTTCCCTGATCATTTGAATGCTAGTATTTGTTTCAACCTGATTACTAGCCAACTGCTTCATCATCTCTCTTAACTCGGCATTAGGATCGGCATTAGAAGAAGAAGAACCTGATCCTTGTCCTTGCTGAGTCTGCTGTTGTGGCTGATTCTGATAATTATCTCTTTGCCACCTATTACCTGAAAAACGAGAATTATTAGACTGAAAAGAAGAGTTATAAGAAGTATTACCTGAAGGCCGGTTCTGGAAATCGGTGTTGCGATAGAAATTCCCTTGGGGTTGATTTTGAACATAACTCACATCTTCGGGTGCCCGATTTGGACACTCATCAGAATAGTGCATATCACCACAATGATCACACCCATCGGCTACTACCTTAACATCCCTCTCAATTGCTCCAAACATATTCTCTTGAGTAGCAAACCCCTTTTCCATGCGCTCAGATAGCGCCCTAATCTCTCCAATAACCCCTGGGTCATTGCTAGCTTCAACCTTAGCAACTCTCCCTTGGTTAGTACCTCTCTTCATCTTTCTCTCATTCTTCAAAAACCTTTCATCATCCAAAGTTGAGCTATCCTTCGCCATGTCTTCCAAGATTTGATAACCTTCATTGGGTGTAATGTTATTGAAACTATCCCCGAAAGCATATCCCAATTCTCGTTTAGACTTTTTATCTAACCCATCAAAGAAAAGCTCCACATATTTTTCCCTAGTCAAATCGTGACCTGGGCAATTTCTCAACATTTCCTTGAAACGAATCCAAGCCTCAACAACATCTTCTCCATTATCTTGTTCAAAAGATCAAATCATGTTCTCCAACCTTCTTTGAGTTCTAAGTGAATAAAACTCACCAATGAAAGCCTCCTTGAGTTGGTTCCAAGTAGTAATAGAATTTTCTGGAAGATCATTGAACCAATCAAGTGCTTCTCCTGTGATTGACATGGGAAATGTCTCAAGTTTCACGGCATTCATTTGGTTTTGCCCATATTGATATAGCCGAGCCAACTTTTCAAACCTATCCAAGTGTTGGTAAGGATCTCATTTCCGTTTCCCATCAAATTGATGCTCTTCTATGCTTTTTAGATGGTTTCCTTTTAAAGCAAAAGTGTGATCAATGGTTGGAGGTCTAATGGCAGAACCACGGCCCGTTGGGATAGTTCGAACCCTCTCGCCATAGCGAGTGTCATTTGGACCCCTTGGTTGTTCGTCCCCCATTTCCTCTTGCTTTACTTCTAAATTGAAAAACTCGTCCAAAAAGAACCCTTCCTCGTCCGAATCAGGAGTGGGTTTAGCTATAGGTGAAAATGGTGTCGGTATTGGTGTTGTGGGTTCAGTGAAGTTAAACCTACGCCCTCTTGGTCTTCTCGGAGTAGACAAAGGACTATTCAAAGGGAGACCCGAAGAACGCAAGTTCATCAACTAAAACAATACCTGCAAACACACAACTAACACAAACACGTCAAATACACATGTGATAAGAAAAGAAAACTAAACTAATAAACAAGTTGACAGTCCACAATTTGCACACTTATATTAGTTTTATTTAGACAAGAAAGTTAAGAACAGAAAGTAAAGAACATGAACAAGAATAAGTTTAAATGCAAATATCTAAGCAAGTATAATCATATGTTTCATTGATTAAACGATGAATACATGGTCGATATTACAACTTATCTTACAAGAATACAAATGAACTAAATAATTGCTAAGTCTAGACACTATAAACTTAAGCAATTACAAGAGAGAAAATAAAGTGACACGAACACTTTGTGGTGATAAACACAAAGTATAAAAGATGCGGCTGTGTTGCTTTATATAGGGGAGGAATTAGGGCAACACAGCCTTACAATGATAGTGATAGAATGGTGGTTGTCGACTTCTCATAGGCTCGTTGTACTTTGTTCCAGGAGCCTTTGTCTTCTTTACCAAAACGGGTATGAAAGAGAGAAACCCTTGTTTTGGTCCCAACTGTACCTTTGCCATATACGGTAATATTCAGTTGGAAGAACCACCATGTGACATCTTGTCTTCTTATGGTTTGAAAACTTCCCGCCTTGACACACAACTTGGGAAGTAAGCCACCCGCTGACAAGAGTCATTGACTCGCTGATCACTTGTTGGCGACTCACGCCAGCGACCAAGTCTGGTCAGCGAATCCTTGACTCAACAATCTCCCCTATTCGCTGAGAATACTTGCTGAGTAGACTAGACTTGATAAGAATAAGGAATGATGAAAAGATGTCTTATATATCATCTTTAAATATTACAAGCTGACATATTCAGCATTTACATTTTAAGACATCTATAAGTTGTCAGCTTCAAATTCCCAAGCTTCCTCTTGCTTGGCCATTCTGATCGCTGGGTCATCCCTTCTATGAGGCTTTATCAATTCTTCATCCAACTTGCTGATGAACCATCTGTTGTTGGATGTTTCAGCACACCTTCTTCTTATGCTTAAGATGAACCCAGTGGTAGCTTTTTCAAGTTCATCCAAGCGAAAGAACAGTTGATTGTTCTGGAAGTTTGTGAAGAAGATGCCAGCAGGACTTTCTATCACTCTCCCTTCCTCAAATAAGCTTCTGGGAGGAAGTCTGGTGTTCAGCAAGGCATCACCAGTGATAGGAGGAAGATTCATTGTCAGGGTTTGGTGTTCTGCCTTCCTTTTTCTTTGAACCCTTCTTCCTGCTGACGAGGAGACAGCTGCTGGAGTACCAAACACTTGCCTCAGCATGGGCAAGTCAGCTTTAAACTTTGTTTCATACTCCCTGGCTTTTTCGAAATAATCCTTGAGCATTTTTAGAAGTTGCTCATAGCTGGCAGCCTTTTTGTCCTTCACCAGCATGTAAACTTCAGCCCATTCAGAGGCACCCAAGGAGGCTGGCTTGACACCTTCCAGTTTGATGGGACTGTCAGCACCTTGTCTTAAGATTTTCAAGTTTGTCTTAAGACCCATTTCAGCACGAAAGGCTTCAGCAGCAATAATCTTTTGGGGCCTCTTTCTATCATTCATAAGTTTCAACCACTTAGCCTTTTCTTCCTCAAACTTGGCTCTCTTCTCGCTGACTTGCTTCTCAACTTCTTTATGCTTTTGCCTGTATAGAGCTTCAGCGCCACCAGCTATCAGCATCATCCTTTGCTCACCATCTAGCTGATCTTTTTCAATGATAGGTAGCTGCTTGATATACTCAAGATTTTTTCTTTCATTTTCTTGATTCGCCTTGATCCTATCCAACTCCTTGATAGCTTCTTCTTGAGTTTTTCCATCAGCAGTCAAGGCAAGTATATCTATTGCTTGATGTTGATGGCCTGCTGATGATTGAATAGAGAGTTGAGCAGCAGGAAGAGAGGATGGAGTAGCAATTATTGGAAGAGCAGTAGATCTCTTGAAGAGTCCAGACTCAGTAAGCTGTCTTCGACGATCATCAGAGAGAGGAGTGACTTCAGCATTTCCCATGAAGCGGTTGTGAAAAATAGGAAGTATTTCCTTGGATCTATCAGTGGCCATTTCAGCATCAAATCCGGCCTTCCATGCTATTTCAAGTTCTTTAGGGTCAAACTCCTCCCTAACAGCAGCAGGAGGTTCATTAAATATAACAATTTGTTGCTCCCCCTCAATACCAGCTGGGGGAGCTTCATCATTTCCATCTTTCTCAATCTCCCCCTCAACACCAGCAGGGGGAATTACAACATTCGCCTCTTTTTCAGTCTCCCCCTCAACACCAGCAGGGGGAACATCATCAGCAGTATCCATTTCTAGTACCCCTTTTCTACTTGAGTGGTCAGATGAGGAATGAGACCACTTAACTTCTTGACACCAGCAGCAGCAGACTTGCTAGTAGACGCTGCCTTCTTTGCTGAGTAGCTGGTGGAGTTGGCACATTTTAGTAGCGACAAGCCACTAGATCGAAGGATCTGCTGATCATGCTTGATAACTTTGGTGGATTCATTGATTTTGTGTTGATCAGCAGCCATGGAGATGAATTTTTCTTTAAGCATCTCTACTTCTGAGCAGTTTTCAATTTGCTTATTGTACCAGCTGGTCAAAGTAGAGATTAGTCTTTCAGACTCATTTTCCTTCACTTCTACAGCAATTTCTGCATACTTGGTGAGATCATTCAATTGATGCTCCACCCTTTCCAACCTATCAGCAGAGTAGGTGGAGTAAGAAATGCCCAAATCTTTAGCAGTTTGAGGTTCGATTTTAGAGGGAATTGAGGATGAGCAGCCAGGAACACTTGAGAAGGAAGAAGGCATGCCAAGAGACAGCATGGTGTTCACTGGTCGCATTGGAGGAGTTTTGGGTCTTGCTGTATGAGTAACTGCTTCAACAGTTTCTTCAATATTTTCATCAGTCACTGCTGCATTTTCACCAGCAGCAGCATCAACATTTTCATCAACCTCCATGTCACTTGCTTCTTCTTCATCAGCATGATTGTAATCAAGCTGAAAATCGTCAGTAACAAAATCATCTAAGTCAAAATCACTTTCATCATCAATTTCTTCACCAGCAACTACCGTTTGTTCACTTTCAACATCAATAATACCAACATCAGGTTCCACATTTCTTTCTTCAACACAATCAATTTCAACATCACCAACATTCTGTTCAGCCAATTCAGTTACATTTTCACCCCCAGTAACTTGCACTTCAGGATTATTAGCAGTAGTTACGTCCCTTTCAGCAGTAGAGAAGCTGATTGGGTTGGGGGATTGAAGAGCTTCTGCATCAGTTTGTTGCTGTTTTATGTTTTCAATAGCAGCAGGGGTTTCTTCCTCATCAATGAGAGAAAGTTGAGAGGATTCCAACCCCTTAATCATCATACCTTTTGCTGTTTTCTTCTTTCTTTTTGGAGCATCGGCAGCGGATGAGGATGGAGCAACAGATTTGGTGAGCTTGGTTCTTACCTTCTTTGGTGCTTTTGTACTAGTGTCAGTGATCACGAAGGAGGATGGTGCAGTCTCACTGCCACCAACTTTTTTATACATAGAGGGATAAGCAGAGAATAGAACTTCTTTCATTTGAGGAGTGAGAGAGGCAAACTTGCTATCAAAAAGATTACTATCAGAGGCTGGCTGTTTATAGACAGAGGGACCAATTCTTGGTGCTTTGCAGATAGTGGCACCAAATTGATTGTACTTTTCTTTCAACTCTTGTTTGAATATTAGGGAGAAAAATCTTGTGAATGGAACTGTGTAGGAACGATTGCTTGCTTGGACTTTAGCCTTCATGTCTTCAAAAATGACTGAGGCAAAATCAATAAACCTTCCCGTGACTAATGCATGAATAATTTGCATATTTGCAGCTGTGGCTTAATCATGAGATCCAGATTGCCTCCCAAGCATTGTATAACATGAGAAAAAAGTAATCTCCATATACCAGGGAGATTTTTCTTGGTGGGGTTGCTGGGAACAACTTCTGGTTTTTCCAAGTTCGCACCATACCCAATGGTGGGCAACCACTCCTTCCATTGTTCAACTGTTGCCGGAGTTACAAAAGGTTTTTCTTTTGTTTGGTCAGGTAGACCAAGAGCAGTTCGAAGAATTTTGGGTGTTATTGATATGCGTACCTGCTTCTTTTTAATGGTTCCAGAAATAGCACCTATGCTTACGTGATAATCACACGTCCACCAAAATTCTCTAAGAAGATAGACATACATATCTTCTGGGTCAGCATAAATAGCACTGCTTGTAGGACATGCCTTTATAAAGTCCAGCATTTGTTGATATCCAGTGATACCAGATGGAACTTCAATGGACCCCAAATAATTATTAGGTTTGATTGAGATTGTATGGGCTTGAAATTTGGCTTTGGAAGAGGGAGCAATTTTTTCAGGATCAAAAGTTTTAGAATGCATGTAGAGGGGAACTATTTTAAGAGCCTTTTGAGTAGCCAGATCATCAGGCAACTCAACATGTGTTGGAGATTGAGGTGGATTTTTTGATGAAGAAGCCATTTTAGTTTGAGATTTAGAAAAGGGAAGAGGAAGATGAACAGTGAGAAGAGATAGAAGAATTTAGAGAAGTTTGAGAGATTTGGAGAGTAAGAGAAAGAAGGAGAATTATGAGAGTATGAAAAATGGTGATAGAAAAAGATTTGAATTTATATAGCATGGATATGGGCCCCATAACTATGATAGTGGATTGTCACCAATACTCTCTTTCATACGTAATATGTACATCTACATATACGTATCTGAGTAACGTATAAAAGTGGGTTGATGTGACCACTTGTACCCTTATTTCAAAAGTACTCGAGTTTTACGGCGGATACAATGTACAAGTTGTCTGTTTGGGAGAAAATCGAGGTAACCGTTTGATATTCTTATTAAAATATTATTATAAATGGTTTAGCGGATATGCTCAAGTGAAAGAAAAGTTGAGATCTAAGTATATCCGCTGACAAAGTTAGAAAATCTGGTTACCCCTTTAGGAAAGCAAATTTTAATCAGCGACTTTTCGTCTAAGCGTTAGTCGCTGATGAGTTAAGGAGTACAATTTTTAGCAAATTGTCAGCTATCAACGATTTGATATGTCTTTACCAGCAGCCGTTTGCTGCTGGACTAGATAGAGACTTTTAGCTCTCTATTGCTTTTGTTTTGCTTTTTCCCAAAGCAACAGGGATCAACGGTTTCGAGAAGTCTTTACCAGCAGCCGTTTGCTGCTGGACTAGATAGAGACTTTTAGCTCTCTATTGCTTTTGTTTTGCTTTTTCCCAAAGCAACAGGGATCAACGGTTTCGAGAAGTCTTTACCAGCAGCCGTTTGCTGCTGGACTAGATAGAGACTTTTAGCTCTCTATTGCTTTTGTTTTGCTTTTTCCCAAAGCAACAGGGATCAACGGTTTCGAGAAGTCTTTACCAGCAGCCGTTTGCTGCTGGACTAGATAGAGACTTTTAGCTCTCTATTGCTTTTGTTTTGCTTTTTCCCAAAGCAACAGGGATCAACGGTTTCGAGAAGTCTTTACCAGCAGCCGTTTGCTGCTGGACTAGATAGAGACTTATAGCTCTCTATTACTTTTGTTTTGGTCAGCAAGTAAGACACTTGAACTTTCTGAGAGAAATAAGGTCACTTTTCAACTTATAAGAGAGATGTAAGTTGAGGTATTAGCAGGCATGACAAGTCATGTCGCTGATGCACCATTCAGCATTCCCAACTTGCTGACCAGATATTTAAATCTGGTTTCATCTAAAGGTTTAGTGAAAATATCAGCAAGTTGTTCATCAGTGGGAATGAAGTAGATTTCAACATCCCCTTTCATGATATGGTCACGTATGAAGTGGTACCTAATGTCAATGTATTTGGTCTTAGAATGTTGACCAGGATTATGTGTGATTGCAATTGCACTTGTATTGTCACACATAATAGGGATCTTAGAGAATTCTAAGTCATAGTCAACGAGTTGGTTTTTCATCCATAGGACTTGTGCACAACAACTCGCTGCTGATACATATTCTGCTTCAGCAGTGGAGATGGATACTGTTAGGTCCAGATTTTCTGGACTCGCTCCAGACTCGACTACTGGAGCCTTACTTAAGATTTAGAATCTGGAGTCCCTCCGAAGATTTGTCCAGAAATAATGGAAGACCAGTGAGCAAATACTTGTATAGGAAATCTGGAGTATTATCCAGATTAGCTCACTGGACTTCACCCCAGTCCATTGTATGGAGCCTTCAGATTCACAGAAGAAAATCAAGCCCAGAGGATTGAGGCAGAAAAAGATTCTTTTAATCATGCTTCCAGTAGTTCCACAGTGGTCACTAATACTGCACCACCTTGTGCGGCATTAATATCTTCTGAGAATGTATTTTCTATGAAGAAGATGATGTCTGAACTAATGGATTCTGGAGTCTGTAATGATATCTCTCCAGACTGTGATGAAACTGACAGTGATGACCTGGTTGCAATGATGGCCAAAACGTTTAACCGTTTTAAGGCCAGAGCAAATAGGCCCACTGGAAAACATGCACCCAGTTCTTCCACTGACAAGACCAATCTGACATGCTTTAAGTGTGGCAGAAAAGGTCATTTCATGAAAGAGTGCAGGTCCAGTAAGTTTGTCTCTCAGTCTGGTCCAACTGCTTCTTATAACAAGCCTGATGATAGCTATAAATTGAAATACAAAAAGCTTAAGGCTCAGATTGCTCTCTTGTCTAAACAGATGGAAGACAATAACAAATGCATGATAGCAACTACTGAAGAAGCATGGGTTCCCTCTGATGATTCATCAGTCGATGAAGAAGAGGAAAGAGATTGTTATTTTATGGCTCTGGCAGATCAAGAGCATCTGGTGAAGGATGATGTCACATCTGGTCGTTGGGTCGACATTGTTATTAAAAAGGTTAGTGAGTATGATCTTGAAACTAATCCTGAACTTAAATTGGACATCGCTGAAGCTCTAAATTCTGATTTAATTTTTGTGGAAACTGTTAGATTTGACAGTCTAAATGGTCTAGAAACAGATTCCTCTGAAATGGCTGCTTTAAAATCAAAATTAAAAGAACTTCAAGATATTGAACTGGCATTTCAAGCCCAGGTTCTGGTAACTGAACAATTGATCCAAGAAAAACAAGATCTTGAGATCATTATAGAAAAAGAAAAACTGGTGATTAAATCATGGCTTGAAACCAAAAAGCCATATGATGCTGGAGTAAATCAATTTCCTACTCAAAAACGTGCATATTTAGATGGAAATACTCATGTCGCATCATTAATACCAGTAATCGATCGATTACCAGAGGGATTCAGGCCCACCACTGTTTATGATGAGCCTGTAACTCCCAAGGCCAATACTTTCCCAGTTCTTTGCCCAGAGGTTAAGACTGGAGCTGTCCAAATGACTGCTCCAGTTAAAAAGGTTAAGCAGAATAGACCTTTGCCTCAGAACAATCCCTTACCTAAGCCTATAACTGGAAAGGCTCAGGTATCATCTGATGAAAATGTTTTGTCCAGGTTAGAGAGCCAGATTCAAATACTGACTCGTCAATTTCAAAGTTTTAATGCAAGATTAAACTTTATTGAGGGTACTTCATCTGGCCCTAGACAAAATAAAAAACCTTTTGCAAAGAAAGTTAAATCTATTTCTCCAGTTGAGAAAAAGAAAAAGGTTTCAAAACTATCAACCCAGTGGTCTTTTCAGCTAAGACCACTATTGAAGAAAGTGAACTAAACCAGATTGCCCAGGGACCTATAAGGGAGGGTCCAGTGAACCCATCAGTCGATGGGTTCCCAAATCTAACTGATATATCTGGTGGATGTGCAGGGCGATCGAAAGAAGCATACCTGGTATCTTGACAGTGCAGCTGGCAGGACGATGACCGGATGTAAGACCCTGCTGGAGGAATTCATCATTTCTGATGGACCCTCCATTACTTTTGGAAATGATGGTTGTGGAAAGACTGAGGGGTATGGTGTTCTAAACAATGGACAAGTCAAATTCAGACGTGTTGCATATGTAAATGGTTTGAAATATAACCTGATCAGTGTAAGCCAACTGTGTGATGATGGCTATCAAGTTCTATTCAATATTGTTCATGGCATTGTATTCAACAAGGACTGGAAGGTAGTGTTGATTGCTCCCAGAAAAGGGAACGTGTATGTGATGGATATGGAAAACTCTTATTCAGAGCAATGTTTCTACACTCAAGCTGATGAAGACACAAACTGGTTATGGCACAAAAGGTTATCCCATTTAAATTTCAAAAATATTAATAAGTTGTCCAGAAAACAACTTGCAGATGGGATACCTTCAGTTTCCTTCAAAAAGGAAAGGCCATGTCCAGGATGTGAGATGGGAAAGCAGAAACGTGCCAGTTTCAAGACCAGACAGAATTTCAGCATTACTGAACCACTTCACATGCTTCACATGGACCTCTTTGGTCCAGTGAATGTTCAGACTCGTGCTGGTAAAAGATACACCCTGGTGATCGTAGATGAATTCTCCAGATATTGTTGGGTGGTCTTTCTCAGGTCTAAAAATGAAGTTGCTGCTGAAATCATCTCTCTTATCAAGCAGATTGAACTGAAGCATAAGCGAAAAGTGTGTCAGTTAAGAAGCGACAATGGAACAGAATTCCAGAATGCAACTCTGGAGAAATTCTGTACTGACACTGGCGTCTCCCAGAACTTCTCATCAGCATGCACTCCAGAGCAGAATGGAGTGGTAGAAAGGAAAATCGAACGCTGATAGAAGCTGCCAGGAGTATGCTAGCTGAATCTGGTCTTCCTACCAGTTTCTGGGCTGAAGCAATTGCAACTGCTTGCCACACCCAGAATCGATCAGTGTACGTGAAGCGACACAAGAAGACTTCCTATGAAATATTGAGAAATAGAAAACCAAATATTGGTTATTTTCACGTTTTTGGATGTCCAGTTTACATCCTGAACGACTCCACTCAGTTAGGCAAATTTGATGCCAAAGCTGATGAAGGATATTTCTTAGGATATTCAGCCATTCGTAAAGCCTTCAGAGTTTACAACAAGAGACTGGAGAAAGTACAAGAATCCATACATGTTACTTTCGATGAATCAAATGCTGCAATCAACAAACCAGCCCTTGACACTCCCCAGTAACTCCAATTGTCTTCTGTGAATCTGATCTTATCAACTACAATAAAGAAGATTCAGAAGATAAAGTTTCCAGTCATCCTGATCTGGAACCTATTCAGAAGAAGAAACAACCCAGTAGTACTCCATTCTATCCTTCTATTATTTTCAAACTACCCTCTGAAATTAATATTGGATCAGATGTTCGTACTGCTCCCCTAGTATCAGTGTCAGTTGAGAGCATACCAGAATTGTGTTCAAATGAAGAAATTCAAACTGAACCTATACTACAAGAAATGCCTTCATATGAAGAACTTCATGATGCAAATCGTGATTTAAATGAATCAGATGAAGATGTTGAAGTAGTTTATGAAGAACCTCCTCCTGAAGCAACTTCAGAGGAGACTCAACTGAATTCTTGCATTAATATTGTTGTCAGTAACAATCCTGGTCAGTACTCCAGATGGACAAAAGCTCATCCTATTGATCAGATCATAGGTGACTCCAGTCGAGGAGTTCAGATATGTCAGTTTCTTATCACTGAATGAACCAAAGAAGATTGACGAGGCTATGGAAGATCCAAGCTGGGTGACTGCTATGCAAGAAGAGCTTCACCAGTTTGAAAGGAACAAGGTCTGGTATCTGGTTCCTTTTCCAGTTAGCAAGAAAGAACCAATTCGAACAAGATGGGTCTTCAGGAATAAAGTAGATGAAGATGGCCACGTAATCAGAAATAAGGCCAGACTGGTAGCACAAGGCTACTGCCAGTCAGATGTCCATATTAGCTCACTGGACTTCACCCCAGTCCAGATCTACTCTACTGAAGACATTCTGACTGAAGTCAAAGACTGAAGTCTGAAGAAAGAAGACTGACAAATGGCGGAGTCCACTGGAAAGTCTTACCAGATCTGTACACTGGAGGATTGTCAGTGTTCTAGACCCTACAAGTCTGAACACTGATATCGAGGATTGACTTTTCCCTTTACACACTTTCCAAAGAACAATCTACTTGTTCTTTACCAAAGTTTGTGTGTGTGTAAAGGTGGTTGGATAAAAGGACACAAAGTCATTTGATGTGACTTTATCCTTATTCCTTATCCAATACATTTAATGTTCTTGTCGGATCATTAAATATATGCAACCATATTTGTACGGCACAAAATTCACTGGTGAATTTTGTTGCCTATAAATACAAAGTCATTTCCTTGAGAAAAATGACTTTTTAGCAAATTGGTGAACTTGCTTAAATACTCTCGATCTAAACAGTTACACTTCACAACTCTAAGTATATCGATCAAAGGAGTTTATCTAGCAAGTATAAATCACTTGTAATTCAAAGATTGTTTAGATACTTACATACGTGTAATATCTAGGTTCCGTAACGATCTTGTATTTTGTTTATACATCAATAAAAAAAATACACTTGAAAACTACATTTGTGTTCCACCATTTATTTACTTGTTTAAATATTGCTTAAGTCATTTATTACTTTGTTTATATTCTTGCATATTTATATTGAAGTAATACTAGTCCGATTCTAGTTCATACTTGTCTTGTTATTTTACACTCGTGGGTTAAACCATCGTGTGAGGGACTCTACAGATACTGTATGTTGTTTCTTACTAGACCAACTAGTCAGCTTCCCCCCCCCAACAGTTGACATCCACCACTGGTACTTTTCCTATCTAACATGCAGCCAGCATAGTCAGAGTCAGAATATGCAACTAGGTCAAAATTGGAGTCTTTGGGATACCAGAGACCCAATGTTTAAGTACCTTTTAGAACTTGAAAATTCGCTTTACAGCGAGAAGATGGGATTCCCTCGGAAAGGCTTGATATCTTGCACATAAGCAAGTAGCAAACATGATATCAGGACGACTTGCTGTGAGATACATCAGCGAGCCAATCATTCCCCGATAGAGAGTGGGGTTCACATGCTTGCCATCAGGATCAGCATGAAGATTATTAGGAGGAGACATGGGAGTGGCCTTAGTAGTGACATTAGACATGTCAAACTTGGCCAGCATGTCTCGAATGTACTTTTTCCTGATTAAGGAAAATCCCATTTGGAAGTTGACGAATTTGAAGGCCAAGAAAGAAGGTCAGCTCACCCATCATACTCATCTCAAAATGAGAGGACATCAGTGAGCTGAACTTGGTACAAAGTTTCTTGCTGGAGGACCCAAAAATGATGTCATCTACATATATCTGAACATATAGGACATCAGCACCCTTTCTATAAATGAAGAGGGTGCTGTCAATGGATCCTCGCTGAAACTTATTAGAAAGAAGAAATTCAGAGAGAGTGTCATACCAAGCTCTGGGAGCTTGTTTAACACCATAGAGTGCCTTATAGAGGCGATAGACATGGTGTGGCTTGGCTGGATCTTTAAAACCAGGTGGCTGCTCAACATAAACTTCCTCATCGAGTTTTCCATTTAGGAAAGCACTCTTTACATCCATTTGATATACTGTGAAGTTTTTGTAAGCAACATGTGCCAAGAATAAGCGAATTGCTTCTATATGGGCCACTGGTGCAAAGGTTTCATCGTAATCAACACCTTCTTCTTGAAGGTATCCTTGTGCAACCAGCCTAGCCTTGTTACGAGTGACAACACCATCTTCGTCCATTTTATTCCTATAAACCCATTTAGTTCCAATGGGTTCTTTTCCAGGAGGTAGAGGAACCAAAAACCAGACATTCTGTCTTTTGAATTGGGTGAGTTCCTCTTGCATGGCAGCAACCCATGAGGGATCAACCATTGCTTTTCCTATATTTTTGGGAGTGATCATAGACAAGAAGTTTACATACAGACATGTATTTCTTGTCGCTGATCGAGTAATAATCCCCTGCTGAGGATCACCGATGATGATTTGGTGAGCAGGATGACTAAATGTCCACTTAAGTGTAGGAGCACTGGAGACACCAAGTTGAGTGGCAGCGGAAATTGGAGCGATGGGATCAGCAGGAGTATTATAAGTAGAGAGGTCAGTGGTAAGAATGGGTTCAGGAGAATGATCAGCGGAGCCATTCGACTGATTTGAGTTATCATTGATGGTGGAGTCTTTAGCAGACTCCATTTCTTCAGCATTTGCTGAAGCATCATGAAACTCCTCCTCAGTAGAGTCATCAGCCAGTGATCTAGGATTGGCTAATGCTGCATGGATTGATCTTAAGATAGGCTCAACTAGCTCAATCGAGTAGATATGAGCAGCAACTTGCTCTAGTTCAGCATCAGCTGAACTATCCTTTGTGATATGTTGAATAGTATCAGGCAGCGAGCAAGAAGCATCAACAAATAAGTCAGCTTCCTCAGTAAGAGGGTCAGCTAGCTCATTGAAAATGACCTCAGATGAAGAAGATTGAATGTCCTTTAGTGCTGATGAACTTTCATCAAAGTAACATGAATGGATTCATCAACCTTCTGAAGGCGAGTATTGAATACTCTGAATGCCTTGCTGATGGACGAATACCCAAGAAAGTATCCATCATCAGCTTTAGGATCAAATTTACCTAGGTGATCCTTGTTGTTTAAGATGAAGACAGGACATCCAAATACATGGAAGTATTTGATTTGAGGTTTCTTACCTTTCAACACCTCATACGCTGTCTTGTCATGTCTTTTAACTATTAGACATCTATTTTGAGTATGACAAGCAGTGTTGACAGCTTCAGCCCAGAATTTACTAGGCAAAGAAGACTCACTGAGCATGGTGCGTGCTGCTTCGATGAGAGTTCTATTTCTCCTTTCAGCGACACCATTTTGCTCAGGAGTTCTGGTGGAAGAGAAATTTTGTGAGATCCCTTGATCAGCACAAAAAGCTTCAAGAGTGTGGTTTCTGAACTCAGTACCATGATCGCTCCTAAGTTCTTTCACCCTTATGCTGTTGAGATTTTCCATTTTCTTGATGAATTTTATAATCTCTTCAGCAGCATCACTCTTGGAATGGAGAAAGATAGTCCAAGTGTATCGTGAGTATTCATACACGATTACTAAAGTGTATCTGCTACCCTTTAGACTTTGGACATTCACTAGACCAAAAAGGTCCATGTGAAGAAGATGAAAGCAGCCAGAGATAGAATTGGCCTGCTTGGTTTTGAAAGTTGCTCTGTGGCTTTTACCTTTTTCACAAGCACCACAGAGTCTATCCTTTTCAAATGAAAGATGAGGGAGGCCACGAACAAGGTTCTTTTTGGCCAGAGAGTTGATGGTTTTGAAATTCACATGCGACATACGCTTGTGCCATAACCAGTTTAGTTCAGCAGCCGACTTAGCAAAGAAACAAGTTTCACTATCAGTTTTGATAGGAGTGAAGTCAACCAGATATACATCTCGTTTTCTTGGAGCAACCAAGACTACTTCCTTGTTTACATTTACCACAGTGCCTTGATGTTTATCAAGATCACTTTGTAGTCAGCATCACAAAGTTGACTTATGCTGATGAGATTATGTTTTAATCCATTTACATAAGCAACCTTGGAGAACTTAATGAGTCCATTGGAGAGAAGACCATAACCTTCAGTTTGTCCAGTGGAGTTGTCACCAAACACTACAGTAGGGCCAGCAGTCTCTACGTAGTTATCCAGCAGGGTCTTTGAGCCAGTCATGTGTTTTGAACAGCCACTGTCCAAGTACCACACACCTTTTCCCAGCGAGCCCTGCATGGATTTAACAGAAGGATTTAGATGGGTTCACTATTGAATTCACTGATGGACATGTCAGCAGGATTAAAGATGGGAGACTCAAAGGATTCTTCTCTACTGACAGCGTCATCAGTAGAGAGAGGAAGAGGAGCACTAAGGTTAGTATTCTCATTACTTGGAGAGTTATCAACAAGTTGATGAGCAGGAGGCATGTCACGATCAATCACATAGGTGTGATATTGATCAGCAAAGGTGACAGTGGCTCCAGTATCTAGAACAGTCAAGTTGCTGACTTGATTGTTGTTCCCATACTCAACCAGAATGCTACCGTGACCATTAGTGATGATCTCTTGAGAGAGAGGAAAGGAGATTCGCTGAGCTGCAATGAATTCAGCAATGTTCTCTTCAGTGAGATCGGTTGACTCTCCTACACTATTCATGTGATCAGCAGAAGTGTAAGCTGAGGCATCTTAGGAGCAGGACCCAAAATGGATTTTCCTTTTGGATCCTCAGTTTGAGAGGTAGAGGGGATTTTTGATCCCTTGACTACACTCCATGCTAGATTAACAGCAGGGTGAGAAGAAGAAAAAGGACCCTGCTGAGATGGATGCACTCTTTTGGGAGTGATCGATCTAGGTTGCTGATTAGGTGTTACAGACCTCATTTTCCTATGAGGTAAGTATTGCCTATTAGGGGTAGTAGATCTCACTTGCTGATGAGGCAAGTGTCCTCTTTGAGGAGTGATAGGTCTTACTTGCTGATGAGGCAAGTATCCTCTTTGAGGAGTAACAGACCTATTTTGGGTATTAGATATTCTCACTTTTTGAGGAGTTTTATGCCTCAAAATAGGAGTAGGCATCGATTGTGGTACATGCTGAAGGACTTGTCTATCAGCAGGTCGGACCTTAGATGGTCCAACTTGCTGAAATCTAGCGTCACCAAACCTGACGCGTCTCTGCATGACACGATCATCCTG
>CM067172.1:111807265-111850628 GCA_034093135.1 Erigeron breviscapus
TAACAAGAGAAATTTTAGGGAACCGAGAATGGATGCCCCTATCCCTAGAGTTAAAAGCTCGCATGAAACCAAGAAATCGTGATAAAATCTCGTTTGACTTTCCCACATTATATGTCTCCGTGTAGACACCCTTACTATTGGTCTATCCGTTTTTACTACCGTATGAATGATCGAACTTCGAGGACGAAGTTTCAGTTAAGGGGGTAATGATGTAACAACCCTCAATTTCCGACTAGGACAATTTACTTAGACTTATCTAGGTATCTATCCCTAGAGGTATTAAGAGAATTGGCCTTCTAGACATTTCGGCATGGTGATAATTGCCCTCTAGTTCAATGAAGTATTGTAGGTGACTAGCTATCTTATAAATGCCATGAATAATAACTATAATCATTCAACACAATCTCAAGCTAAAAACTAGTTCTAATTGAACTTGACAAAAGGTCAACGAACCAAAAACTTTATTTCGAGGAGTTAAGTTATATAAATAATAAAGTGAGTCTCACAAGTTGAGATATCAATCAAAATTCTTATAAATGTCCAACAAATCAATCACCAAACCAATTTAAGTAAATATGACATGAGAATAAAGATTTCTATCTCAAAGCATATTTATAAACTAATATGTACATAAAAATGCTTGAATAATAATAAGCATATGTATATGTCTAATACAAATACAAAATGTACATAAAATGACTTAAGTAGCTAAATTAAAAACACAAAAGTATGTATATACATACATATACACACGACATACCTATACATATATATATACTCTTGAAACACAAAACAACTAATTATACTTACAAATAAACATATATTACTCTTACAAAACAAATACCCACTTAAAACATATATACACTTAACCTATACATATACACTTATACACTTATAAAATAAAAAAAAATAGAAACCCTCCCTTTACTTTTGGCCGTCCCCCCCCCCCCCCCTCAAAATCGACTTTTCCAATAACACCTGGCACATGAAGATCATATCAAGATATAAAATTTCATGAATACTTTTGCACCTATTCCATAACAATGACATGATATACAATGAAGAAAAACGAATGTCAAACTATTGACGGAGTATTTGAATGCCTAAGCAAAACGGGCACAAGGCAATACAAGCTATAACTCCAGTCCAAAGAGAGTCATGTACTCTCATGTTTATGATGGAAAAAGACTATCCAATACAAAAATAAAGGTAGCATCAAAAGTTACCAAGTCACTCACCAAATACGAATATAAGACATAATCTCCGCATGTTAACAATAAGTCAGTGTCAAAAAAGAGCCTAGCATCTTTGCAGGGTTTGTCCATCAACTAGACACTTTGATGGATGAATTAGGGAGGGAGGAATATGCAAGGGAAATTGACTTGTTAAGAAATACTCACTCCGTAATATCCTTCCCCAGTCTCGTACCATTAGCCAACCACTTTTTGAGGTACACATTGGTGATACCATTATTTTGGGTGTACTTAATTTCTCCTCAATGCCTATATGGTATTAAGTCTAGCCCTTTAATACGTGTAAATCTCAGTTACCCAATTTACTACCATCAGAAGCAACCACTTGCCTGCCTTTCTTCTACTTAACCAATATCTTATACCAACCTACAAACTACTTATCATACCTTAACCCTTCTAAAAATACACATACCTCAAAAAACATACATTAACTTTTTCTAAATGAAACACATTTGAAAGACAGCAATATAGAAAACAAGGATTCAAAAATTAACCTTATAAAATACCAAGTACCAATCCACAGACAATAGTAGTAATCACTGTGACAACTCGTAATTTATTAGCAACGGGTTAGTCTTAATCTCAGTCATTATTATAATTTCGTCTAAATTAGACAATTATAGACGTGGAAATTATTAGATAATTGAACTTTTGGTTTAGTTCAATTAGACGTATCCTGATGACGTAGACTATTAGCTATTTAGACGAATGTCTGGTCTTAAAAATAACTTTAAATAAATATTTAAATGTTATGTATTGTACACGGTAAATAGACTGTCTAGACTTAATATTTTTAAAGTTTAGTTTGATGAAGTTGTATTGGCTTGTCTTAACTAAAATGAGACGAGGGAAAATACCTTTACTTTAAATTATAACCTTTTAGTCAAACGGTATTTAATCGTAAACATTTTACCAAATTAAGGGTATCCAAAATATCCCCAAAAGTCCACATGGGCCGATTTATGTAATGAGAGGCAGGGAATTAAACACCCCCTTCCCTCCTTCTCTTTGTGTCGACACCACACCAACACCCCACACACAAAACACATACAACACACACACAAGACCAAAATCACTCCCAAATCTCTCTATCTCTTCATCTAAAATCTGTTTTGGCAAGGAATAATCAAAGGGAATAACCATTTTAATAATAATTTAGTATTAACATCATCATCATCATCACCATCTTCATCTTTTATATAAATTTCTTCAAGAACTTCAATTTGGTAAGTAATCTCCTTTTAAATTGAACTTTGATTTTTGAATAGATTCAAATTAAGGGTTATTTCAGTTTTGGTAATTAGATTATTAGTCATTTAATATGAAATGGGTTTTAGTTTTGTTGGATAAATGAATTTGATTTGAATTAGGTTTGGAAATCAAAGGATTTAGAATTTGTGAAATGGTTAGTAAAAATGGATGTTTTACAGGTCCTTTAACATGTTATTACTTATTGGAATGAAAAGGATTTAATAGAAAGCGTTTTGGTTTGGCGAAAATGGTCAAAAACCAAGTTTTTCACTCGATCAGCCAAAACTCGCGCCGCGAGAGGCATTTCTCGCGCCGCGACTTGTGTAGTTTTTCACGAAATCTGCTTCAGAGCAGAAACTTGCGTCGCGAGGTTCTGTACTGTTCGACTTTTTCAGTTTTCGATAACTTGAACGTTTGAACTTGGTGAATATCGAATGGTACTTTAGACTACCTTATAATGACAATGTCATTGATATTACCAACTAAAGTTAAATAAAATGAAAGTTTAAATCACATTCTTGGTTATCGCATTCTAGGGTCTATAACTAGGTAGTTCTACATAGGATATTTGTCGTCGTGAGATTTGATCCTCACCATTGGTACTCATATCCTAGGTTTTGGATAGACGTGGAGACTAGACTGCTCATATTCTCAAGTTACTCGCCCTTTTAGCTCGTTGATTGCTAAGGTGAGTTTATGGCGCCCTTTTTTCTTTTTAACTTTGGGCCTGAAAAGCATGTACTGTATACACGACTACTTTATAAATGATTTGTCTTTGTCTATGCCATAAGATTTGGTAAATGAAATCATTTGTCTTATAATTGCCATGTGACGGCTGTCTGAAAATGTGTATACATGTCTTATGAAATATTGAATGAAATGACTTGAATTGCCATGTTGTTGGCTGATTAAATTGTTCTTTGTGTTTGACAAACTAAAATGTTACCCCTGTGTAGTTATCACCATTATGAGACCCTAATGGTTGTATTGTCAGACTTGGTTCTTGACTGTCTTGGTTATGGTCCGCACCCACTTTAGACGGGAAATCATGTGCGAGGCATATTGGCTGATAGGTCGGACTTTGCTCCCGGCTGTCGTATGCTATTGTCGGACTTTGATCCCGGCTGTCTTGTCATAATATTGTCGGACTTTGCTCCCGACTGTCTTGTCTTAAATAACTACATGTCATTGTGTACTCTCAATGACGACTAAACTTTGGTCAAACACACTGTAAACTCACCAACTATTTCGAAGTAATTTTCTGAAACCATCATTTGCAGAGCTCCCAGCTCGGCAAATGCATGTTTTACTTGTATTTGATTTACTTGAAATTTTTCTAAGTAATGAAAAGGCCATTTGCAGAGCTCCCAGCTCGGCAAATGCATGTTTTACTTGTATTTGATTTACTTGAAATTTTTCTAAGTAATGAAAAGGCCATTTGCAGAGCTCCCAGCTCGGCAAATGCATGTTTTACTTGTATTTGATTTACTTGAAATTTTTCTAAGTAATGAAAAGGCCATTTGCAGAGCTCCCAGCTCGGCAAATGCATGTTTTACTTGAACTTTTTCTAAGTAATGAAAAGGCCATTTGCAGAGCTCCCAGCTCGGCAAATGCACATATTTTTCATTGAAAAACATCCTTTAAACTTTGATAACATTCTTGTTATTCAAATCAAAGGATTTTTCATATATCAAATTGAAGTTCATTCTGAAATGCTTATTTGCCGAGATATAAGCTCGGCATTTACGAGAATTGACTTCAAAAACTCAATGGTTTGCCTACATGCTGGTCGCTAATCTCAACACTCGCATTTGCCGAGATATAAGCTCGGCAAATCATACTTTTATCAAACCAGCTGCCCAAAACCAATTTTCATAACTTGTCATTTATCTGGGCAAAACCTTATGTTTGAACATGTCATTTGCCGAGATCTAAGCTCGGCAAATGAACATTTTTTTTAAATTTTTTTTCCTTTCTTTCTATTTTATTTTCATTCTTGTTTGTTGATATATTGTCTAAGTGTATGTATGTATGTGTGTATGTTTTGCTGTCTATATAGTTTTTCATAAGTGTTAGGGTAAGAAACAAGGTATCGAACGCCTTTGTGTACTACCTTATGTATCTTATCTTTTAATACTTATGAGATTCTATTTGTCATTTCTTTTATCTTATATTTTTTCTTTGTATTTGTTGTTTACTAAAATAAATGTCTGGTCAAAATTTTCTTTTGGTCAGTTTATTTTCTCAGAAAATTCATAAAAAGAGAAAAATAAGATGGTGATGTTTCAAGAAGGAGCTACAATGAAAATGCAAGCAAATCAAGCTCTGCACATTCCTTTCAATACAAGATTTCCAATCATTACTGAGATTTTAAGTCATCATCCTCTGAGAGTTGCTTTAACAAATGGTGCAGTAGTTCCAGAGCAATATATCTTTGATCTATGGGAATCGATTGAATATGTCAAAGCAAGTAAGAGAAGAAAGACTGAAGATTTCTTCCGATTCACTCTTAGATCTGGAAATAATGAAGTTGAATGCACATTCAATTTAAATGAGTTCAGAACTGTAATTGGCTTTCCTGAACATGAAGTATATGAAGAACTGCCTTCGATTGAAGAGATGCTAGATGCAGTTCATGGTCTGGGTTATGACGGAGAATTGGCCACAATGAGAGACTTTAAAAGAATGAAAATAGCTTCTCTCTGGCATACGATGTATAATGTTCTGGTTACATGTCTGATGCCTTCACAAAAAGGAATTGATGCAATGACAAAACATTCCTTGTCCATCTTCTATGCAGTCACTCACAATGTTGAGTGTGACTTTGCCAAGATTATATGGGATAAGATGGCCCAAGTTGTCAAAGGGAAGGACGCACAAGAAAGGAAGTACATTCCTTACATCAGATTCTTCACATTGATTGTGGATGATGTTCTAGACAACAATGAAGATATTCCCAAGATGGAGGATAGTTTCAAGTGCGTCATTGCTATGTACAAATCGAATATGAGAGGCACTGGAAGTGATAATGTTCGACCTTTTCCAATTCCACCATTCTTGATCAATTTGGTTCCTGCTCAGAGTCCTCACCTTAGGTCTTATCTTGAGTGGTTAGTCTCGGCGATGGGGTCTGAAAGCCAACAGACTCCTTCCCAAGCTGAGCATAGGTCACCATGTGAGGGTCCAAGTAAGTCAAAAAGAAAAAGAGGGGTTAGTGATGAAGAGGCCTCTGAGCAGAGGAAACGAAAGTCGAAAAGAGTTGTTTTTGAGCAAGATGTTGCTTCACCTGAACCTATTTCATCACCTGTTTCACAATCTACACCATCTACACCAACCGTTCGCTTTTCTCAATCTTCACCTTCGCAATCTACACCTCTACCATCCGTAATTTCACCGAATCCACCAATTCTTACACCATCTCGTTCTTCACCGATTCTGAATCCTACACCACTTGCATCTGCTCTACCTGGTGAACCAACTCCACCACCAGGTATGCGAATTAAAATGTCTGCTAGAAGTATCTTAAAGCAGAAGTCAAAGAAGAAGAAATCCAAACGAAAACATAAGTCGTCTAAATCTGCAAGACAAAGACTTGAATCTTCTTCAGCAGATGTAAATGAACAAGCTGGTGCCTCAGCTGAGGTTGAAGTTGAACATGCTGTGCATAATGTTGAATTTGAGGTTGAAACTGAACATGTTAGCACAGGAGATGATGTAGTGCTGGAGGAACAAGGCGGGCATGAGGGAGGGGTTGAAAATACCGGAGAGGATGAGCGGATTTGCAGAGCTCCCAGCTCGGCAAATGCATGTTTTACTTGTATTTGATTTACTTGAAATTTTTCTAAGTAATGAAAAGGCCATTTGCAGAGCTCCCAGCTCGGCAAATGCATGTTTTACTTGTATTTGATTTACTTGAAATTTTTCTAAGTAATGAAAAGGCCATTTGCAGAGCTCCCAGCTCGGCAAATGCATGTTTTACTTGTATTTGATTTACTTGAAATTTTTCTAAGTAATGAAAAGGCCATTTGCAGAGCTCCCAGCTCGGCAAATGCATGTTTTACTTGTATTTGATTTACTTGAAATTTTTCTAAGTAATGAAAAGGCCATTTGCAGAGCTCCCAGCTCGGCAAATGCATGTTTTACTTGTATTTGATTTACTTGAAATTTTTCTAAGTAATGAAAAGGCCATTTGCAGAGCTCCCAGCTCGGCAAATGCATGTTTTACTTGTATTTGATTTACTTGAAATTTTTCTAAGTAATGAAAAGGCCATTTGCAGAGCTCCCAGCTCGGCAAATGCATGTTTTACTTGTATTTGATTTACTTGAAATTTTTCTAAGTAATGAAAAGGCCATTTGCAGAGCTCCCAGCTCGGCAAATGCATGTTTTACTTGTATTTGATTTACTTGAAATTTTTCTAAGTAATGAAAAGGCCATTTGCAGAGCTCCCAGCTCGGCAAATGCATGTTTTACTTGTATTTGATTTACTTGAAATTTTTCTAAGTAATGAAAAGGCCATTTGCAGAGCTCCCAGCTCGGCAAATGCATGTTTTACTTGTATTTGATTTACTTGAAATTTTTCTAAGTAATGAAAAGGCCATTTGCAGAGCTCCCAGCTCGGCAAATGCATGTTTTACTTGTATTTGATTTACTTGAAATTTTTCTAAGTAATGAAAAGGCCATTTGCAGAGCTCCCAGCTCGGCAAATGCATGTTTTACTTGTATTTGATTTACTTGAAATTTTTCTAAGTAATGAAAAGGCCATTTGCAGAGCTCCCAGCTCGGCAAATGCATGTTTTACTTGTATTTGATTTACTTGAAATTTTTCTAAGTAATGAAAAGGCCATTTGCAGAGCTCCCAGCTCGGCAAATGCATGTTTTACTTGTATTTGATTTACTTGAAATTTTTCTAAGTAATGAAAAGGCCATTTGCAGAGCTCCCAGCTCGGCAAATGCATGTTTTACTTGTATTTGATTTACTTGAAATTTTTCTAAGTAATGAAAAGGCCATTTGCAGAGCTCCCAGCTCGGCAAATGCATGTTTTACTTGTATTTGATTTACTTGAAATTTTTCTAAGTAATGAAAAGGCCATTTGCAGAGCTCCCAGCTCGGCAAATGCATGTTTTACTTGTATTTGATTTACTTGAAATTTTTCTAAGTAATGAAAAGGTCATTTGCAGAGCTCCCAGCTCGGCAAATGCATGTTTTACTTGTATTTGATTTACTTGAAATTTTTCTAAGTAATGAAAAGGCCATTTGCAGAGCTCCCAGCTCGGCAAATGCATGTTTTACTTGTATTTGATTTACTTGAAATTTTTCTAAGTAATGAAAAGGCCATTTGCAGAGCTCCCAGCTCGGCAAATGCATGTTTTACTTGTATTTGATTTACTTGAAATTTTTCTAAGTAATGAAAAGGCCATTTGCAGAGCTCCCAGCTCGGCAAATGCATGTTTTACTTGTATTTGATTTACTTGAAATTTTTCTAAGTAATGAAAAGGCCATTTGCAGAGCTCCCAGCTCGGCAAATGCACATGTTTTCCTTGAAAAATCCTTTACCAATTTTCCGCTGTCAGAACACCTCAACAGAATGGAGTAGTTGAACGTAGAAATCGAACTCTTGTTGAAGCAGCTAGAACAATGCTTGCCTATTTGAAATTGCCACCGAATCTATGGGCTGAAGCTGTTGCTACTGCTTGTTTTACACAAAACAGATCAATCATAAACAAGAGGTTTGATAAAACTCCGTATGAGGTGATCAACAAACGAAAGCCCAATGTGAACTTTTTACACATTTTTGGATGTGTATGTTATGTTCTCAATGATCGAGACAATCTGGGCAAATTTGAACCTAAAGGCGATGAGGCATATTTCATCGGTTATTCGAGAGAATCGATTGCATATCGTGTATATAACGGAGAACCAAGAGAATAGACGAGAGTATGAATGTTCGATTTGATGAACTCTCAGGAATGGTTCTTGAACAACACAGTTCAAGACCCGAACTTCAATGTCCACAAGCTTCCGCACCTAAACCTACATCAAATGTCAAATCATTCTCTACTCCAACACCACAAGATTTGGATATCTTGTTCGAAGAATTTTTCAAAGTTTCCAAAGAAGTTCCTGAAACTGAAGTACATCTCAATGAACCATCAAGTTCAAATTCGAAAGAGATGGATCCAAATGAGTCTTCACCAACACATACATCAGATGAAAGTTCAACATCTGATTCTCCTCCACCGACTGATAATTCAGTGTTGCATACTCAACCTCCTGTTATTTCTCAAGTGACAAATCCTTCAACCAATCCAGAAGCTTATGATCAAGATCACTTTGTTGAACCAATTGCTACTTCACTTGAACAATTGACAGAACAACATACTCCTGATTTTATTGATTCCGAAGAATCTGGTGATCCAATTGATCCAATTCCTCACACAACCAAATGGACTAGAGCTCATCCGATATCTCAAGTCATTGGTAATCCAACAACAGGAATTAAGACAAGATCTGCTTCCGCGAACGAATGTCTATTTGTAAATTTCCTGAGTATAGTTGAACCAAAGACAGTGAATGATGCTCTAAGTTGTCCAGATTGGGTGAAAGCAATGCAGGAGGAGCTGAATCAATTTGAACGCCTTGAGGTATGGAAATTGGTTCCCAATCCTTACAAGAACAAGGAGCCAATTAAGACCAAATGGATCTTCAAGAACAAAAAGGATGAAAATGGAGTTGTTGTACGCAACAAAGCACGCTTGGTTGCAAAGGGATATTGCCAACAAGATGGAATTGATTATGATGAGACATTCGCACCAGTTGCACGAATTGAGGCTATTCGGATGTTTCTTGCCTATGCTGCCTACAAGAACTTCACAGTCTACCAGATGGATGCTAAAACTGCCTTCTTGAATGGAATTCTCAAAGAAGAAGTGTACGTTGAACAACCAGAAGGTTTTGTGAGTTCCAAACATCCAGACTACGTTTACAGGTTAGACAAGGCATTATATGGTCTGAAACAAGCACCTCGTGCATGGTATGATGCTCTATCCTCTTATCTTGTGAAATCTGGTTTTAGCAAAGGTTCAATTGACACTACCTTGTTTATCAAACGACAAGGTAGTGATATCATTCTAATCCAGATTTATGTTGACGACATAATTTTCGGGTCAACTAATCCTAAATACTGCAAGAATTTCTCTGCTTTAATGATCAAGAAATTTGAAATGAGCATGATGGGTGAATTAAACTTTTTCCTTGGTCTTCAAGTAAAACAGATGACAAATGGAACTTTTATTTGTCAATCAAAGTACATTCTTGACATGTTGAAAAAGTTTGATATGATGGATTGTCAAACAATTGGCACACCCATGGAATCTCGAACAAAGATTAATGCTGATTTAAATGGAAAAACTTTTGATCAAAAGAAATATCGCAGTATGATAGGGTCACTCATGTATTTGACTGCTAGTCGCCCGGATATTATGTTCGCCACATGCATGTGTGCCAGGTACCAGGCCAATCCCAAGGAAAGTCATTTCCAGGCCGTCAAACGGATATTCCGATACCTGAAAGGCACAGTGAACCTTGGTCTCTGGTATCCAAGGGATACCGAGTTTCAACTAATTGCATATTCAGATGCTGACCATGCAGGTTGTAAGCTTGATCGAAAGAGCACTTCTGGGAGTGTACAGTTTCTAGGGGATAGATTGGTCAGTTGGTCTTCAAAGAAACAGAACTGTGTATCTACATCAACTGCAGAAGCTGAATACGTTGCTGCAGCAAGTTGTTGTTCACAGGTTCTTTGGATGAAGACACAGTTGACTGATTATGGATTTCAATTCAACAGAATTCCCATATACTGTGATTCTAAGAGTGCAATTGCTATTTCTTGCAATCCTGTACAGCACACAAAGACCAAGCACATAGATGTTCGGTACCATTTTCTTAAAGATAATGTCGAGAAAGGTAACATCGAACTCTATTTTGTCCCGACAGACTACCAACTTGCTGATATTTTCACCAAACCTTTGGATGAAAACAGGTTCAATTTTCTGAAAACCAAGTTGGGAATGCTTAATTTACAAACTTAAATGCTTTCATGCATGTTTTCTATGTTCATTTTCTGTCTCAAACATTGATGTGTTTTACTTGATATTGCATGCAATGTTTGAGGGGGAGAAAAAGGGTAGAATACATGATTTTAGGGGGAGTTTGTAAATTTAGTATAGTCTAAAAATGCTTAATTTGAGGGGGAGTGTGCAAATGCATGTGAATAATTATTTGTTTAAGTTGTACAAGTTTCTTATTAAAAAAATGCTATTTGCAGAGCTCCAAGCTCTGCAAATGCATGTGAATAATTATTTGTTTAATTGTTAATTGTTTGTTTGTTTTATTTGTTTAAATTTTTTTTCTTTTATAATTTGTATGTGTGTTTGTTATTTTTAAAATTGAAAAATCAAATACAAAAATAGAAAATAATAAAATTCTAAAAAGAATTTTTTTAGTTGTTTGTTTTAAATTTTTTTTAATCTGTGTTTTTTTTTAAATTTTTTTTCTTTTTCTATGTTCATTTGTTATTATTTTTCTTGTGATTGTTTAAGCCCAAAATGAATTTGAGCCCAACTAGCATGATTAGCCCAACAACCAGGTAAAGCCCATAATCCAAAACAAGCCCAAACTACATAAGAGCCCAATTGTTATGAATAACCCAAGACCGGTTAGAATCCGGGTTGAGACGCGGGTCACACCCAGACCCGCGACCCAGATTTGACTTTAAATAGAAAGTGTGGGCGGGTCAAATCAATTTACCAAAATTCAAATCAAGTTTGTTTTTCTTTTCTCTCAAACTGATCAACATCCATCACATCAATCAATCATATTTTTTTTCTTAAGCCATAAAAATCAAAGGAAGAATAACAAGAGAACTCATTTTCGGTCCATAACATATCTATTCTTCGATCATATAAAGAGTTTTGAGGTAAGATTACTTGCTTTTTAAGTGCAATCTAACTGTTTGATTAAAGGCCTCAATGAACTTTCATGCATAGTATGAATTATTTGAAGTGTGATCGTGTGTTGTTGATGTGTTAGATGCATGATTAGGATGAATGCATATTGTTTTGATCGATATGACTGCTCTTGTTTATCTTTTATCGATGTTACTGGGCGGATCACTTTAAGGGCTGGGCATAAGTATGAATGTTTGAAGATTTGACTCGTTTGCAGAGCTCCCAGCTCGGCAAACGCTATGTTTGTTCATCTTGATCTTCAAATCTTCATATTATCCAAGTTTTACATGTTGTTTAAGTTGTACAAGTTTCTTATTAAAAAAATGCCATTTGCAGAGCTCCAAGCTCGGCAAATGCATGTTTTATCTCAATTGAACAAAAACTTGTCACTTAAATTTTACAAGTAATTTTTTTTTTTTTTTTTTTTTTTTTTTTTTTTTTTTTTTTTTTTTTTTTTTTTTTTTTTTTTTTTTTTTTTTTTTTTTTTTTTTTTTTTTTTTTTTTTTTTTTTTTTTTTTTTTTTTTTTTTTTTTTTTTTTTTTTTTTTTTTTTTTTTTTTTTTTTTTTTTTTTTTTTTTTTTTTTTTTTTTTTTTTTTTTTTTTTTTTTTTTTTTTTTTTTTTTTTTTTTTTTTTTTTTTTTTTTTTTTTTTTTTTTTTTTTTTTTTTTTTTTTTTTTTTTTTTTTTTTTTTTTTTTTTTTTTTTTTTTTTTTTTTTTTTTTTTTTTTTTTTTTTTTTTTTTTTTTTTTTTTTTTTTTTTTTTTTTTTTTTTTTTTTTTTTTTTTTTTTTTTTTTTTTTTTTTTTTTTTTTTTTTTTTTTTTTTTTTTTTTTTTTTTTTTTTTTTTTTTTTTTTTTTTTTTTTTTTTTTTTTTTTTTTTTTTTTTTTTTTTTTTTTTTTTTTTTTTTTTTTTTTTTTTTTTTTTTTTTTTTTTTTTTTTTTTTTTTTTTTTTTTTTTTTTTTTTTTTTTTTTTTTTTTTTTTTTTTTTTTTTTTTTTTTTTTTTTTTTTTTTTTTTTTTTTTTTTTTTTTTTTTTTTTTTTTTTTTTTTTTTTTTTTTTTTTTTTTTTTTTTTTTTTTTTTTTTTTTTTTTTTTTTTTTTTTTTTTTTTTTTTTTTTTTTTTTTTTTTTTTTTTTTTTTTTTTTTTTTTTTTTTTTTTTTTTTTTTTTTTTTTTTTTTTTTTTTTTTTTTTTTTTTTTTTTTTTTTTTTTTTTTTTTTTTTTTTTTTTTTTTTTTTTTTTTTTTTTTTTTTTTTTTTTTTTTTTTTTTTTTTTTTTTTTTTTTTTTTTTTTTTTTTTTTTTTTTTTTTTTTTTTTTTTTTTTTTTTTTTTTTTTTTTTTTTTTTTTTTTTTTTTTTTTTTTTTTTTTTTTTTTTTTTTTCCTTTCTTTCTATTTTGTTTTCATTCTTGTTTGTTGATATATTGTCTAAGTGTATGTATGTATGTGTGTATGTTTTGCTGTCTATATAGTTTTTCATAAGTGTTAGGGTAAGAAACAAGGTATCGAACGCCTTTGTGTACTACCTTATGTATCTTATCTTTTAATACTTATGAGATTCTATATGTCATTTCTTTTATCTTATATTTTTTCTTTGTATTTGTTGTTTACTAAAATAAATGTCTGGTCAAAATTTTCTTTTGGTCAGTTTATTTTCTCAGAAAATTCATAAAAAGAGAAAAATAAGATGGTGATGTTTCAAGAAGGAGCTACAATGAAAATGCAAGCAAATCAAGCTCTGCACATTCCTTTCAATACAAGATTTCCAATCATTACTGAGATTTTAAGTCATCATCCTCTGAGAGTTGCTTTAACAAATGGTGCAGTAGTTCCAGAGCAATATATCTTTGATCTATGGGAATCGATTGAATATGTCAAAGCAAGTAAGAGAAGAAAGACTGAAGATTTCTTCCGATTCACTCTTAGATCTGGAAATAATGAAGTTGAATGCACATTCAATTTAAATGAGTTCAGAACTGTAATTGGCTTTCCTGAACATGAAGTATATGAAGAACTGCCTTCTATTGAAGAGATGCTAGATGCAGTTCATGCTCTGGGTTATGACGGAGAATTGGCCACAATGAGAGACTTTAAAAGAATGAAAATAGCTTCTCTCTGGCATACGATGTATAATGTTCTGGTTACATGTCTGATGCCTTCACAAAAAGGAATTGATGCAATGACAAAACATTCCTTGTCCATCTTCTATGCAGTCACTCACAATGTTGAGTGTGACTTTGCCAAGATTATATGGGATAAGATGGCCCAAGTTGTCAAAGGGAAGGACGCACAAGAAAGGAAGTACATTCCTTACATCAGATTCTTCACATTGATTGTGGATGATGTTCTAGACAACAATGAAGATATTCCCAAGATGGAGGATAGTTTCAAGTGCGTCATTGCTATGTACAAATCGAATATGAGAGGCACTGGAAGTGATAATGTTCGACCTTTTCCAATTCCACCATTCTTGATCAATTTGGTTCCTGCTCAGAGTCCTCACCTTAGGTCTTATCTTGAGTGGTTAGTCTCGGCGATGGGGTCTGAAAGCCAACAGACTCCTTCCCAAGCTGAGCATAGGTCACCAAGTGAGGGTCCAAGTAAGTCAAAAAGAAAAAGAGGGGTTAGTGATGAAGAGGCCTCTGAGCAGAGGAAACGAAAGTCGAAAAGAGTTGTTTTTGAGCAAGATGTTGCTTCACCGGAACCTATTTCATCACCTGTTTCACAATCTACACCATCTACACCAACCGTTCGCTTTTCTCAATCTTCACCTTCGCAATCTACACCTCTACCATCCGTAATTTCACCGAATCCACCAATTCTTACACCATCTCGTTCTTCACCGATTCTGAATCCTACACCACTTGCATCTGCTCTACCTGGTGAACCAACTCCACCACCAGGTATGCGAATTAAAATGTCTGCTAGAAGTATCTTAAAGCAGAAGTCAAAGAAGAAGAAATCCAAACGAAAACATAAGTCGTCTAAATCTGCAAGACAAAGACTTGAATCTTCTTCAGCAGATGTAAATGAACAAGCTGGTGCCTCAGCTGAGGTTGAAGTTGAACATGCTGTGCATAATGTTGAATTTGAGGTTGAAACTGAACATGTTAGCACAGGAGATGATGTAGTGCTGGAGGAACAAGGCGGGCATGAGGGAGGGGTTGAAAATACCGGAGAGGATGAGCGGTCAGGGTTAGGACAAGGGCAAAAAGAAAACGATGGCCCTCCGATAGTTCAACCAACTGAGTCTAGCCGGGTTATTTACCCTAGGGTAGAAGTCGGGAACTGCCCATTCTCGCTTGCACCGGATTCTCCTCGCCATTCTAACTCCTCACAACAGGGGTTAGTCTCAGATATTCACGGGGAACAGCCACGTTCACCACACTCTCCTCATTTGGAGGATGAGAGTGTTGAAAATAGAGAGGACCAGCCCCACCTCTCGCCTTCATTTGATGCACAAGAGTCTAGATCCCCTAGGGACACTGATTCACAAGCCCAGTTGAGTACTGGTGCCGGAACAAGCGGAGAGGGACCCACTTTGTGTGACCCTCAAGGACAGCTTGGAAATCCTGCCTTAGCTACCATGTTGAAAATGTTGAAAATGTTGAAAATGTTGAAAATGTTGAAAATGTTGAAAATGTTGAAAATGTTGAAAATGTTGAAAATGTTGAAAATGTTGAAAATGTTGAAAATGTTGAAAATGTTGAAAATGTTGAAAATGTTGAAAATGTTGAAAATGTTGAAAATGTTGAAAATGTTGAAAATGTTGAAAATGTTGAAAATGTTGAAAATGTTGAAAATGTTGAAAATGTTGAAAATGTTGAAAATGTTGAAAATGTTGAAAATGTTGAAAATGTTGAAAATGTTGAAAATGTTGAAAATGTTGAAAATGTTGAAAATGTTGAAAATGTTGAAAATGTTGAAAATGTTGAAAATGTTGAAAATGTTGAAAATGTTGAAAATGTTGAAAATGTTGAAAATGTTGAAAATGTTGAAAATGTTGAAAATGTTGAAAATGTTGAAAATGTTGAAAATGTTGAAAATGTTGAAAATGTTGAAAATGTTGAAAATGTTGAAAATGTTGAAAATGTTGAAAATGTTGAAAATGTTGAAAATGTTGAAAATGTTGAAAATGTTGAAAATGTTGAAAATGTTGAAAATGTTGAAAATGTTGAAAATGTTGAAAATGTTGAAAATGTTGAAAATGTTGAAAATGTTGAAAATGTTGAAAATGTTGAAAATGTTGAAAATGTTGAAAATGTTGAAAATGTTGAAAATGTTGAAAATGTTGAAAATGTTGAAAATGTTGAAAATGTTGAAAATGTTGAAAATGTTGAAAATGTTGAAAATGTTGAAAATGTTGAAAATGTTGAAAATGTTGAAAATGTTGAAAATGTTGAAAATGTTGAAAATGTTGAAAATGTTGAAAATGTTGAAAATGTTGAAAATGTTGAAAATGTTGAAAATGTTGAAAATGTTGAAAATGTTGAAAATGTTGAAAATGTTGAAAATGTTGAAAATGTTGAAAATGTTGAAAATGTTGAAAATGTTGAAAATGTTGAAAATGTTGAAAATGTTGAAAATGTTGAAAATGTTGAAAATGTTGAAAATGTTGAAAATGTTGAAAATGTTGAAAATGTTGAAAATGTTGAAAATGTTGAAAATGTTGAAAATGTTGAAAATGTTGAAAATGTTGAAAATGTTGAAAATGTT
This sequence comes from Erigeron breviscapus, assembly GCA_034093135.1. Classification (NCBI taxonomy): domain Eukaryota; kingdom Viridiplantae; phylum Streptophyta; class Magnoliopsida; order Asterales; family Asteraceae; genus Erigeron; species Erigeron breviscapus. Next base: position 111,823,488 of record CM067172.1, read on the forward strand.
GAAAATGTTGAAAATGTTGAAAATGTTGAAAATGTTGAAAATGTTGAAAATGTTGAAAATGTTGAAAATGTTGAAAATGTTGAAAATGTTGAAAATGTTGAAAATGTTGAAAATGTTGAAAATGTTGAAAATGTTGAAAATGTTGAAAATGTTGAAAATGTTGAAAATGTTGAAAATGTTGAAAATGTTGAAAATGTTGAAAATGTTGAAAATGTTGAAAATGTTGAAAATGTTGAAAATGTTGAAAATGTTGAAAATGTTGAAAATGTTGAAAATGTTGAAAATGTTGAAAATGTTGAAAATGTTGAAAATGTTGAAAATGTTGAAAATGTTGAAAATGTTGAAAATGTTGAAAATGTTGAAAATGTTGAAAATGTTGAAAATGTTGAAAATGTTGAAAATGTTGAAAATGTTGAAAATGTTGAAAATGTTGAAAATGTTGAAAATGTTGAAAATGTTGAAAATGTTGAAAATGTTGAAAATGTTGAAAATGTTGAAAATGTTGAAAATGTTGAAAATGTTGAAAATGTTGAAAATGTTGAAAATGTTGAAAATGTTGAAAATGTTGAAAATGTTGAAAATGTTGAAAATGTTGAAAATGTTGAAAATGTTGAAAATGTTGAAAATGTTGAAAATGTTGAAAATGTTGAAAATGTTGAAAATGTTGAAAATGTTGAAAATGTTGAAAATGTTGAAAATGTTGAAAATGTTGAAAATGTTGAAGAAGAAAGATGTTGAAAATGTTGAAAATGTTGAAAATGTTGAAAATGTTGAAAATGTTGAAAATGTTGAAAATGTTGAAAATGTTGAAAATGTTGAAAATGTTGAAAATGTTGAAGTGTTGAAAATGTTGGAGAAGTGTAATGGAAGAAAGAAGTTGAAAATGTTGATGCTGCCATTTTAGATCTGGTGAATGAAGCAGTTGAAAAAGCAGTTGCCCATATCCTTGAAGACGCTGCTGAAGAAATCTTGGATGAAGATGATGCTTTGAATGATGAGGTTGGAAGAAGGATAGTAGAAGCTTTTGGTGATGATTCTGATGTGAATGATAATGATGAAGGAATTGAAGTTGTTGATGATGATGAAGAGTTTGTGAATGAAGATGATGTTGTTGAATATGCTGAAGATGATGCAATGATGAGGTTGGAAGAAGGATAGTAGAAGCTTTTGGTGATGATTCTGATGTGAATGATAATGATGAAGGAATTGAAGTTGTTGATGATGATGAAGAGTTTGTGAATGAAGATGATGTTGTTGAATATGCTGAAGATGATGCAAATGATGAGGTTGGAAGAAGGTTAGTAGAAGCTTTTGTTGATGTTTCTGATATGGATGATAATGATGAAGGAATTGAAGTTGTTGATGATGATGAAGAGTTTGTGAATGAAGATGATGTTGTTGAATATGCTGAAGATGATGCAATGATGAGGTTGGAAGAAGGATAGTAGAAGCTTTTGGTGATGATTCTGATGTGAATGATAATGATGAAGGAATTGAAGTTGTTGATGATGATGAAGAGTTTGTGAATGAAGATGATGATTGATGAAGGAATTGAAGTTGTTGATGATGATGAAGAGTTTGTGAATGAAGATGATGTTGTTGAATATGCTGAAGATGATGCAGATGTTGAAGCATTGAAAGATAATGTAACATTTGATGAACCAGAGATTGTCGAGAATCCAACGAATATAGAAGTTGTTGAAGAACCTGTGTTTGAAGAATTTGCAGATTTAGATTATTTTGAAACAGGTCCTTCAAGCAGAGTAGAAGTTGGAGAATCATCTGCTCGTGCTAGCTCAACTCCTCAACATGATAATGATGAAGGAATTGAAGTTGTTGATGATGATGAAGAGTTTGTGAATGAAGATGATGTTGTTGAATATGCTGAAGATGATGCAATGATGAGGTTGGAAGAAGGATAGTAGAAGCTTTTGGTGATGATTCTGATGTGAATGATAATGATGAAGGAATTGAAGTTGTTGATGATGATGAAGAGTTTGTGAATGAAGATGATGTTGTTGAATATGCTGAAGATGATGCAGATGTTGAAGGTTGGAAGAAGGATAGTAGAAGCTTTTGGTGATGATTCTGATGTGAATGATAATGATGAAGGAATTGAAGTTGTTGATGATGATGAAGAGTTTGTGAATGAAGATGATGTTGTTGAATATGCTGAAGATGATGCAATGATGAGGTTGAAGAAGGATAGTAGAAGCTTTTGGTGATGATTCTGATGTGAATGATAATGATGAAGGAATTGAAGTTGTTGATGATGATGAAGAGTTTGTGAATGAAGATGATGTTGTTGAATATGCTGAAGATGATGCAATGATGAGGTTGGAAGAAGGATAGTAGAAGCTTTTGGTGATGATTCTGATGTGAATGATAATGATGAAGGAATTGAAGTTGTTGATGATGATGAAGAGTTTGTGAATGAAGATGATGTTGTTGAATATGCTGAAGATGATGCAGATGTTGAAGCATTGAAAGATAATGTAACATTTGATGAACCAGAGATTGTCGAGAATCCAACGAATATAGAAGTTGTTGAAGAACCTGTGTTTGAAGAATTTGCAGATTTAGATTATTTTGAAACAGGTCCTTCAAGCAGAGTAGAAGTTGGAGAATCATCTGCTCGTGCTAGCTCAACTCCTCAACATTATAATTTTGAAGATTTCAACAATTTTGATGAACTCAGAAAGACTCCAGAAGCTGCAAGTCAGAACTTCCAGAAATCTACTTACAAGCAGGTTTTGCGAGAGGCAATCACATCCGAGGAAGTCCTCCCTGATTATTTTCCAACTGAGCTAACTGAAGAACAATTAAACTTTATTAATCGAGGATACTTCTTGAGGGATAGAGAAAGAATGGTTGCTCTTGGCATTAAACCTAAAGAAGCAGCAAAGAAATCAAGATATCTGGAAGAAAGGGCTTACCCAATTTTCTGTGGAGCTACAAAAGTGACTAAAACCAAAAGACCTGAATTGGAATCAATGTACAAGTTTAAGGAAGCGAGACAAATCGAAGAATATACAGCGCTTCTTAAACTTACAAAACAATATAACCCAAAGTTGCTGAAAGAACAGAGAAACCATAAAATTTTGGTGCTGATCAGGGTGATCCTGATTAAGAGAGTTTCTATTTCTATCCCATGTTTTCATGTCAAGAGGGATAATAACAAGATCTACCGGTTCACAGAAGCCCAATTTAAACTTTTGCCAGTGGACGACATTATCTTCCTTTACAATCATTTCCTGAATGCCATGCAAAGATACCAAGAAGATGTTGTTGCCTTTGATGCTGTGAAAAGATACATGTCAAGTTGCATTCAATATGCTTCATTGGAAGATTTTCAGATAGGATTTGAAGTTGTGAAGAGAAAGATTAATGTGCCCTATCCAGATCAAAGTCTATATACTGCAGATATTGAAAAGCTAAGTATTGGTCATATCATTGAAGAACCATCCTTCGGAGTTGTGTTTTTGAATAGCAGAAAGAAGAAGATTTTCATTCGCATGGATGAACTTGCTTCATATTCTGATGGAACGTTGGAATTTTGTAAGAATGTATTGCTGTGCCTGCAAGAAGATGAGCAAGATGAAAAGAAAAGGGAAGTGTTTGATAAAGCAATCTCCAAGATTAACCAAAGACTCGAGTACAGAGACAGCATTAGAATGATGAGAGAAGCAAAGAATGCTAAGAAGTCTAAGTACGTCGTACGTCAACAAGGAGGTTGTTGGATCAAGTATGAACCTAGCCATCTTCCAGGACCACATAACATTCCTCCAATAAACTTTGAAGCAAATATGAATGTTCCAGCTAACAGACCCGAAGGAGATAACTGGTTCTGGCATCCAAACAAGGGTAGACCACATACAAGAGCTTAAAGAAAGACAAGATTGGATATTTTTGACAAATCACTACTAAGGGGGAGATTGTTAGATATATAAATGTAGTAGGTGATTTGTATGCTTTATATTACTTTGTACTTAGAATGTAAAGTTGTAAGTATGGAAGGGGGCATAGTGTAAATTGTATAGAAGTATATAAACCCCCTCCACAATGTAAGTTGTAACCTTTTGACACTAAATACAATCCAATCTTTCACTGAATCTCTCTCTACTCTCTCTCTACTCTCTCTCTACTCTCTCTCTAGAAACCGCCATTGATAAACTCTAAACACACATAAAAAGCTCAATTCTATATCCAACACTATTTTTGATGGTGATTATGACAGGGCCATAGCTATAGCTGAAGTATGTGCTATGGAGCCTTGTTATCAGCCTCCTTCACCACCCAAAGTCCAAACCAAAGGTACGAACTCTAAGCCAATTAAGTTGGTTCAGAAATCTGGTATTGGGTTTAGTGATCCTGAAATTGTTGGCCAAACCATTGCTGAAGCTGTGTCTGAGACTGATAAGGTTGTTGAGTTAAAACCTGAAGAAAGTCTTGACTTGTCAAAACTGACCATTACCCAGTCTGTGTCAGATTCCAATATTAAAACAAACAAGAACTCTAGGAGAATGAAAAGGAAAGTTAGAGACCACAGTGTTCCAAAACAAAAGGCTAAGTTATTAAAGAATGAGAAGTCTGGTTCTCAAGGAAGTGTGTCACAAACCAAATCTGAGTCTATTTCAAATAACACTAAATCTGACTCTGACAAAATGATTTCCAAATATGTTGAGTCCCGAAGTAGTGAGGTTTCAATTGATGCAAATTTTCTTAAAGATGTTTCTGATCCCAAAAATGTTGATCAAAGAAAATTAAGAACTGAATGTCAGAAATCTGGAATAGGCAAAGGTTTTGTTCAAAAGGAAACCTTAGTTGTTGCTAAAAAGAATTTCAAATCTGGTAAGGGACAGATCAAGCAACAATGGGTATCCAAATGTGATAAGAGTCAAAGTTCTACGACCCAATCTGAGTCAGACCCTTTGGTCAGCTCTGGTGAACCCATCTCCAGATGGGTTCCCAGAATGAACTAATCTCTTATTGCAAATGCAGGGCAGTCATGATGATAACACCTGGCACTTGGACAGTGGTTGTTCCAAGCATATGACCGGATGTAAGTCCCTGCTATGTAACTTTAGGATTCGCGCTGGTCCTAATGTTACTTTTGGAGATGATTCTCAAGGAAAGAAGGAAGGTGTTGGTGTTCTTTCGAATGGTCCTCTTACTTTCAGAAGAGTCTCTTATGTTAATGGTTTGAAGCACAATCTGATTAGTGTGAGTCAGTTGTGTGATGCTGGTTATGAGGTGAGATTCAGGTCTGATAAGGGGATTGTTCTTGATTTAGAAGGCAATGTGGTTTTGATTGCAAAGAGGGATGAGTCTTTGTATTGTTTTGACATGAGAAATCCAACTGTCACAAGAGAAGTATGCTTCATGTCAAAGTCTCAAGATGAGCTGAATTAGTTGTGGCATAAAAGGTTGTCTCATATGAATGTTCAAAGACATCAACAAGCTATGTAAGAAAGAGTTGGTGTCTGGTCTTCCAGTGATCAAGTATGAGAAGGACAAGCTGTGTGGTGCTTGTGAGAAAGGCAAGCAACATAAAGCTACCTTTAAGTCTAAAACCTGCTCAACCATTGATAATTGTTTGGATCTGCTTCATATGGACTTGTTTGGACCAATTAGTACTCCATCATTCACTGGAATGAGGTACTCCTTGGTCATTGTTGATGAGTATTCAAGATACACCTGGGTTTTCTTTCTTAAACACAAGAGTGATGCTGCTGACACAATCATTGATTTCATCAAGCAAGCTGAAATTCTTTACAAAAGGCCTGTTAGGCAGTTAAGGAGTGATAATGGAACTGAATTCAAGAATATCACTCTTAACTCTTTTTGCAGAGAAAAGGGAATTTCACAAGTCTACTCAGCTGCTAGAACTCCTCAACAAAATGGTGTTGCAGAAAGAAGAAACAGAACTCTTATTGAAGCTGCCAGATCCATGATGGCTCAAAACAATGTGAAGTCTCATTTCTGGGCTGAAGCAATTCACACAGCTTGCTTTACCCAGAACAGATCCCTCATTGTGAAAAGACACCAGAAAACTGCATATGAACTTCTTAGGGGGAGAAAACCTGAGATCGGTTTCCTAAGAATGTTTGGAAGTCCTTGCTATATTCTAAACCAGAAAGACCACCTTGGTAAGTTCGATGAGAAGTCAGATGAAGGTATCCTTCTTGGATATGCAACAATGATGAAAGCCTACAGAGTGTACAACAAGAGAACTAAAACAATTGAGAACTCTGTAAATGTAAGCATTGATGAAGGTTGTTCTAAACCAGTTTGCTCTCCTCCTGAAGATGAAGACTTCAACTTTGAAGAACTGGCTGTACCTGAGAATGAGCCTCCAACAAATCCTCCAGTTGGAGCTAATAATGCTCAAACTCAGGGGGAGCAATTTTTAGAAGAAGAAGAAGAAGTTCCAATCTTTGAAGATGCTCAAACTGATCCTACTCCTACTGAAGTCATAGTTCAGAATCCATTTAATGACTCTTCAACTGGTTCAGACTCCTCCATTCCTGTCCAAGCTGATCAGCCTCTTCCTCAAACTGATCATGCTGGACCATCAAATCTGAATCAGTCCATTGTCCCTGTTACTAGATGGACAAAGAGTCATCCAATTGACCAAATCATTGGTGATCCACTCTCTAGTGTGAAAACAAGAAGAAAGGCAACAGGCAACTTCTGCATGTTTGTCAACTTTGTAAGCAAAGTGGAACCAACTGAGGTTGATGAAACTCTGGAAGATCCCTCTTGGGTTAATGCAATGCAAGATGAGCTAACACAGTTTGAAAGAAACAAGGTTTGGAACTTGTTCCAAGACCTCATCACAAGACTGTGATTGGAACCAAGTGGGTCTACAGAAACAAAATGGATGAAAGGGGAGTTGTGACCAGAAACAAAGCAAGATTGGTAGCTCTTGGTTACAGATAAGAGGATGGAATTGATTATGATGAGACTTTTGCACCAGTGGCAAGATTAGAGGCAATCAGAATGTTTTTGGCCTTCTCTGCTCACAAGGGTTTCAAGGTCTATCAAATGGATGTGAAGAGTGCTTTTCTTAATGGAAAGTTGGAAGAAGAAGTCTATGTTGAACAGCCTCCAGGTTTGAAAATTCAAAGTTTCCTGACCATGTATTCAAGCTTGACAAGGCTCTCTATGGGTTAAAGCAAGCTCCAAGGGCATGGTATGATACTTTGTCTAAATTCTTACTGGCTAATAAATTCAAAAGAGGTAATGTTGACAAGACTTTGTTTGTGAGAAAGTATAATGGTGATATTCTGCTGGTACAAATATATGTAGATGATATAATATTTGGTTCTAGTAGTGAAAGACTTTGCAAAAAGTTTTCAGAATTAATGTCTAAAAAGTATGAAATGAGCATGATGGGAGAACTAAACTATTTTCTGGGTTTACAAGTTAAACAGACTAAAAATGGAATTTTTATAAACCAAGGAAAGTATGTTAAAGATCTCTTAAACAAATTTGATTTTAGTGATTGCTCACCTATGAAAACTCCTATGGGAACTGGTGAAAAGCTGGATGAAGATAAAAATGGAAAATCTGTTGACATCACAGCTTATAGGGGTATGATAGGATCATTACTTTATTTAACTGCTAGTAGACCAGATATTATGTTTGCTACATGTCTTTATGCAAGATATCAGGCTAGTCCTAAGGAATCTCATCTTAAGGCTGTAAAGAGAATCTTTAGATACCTTAAAGGTAGTCCCAATCTGGGTCTTTGGTATCCCAAAGACTCAGGGTTTGATCTAATTGGCTATTCAGATTCTGACTTTGCAGGCTGCAAGATTGATAGAAAAAGTACTTCAGGAGCTTGTCAAATGCTAGGTAATAGACTTGTAAGTTGGTCCAGTAAGAAGCAGCATTCAGTTTCCATTTCTACTGCTGGAAGCTGTTGCTCTCAAATCCTTTGGATGCAATATCAGCTTTAAGACTATGGTGTCACTGCAACAAAAACTCCAATCTTTTGTGACAGTACCAGTGCCATAGCAATCTCAAACAATCCTGTACTTCATTCAAGGACCAAGCACATTGATATAAGATATCATTTCATTAGGGATCATGTGATGAAAGAAGATGTTGAACTCCTTTTCATTCCAACAGACAATCAGCTTGCTGACTTGTTCACAAAGCCATTGGATGAATCAAGGTTTAACTACCTTATAAGTAAGCTAGGTATGCTTAATTTGTAAAATGTAGTGAGCTAAGTAATAGCAAATCTGACCCCTTAGAGTTTTACTAAAATTTTGAGGGCAAGCTGTGTCTGACACAGACTACTCTTTTATACTTGATGTTTATCAAGTAAAAGTGAGTAAGCTGAGTCTGACCCAGCTTCGTCGTTACTTTTGTTATTAAATATCTCAGTGCGTTTAATTTGTTTCATTATTTTATTTAGCTTACGTATTGATCCTATTGGGATGCGACACGTGTAGTGGACCATACCGGTTACTGAAAAAGTACCACCACTACTTGTTGTTCATCCAATCAAAATCTTTCTCTCTCCACTATTTCCAAATCAGATATTTTGGGTTTGAATAAAACAATCAATCTAACCTAAATTTCAAATCACTTATTCATATTTTCATAAAATCAATTCTTTTTCTCTCTAATCTAATTACTGTTTTATTAAATTTACTTTCTTCTAAATTTGTTTTCAAAATGGCATCATCATCAAATAATTCTCAATCTTCTTGTAACATTTGTGATTTTTACCCGTTTGACCGTGTATGTAATTTGAGTAACTAGTTCAATAAATGGAAACTTTGACATAATTGCGTACATTTATCGGTAAATTGGGTTAAATATAATGTTATATTGGGCTTCTAGAATTAAGCCCATATTATGTGATTATGATATTGGCCCATATGTGTTATGGAAATATAGACGGTAATTGAGTAACGGTAGTAACAAGGAAAAACGTATATACGAAACCTTAAGTATAATGTACGGTTCCAACAGTTTCGGTGGAACAGTGTCGGTGAAACAGTGTCGGTGGAACAGTGTCGGTGGCTAGATGATAATTCCATTAATGGAACAAAGCCGACATACTTTATGGAAAGTTGGAATACTCGTGAAATTGTCACAAGCTATATTTGATTTATTAGTTGAATAATATTACTAGTAGACAATTGTTGTGTAAATTGTTAAGAAAACTTACTTCCAAAGCTAGTAAAACCATACACCTCCATGAGGAAACTTCCTAGCACTTTCCTTTACTTAGTAGCAAAGTTATAAACCTCTAAATATCTTTAAAAATCTGATCATAAGTTGTTAAAGTCAAGAATGGATACTAATTTTATCATATTTAATTCCATGAGGTTACAAAGTCAAGAATGTACATCATTTTTATTATATTTAACTCCATTTTATTTACTATAAATATTAGGCTTAAGTTATCATAAAAACTCACACCTTAAACTTCATTCTCTCTCAATTTAGCATTCTATAAGTCTAAAGTCATCCTTTCCCTTCTTGTTATAAGTTTCAAAGAACACTTGATTGTTCTAGTATAAGCAAAGTTGCTTTGATCTCAAAGTTCGCCGAAAATCGTCAAGAGAAGTTGTTATCAACAAATCTCTCTAAGATCTTCAAAAGCTCTAGTTATAATACTCAATTTGAGTTGGGAATAATCTTAAATTATTAAGTAAACAAGTCCAAGTCTTGGGCAAATTTCATTTGAATCAGAAGTCGTGTTCTTCGTACGTCGAAAGTTTGATCTTAGAGTTCATAAACTCTCCTTTCTTGTAAGTATTTTTATAAAACCTTACTATACTTTGCTCTATGATTTTAGAAATATATGTTATGTATTGAAATGCTTGTCAACTTAATTTTATACTTAATTGATACATAATTGCATTTAAATACGGTAACTATCGCTTTTATATATGAATATTGAAATATTGTTACTATTGCGAAAAATGAATTATTAGCGAAATTACGAGAAATCGTAAAACTTTTATTAAATCATTTTAAATACTTATTATGGTATATAAACAAGGGCATAGTTATATACCTAACTATCCTAATTCATATAATTACTATTCACCATCTGTGAATTATTTCGTATTTTCGAATTGGTTGATTTATGGATAGAATATATCCTCGATACGCTTTTAACCGCACAATGTTTCCGAAAGTGATTGCACCTTGGGCCTCTTTGGCTTATGCTGGAGGAATGGAAGGTAGTTCGCGAAAAGTTTGCATAAGCAATCACTAAGCAACTTAATTCGCCCCGGTATTCTTCACGACCCAAGGCCAACCCTAACACAACTTGGAAATAAAATGCTGGTTTTTCCTGCCATTTAAGGTATCTCTTCAATTGTAATCAATACATTTTGTATTGATTATAATACATACCATTCAAGGTATCTTTTCATATCTCTGCTATTGAAAACATCTATTCGTTACAAGATTAATACATTCTTCGTATTAATCCTATTATTTAAAAAAATACTTCAAAAGGATTTAGAAATATCAGAGGAATACTTTATATATCTGTTAGAAATAGAATATGTAGTAGTTGATTTGTATACCTTATGTCATTTTGTACTTATAATGTAAAGTTGTAAGTATGGAAGGGGGTATAGTGTAAATTGTATAGAAGTATATAAACCCCCTCCATAACATGAAATTATCCTCAATGGAAGAAGAGATTTCTGAACTGGATTGACAGGCAAAAGAATGGAAAACTGCTAAGGAAATCATACAAAGAAGGTCCTGAAATTCCAAAGAACCCTGTGAGTGGAGAAGTTTTACCTGAAGAAAGTTGGAATACAGATCAGAAAACCAGAGTTGAGGCTGATCAAAGTGCAATTGCATACCTGTACCAAGCACTTCCAGATGACATTTACTGCAATGTTGATTCCTATGAAACAGGAAAAGACATTTGGGATGAAGTGGAGAAGCAGATGGAAGGATCAGATGTATCAAACACCATTAGGTTGTCAACTGTTTTGAATATGTATGAAACATTCAAACAACAAAAAGGTGAACCTTTGAATGAGGTGTACATCAGATTCTGCAATGTCATCAATGAGCTGAGAAAGAATGATGTGAAGAGAACCAATATGGAACTGAACATCAAATTCATCAAGAATCTGGAAGAGGAATGGCAAGTGTGTGGAACCCAACTCAACCAACAATCAGATTTTAGAAAACTCACCATTCACACCTTATTTGAGAAGCTGCAACTGAATGTTGAGGATGTCAAGAGAATTCAGAAGCAAAAAGGGGAGAGTTCTCATTCCGATCCATTAGCCTTGGTAGCTAAGAAGAAAACATCAAGAGAATCAAAACAAAGATTTGTTGAGTCTGAAACTGATTCTGATTTGAGTGATATGAGTGATTCTGATCTTGATGAATGACAGAAAGAGATGTATAAGGAACTCGCTTATTTCACGAAGGCTTTAAAGAAGAAATTCTTCAAGAAAAAACCAACCAACAATCAGCTTAGGACTTCATCAGTCTCTTCGTATGCAAAGAATACAAATGCTTCTAAGTTTGATTCGAAGAATGAATTTGTTGGTGGTGAAAAGAAGTTTAACAATCAGAAGAGGTTTGAGAAAAAGGTTATGGATAAAAGGAATGAAGACAAGAAATGCTACAACTGTGGAATTCCTGGACATTTTGCTATAAACTGCACCAAACCTCGACAAAAGAACTCCGAGTACTATAAATACAAACTGATGCTCGCAAGGCAAGAAGAAAGTGGCATTGCTCTTCTCGCTGAAGATGACAAGTGGTTGCATCTATCTGATGAGGAGACAGATGAACTTGCAGCAAACGTGTGTTTCATGACAAAGATCAAGAGATCAACGGAGTTGGAGGAAGCTGATGAAAGTTCTTCAGAGGTCGAGGATGAGGTAATTAACATTACTCAATCTGATTTAGATTACTTAATGAATAAGAGTGCTCAATCGATGAAGTATGGGAAAGGGTTGAGTAAACAAATTTCTAAATTAACAAAGCTTTTGGAAGACAAAGAGATCGAATTTCAAAATTCTAAAGATAAATTTGAATCACTTCAAAAGGATTTTGACAATTTGAAAACTGAAAAAGCAGCAGTCATGTTTACTCCGACCTCCAAACTGCATCTTGAGAAACAAGAACTTGAGACCAAAGTTCTTGAACTGAGCAAGACTGTCAGACAACTTCAGGTTGAAAAGACAAATGAGATGTTTAGAGCAAATGCTTTGGCTGAAGACATTGAGTCTTTAAATGTCAAATTCAAAGAATCTATCCCTGATGTGACAGAATTTGAAAACAAAATTTCTGACCTAAAATATGAATGTTGTATAAAAGATTCTCTTAAACAAAAACTTGATAAAGAAAATGATGAGTTGAAAGCTGAAATCAAGTCTTATCAAGAAAAATTGTATAAGGTCAATCGTTCATATCAACAAGTCTTTTTAAATAGGCCAAGAAGTTCTGAAACAATATTCACATCAGGGCTAGGTTATAACAATCCAAAATGTTTGCTCAAAGCACAGGAAGAAATCCCATCCTTATACAAGGAATCTTATTTGAGGTGTGGGATGACAGACCAATTTGTGAGACCGACTAATAGTGATTATGAGGCTGATGATTTTCTAGAAAAGGGTGCAAAGGTCTATTTTAACTATGCGTTAATGGATGAGTCATATGACTTCTTTGCTAACTCTACACAGAAGACAATCAAAGACAATCATGAGGCTGTAATACCCGAAATTCTAGAGTGTTTTACTGAAAAACCTCTGGAAAATTCTAATCCTATTCCAAAACCTGAAAATTTGAGACCTTATGTGCCACAAAAAGTTTTGGAAAAGGTAATTGAAAATCTGGAAAAGTCACTTGATGAAAAGCAGTCTATAATAGATAATCTACAACCTCAAAATCACTATGTCATTGACCCACTCAAGAATCATGAAAATGATTGTGATCACCCCGACTGTCCTGTTTGTGAAGTTATGGCCAATCCAAATCTACCAAACCAGTCTGTGTGTCAAAATGAGACAACTTCACAAACTACATGTTCAATTTGTGAAATCATGAATGCATCTGTGCAAACTGAGAGTCAAGTTGTCCATGTTTCTGTTCAAACTGATGGTGATTTAGATGATGTTCATGATATTGATGATTATTTTTCCCAATTACCTCTGAAATTGAGACTTTCACCAAATTTTCTGAAGGAACTCAATCTTACTTGAATGAAATTGATGCTTTCAAACAAAAGTTTGAAAAAGAAAGAAAACAGGGATTAAATGTGCTAAAGGAACTTAATGATTTAAAAGTTGAATCCCAACTTCAGAAAATAGCACTTCAATTTCATAAAGAAAATGAAAAAGCATCAATTTCACTCAAGCAAAGTGCATGTCCAATGAAGAAAAGTGACATCAGTGTGAAGTTGGAAACTAATGAAATGTCAACATATTTGGAAGACAATCATGATTTTGATCCTGAGTTTGAAAAACATTTTGTTAAAAAGGAAGAAAAACTTGATTTTAATCAAAAGAAGATTCCAAAGTCACACTCTTCACAATCTTCATCAATCAATAAGTTCCAAAGACCAAAGACCACCCAACAATCAAAGTCCAACCCATTACCAAAGACTGCTTCAAAACCGAAGACCAGACCATTCCCAAAGTGTGTGTCAAAATGAGACAACTTCACAAACTACATGTTCAATTTGTGAAATCATGAATGCATCTGTGCAAACTGAGAGTCAAGTTGTCCATGTTTCTGTTCAAACTGATGGTGATTTAGATGATGTTCATGATATTGATGATTATTTTTTCCCAATTACCTCTGAAATTGAGACTTTCACCAAATTTTCTGAAGGAACTCAATCTTACTTGAATGAAATTGATGCTTTCAAACAAAAGTTTGAAAAAGAAAGAAAACAGGGATTAAATGTGCTAAAGGAACTTAATGATTTAAAAGTTGAATCCCAACTTCAGAAAATAGCACTTCAATTTCATAAAGAAAATGAAAAAGCATCAATTTCACTCAAGCAAAGTGCATGTCCAATGAAGAAAAGTGACATCAGTGTGAAGTTGGAAACTAATGAAATGTCAACATATTTGGAAGACAATCATGATTTTGATCCTGAGTTTGAAAAACATTTTGTTAAAAAGGAAGAAAAACTTGATTTTAATCAAAAGAAGATTCCAAAGTCACACTCTTCACAATCTTCCTCAATCAATAAGTTCCAAAGACCAAAGACCACCCAACAATCAAAGTCCAACCCATTACCAAAGACTGCTTCAAAACCAAATACCAAACCATTACCCAAGACTGCTTCAAAACCGAAGACCAGACCATTCCCAAAGTGTGTTTCAAAACCAACGACCACACAATCTGAATCAAAGACTTCTAGGCAACAACAGATGTACAAGGTCAAATCTAAATCTGAGTCTCAAAAAGAAGTCAAAACAAGCAGTGGTCAGAAGATTAGTAAAATTGAATCTTTCTCATTAGGTATCAAACAACCTCAGCAGGTTAGGTATTCTAGTTTCCCTAGGTACTCTCAGAAGAATCCTAAGTGCACTTTACATAGGGTTAGAGATACTGAAACAGGCATAACTAAATACAAAGACCAGTATGGATGGTTGTCACCTAATAACATTAAGAAAGTGAATAAGACCACTGAACCCATCAAGAAGAAACCTGTTCAGAACATAAATGCAAAATTAGTTGCTAATTCTAAGAATGTTCGTGTTTCAGGTGACTTGTGCATGAAAAGTAGCAGTAAATGGATTCCAAAAGATAGATTCCTTGCAATTTTTTTTTTTTTTTTTTTTTTTTTTTTTTTTTTTTTTTTTTTTTTTTTTTTTTTTTTTTTTTTTTTTTTTTTTTTTTTTTTTTTTTTTTTTTTTTTTTTTTTTTTTTTTTTTTTTTTTTTTTTTTTTTTTTTTTTTTTTTTTTTTTTTTTTTTTTTTTTTTTTTTTTTTTTTTTTTTTTTTTTTTTTTTTTTTTTTTTTTTTTTTTTTTTTTTTTTTTTTTTTTTTTTTTTTTTTTTTTTTTTTTTTTTTTTTTTTTTTTTTTTTTTTTTTTTTTTTTTTTTTTTTTTTTTTTTTTTTTTTTTTTTTTTTTTTTTTTTTTTTTTTTTTTTTTTTTTTTTTTTTTTTTTTTTTTTTTTTTTTTTTTTTTTTTTTTTTTTTTTTTTTTTTTTTTTTTTTTTTTTTTTTTTTTTTTTTTTTTTTTTTTTTTTTTTTTTTTTTTTTTTTTTTTTTTTTTTTTTTTTTTTTTTTTTTTTTTTTTTTTTTTTTTTTTTTTTTTTTTTTTTTTTTTTTTTTTTTTTTTTTTTTTTTTTTTTTTTTTTTTTTTTTTTTTTTTTTTTTTTTTTTTTTTTTTTTTTTTTTTTTTTTTTTTTTTTTTTTTTTTTTTTTTTTTTTTTTTTTTTTTTTTTTTTTTTTTTTTTTTTTTTTTTTTTTTTTTTTTTTTTTTTTTTTTTTTTTTTTTTTTTTTTTTTTTTTTTTTTTTTTTTTTTTTTTTTTTTTTTTTTTTTTTTTTTTTTTTTTTTTTTTTTTTTTTTTTTTTTTTTTTTTTTTTTTTTTTTTTTTTTTTTTTTTTTTTTTTTTTTTTTTTTTTTTTTTTTTTTTTTTTTTTTTTTTTTTTTTTTTTTTTTTTTTTTTTTTTTTTTTTTTTTTTTTTTTTTTTTTTTTTTTTTTTTTTTTTTTTTTTTTTTTTTTTTTTTTTTTTTTTTTTTTTTTTTTTTTTTTTTTTTTTTTTTTTTTTTTTTTTTTTTTTTTTTTTTTTTTTTTTTTTTTTTTTTTTTTTTTTTTTTTTTTTTTTTTTTTTTTTTTTTTTTTTTTTTTTTTTTTTTTTTTTTTTTTTTTTTTTTTTTTTTTTTTTTTTTTTTTTTTTTTTTTTTTTTTTTTTTTTTTTTTTTTTTTTTTTTTTTTTTTTTTTTTTTTTTTTTTTTTTTTTTTTTTTTTTTTTTTTTTTTTTTTTTTTTTTTTTTTTTTTTTTTTTTTTTTTTTTTTTGTTTTTTTTTTTATTTTTTTGTGTACTTGCATGTTATCCTCCTAACCTGCAAGGACCCAATCTACATGGGTACCTAAACCATATTCCCTGTCCTTGCAGGAATTTCTAATTTGTGTATGGTATGTCGACTCGGGATGTTCTCGCCATATGACTGGAACCAAGTCAATTCTTTCGAACTTTGTTGAAAAGTTTATGGGAATCGTCAGATTCGGAAATGATCATATCGCTCCTATTCTTGGTTACGGAGACATTGTCAAAAATGGAGTCACTATCAAGAGAGTTTCCTACGTTGAAGGACTTGGACACAATCTCTTTAGTGTTGGTCAATTTTGTACAATGATCTTCAAGTATTATTTAGGAGATATGAATGCAAAGTGCAGACTGAAGATGGTGTGGATATTCTGACTGGAACGAGAGACAATAATTTGTTCACAATTGATCTCAACAACATCCCATCCAACTCTTCAGAGATTTGTCTTCTTTCGAAAGCAACTGCACAAAACTCTTGGTTATGGCATCACCGACTTTCTCATCTTAACTTTCAAACAATTAATACACTCGTGGATAAACAACTTGTTGAAGGTCTTCCGGACTACAAGTATGAAAGTGAACATGTTTGTCCAGCTTGTGCAATTGGAAAGATGAAGAAAGCTTCACACAAACCAAAGAAGCATTTAAGTACAGAAGGTCCTTTGCACCTTATTCATATGGATTTGTGTGGCCCAATGAAAGTTCAAAGTATCCATGGAAAGCGATACATTCTAGTGATTGTAGATGATTATTCTCGCTACACTTGTGTAATATCCTATAAATTTAAAACACTATAATTTGATAAATACGTAAAATGGTATTTATATAATTAGAAACAAAACAAAAAAAGTTATGTTAAGAAACAAACTTATGACTATAAATTGAAATGTTGTCTAGTTGTGTTCCTTGTCACGTCCAAAGTAGAATTAGAAATGACTGAACCCTATGATTAATTTTAAAATAACAAGATAAATAATAATTGTGAGAAAAATAAAAATAATTAGCTAGTAAACATGAGATTGTAATCGGCCATGGAAGATCGTTGCTCCCAAACTCATGAAGAAATAATAATAATAATAATAATAATAATAATAATAATAATAATAATAATAATAATAATAATAATAATAATAATAATAATAATAATAATAACTAATAATAATAATAATAATAATAATAATAATAATAATAATAATAATAATAATAATAATAATAATAATAATAATAATAATAATAATAATAATAATAATAATAATAATAATAATAATAATAATAATAATAATAATAATAATAATAATAATAATAATAATAATAATAATAATAATAATAATAATAATAATAATAATAATAATAATAATAATAATAATAATAATAATAATAATAATAATAATAATAATAATAATAATAATAATAATAATAATAATAATAATAATAATAATAATAATAATAATAATAATAATAATAATAATAATAATAATAATAATAATAATAATAATAATAATAATAATAATAATAATAATAATAATAATAATAATAATAATAATAATAATAATAATAATAATAATAATAATAATAATAATAATAATAATAATAATAATAATAATAATAATAATAATAATAATAATAATAATAATAATAATAATAATAATAATAATAATAATAATAATAATAATAATAATAATAATAATAATAATAATAATAATAATAATAATAATAATAATAATAATAATAATAATAATAATAATAATAATAATAATAATAATAATAATAATAATAATAATAATAATAATAATAATAATAATAATAATAATAATAATAATAATAATAATAATAATAATAATAATAATAATAATAATAATAATAATAATAATAATAATAATAATAATAATAATAATAATAATAATAATAATAATAATAATAATAATAATAATAATAATAATAATAATAATAATAATAATAATAATAATAATAATAATAATAATAATAATAATAATAATAATAATAATAATAATAATAATAATAATAATAATAATAATAATAATAATAATAATAATAATAATAATAATAATAATAATAATAATAATAATAATAATAATAATAATAATAATAATAATAATAATAATAATAATAATAATAATAATAATAATAATAATAATAATAATAATAATAATAATAATAATAATAATAATAATAATAATAATAATAATAATAATAATAATAATAATAATAATAATAATAATAATAATAATAATAATAATAATAATAATAATAATAATAATAATAATAATAATAATAATAATAATAATAATAATAATAATAATAATAATAATAATAATAATAATAATAATAATAATAATAATAATAATAATAATAATAATAATAATAATAATAATAATAATAATAATAATAATAATAATAATAATAATAATAATAATAATAATAATAATAATAATAATAATAATAATAATAATAATAATAATAATAATAATAATAATAATAATAATAATAATAATAATAATAATAATAATAATAATAATAATAATAATAATAATAATAATAATAATAATAATAATAATAATAATAATAATAATAATAATAATAATAATAATAATAATAATAATAATAATAATAATAATAATAATAATAATAATAATAATAATAATAATAATAATAATAATAATAATAATAATAATAATAATAATAATAATAATAATAATAATAATAATAATAATAATAATAATAATAATAATAATAATAATAATAATAATAATAATAATAATAATAATAATAATAATATCAACAATAATAATAATAATAATAATAATAATAATAATAATAATAATAATAATAATAATAATAATAATAATAATAATAATAATAATCATAACAAAAACAATAATCAACTGGAAACATATATTATAAACTCATAATAATATAAAGGATATTACATACTCCCTATTTGAATGTATTTTGTGCTTATACTCTTGTGTACGATTAGATTCGGTTTGGTGATCGCGTTTCATTGGTGGATCTTGCATTTTGAATTCGTTGTGATCAGCGATAAGGTACGGATATTCTAGATCGTGTTAGGATCTTTTTGGTACAATTCTTTCTCTTAAAACTTTGTTATCTTTCCAGTACAATCCATTCTCTCACAATTTTGTTTGTTATATATTATTATATGTACGGATATTCTAGAGGTTACTAGGATCTTTTCGGTACAATCTTTTCTCTCAAAACTTTATTTGTTATATATATAATGTACGGATATTCTAGATCTTATTAGGATCTCTTCGGTACAATTCTTGCTCTCAAAACTTTCTTTGATTAAATGTGTAATTTTTATGAAAATGACGTGTTATTTGAAAAATTATTTGTTAGTTATCCTTGTATAAATATTGTGATATCCCTGACTTTTGATGTACTAACGAGGTTGCCTTTATGATTATTAATTGGGGAATCATAATATTTTGTTATATAGAGTTGTGTCAAACCGTCTCTTGAAACCCGATTCGAAAAACTGTCCCTAAAAATGTGGGTTTGGTTGTTACATTTGATGCGATGATTTGTACACTAATATGTCCCTTGAATATTCGATGGCTGAAAGATAATACAGTCGCATATTATGAATCATATTAATTGGTCCCGAAAGAATAATACAGTCGCATTTTGTGAGTAATGATATGTCCATCGAATATTCCTTGACCCGAAATTTTAATACAGACGCATATTATGAGTATTGATGACTCCATTGGAATTTTGTATGAATTGGGTGGACAGAGATGTGATTTTAAGTCAATATTTAAAATGTCTCAAAATATATATACTTTTAATTACTTATTAGTCCGAAAACTAATTTTGTCATTTGGAAACATATTCGATATATTTATGTATATAAGTTGGTCAAAACGATTTCTTAAGATATGCATATAAGAGTAACCTATCCATGGAGGTCCCATGGGCGCGTTATTGTGACACCGATGACGTGGCACCGGCCGTAGCGGTGTATTTGATTTGATCTACGGCGTTTCCTTTTGATGACCACCGAGTGGTTATGTGCACTTTGATATTATATTTTGATAGGAGGCGTATGGATCGGTCCTAGGCATTTTGTAGTTTGATGGTTGGCGTTTTCGTAGTGTCATGCGAAGCGTTCGACCCTTTGATAGGAAATTTTGTTTGACTCTTATGTGCATTATTTTATGGAACTTGGTTTTAGTAGTATTTTAATTTGTTAAGTATAAGATTTGTTAAGTATAAGATATTGGGGAAGTCATACCTATTTGTATTTTGATTTGAACTAAGTGTGATTTGAATAAGTTTGTTTTGAAAATAAGTTTGTCTTTGAATTACGTTTCTGCTTTTGATATTATTCAGCTTTTGTCATATCCGTCACTGGGCTTTTTGCTCAGCCGTATTCCTTTTTTCTTTCTTATACGGCAGGTTATCAGCGGGCTTTGGGAACGAGAGAAGAGAGTAGATAGAAGTGGACTTAGCACCCCTTTGCTTTAGAGTATTATTTCAAGCTTTAGAAGAAATTATTTTGATTTGTAAGGTTGAGGTTTGATTTTGAATAAGATTAACGCCCATTTTGACCTTTTAGTCCTTTGATATCATTTTGTATTGTTTTGAAAATTAGGGGCGTTACAGAATGGTATCAGAGCATAGGTTCCTTCCTGTAGAAACTTAAACCTAAGTTATGGCCTGTGAGATTTGGGTAGACTTTGGGTTAAGATCTTTTTTTCAATTTCGAGGTCGAAATTTTTTTTTAAGTAGGTGGAGTTGTAATATCCTCTAAAATCCATATCAATGTAAATTGATAAAAAGTAAACTTAATTTTAAACATTAAATTGTTCTAAGTTTAATATAATAGTTTTAATCTTAAATTGTTCAATTAATAAATAAAAACTAATGATTTATAACAGTGAATTGAAATGTGGTCGTCCATGTTAATAATAAAATAATAATAACAATAATAAGATCAATATAAATAAATGAAATTCTCTATATCAATTTATATATATAGCATAGCAGTCTATTCGTTATATTATTCGTACGATTGAATTCGAGGACGAATTCTTTTTAAGCAGGTAATATTGTAATATCCTATAAATTTAAAACACTATAATTTGATAAATACGTAAAATGGTATTTATATAATTAGAAACAAAACAAAAAAAGTTATGTTAAGAAACAAACTTATGACTATAAATTGAAATGTTGTCTAGTTGTGTTCCTTGTCACGTCCAAAGTAGAATTAGAAATGACTGAACCCTATGATTAATTTTAAAATAACAAGATAAATAATAATTGTGAGAAAAATAAAAATAATTAGCTAGTAAACATGAGATTGTAATCGGCCATGGAAGGCAAAACGTAATGTACATGTATTCTTGTAGCTATTAATTAATTAGATATCTTTAAGGTAGAATAATGACAATTGAAATGCAATGAATAAGTGTGGCCTTTTGTATCTTAACATTACGGTTAAGAAAGGAAAATGAAATGAATAAAAGGCTGGCCACATAAGAGAAGCTAATAACAATCCCCATCTACAACACACAATAATAATAATAATATTTATCCTCCGAAATCATTACACTGCTTTGTATATTTGTTTTACACTCTGCTTTTCTCTACAACTACTAAAACAAAGATTTAATATTCATGTAATGGGGCTTGCATGATGGAAACAATATAATTTAAGTTTGAGGTTTGTTATTTTGTAAGGGATATAATATTGGGTGAATTTGCAAGTAATCTACACTGTACAAGTTCCAAACACCTCTTTATTGGTAAGTCTTTTGTAAATTTTATACCGAAAATTTTGCATTGTTGTAGCCACATGATTGTCATCTATTATTTACTCATTGTTGATATAAACTAATCTTTTAGTTAATAAATTAATATTCTAAACTTTTGTACTGTATGTTCATAATATTTAAATGCTAGCATAATTATAATAGTTAACAGGATGTGAGGTGTTTCGGTTCTTAATCTAGCGAAAATGCAAGTTTTATGTAAATTGAAATCGTCATAACAAAAACAATAATCAACTGGAAACATATATTATAAACTCATAATAATATAAAGGATATTACATACTCCCTATTTGAATGTATTTTGTGCTTATACTCTTGTGTACGATTAGATTCGGTTTGGTGATCGCGTTTCATTGGTGGATCTTGCATTTTGAATTCGTTGTGATCAGCGATAAGGTACGGATATTCTAGATCGTGTTAGGATCTTTTTGGTACAATTCTTTCTCTTAAAACTTTGTTATCTTTCCAGTACAATCCATTCTCTCACAATTTTGTTTGTTATATATTATTATATGTACGGATATTCTAGAGGTTAGGATCTTTTTGGTACAATTCTTTCTCTTAAAACTTTGTTATCTTTCCAGTACAATCCATTCTCTCACAATTTTGTTTGTTATATATTATTATATGTACGGATATTCTAGATCTTATTAGGATCTCTTCGGTACAATTTTTGCTCTCAAAACTTTCTTTGATTAAATGTGTAATTTTTATGAAAATGACGTGTTATTTGAAAAATTATTTGTTAGTTATCCTTGTATAAATATTGTGATATCCCTGACTTTTGATGTACTAACGAGGTTGCCTTTATGATTATTAATTGGGGAATCATAATATTTTGTTATATAGAGTTGTGTCAAAACCGTCTCTTGAAACCCGATTCGAAAAACTGTCCCTAAAAATGTGGGTTTGGTTGTTACATTTGATGCGATGATTTGTACACTAATATGTCCCTTGAATATTCGATGGCTGAAAGATAATACAGTCGCATATTATGAATCATATTAATTGGTCCCGAAAGAATAATACAGTCGCATTTTGTGAGTAATGATATGTCCATCGAATATTCCTTGACCCGAAATTTTAATACAGACGCATATTATGAGTATTGATGACTCCATTGGAATTTTGTATGAATTGGGTGGACAGAGATGTGATTTTAAGTCAATATTTAAAATGTCTCAAAATATATATACTTTTAATTACTTATTAGTCCGAAAACTAATTTTGTCATTTGGAAACATATTCGATATATTTATGTATATAAGTTGGTCAAAACGATTTCTTAAGATATGCATATAAGAGTAACCTATCCATGGAGGTCCCATGGGCGCGTTATTGTGACACCGATGACGTGGCACCGGCCGTAGCGGTGTATTTGATTTGATCTACGGCGTTTCCTTTTGATGACCACCGAGTGGTTATGTGCACCTTGATATTATATTTTGATAGGAGGCGTATGGATCGGTCCTAAGCATTTTGTAGTTTGATGGTTGGCGTTTTCGTAGTGTCATGCGAAGCGTTCGACCCTTTGATAGGAAATTTTGTTTGACTCTTATGTGCATTATTTTATGGAACTTGGTTTTAGTAGTATTTTAATTTGTTAAGTATAAGATTTGTTAAGTATAAGATATTGGGGAAGTCATACCTATTTGTATTTTGATTTGAACTAAGTGTGATTTGAATAAGTTTGTTTTGAAAATAAGTTTGTCTTTGAATTACGTTTCTGCTTTTGATATTATTCAGCTTTTGTCATATCCGTCACTGGGCTTTTTGCTCAGCCGTATTCCTTTTTTCTTTCTTATACGGCAGGTTATCAGCGGGCTTTGGGAACGAGAGAAGAGAGTAGATAGAAGTGGACTTAGCACCCCTTTGCTTTAGAGTATTATTTCAAGCTTTAGAAGAAATTATTTTGATTTGTAAGGTTGAGGTTTGATTTTGAATAAGATTAACGCCCATTTTGACCTTTTAGTCCTTTGATATCATTTTGTATTGTTTTGAAAATTAGGGGCGTTACAACTTGGGTATTCTTTATTAATGCAAAGAGTGAAACTCCACAAGTGATTATTGATTTCATCAAGAAGACTCAAGTCAATCTTAAATCATCTATCAGAATTGTTCGCTCAGACAATGGCACTGAATTCAAGAATTCAACAATTGATTCTTTCTTCAAGTCCATGGGTATTTCACACCAATTTTCTGCTGTCAGAACACCTCAACAGAATGGAGTAGTTGAACGTCAAAATCGAACTCTTGTTGAAGCAGCTAGAACAATGCTTGCCTATTCGAAGTTGCCACCAAATCTATGGGCTGAAGCTGTTGCTACTGCTTGTTTTACACAAAATAGATCCATCATAAACAAGAGGTTTGATAAAACTCCGTATGAGGTGATCAACAAAAGAAAGCCCAATGTGAACTTTTTACACATTTTTGGATGTGTATGTTATGTTCTCAATGATCGAGAAAATCTGGGCAAATTTGAACCAAAAGGCGATGAGGCATATTTCATCGGTTATTCAAGAGAATCCATTGCATATCGTGTATATAACCGACGAACCAAGAGAATCGAAGAGAGTATGAATGTTAAATTTGATGAACTCTCGGGTATGGTTCTTGAACAACACAGTTCAAGACCCGAACTTCAAAGTCC
This sequence comes from Erigeron breviscapus, assembly GCA_034093135.1. Lineage (NCBI taxonomy): Eukaryota > Viridiplantae > Streptophyta > Magnoliopsida > Asterales > Asteraceae > Erigeron > Erigeron breviscapus. The sequence goes on from CM067172.1 coordinate 111,847,986, forward strand.
ACAAGCTTCCGCACCCAAAACTACTTCAAATGTCAAATCATTCTCAACTCCAACACCACAAGATTTGGATATCTTGTTCGAAGAATTTTTCAAAGTTTCCAAAGAAGTTCCTGAATCAGAAGTACATCTCGATGAACCATCAAGTTCAAATTCGAAAGAGATGAATCCCAATGAGTCTTCACCAACACAATCATCGGATGTTAGTTCAACATCTGATTCTCCTCCACCTACTGATAATTCCGACTTGCATACTCAACCTCCTGTTATCTCTCAAGTGACAAATCCATCAACCAACCCAGAAGTTTATGAACAAGACAACTTTGTTGAACCAATTGCTACTTCACTTGAACAATTGACAGAACAACATACTCCTGATTTTATTGATTCTGAAGAATCTGGTGATCCAATTGACCCAATTCCTCACACAACCAAATGGACTAGAGCTCATCCGATTTCTCAAGTCATTGGTAATCCAACAACAGGAATTCAGACAAGATCTGCTTCCGCGAATGAGTGTCTGTTTGCCAATTTCCTGAGCATTGTTGAACCAAAGACAGTGAATGAAGCTTTAAGTTGTCCAGATTGGGTGAAAGCTATGCAGGAGGAACTGAATCAATTTGAACGCCTTGAGGTATGGAAATTGGTTCCCAATCCTTACAAGAACAAGGAGCCAATTAAGACCAAATGGATCTTCAAGAACAAAAAGGATGAAAAAGGAGTTGTTGTACGCAACAAAGCACGATTGGTTGCAAAGGGATATTGCCAACAAGATGGAATTGACTATGATGAGACTTTCGCACCAGTTGCACGAATTGAGGCTATTCGGATGTTTCTTGCCTATGCTGCCTACAAAAGCTTCACAGTCTACCAAATGGATGTCAAAACTGCCTTCTTGAATGGGATTCTCAAAGAAGAGGTGTATGTTGACCAACCAGAAGGTTTTGTGAATTCTAAACATCCGAACTATGTTTACAGGTTAGATAAGGCATTATATGGTCTGAAACAAGCGCCTCGTGCATGGTATGATGCTCTATCCTCTTATCTTGTGAAATCTGGCTTTAGCAAAGGTTCGATTGACACTACCTTGTTTATCAAACGACAAGGTAGTGACATCATTCTAATCCAGATTTATGTTGACGACATAATTTTTGGGTCAACTAATCCTAAATACTGCAAGAATTTCTCTGCTTTAATGATCAAGAAATTTGAAATGAGCATGATGGGTGAATTAAACTTTTTCCTTGGTCTACAAGTAAAACAGTTGTCAAATGGTACTTTTATTTGTCAATCTAAGTACATTCTTGACATGTTGAAAAAGTTTGATATGATGGATTGTCAAACAATTGGAACACCCATGGAAGCTCGAACAAAGATAAATGCTGACTTGAATGGAAAATCTTTTGATCAAAAGAAATATCGCAGTATGATAGGGTCACTCATGTATTTGACTGCTAGTCGCCCGGATATTATGTTCGCCACATGCATCTGTGCCAGGTACCAGACCAATCCCAAGGAAAGTCATTTCCAGGCCGTTAAACGGATTTTCCGATACCTGAAAGGCACAGTGAACCTTGGTCTCTGGTATCCAAGGGATACCGGGTTTCAGCTAATTGCATATTCAGATGTTGACCATGCAGGTTGTAAGCTTGATCGAAAGAGCACTTTTGGGAGTGTACAGTTTCTAGGGGATAGATTGGTCAGTTGGTCTTCAAAGAAATAGAACTGTGTATCCACATCTACTGCAGAAGCTGAATACGTTGCTGCAGCAAGTTGTTGTTCACAGGTTCTTTGGATGAAGACACAGTTGACTAATTATGGATTTCAATTTAACAGAATTCCCATATACTGTGATTCTAAGAGTGCAATTGCTATTTCTTGCAATCCTGTACAGCACACAAAGACCAAGCACATAGATGTTCGGTACCATTTTCTTAAAGATCATGTCGAGAAAGGTAACATCGAACTCTATTTTGTCCAACAGACTACCAACTTGCTGATATTTTCACCAAACCTTTGGATGAAAACAGGTTCAATTTTCTGAAAACCAAGTTGGGAATGCTTGATTTACAAACTTAACTGCTTTCATGCCATGTTTTCTATGTCCATTTTCTGTTTCAAACATTGATGTGTTTTAATTGTTATTACATGCAATGTTTGAGGGGGAGAAAAAGGGTAGAATGCATGATTTTAGGGGGAGTTTGTAAATTTAGTATAGTCTAAAATGCTTAATTTGAGGGGGAGTGTGCAAATGCATGTAAATATTTGTTTGTTTACTTGTTAATTGTTTGTTTTATTTGTTTAAATTTTTTTTCTTTTATTATTTGTATGTGTGTTTGTTATTTTAAAATTGAAAAATCAAAATACAAAATTAGAAAATCCTAAAATAATAAAAAGATTTTTTTTGTTTGTTTTAATTTTTTTTAATCTGTGATAATTTTTTTTATTTTTTTTCTTCTATGTTAATTTGTTATTATTTTTGATGTTGTTAGTTTCAGCCCAAAACCATTATGAGCCCAAATTGATGTTTAAGCCCAAAACCATTTTGAACCCATCAACCATGATTGAGCCCATGACCAGTCGAGATCCGGGTTGACACGCGGGTCATACCCGGACCCGCAACCCGGATTTGAAGTTTAAAAGGGA
>CM067172.1:111851628-111862612 GCA_034093135.1 Erigeron breviscapus
TATGTATTGTATGAAACGTAAACGTTGTGATCATGCCTTTGAAATATATGTAAGTCATGCCGTTATACATGCTGTTGAAAGACACATAAGTCATGTTGTTATACATGCCGTTGAAAGACACATAAGTCATGTTGTTGTACATGCCTTTGAAATATATGTAAGTCATGCTGTTATACATGCCGTTGAAAGACACATAAGTCATCTTGCATCGCCTCAACCCATGATGGATCTTTAAGAGCCATTCCAACATTTTTAGGCTCAACCTGAGAGATGAAGCAAAAGTACAAGTACCAAGTAATTGCCCCAGAATCCTTAACTTCAGCAAACATACTTGACAAATTTTTCCTATTCTGATTCCTCGTGCGAACAGAAGCAGAAGCATCACCAATGATTTGCTCTACTGGATGATCCTTGTTGACTCTTGTTTGAGGAAACGTGTCGACTGTAAGATCATTCCCCAAGTTAGTCTGGACATGTTGTTCTGGAGTTTTAGGCTCTTCCTGATTTTCACCTTCCGTGTCGTCAGTATCATAGAAAGGATCATCAGGTAGCGGTATATGTAAAGGATCAGTAAGATTTTTAGGAGCAATCTCTAAAGTAGAGTCTGCTTCTTTGGTCCCACTTGACTCTCCAGATTTAGAAGTAGGCTTAATGAATGGTGAAGAAACAGGAGAAGAAACAGGAACCGGACCGCCTTCAAGTGGATCATGAAGAGTAACTACATCTTCCACAATCGGAACACATGTAAAAGAAACAGGACCACGAAAAGAGGTGAAGACACCATCATAATCGAAGTCATTAGCAGGACCAATGTGTACAGCAGGTTTATGACTGACAATTACCACATTTGTACCAAAATTTACTTTGCCAGTTTTCTGATTGTACACACGCCGAATTGGTGTACTAGGTACATAACCTAAAAAGAAACCCTCCTCTGATTTAGGATCAAATTTACCCTGAGGAAGTACCGTAAGAAAAGTACAAGGAACACCAAATGGCTCAACATTTTGCAAATTGGGCTTTTTGTTGTGCAAAAGTTCATAACAAGTTTTCTTGAACCGTTTAACTGTTAAAACCCGATTTAAATGTGACAAGCTGTATTCACTGCCTCCCCCCAGAAAGTAACAGGAAGCCCTGAATCAGCAAGCATCGTCCTAGCTGTTTCTATCAAAGTCCTGTTTTTCCTCTCAGCTACTCCATTCTGCTGTGGCTCATACGGTGCTCTAAATTGATGTTGAATACCCTTGGTCAAGCAAAAAACCGTAAGAGTATTGTTCTTGAACTCAGTGCCATTGTCACTCCTGATTCTCTTAACTTTAACTTCATGGACATTCTCAACTTGTTTAACAAAATCCATAAACCGGTATGCGGTCTCGTCCTTTGTCTTAAAGAAAAATACCCATGAATACCTTGAGTAATCATCAGTGATCACCAAACAGTAGAACATCCCTCCAATGCTTCTTACGTTCACAGGACCAAAGAGATCCATATGAAGTAGTTCGAATGGTTTGGATATAGTGTTGTGCACTTTGATTTATGAGGATTCTTGTGTTGCTTTCCTTTCAAACATGGTACACATTTATCTTCCATCCCAAACTTCTTAACTGGAACACCATCAACTAATCCAAGACTAACAAGTTCATTCATCTTCCGAAAGTTAATATGTCCCATTCTTCGATGCTAGAGGAGTGATTTAGACTCATTTGCTTTGCTCAACAAACAGAGGGGCTCCGTTGGATTATCAACACCTAAAACTAAGCCATAGATGTCTCTCTTCTAGGAGCTCTGAGCATAATCCATTCTTCTGGAATAACGAAACCCGGCTTCAAGATGAATGCCTCCTTTTCTGTGAAATGAACATTGTTGCCCTTGTCACAGATCTGTGAGACACTCATTAGATTATGAGTAAGTTGTTCCACATAGTTTACTCTTTCTAGAGTAAGTTGTCCATTGACGACATCTCCCTGACCGGTGATGTTGCCGCCCTTGGATCCAGCAAAACAAACATACGACCCATTTATACCAGTAAAATTGGACAAGAGTTTCCTGTCCCTGTCATGTGCCTGGAGCATCCACTGTCAAGGTACCATAAATGGATTGGTTTCCTAGGAACTCCCTGCACATAAAATAAGAGAAATTAGTTTACATTGGGGACCCAAACCTTCTGAGGTTTGGGTCGTCCCTTCTCATCCCTTAGAATCAGTTCAGTCCAATACCCATTGCTAGAAGCCGTGGGTGGAACATGATTCTCATCTTGTCTTCTCACAGGAGAAGACTTCTGACCTCTCGTCGGAGAAGATCTAGGAGAATGAGGGCCATAAGAAGATCGAAACACTCGAATGAATTTGGTCATAAAATGAATTTTGACTTTTAGGAACAGAACGATCAGGTCGTGGAGGTGTTTGAAAACGATTTGAAATCCTATGAACATTTCCTGAGAACCTTTCAGTGGAGATTCACGTCGTTGAGGTATAGTAAACGGTTTTGGAGAAGATTGAACTTTAGTTGGGTCTTGTTGGGTTTTATCAAAGTCATATTATCATTATAATATCAAAAACGCAGCGGAATATTGAACCATTTCAATGTGTTATATGTGGTTAAAAACCAAATTTTAACTTATTAAAGAAAACCCAAACAATAAGGATCCACGTATATGAATAATATGCAATCAAAACAACAACCATAGGGTGTTTTAGAAGACTACCTTCTTCCAAGCTTATAAGAAGGTTGATATGAAGGAGATGATGATCTTGAAGTGGCAAGTCTTCAACCTAGAAGAACCTCAAGCTTGTATACCCCAAACTATCAACAAACACCCAAACTATGTGCTAGGATTTAACTTGTAAACCCTTCCCCTTTTTAACCCTTTGGCCGAAATTCAAGAGAAAGAAAAAGAAGAAGAGAATAGCTTATGAGAATGAGAGAGTTGGTCTTACAAAATGCATGTAAGAAAGGTTGACACAAACTATGTGTTGTGTTGTAAGTCATGCAAGACTACAAGTGTTTTAAGTAGATCAAAGTCCACATGAAACCACATGGGGGGGGGCGGCCACATGGGGTTGACACAAACAAAATTTGTGTCAATTTTTATAAAACACTTATTTGTATATTTGATAGATAAAATTGCAACATAACTTGTTACATATCTTATGTAACATGTTACATATTATTTACAACACACATAAGTGTTTATTTTGCCAAATAAACATATTCACATTTCTCTCAAAATAAATCATCCATATAATTTATTTACATATCTCAAGTGCAATTATTTAGAAAACACTTTCTAAATGTTTCAAGTATTGATATTTATTTAAAGATCAAATCGTATAAATAAATACCATAAGTGTTTGTCTAGCTTGTTATTGGGTATGACCCGACTTGGATCATCACGTACTAGCCACGTCAATTTAATATGTGTCTTGGGCAGACGAATTCCAACAATCTCCCACTTGCACAAGATTCATAGAAGATTGACACAAGCAGCAAATACCGCCTAACAACGGTTTGCTACCCCTAATACGTATGACGAAGTGCCATTCAATAACATCATCCTCTTCAAGTCCCTTACTTGAAATGATTTAGGTGAATCGATCATTTATCCTTTTGTCACAGATGTCATGTTAAATCTTAGAGACACAGAGTGATCATTCTCCATTGATTTAACTTTGTAGCAGGCCTTAGACATCTTACTCTCAACGAATAAGAGGGACAAATTCCATCTCGACTACATACGTCTTTCACAGTCACCTTATATCATACCTGAGCTTAGTCTTATGTACTGCCATGTTTCAGAACAGCGAAGAGCTAAGTCAAAGTATAATATTCAGTGAATATCAAGACCCAATATGTATCTCAGGTCTGAGGATACAATGATATTCGCCTTTTAACTCAAGATTACTTATGATCAATCACAGAGATTCCATGTAGTAATGCTTGAATGCAGGTCAGTCCAATATTTGTATCCCACAAATATCTATGAACCTTGGTAGCAACACTTTGCTCTATATTCAAAACCTTTTGAATATCTACCAATCCAAGTTCATAATAATCTTACATTCATATTTGTTCCCACAAATATGATCGACTACGGACATTTAGAATAATTAACTCATTCATGGATTTAAACATGCAAAAATGGAACATAACACAATTTAAATGCAAAATACCAATATTCATATAAATGTGTTAATAACTACAAGTGTTCCGATATCCAAATACTTAAAATAGATCAAATCCAATCACTAGAATATCGAAGTCCCATGGCACAAGTATGTCTCTCATGCTTGGGCCTTTCAAGGAGCTTCGTGAGTGGATCCGCAACATTTTGATCAGTGTGAACTTTGCAAATACATATCTTTCCCTTTTCAACTTCATCCCTTATGTAGTTGAATCTCCGCTCAATGTGTCTAGTCTTTTGATGCGCACGAGGTTCTTTGATTTGAGCAATCGCGCCCTCGTTATCACAAAGAATTTCTAGGGTTCTTGAATGGAAGGAACAACCCCTAGATCGGCAATGAATTTCTTCAACCATGCAGCTTCTTGTGCTGCCAAAGAAGCGGCGATGTATTCCGATTCTGTAGTGGACAATGCAACCACATCTTGCTTTGAGCTTTTCCAAGAAACAGCTCCTCCATTTAGAATGAAGATATACCCCGATTGTGATCGAGAATCATCTCGATCAGTTTGGAAACTCGCATCCGTGTAACCCTTTACAACGAGCTCCTCCTCACCAGATCCATATATTAAAAAAGAAAAAGAAAAAAAAAAAAAAAAAAAAAAAAAAAAAAAAAAAAAAAAAAAAAAAAAAAAAAAAAAAAAAAAAAAAAAAAAAAAACAAAAAAAAAGATCCATATATTAAAAACATATCTTTAGTGTTTCTAAGATATTTCAATATATATTTGACAGCCATCCAATGACTATCTCCTGGATTTTGCTGGTATCTACTTGTCATGCTTAAAGCGCATGACACGTCCGGTCTCGTGCATATCATAGCATACATGATGGATCCTATAGCAGATGCATATGGGATTCCACTCATTCTCTCTTGCTCAGCTTTTGAGCTAGGAGATTGAGAGGTGCTCAATATAGTTCCTCTCTGAATAGGCACCAAACCTTTCTTGGAGTTTTCCATCTTGAACCTCTTCAAGATTTTGTCTATGTATGCACTTTGATTCAAACCTATTAAGCGCCTTGATCTATCCCTATAGATCCTTATTCCCAAAATAAAAGCGGCTTCACCAAGATCCTTAATGGAAAAGCAACTTCCAAGCCAGGCTTTTACACCTTCCAAGGTTGGAATGTCATTTCCAAATAGTAGAATGTCATCGACATATAATACTAGAAAAGTAATGATGCTCCCACTAGCCTTCTTATACACACAAGCTTCATCAGCGTTTTTGATGAAGCCAAATTTCTTGACTTCTTCATCAAAACGACGATTCCAGCTTCTTGATGCTTGTTTCAATCCATAGATTGATTTCTTTAATTTGCATACTTTATTAGGATGTTTTGGATCGACAAAACCTTCAGGCTAATCCATATAGACATCTTCCTCAAGATATCCATTTAGAAAAGCGGTTTTGACATCCATTTGCCATATCTTCATAGTCATAATGTGCGGCTATGGCAAATAATATCCTAATAGACTTTAGCATTGCCACAGGCGAAAAAGTTTCATCATAGTCGACCCCTCGAGTTTGAGTGAAACCTTTTGCTACAAGTCTAGCTTTATAAGTAAGCAAGTTTCCATGCATATCGTGTTTCAATTTGAACACCCATTACTTCCAACTACTTTGGAATTAGGAGGTTCAACAACCAATTCCCAAACTTGGTTGTCATACATGGATTGCATCTCAGCGTTCATGGCCTCTAGCCATTTGTCCGAATCTGATTTGGACATTGCATCATGGTAGGTGGTAGGTTCATCAGAAACTACCATATAGCATTCATCCATGAGAAATCCATATCTCTCAGGTGGATAAGTAGCTCTACCAGATCTACGAACGTTTTGTGTGTCTTGATCAACTCTTTGATCATCTTCAACATCCTTTTGTTGAATGCTAGTGTCACCCAAGCGTGTATCTGTCAGTGGTTCTTGATCTTCTTCAAGTTCCACTGTTCTAGAACTAGCTCCTTCCATAAGGAATTTAGTTTCCAAGAACTCAGCCTTTCGAGCAACAAATACATTTTGCTCATTAGGATTGTAGAAATAATATCCCAAATCATCTTTAGGATATCCTACAAAGATACATTTAGTGGATCGGGGCTCTAATTTGTTTGAGGCATCATGTCTTACATAAGCCTCACAACCCCATACCTTAAATATGACAAAGATGGAACTCTTCCATGCCATATTTCAAAAGGTGTTTTCTCCACTTTCTTGGTGGGAGCCATATTTAAAATTCGGGCAGCAGAGATTATGGCATATCCCCAAAATGATAGAGGTAGTGAGCTTTTACTCATCATGGAACGAACCATATCTAATAGAGTTCGATTCTTCCTTTCAGACACACCATTATGTTGTGGTGTTCCAGGTGGAGTTAGTTGTGAGATAATCCCACAACTTCTAAGATGATCTTGAAAAGCATCACTTAGGTATTCACCTCCTCTATCAGAACGAAGAATTTTATTGACTTACTGAGTTGGTTTTCTACTTCATTCTTGAAAATTTTGAACATTTCAAAAGCTTCACTCTTATGTTTTAATAAGTATACATAACCGTAACGACTATAGTCATCGGTGAATGTAATGAAGTATCTTTCACCATTCCTAGTCATTGGCTTAAAAGGACCACATACATCCGAATGTATGATACCTAATAAATCTTTTGCCCTTTCATTAGTGCCTTTGAAAGGTGCTTTAGTCATCTTGCCTTGTAAACAAGATTCACATACTTTAAATGAATCATTTGATTTTGTTTTCAAAAGACCATTCTTTTGAAGTGTTAGTATGCGATTCTTATTTATATGGCCAAGACGACAATGCCAAATATAGGTTTCACTTAAATCTAATTTAAGTTTCTTGGTGGTAGCTTGGTACATTGAGTTATCATATGTTGTGTTTTCATGAACTAATTCATAAATACCATTTAAAGGCATAGCTTTAAAATAAAATACATCATTCATAGAAACATGGATATCATTGTTAACAAAATTAAAATCATATCCAACATGTCTTAAACGGGAAACAGAAATAATACTCCTAGTCAAACTAGGTGCATACAAAACATTGTTCAATACAATTTCCAAACCATTTGGAAGTTTCAAAGATAGTCTCCTTGGGCTTCAACATGCACCAATGCACCATTGCCCATAAAGAGACTAATGTCTCCCTTCTTGATGTGCTTCTTTCTTCTGACCCCTGTAACATATTACAAATATGAGTTCCACATCCGGTATCCAATACCCATATGTAAGAAAAAACAGTATTAAGCTCAATATATATCATAAATATTGTACCTGAGGTTTGCCCTGCATCCCTCTTAGCTTTTAACTCTTGAGATAGGTTGGACAATTACGTTTCCAATGTCCTACCTCCCCACACTCAAAGCATGGGTCATTGACAGCAACCTTTTGCTTCTTCGCTTTTGGAGTATCCATTTTTCCCTTTCCTTTGCCTTTGAAATTCCCTTTGTTGTTACCCTTTCCCTTAGCAACATTTGCCTTGGGTCCGGAGTAAGCCCTTTTCTTTCGCCTTCATTGATCGTGAGAACGGGTTGAACTTTTCCTCCCATACTAGCCTCGGCCGTTTTGAGCATCCCATGGAGCTCGGAAACGGTCTTGTCCCATCCGTTCATGTTATATTTAACACGAAAGTTTCAAATCTCTTAGATAATGAGTTAAGGATCATATCCGTAGCTAACTCATTTGAGACGGGACAATTAAGCCTTTCGAGGCGATCAACGTAGCTTTTCATTTTAAGAACATATGTTGAGACGGGTTGTGAATCATCCATGCGACATGCATGAAGCGCTCGAACCGTTTCGAAGCGTTCACCCTTGCCTTTTGTTGGAACATTTCCTTGAGTTGGGTAATCATGTCGTATGCCCCATGGTGCTCGAACTCCTTTTGGAGTTCGGAGTCATACTCGCTAGCATTATGCAACTAACTTGCACGGAGTCCTCGACATATTTAACCCAATCATTATAGGCTTCAACATCAGTTTCTTCGGGCTCATCAGGAATAGGATCGTCTAAAATATAGGATTTCTTTTCGTGCCTGAGAACAATTCTCAAGTTACGAAACCAATCCACAAAGTTATTTTAGTTAAGACGATCCTTTTCAAGGATGGATCTTAGTGAAAAGTTATGGACGTTTGGGTTGGGGTTAATTGCATTGTTAGCGGCCATCTACAAGATTAACAAAGTTCTTTATTAGTATTTTCGATATCAAATATAAATTTTAATTGTTAATACCCTTTTATGTCTTATGGACAATTAATAATTAAAATCTAGAATCCAACGTTACATTTAAATGATGGTTAGGTGACCTTTATCCCATGATCTAAATTAACAAGGTAGTCAACGTTTGACAATTGCAACTTTTACAATTTCTAGTGGTATGGGACCGGTTTAATATCTTATATTAAATTGGCATGTTTAATCCCATCAACGCCTTTGGTTATCATGCTTCGGTGACCCTAATCACATGGTTCCAAATCAAGTTGTCCTACTTATACACACATGTAAATTTATCTTATACTAGTGGTTAGGTGACCTTTATCCCATAAGTATATTAAATTTACCTTAACTTATAAGTTCCCTCAAGGTAGTTAGGTGACCTTTATCCTACAAAGAGTTCCAAATAATTAAGTGTTGTATAAAAGATGGCGTTTTAACTTGTTTTTAAAGGGTCGTTTGAGTTTTTATATTCTAGTTAAAAACTATGTACCATAATGAATTTTGAAATCCATATTTCAAAGTTCTTTTATAAATCCATTTTTATAATTGTGACCATTAACTTTTAATAAAACCCATTTTAATTTACCAAGTTAATGTCAATATTAAAACCAATTTTAATCTTTATGTGTGTCTTTTAGTTTGTTGGTTTTTAAGCATCCATATGACAAAATAATAAACAACCATACAAACATGACAAACATAATAATAAGTGCACAACATTAGCCAACTATTTTGACCACACCTGTTAGCCGAAACAAGTGGGTCAAAAGGTCTCAACCTAAGGGACAAAGTAACACAAAATTTTGTGTTAGTTGAGCTCCCACTTGATCTTGCATCCAAATGCTTCAAGTAACCTTTTGTGATGTGATTTGAACACTTTTCTTTACCCTTTCATTTGGCCTCCAACTTCAGCCCCAAAACTCTTTAAAGCTTTCTTGGAGATTACATTTACAAGAAAAATGCTACTAATCTATTTATTACATACCAAATGGAATAAATAAATTACATAACCAAATGAATGAATAAAATCCTATTTAACTATTACAACCATTGAATAATTAAATAAATACAAACACATCCATACATCCAATCAATCACAAGGTCTTTTGGCTAAGTTGTGACACTAAAATACACAAAAAAAGAACCCTTTTTTGTGTATATATATTGGCCCAAAAATGCAGAAAATTTGGCCAAAAAATTTTTTTGTCCCATAAGCTCTAGATGCCATTGTTGGGTCTTGTTGGGTTTTATCAAAGTCATATTATCATTATAATATCAAAAACGCAGCGGAATATTGAACCATTTCAATGTGTTATATGTGGTTAAAAAACAAATTTTAACTTATTAAAGAAAACCCAAACAATAAGGATCCATGTATATGAATAATATGCAATCAAAACAACAACCATAGGGTGTTTTAAAAGACTACCTTCTTCCAAGCTTATGAGAAGGTTGATATGAAGGAGATGATGATCTTGAAGTGGCAAGTCTTCAACCTAGAAGAACCTCAAGCTTGTATACCCCAAACTATCAACAAACACCCAAACTATGTGCTAGGATTTAACTTGTAAACCCTTCCCCTTTTTAACCCTTTGGCCGAAATTCAAGAGAAAGAAAAAGAAGAAGAGAATAGCTTATGAGAATGAGAGAGTTGGTCTTACAAAATGCATGTAAGAAAGGTTGACACAAACTATGTGTTGTGTTGTAAGTCATGCAAGACTACAAGTGTTTTAAGTAGATCAAAGTCCACATGAAACCACATGGGGGGGGGCCACATGGGGTTGACACAAACAAAATTTGTGTCAATTTTTATAAAACACTTATTTGTATATTTGATAGATAAAATTGCAACATAACTTGTTACATATCTTATGTAACATGTTACATATTATATACAACACACATAAGTGTTTATTTACCAAATAAACATATTCACATTTCTCTCAAAATAAATCATCCATATAATTTATTTACATATCTCAAGTGCAATTATTTAGAAAACCACTTTCTAAATGTTTCAAGTATTGATATTTATTTAAAGATCAAATCATATAAATAAATACCATAAGTGTTTGTCTAGCTTGTTATTGGGTATGACCCGACCTGGATCATCACGTACTAGCCACGTCAATTTAATATGTGTCTTGGGCAGACGAATTGAACTTTAGCCTCATAAACCTGTTTATTATTACCCAACCCCCTTTTTCCTTCTGAAGTGGAAGCCTTTGAAGGAGAACCTGATCTTCGAGGTCTATTAGGACATACACTATAAACATGACCCTTTTCATGACAAGCAAAGCAAGAGAGGACCTTGAACTTTTTGTTTGTATCTACCTTTTTATCGGTACCTACAGATTCATTATTAGCACTAGTGTCCACTGACTTACTTGTTTTTCTTTGATTTTCCTTTTCAGGGTCTTGTTTAGTTGGTGAAATCCTAGACTTCCTAGCACCATCTTCTCATGTCTATCTTTACTTGAAGATTTCTTAAGTGCAGGCATTAAGATGTGCTTTAAAACCTTAGTTGCTTCTTCATTAACGGCTAAGTTATCTTCAGTTTTTCTCATCCTAGACTGCTTAGGT
>CM067172.1:111863612-111880815 GCA_034093135.1 Erigeron breviscapus
AGCTCTCGGCTGGGGCCCACTTTTGAGCCTCTCGTTTCTTTCTCTTACTCTCGAGCTACTCCCTTCCAAGATCTCACTCTCGTTTCTCTCTCCTGAAGGAAGCTTACTCTCGTCAAGTATATATATACCTAGATCTCGACAAGTATATATATATAGGTCTCGCTAGCCCCTTGGTTTTGGGTCCTTTTTACTCTGGTCAAAACATATTCCCCAGGCAGCTCTCGGCCTCCTCCTTCACTCAGCTCTCGACAAGATTAACTCTCGATAGGATCTCGCTAGGGCTATGACCATACCTCTTCAAATATATATGTAGTGCATATCCTTGAAAATTAAGCATACCTTTGTTCACTCTTTTGATTACGTGTCTTGTGTCATGTGGGTATGTCTCCAAGTAAGTTAGTGATTCATCATCTTAAAGTAATGCCTTTTCAATTATATTTATTATACTTAATTGTTAGGACCAGTTTACTGATAAACTGGCCAGTCTCCAGTTGCATCTGGAGACCTGAAGAAATTGTCCAGAAATATGTGAAGTCCAGTTGCAACGTACAGTTAACGCAACTGAAGACTTCCTCCAGTTGAGATCTGACCAGATGTGAAGATATTCCAATTGAAGTCGAAGACAACAAATGGAAGATAGAGAATGACAATGACAGCGAAGCCCAGTTGACATTCTATTCAGATAGAAACTGGAGAGTATCAATTTAAAGCCTTTACAAAGCTTTACACTGATTACGAGGAAGACCTTTATGCTTTATGTGCCTTTAACCGGACAATAACAATTGTCTATATTTAAAGTACAAAAGTACATAAAGCAGGTTGAATAAAGTCACTTTATGTCATACTTTATACAACATTTAATTGGAAGTCGTATTGCTTCCTTAAATGCTCTCAACCATATTTGTACGATGAAGTTGGAATCCCAATGACAACTTTATCTATAAATAGAGGTCTTTGCACAACCAAGAAATTACTTTGCATATTCAGACATTTGCATTTTCTTGGTGAACTTGTGCAATATTATCTCAATCGCAAAAAGGAACATTTCACTACTTTAAGTGTTTCGATTGTTTAGAGAATTTCCAAGTATTAGATCAATTGTATTTCATAGGTTGTTAGGATATTTACATTATTGTATTATCTTGGTTCCGCAACAACCTTGTAATTTATTTAACATTAATAAATAAATTACACTTGAAAATTACATATTGTCTCACCAATTTACTTTACAAGTATTTACTTATTGCATTGTCTTTACTTATAATATATTGTCACCTTTATAAGTAACTCTCCAGATTAACCTGGTATACTGTTCACTGCAACTGGTCGTCTCCAGATCAGTGAACGTATTGCAAAGTAATCTCACTATTGACATTGATGTGTCTTCAGTGGTACCATCTATTGAGTTGGGACCTACATTAATAATAAGTTAGTTGGCACCAATTCATTGGTTGTGTTAGATGGTATAAATTTATAATATTTTACTGATCTAATACTCTTTATATTTTAGATATACACTTAACGTAAGAATGTAGATGTGGATATATTCTAGAAATAAAGTTTTTAAAGTTATACCTTCTGAATTTATTAAATATAAAAGTTAAAAATTTATCTACAATTTATAATATGATATAAAATTTGTCATATTGAAAAATTATACACTTTCAATATCAGAAATTACTTCTTCATCATTACACCAAACAATTTTAATTAAGTTTTTCGTTAAGTGTAGAAAGGAACATACAAAATGACTTAATATATTTAGTTATCAACTTTGTAGAAAATTTAAGAACAACACCTTACTTAATATATTTTAGTCAATTTTCACATTATAATATTAGAGTTATTTACAGAAATCGTCCCCGTCGTGGTACCCAGCTTGCAGGTTTCATCCCTAACTTTCAAAAACTACAGTTTTAGTCCAAAAAACTTTGCTCCGTTAACAGTTTTAGTCCTGGTCATAAACGTCCGTTTAAAACCAAGTCACGTGATTCGCACGTGATGGGTAATCTCGTAAATTGGGTTAATAATACCCATAGTTAATTACAGAGTTCGCCCCTGTTGTGGATCGTCACTTGCAACTTTTATCCTCAACTTTCAAAAATTACAGTTTTGGTCCAAAATCCAAAATCCCAAATGAAAATTAAACACAAAATCATTTGGATTTCTAATGCATAACATATATCACAGATACAATCCCAAATCCAAAATCAAACACAAATCTAATCCAAAATTAATAACAACAAATCTAATGAAAGTTAAATTCGAATCCCATCACTTTCATATCAATACATGATCTGTATACAAACATTATATACAATTATATATATATATTAGATCTATTCTTTATATACAATTAATTCACAAAAAAAAGACTTAAAAAAATCCTATCATCTTTATTATTCTTGATTCTTTCTCTATTTTTATAAGTTCTCAAAACAAAAATAAAACTTAAAGTAAAAAAAAGATATCAATCACTTAAAACCCATAAACACTTAAAATCCAAGATAATAATAAATAATAAAAAAGGTAAATTGGAAAATCCAATATCCATAAATCGTGTATGAGCTTCGATGTTGGCGTGTCTGGCGGTGGTTGTAGATGTAGATCAAAAATCCTCATCATCTTCCAGATATTGTTTGTATATAGATCTATGAGAGTTTAAAGAGCTTATGAATTTATTCAAATCTCAACACGATCAAAAACCGAAGTGAGACGCATACAAGTACATAAAATCAAGAAACTTAAGTGGAATTTGTGGTTGGATGTATGATGTCGGAGTGGTGGTCGGATATGGCAACCACCACCTCAACCGTCGTGTCACACAACCACCTGCAAAACATGAACCTATCCCTCAATCACATACACAAACATGAATTTGGTATTTTTCTTGGAAATTTAGATAAAGATTGAAAAAGAGAGTCTGGATCCCTAATGTTTAAAAAAGGGGTGGGGTGTGGGTTAAGATTGTTTGTGAATTTGTATCTGATAGAAATAGAGGAAGTTGGATAATTAGGATCTTTTTTATGTAGATGTTTCTTTTCATATAGATTGAGGATAAAAAATTTGGACCAAAACTGTAATTTTTGAAAGTTAGGGATGAAAGCTGCAAGTAACGATCCACAACAGGGACGAGTTCTGTAATTAACTATGGGTATTTAGTAGCCAATTTACGAGATTACCCATCACGTGTTAATCACGTGACCAGGTTTTAAACGGACGTTTATGGTCAGGACTAAAACTGTTAACGGAGCAAAGTTTTTTGGACTAAAACTGTAATTTTTTAAAGTTAGGGATGAAACCTGCAAACTGGGTACCACGACAGGGACGATTTCTGTAATTAACTCTAAATATTAATTAATACTTCCTCATATATTTTGTCAAACTTTTCAATTCTACAATTATATTTTATTGAGTTATCACATAACATATTTGGGGTCATCACATACTTCTTTATTTAAATTAATCAATGGAGAAAAAACCTAAGTAACCAAAAGTAAGGAGGGGGATTCTTGTAAAGTGAAGAATTTGAGCTTATGTGTGTGTTAATGTGAGTAACAATGGTGGTTTGAAGAGAGAGAAAGTGTGTTTGGCAGGGAAGATTGGTTTGCATAAATGGGGTGAAAGGTTACAAAGTTCTTAATGGAGGGGGTTTATATACATATGAGCTATTTACACTATGCCCCCTTCCATATTAACAAGTTTACATTATAAGTACAAATTAACATAAAGGTACACAAATCAACTACTACATCTATATTTCTAACAATCTCCCCCTTAGTAGTGATTTGTGAAAAATATCCAGTCTTTGTCATTCTTCAAGCTCTTGTATTCGGTATATCTTTGTTTGGATGCCAGAACCAATTATCTCCTTCAGGTCTGTCATCAGGAACAATCATGTTTGCTTCATAGTTTCTTGGTGGAATGTTTTGTGGGCCTGGAAGATGACTTGGCTCGTACTTGATCCAACAACCTCCTCTTCGACGTACGACGTACTTAGACTTCTGAACATTCTTTGCCTCTCTCATCATTCTGATACTGTCTCTGTACTCGAGTCTTTGATTGATCTTGGAGATTACTTTATCAAATACTTCCTTTTTCTTTTCATCTTGATCATCTTCTTTCAAGCACAACAAAACATTCTTACAAAATTCTAAATTCCATCTGAATAAGAAGCAAGTTCATCCATACGAATGAAAATCTTCTTCTTTCTGCTATTCAAAAAGACAACACCGAAGGATGGTTCTTCTATGACATGACCAATACTGAGTTGTTCGATGTTTCCGGTGTAAAGACTTTGATCTGGATATGGTACATTAATCTTTCTCTTAACAACTTCAAAACCAATTTGAAAGTCTTCCAATGAAGCGTATTGAATGCAGCTTGACATGTATCTTTTAACAGCTTCAAAGGCAATAACATCTTCTTTGTATCTTTGCATTGCATTCAAGAAATGGTTGTAGAGAAAGATAATGTCATCAACTGGCAGCAGCTTGAACTGAGCTTCTGTGAATCTGTACATCTTATTGTTATCTCTTTTCACATGAAAGCAAGGTACAGAGATAGAAACCCTTTTAACCAAGATTACTCTGACAAGCACCAAAATCTTGTGGTTTCTTTGTTCTTCGAGAAGCTTTGGATTGTATTGCTTAGTAAGTTTCAGAAGCTCTTTGTATTCTTCAATTTGCCTTGCTTCCTTAAACTTGTACATCGAATCCAACTCTGGTCTCTTTGTTTTGGTCACTTTAGTAGCTCCACAAAAGATCGGATAAGCTCTTTCTTCCAGAAATCTAGACTTCTTAGCTGCCTCCTTTGGCTTAACACCCAGAGCAACCATTCTTTCTTTATCTCTCAAGAAGTATCCCCGATTAATAAACCTCATTTGTTCTTCAGTCAATTCTGTTGGAAAGTAATCAGGAAGAACTTCCTAGGATATGATTGCTTCTTTCAACACTTGTTTATATGTTGACTTCTTGAAATTCTGAGATGCAGCTTCAAGAGTCTTTCTCAATTCATCAAAACTATTGAAGTCTTCAAAAGTGTAATGCTGTGAAGTTGTGCTAGCAGGAACAGAAGATTTTCCAACTTCAATTCTGCTTGAAGAACCTATTTTAAAGTAGTCAAGATCTGGAAATTCTTCAAACATTGGTTCTTCATCAGCTTCTACATTAACTGGAGTCTCAACTATTTCTGGCTCATCCAAGATTACATTATCTTTTCTTGCCTCATCTTCTGCTTCGCCTTCAGCATATTCCATAATTTCATTTTCAATCACAAACCCTTCTTCTTCATCAACTACAACATTCTCATTCTCTTCTTCTTCTTCATCACTATCAGCTCCAAACACTTCATAAAATTTTCTTTTTATTTCAGCAATTCTTTCAATCTCCTCTGGATCATCTTCATTATTTCTTTCATTCAATCTTTCAGTGAATTCTTTAACTATTTGATCAACTTCTCTTTGAGTTTCATCTTGGTTTCCACCCTCAGTTCTTTCTTCCATTGCTACATCCTCAACATTCACATCAACTCTTGCCGAAGAATTATCAATATCAGTTTGACCTTCTCCTTGGTTCTCCCCCTCGGGGTGATCATCAGAATCAGTATCATCCTGTCGAGAAGCAACCGAGGCCGGTCAGCAAGATTCTAACGCTAACAATCTTAATTCAAATGCAGCAAGTTTAGCATCGTATACAGCTTTCTGAGATTGAAGTTGATCTTGTAAATATTTAACTCTTCTTTCATTAGCAACTTCTCTTTCTCTCACCTCAAGAGCATTCAAAACCCCCTTCTCAGTCATAGTCAACAAATCTCCTTCAGAACGTAGAATGCCAAGTAAAACTTCACATGCTTGATCTTTGGTTGGAAGATTTGTTGTGGTTGATGATGTTTGAATAGGTGTTGGTGTTCTTTGTGTTTAGGTAGGAGGTGGAGTAGCCAACCCGGGGGTTGTTTGCACATTTGTGGTGTGACCTAAATTCAACGAAGCTGATTCAGGATTTCCTGCGGATCCTCGGGTTATACCCTCACCAGTAGTTTCAGATTCATGGGCTTTGCAACCCGAATCAAGTTGTCTCCTAGACTGTGATAAATCACTGTCCGGGACTTGTTGTTGTTGGGCAACACCTCTCACAACACCGGGGTCACTGAGAATGCCCATTAATACAGTCTCAGGTTGATCCTGAGGAACAGCAGTGTCACTACGGCGTTCATACTGTCCCCAGTCTCGGTTTGAGAACTGTTACCTGCGGCTAAAGCTGGCGTGATGTTAGCTAAGGCAGGATTTCCAAGCTGTCCTTGATGTCACACAAAGTGGGTCCCCCTCCGCTTGTTCCGGCATCAGTACTCAACTGAGCTTGTGAATCCGCGTACCTAGGAGATCTAGACTCATGTGCACGAAATGAAGGCGAGAGGTGGGGCTGATCCTCTCTTATTTCAACACTCTCATCCTCCAAATGAGGAGAGTGTGGTGAACGTGGCTGTTCCCCATGCGTTTGTGAGACTAAATCCTGTTGTGAGGAGTCAGAATGGCGAGGAGAGTTTGGTGCAAGCGAGAATGGGGAGTTCTCGACTTCTACCCTAGGGTTGACATCCCGGCTAGACACATTGGTTTCAACTATCGGAGGGCCAACGTTTTCTTTATGCCCTTGTCCTAACCGGACCTCTCAACCTCTCTGGTATTTTCAACTCCGCCCTCATTCCCTCCTTGTTCCTCCTGCACATCTGCATCTCCTGTGCTAACATTCTCAGATTGCAATTCAGATACAACATTATCAATAATTCGTGTTGCTTGCTCAACATCCAACTCTGCTGAGGCACCAATATGTTCAGATCTAGCAGACTTATGCTTTCTTTTGGATTTCTTCTTTGATTTTTTGGTGACCTTTGAGCAATCATTTTTATTCGTCTACCAGGTATTACCGGTGGTTCATTTGGTAGTGCTGAAGCAAGCGGTGTAGGATTAAGTACGGGTGATAAACGAGGTGGTGTTAGAATTGGTGGATTTGGTGAAACAACGGATGGTATTGGTGTAGATTGAGAAGGTGAAGATTATGGAAATTGAACGGGTGGTGGAGATTGTGTTGTTTGAATGGATGGTGTTGATTGAGAAACAGGTGAAGAAATAGGTTCAGGTGTAACGGCTTCTTGTTCAAACATAACTCTTTTCGATTTCCTTCTCCTCTGCTCAGAAGTCCCCTCACCACTATCCCCTCTTTTTCTTTTAGTTAACCTAGGACCCTCACTTGGCGACCTATGCACAGCTTGGGTAGGAGTCTGTCGGCTTTCAGACCCCGTTGCTGTGGCTAACCACTCTCTATAAGTCCTAAGGTGGGGACTCTCAGCAGGAACCAGGTTTAGCAGGAAAGGTGGAATTGGAAATGGTCTTGCAACTTCACTTCCTGTGCCTCTTAAGTTGGATTTATACATGGCAATGACACACTTAAAGTTGTCATCCAATTTTGGAATTTCTTCTGCATTATCAAGAACGTCTTCGATAAGCAGTGTGAAGAATCTGATAAAGGGAATATATTTCCTTTCTTGTTTATCCTTTCCCTTGACAACTTGGATCATCTTATCCCATATTATCTTCGCAAAGTCACACTGCACATTGTGAGTGACTGCATAGTAAATTGATAATGAATGCTTCGTCATGAGATCAATTCCTTTCTGTGATGGCATCAAACAAGTGCTTAGAACATTGTACATCGTATGCCAGAGAGTTGCTACATTCATTCTTCTAAAATCTCTCATCGTTGCCAACTCTCCTTCATAACCCAACGAATGAACTTCAGCCAACATTTCTTCAACTGATGGTAGTTCTTCGTATTCTTCATGTTCAGGAAATCCAATGATAGTTCTGAACTCATCCAGAGTGAATTTACAATTGAAAATTTCATCTTCTGACTGTAGAGAAAATTTGAAGTAGTCTGCTGTCTTATGCCTTTTACTTCCTTTTACATATGCAATTGATTCCCACAACTCAAATACATACTTTTCAGGAACAATTGCACCTCCAGTCAAAGCATTATTCAACGGATGATGGCTCAGAATCTCCGTTATGATTGGGAATTTGCAAGCATATGGGATATGTAGTGCTTGATTGGCTTGCATTTTCATTGAATCTCCTTCTTTGAACATAGCCATCTTGGTATTATTTTTCTGTTAAGACAAACTGACCAAAGTTTTGACCAGAAAATTCATTTTAAACACAGAAAAATAACAACACATACCAACATTTAAGAAACACATTTATTACACATAGACAATGTTTTGCATATATATTAAAATGAGAAAACAAAGTAGTACACAAAGGCGTTCGATACCTTGCATCTCACCCAAGTATATATACAAAACATGACAATATATAGGATCACATAAGTGTTAAAAGATAAGGAAACAAGGTAGTACACAAAGGCGTTCGATACCTTGCCTCTCACCCCAAACACTTATGAAATACTATATATACAAACACAATACACATATACATTTATACATTTTAAAACACAACACAAATAATAATAAAAGAAACATAGAATAAAATTACTGGAAAGAAAAAAAATTTAAAATTCTATTTGTACTGTTTGCCGAGCAAAAACCTCGGCAAATAGCACATTTTGAAAAATTTGCCCAGAAATTGACAAGGACCAAAAAATTGGTTTTGGCAAAATTTTGATGATTTGTATTGTTTGCCGAGAGAAAGATCTTAAGCCTGGCACCAAGTCATCGTGTATGGGAGTTGAACCTCGTAAATGCCGAGCTCAAAGCTCTGCAAATGAGCAGTTCAGATTCACTCCTTTTAAATGTATGAAATTTCCTTTTATTGAACAACAATAATGTTGTCAATTGATAAAGAAAATTTTCAATGAAAATTTCAATTTGTACTGTTTGCCGAGCAAAATGCTCTGCAAACAGTTGGTTTTAAAAAAATGTACTGTTTGCCGAGCAAAATGCTCTGCAAACAGTTGGTTTTAAAAAAATTGGTGAAAGTTTACACTTTGTACTGTTTGCCGAGCAAAATGCTCTGCAAACAGTTGATTTGAAAACTTGGTGAAAAGTTTACATGCATTTGCCGAGCATAAAGCTCTGCAAATGCATGGTTCAAGTCTTGACAAATTTGAAAATCCAATTTATACTGTTTGCCGAGCAAAATGCTCTGCAAACAGTTGTTTTTAAAAAAATTGGTTTTGGCAAAATTTTGATGATTTGTATTGTTTGCCGAGAGAAAGATCTTAAGTCTGGCACCAAGTCATCGTGTATGGGAGTTGAACCTCGTAAATGCCGAGCTCAAAGCTCTGCAAATGAGCAGTTCAGATTCACTCCTTTTAAATGTATGAAATTTCCTTTTATTGAACAACAATAATGTTGTCAATTGATAAAGAAAATTTTCAATGAAAATTTCAATTTGTACTGTTTGCCGAGCAAAATGCTCTGCAAACAGTTGGTTTTAAAAAAATTGGTTTTGGCAAAATTTTGATGATTTGTATTGTTTGCCGAGAGAAAGATCTTAAGCCTGGCACCAAGTCATCGTGTATGGGAGTTGAACCTCGTAAATGCCGAGCTCAAAGCTCTGCAAATGAGCAGTTCAGATTCACTCCTTTTAAATGTATGAAATTTCCTTTTATTGAACAACAATAATGTTGTCAATTGATAAAGAAAATTTTCAATGAAAATTTCAATTTGTACTGTTTGCCGAGCAAAATGCTCTGCAAACAGTTGGTTTTAAAAAAATTGGTTGGCAAAATTTTGATGATTTGTATTGTTTGCCGAGAGAAAGATCTTAAGCCTGGCACCAAGTCATCGTGTATGGGAGTTGAACCTCGTAAATGCCGAGCTCAAACTGCTCTGCAAATGGTACTTTTCTTCAAAAACTCATGATATTACCCAGCCCTTGATCATTCAAACCCAGACATGCAGATTAAGGCATAAACACATATTAACAATAAGCATAAGTCCTAATCATGCAACTAAAACATCAAATAAACACAATCAATCATCATAAAATGCATAAGAATCAGAACAATTCATTCAAGCATTTTATCAAACAGTTGGGATGCAAACTTTATACAAGAATTATTACCTTAAAACCGATGATATGATCGAATGAAAGGATGAAATATATCAGAAATTTGATCACTAGAATGCACCCACTTGGATTATTATGAAAAAATGAAAAATTTTGATTGCTTGATGAAAGTTTTGATCGGTTTATTTGAGAGAAAAAAAACGATATTTGTTGGTTTGAATTTCAAAGTGAATAAAATGGACCGCCCATTTTTCTTTTAAACTCAAATTCGGGTCGCGGGTTTGGGTTTGACCCGCGTGGCAACCCAGTTCTCGAAATGGCCTTGGGCTAAGCAATTCAGTTGGGCTCATTTGGTTTTGGGCTTTAAACAAATCAAACAAAAATCAAACAAATGAAATAAAACAAATGAAAAAAAACAAATGAAAAAAAAAACTTTCAGAAAAGAAAATTAAAATTAAAAACAGGTTTAGAAAATAAAAATTTAAAGAAAAATCTTTTTATCATTTTTAAAATTTAATAATTTTGTATTTGGTTTTCAAATTTAAAAACAAACACACATAACAACCAAAAAAAAAAACTTAAAAAAAATTTACACATACTAGAAAATCACACAAAAATTTACATGCATTTGCACACTCCCCCTCAAATAAAGCATATATGACAACACTATATTTACAAACTCCCCCTAAAATCATGCATTCTACCCTTTTTCTCCCCCTCAAACATTGCATGTAATAACAAGTAAAACACATCAATGTTTGAAACAAAAAATGAACATAGAATACATGGCATGAAAGCATTTAAGTTTGTAAATTGAGCATTCCCAACTTGGTTTTAAGAAAATTAAACCTGTTTTCATCCAAAGGTTTGGTGAAAAGGTCAGCAAGTTGGTAGTCTGTTGGGACAAAATAGAGTTCGATGTTACCTTTCTCTACATGATCTTTAAGAAAATGGTACCGAACATCTATATGCTTGGTCTTTGTGTGCTGCACCGGGTTACAAGAAATAGCAATTGCACTCTTTGAGTCACAGTAAATGGGGATTCTGTTGAATTGAAATCCATAATCAGTCAACTGCGTCTTCATCCAAAGAACTTCTGAACAACAGCTTGTTGCAGCAACATATTCAACTTCTGCAGTAGATGTGGATACACAATTCTGTTTCTTTGAAGACTAACTGACCAATCTATCCCTTAGAAACTGTACACTCCCAGAAATACTCTTTCGATCAAGCTTACAACCTGCATGGTCAGCATCCGAGTATGCAATTAATTGAAACCCGGTATCCCTTGGATACCAGAGACCAAGGTTCACTGTGCCTTTCAGGTATCGGAAGATCCGTTTAACGGCCTGGAAATGACTTTCCTGGGAATTGGCCTGGTACCTGGCACACATGCATGTGGCGAACATAATATCCGGGAGACTTGCAGTCAAGTACATGAGTGATCCTATCATACTGCGATATTTCTTTTGATCAAAAGATTTTCCATTTAAATCAGCATTGATCTTTGTTCGAGCTTCCATGGGTGTACCAATTGTTTGACAATCCATCATATCAAACTTTTTCAACATGTCAAGAATGTACTTTGTTTGACAAATAATTGTGCCATTTGACAATTGTTTGACTTGAAGACCAAGGAAAAAGTTTAATTCACCCATCATGCTCATTTCAAATTTCTTGATCATTAAAGCTGAAAAATTCTTGCAGTATTTAGGATTTGTAGACCCGAAAATTATGTCGTCAACATAAATCTGAATTAGAATGATGTCACTCCCTTGTCGTTTGATAAACAAAGTAGTGTCAATCGAACCTTTGTTAAAACCAGATTTCACAAGATAGGAGGATAGAGCATCATACCATGCACGAGGGGCTTGTTTCAGACCATATAAAGCCTTATCTAACCTGTAAACATAGTCCGGATGTTTGGAATTCACAAAACCTTCTGGTTGTTCAACATACACTTCTTCTTTGAGAATTCCATTCAAGAAGGCAGTTTTGACATCCATTTGGTAGACTGTGAAGTTTTTGTAGGCAGCATAGGCAAGAAACATACGAATAGCCTCAATTCGTGCAACTGGTGCGAATGTCTCATCATAATCAATTCCATCTTGTTGGAAATATCCCTTTGCAACCAATCGTGCTTTGTTACGTACAACAACTCCAGTTTCATCCTTTTTGTTCTTGAAGATCCATTTGGTCTTAATTGGCTCCTTGTTCTTGTAAGGATTGGGAACCAATTTCCACACCTCAAGTCGTTCGAACTGATTAAGTTCTTCTTGCATTGCTTTCACCCAATCTGGACAACTTAGAGCTTCATTCACTGTCTTTGGTTCAACAATACTCAGAAAATTCACAAACAGACATTCATTCGCGGATGCGGATCTTGTCTGAACTCCAGTTGTTGGATTACCAATGACTTGAGAAATTGGATGAGCTCTTGTCCATTTGGTTGTGTGAGGAATTGGATCAAGTGGATCACCAGATTCTTCAGAATCAATAAACTCAGGAGAATGTTGTTCTGTTAATTGTTCAAACGAAGTAGCAATTGGTTCAACAAAGTCGTCATGATCATAAACTTCAGGATTGGTTGAAAGATTTGTCACTTGAGAGAAATTATGAGGTTGAGTATGCAACTCTGAAATATCGGTTGGTGGAGGAGAATCAGATGATGAATTAACATCTGATGATTGTGATGGTGGAGACTCATTTGGATCCATCTCTTTTGAATTTGAACTGGATGGTTCATTTGTATTTACTTCAGATTCAGGAACTTTCTTCGGAACTTGGAAAAATTCTTCAAACAAGATATCCAAATCTTGTGTTGTTGGAGTAGAGAATGATGATTTGACATTTGAAGCAGTCTTTGTTGCGGAAGCTTGTGGACTTTGAAGTTCGGGTCTTGAACTGTGTTGTTCAAGAACCATACCCGAGAGTTCATCAAATCTAACATTCATACTCTCTTCGATTCTCTTGGTTCTTCGGTTATATACTCGAAAAGCAATGGACTTTCTTGAATAACCGATGAAATATGCCTCATCGCCTTTCGGTTCAAATTTGCCCAGATTATCTCGATCATTGAGAACATAACATACACATCCAAAAATGTGCAAGAAGTTTACAATGGGCTTTCATTTGTTTATCACCTCATAAGGAGTTTTATCAAACCTCTTGTTAATGATTGATCTATTTTGAGTGAAACAAGCAGTAGCAACAGCTTCAGCCCATAGATTCGGAGGCAACTTAGAATAAGCAAGCATTGTTCTAGCTGCTTCAATAAGAGTTCGATTTCGACGTTCAACTACTCCATTCTGTTGAGGTGTCCTGACAGCGGAAAATTGATGAGTAATACCCATGGACTTGAAGAAAGAATCAATTGTTGAATTCTTGAATTCAGTGCCATTGTCTGAGCGAACAATTCTAACTGATGATTTAAGATTTACTTGGGTCTTCTTTATGAAATCAATAATTGCATTCGGAGTATCACTCTTTGCATGAAGAAAGAATACCCAAGTGTAACGAGAATAATCATCGACAATCACAAGAATGTATCGCTTGCCATGGATACTTTGAACTTTCATTGGGCCACACAAATCCATATGTATAAGGTGTAACGGACCTTCAGTACTCAGATACTTCTTTGGTTTGTGTGAAGCTTTCTTCATCTTACCAATTGCACAAGCTGGACAAACATGTTCACTTTCATACTTGTAATCCGGAAGTCCTTCAACAAGTTATTTATCCACGAGAGCATTGATTGTTTGAAAATTAAGATGAGAAAGACGGCGATGCCATAACAAAGAATTTTGTGCAGTTGCTTTAGAAAGAAGACAAATCTATGAAGAGTTAGATGGAATGTTGTTAAGATCAATAGTGAACAAATTATTGTCTCTTGTTCCAGTAAGAATATCCACACCATCTTCAGTCTGCACTTTGCATTCATATCTCCTGAATAATACTTGAAGATCATTGTCACAAAATTGTCCAACACTAAAAATATTGTGTCCTAGACCTTCAACATAAGAAACTCTCTTGATAGTGACACCATTTTTAACAATGTCTCCATAACCAAGAATAGGAGCAATATGATCATTTCCGAATCTGACGGTTCCCATGAACTTCTCGACAAAGTTTGTAAGAATGGACTTGTTTCCAGTCATATGACGAGAACATCCCGAGTCAACATACCATACACAAATGAGAAATTCCTGCAAGGACAAGGAATATGATTTAGGTATCCATGTAGATTGGGTCCTTACAGGTTAGAGGGATAACATGCAAGTATACATAAAAATAAACATCAAGCAAAATAACACACAAACAAACTTTTATTCAAATCACAAACAAAACACACATAATCGTTCAAAGCACAGATACGAATTACAAACAATGAAAATTCAAGGTTTATACACAAGTTTTGGTACAAGCAGGACTATTCCTAGATATATTGGCACTATTTTGAGAATTTGATCTACGGACAATCCACACTTGTTTCACATTTGTTGTATTCCCATCAAGCTTGACTTTACTAGAAGCATGCAAAAATCTATCCTTAGGAATCCATCTACTGCTACTAGTTAAGCACAAGTCACCTGAAATACGAACAGTCTTCTTGTTAGCAAACAATTTGCTATTTTCGGACTTAACAGGTTTCTTCTTGATGGTTTCTGTGGTCTTGTTTACTTTCTTTATATTATTAGGTGACAACCAACCATATTGATCTTTGTACTTAGTCATTCCAGAAATAGTATCTCTAACCCTTTGTAAAGTGCACTTAGGATTCTTCTGAGAATACCTAGGAAAACTAGAATACCTAACATGCTGAGGTTGTTTGTTACCTAATGAGAAAGTTTCATTCTTAACAATCTTTGGACCACTTCTTGTTTTGACTTCTTTTTGGGACTGAGGTTCAGATTTAACCTTGTATTTCCTAGAAGTCTTTGAATTCTTAGATACTTTGGGTTCTTTGTTTGGTTTTGATTTCGAATCTGTCTTAGCTGATTGATTGAACTTTGGTTTTGAAACATTCTTTGGTGATGGTTTGGTCATTGGTTTTGAATCAGTCTTGTGTGATGGGTTGGTCTTTGGTCTTTGAAACTTATCGAATGGGGAAGGTTGTGAAGAGTGTGACTTTGGAATCTTCTTTAGAAAAAATTCATGTTTTTCCTCTTTTTGAACAAAATGTTTTTCAAAATCAGGAGGAAAATCATAATTTCCTTCCAAATATGTTGAGAAATCATCCGTTTCCAATTTCACACTTGCTTCACTTATCTTAATTGGACAAGACTTTTCTTGAGTGGAATTGATGCTTTTTCTTTAAAAAATTGAAGTGCTATTTTCTGAAATTGGAATTCAACTTTTAGATCATTAAGTTCCATTAGCACATTTAACCTCTGTTCTCTTTCTTTTTCAAACTTTTGTTTGAAAGCATTAATTTCATTCAAGTATGATTGAGTTCCCTCAGAAAACTTGGTAAAAGACTCAGTTTCAGAAGCAATCGGGAAGAAATAATCATCAACATCATGAACATCATATACATAATCTAGATCACCATCAGTTTGAACAGAAACATGTACAACTTGACTCTCAGTTTGCACAGATGCATTCATGATTTCACAAATAGAACGGCCAGTCTAAGTTGATGCTTTCACAACTTCACAAATTGAACAACCATGTTGTTCACATACTTTGGAGTCAAATTTGGGTTGATCAATGACATAGTGATTTTGAGTCTTCAGATTATCTATTAAAGATTGCTTTTCATCAAGAGACTTTTGCAGATCCTCTATTATCTTTTCCAAAACTTTTTGTGGAACATAAGGTCTCAAGTTTTCAGCTTTTGGAATTGGAATAGTTTCTTCTAACGGTTTTTCTTTAAAACACTCAAGAATTTCAGGAATTATAGCCTCATGATTTTCTTTTTCATCATTTTCTTTTTCAGTTTTATGTGCAGGGTGACTGAAAAAAATCATATGACTCATCCATTAACTCATAGTTAAAATAGACTTTTGCACCCTTCTTTAGAAAATCATCAGCCTCAAAATCCCTATCATTCGGTCTCACAAACTGGCAGTCATCCCACATCTCAAATAAGATTCCTTATATATTGATGGGACTTTTTCTTGTGCTTTGAGAAAATGATTTGGATTGACATAACCTAACCCTGAAGTGAATATTGTTTCCGAATTTCTTGGCCTATTCAAAAAGATTTGTTGATATGAATGATTAATCTTATACAACTTGTCTTGATAAGATTTGATTTCAGCTTTAAGCTCATCATTTTCTTTATCAAGTTTTTGTTTTAGAGAATCTTTTATACAACACTCATATTTTAGGTCAGAAATTCTGTTTTCAAATTCCGTCAAATCAGGGATAGATTCTTTCAATTTCACTTTTAAAGACTCAATGTCCTCAGCTAATGCATTTGCTCGAAACATCTCATTGGTCTTTTCGACTTGAAGTTGTCTGACGGTCTTGCTCAGTTCAAGAACTTTGGTTTCAAGTTCTTGTTTTTCAAGATGCAGTTTGGAGTTCGGAGTAAACATGACCGCAGCTTTTTCAGATTTCAAATTGTCAAAATCCTTTTGAAGTAAATCAAATTTATCTTTAGAATTTTGAAATTCGATTTCTTTGATTTCCAAAACTTTTGTTAATTTAGAAATCTGTTTACTCAACCCTCTCCCATATTTCATTGTTTCAGCACATTTATTCATATAATAATCTAAATCTGACTTAGTAAAAGTGATTACCTCATCCTCGACCTCAGAAGAACTTTCATCAGCTTCCTCCAACTCCTTTGACTTCTTGATCTTCGTCATAAAGCACACATTTGCTGCAAGTTCGTCAGTCTCCTCATCAGAAAGATGTAACCATTTGTCATCCTCAGCGAGAAGAGCAATTCCACTTTCCTCTTGTCTTGCCAGCAAAAGTTTGTACTTATAGTACTCGGAGTTCTTTTGTCCAGGTTTAGTGCAGTTGATGGCAAAATGTCCAGTAAGACCACAGTTGTAGCATTTCTTGTCATCATTCCTTTTTTCCATGACCTTCTTCTCAAACTTCTTCTGATTATCAAATTTCTTCTCACCACCAACATAATCCTTCTTGGCTTCAAACTTGGGAGCATTTGCATTCTTTGCATAGGAAGAAACTGAGGAAGTCCTAAGCTGATTGTTGGTTAGTTTC
>CM067172.1:111881815-111917982 GCA_034093135.1 Erigeron breviscapus
GTTATTTCAACATCTTGACCTCTATCTGGAGCCATCCCAGCTTCTTTCCTTTGAAAGGAAAGCATGGACTGAGGAATATCTACCTCGTCCAGTGGAGACCTGAGGTTGACCAGATCCCTCATATACTCACTCACAGAAAAGTGAGTAGTATCAAAATCATACTGGTCTCCAAGAACATTTTTAAACATTAGAGAAAGGAAACGAATATAAGGAACAAACGGTTTTCTTCCTTTCACTCTAAGGCGCTCAACCAGGTCATCAAAAAGAATCTAGGCAAAGTCCACTCTAAGCCCAAACCATAAGCAATAGGTAATCTGGAGATGGGTTTGATTTATCTGGTCTAACCCTCCAGAACTGCCTCCCAGACATTCAACAATGTGGGTAAAGAAGTATCTCCATGAGTCTGACAGTTTGCTCATGTAGATAGTTCCTTTCCTGGATAGCTGGCCATGCTCATCCATGATATCCGTGTGCCCCATCAGTCTGCACACTTCCCTTGTATTGATACCAGTGGGAAGCTCAATAGGCAACTCATTCTGTTCAAAATAGTTTAACTGTAGAACAGACCTGAGTAGACTTGCAGTGAAACCAAGGGATCTGGTACCTCCCTTGAGAGTATAATTGATAGATGGAGTTTCATCATCATATGTTGCAGTGTACCAGAATTCACAAAGGTACTCGTGGTACATCCTTCCTGAATTTAATGTTAACGCGCCATATAATGGGCAAGAGAGAAAGAATGAGTTTAATCTCCCAATAATCGATTGGGCATCATGAACACTGGAAAGAGAGAGTCTTTCCATCCAGTTGTTCATATTGATTCTTATGGCATTTGCCTCAAGAGAGATATGAGGTGCCCTGTCAACATTTTCAGAAGGATTATATTCGGTGGCAAGCAGATTTTTGAGCGATTTTGATTGTCTAGGTGCCATTTATAAAGAATAGATGAAGATGAAATTGAATATATATAGGTTATGATGAAGATTTGATGAAGGAATTGAATGGAAATGGAGTAAATAAGAGAGATAAATATGATTAGAAAATAAATGAAGAAGTAAATGAAGGAATTTGAAAGATTTGGGAGTAAATATGTTCAAAGTATAAGCAAATGAAATTGAAAGTGGTATATATAGGAGAAAGAATGTGGAACTCAAACGGTTTATTTGAAATTATCAAATATAATTTTGATCGGGGTTCTCAGATCCGCATTAATTACATCACATCACACATAAATGTGTGACGGTTTACAGCCCACAAACATTAACAAGTTGCTCTTTTTGACTTCCCAAGGTAAAAATACCATCATTACGTTGAAAAATATACATGCCACGTAGGATTAAAATATCTCCAAAAAGATTTGCTTACGTGGCACGCACGATGACCAAGTATTTAGAAAATATTATGACATATTTCAGTGCATCTGGAGGTTGACTGACACTCCAGTATCACTGGTGGATTAGTCCAGTGAACATGTACTGATGGTACACTGGAGGGACACTCCAGTAAAGTACCAGTGAAAACCATTTTTGAAAGACTGGTAACTTCAAACGTGCACGTCAACTAATACAGACAAATGAGAGGGACACATTTACAAGGAGACATAAGTTAACTCAAACACGCACTTCAACCTGTCCAGTTACCAGTGAGAGGGACACATTTACAAAGTACCAGTAATATTTTCTGAAAAATTTGTCCAGTGAGAAAATAAATTAATAAATTCCCCCTGAACTTAAAACATTTTAAAAAATAAAAATAAAATATCTTTCAAGTCTTTCCCTGGAATGTTGTTCCAGAAATCTAATAATGCAAAGATAGTACACAAAGGCGTTCAATATCTGAGCAGTCACCAGATTTAAGGGTTTAACATTCCCAACTCACCAACACGATATTCAAAAGTTTTGACATCCAGAGGTTTGGTAAAAATGTCAGCGAGGTGTTTGTCAGTGGGAATAAAATGGAGTTCAATGTTGTTTTTCATAATATGATCACGAATGAAGTGATACCTGAGATCAATGTGCTTTGTTCTGGAGTGCATGACTGGATTGTTTGAGATAGCAATGGCACTGGTATTATCACAAAAGATTGGGGTCTTTGAATATTTAATACCATAATCAAGTAACTGGTTCTTCATCCAGAGTATCTGAGCACAACAACTGGTTGCAGACACGTATTCAGCTTCAGCAGTGGACAATGAAACTGAAGTTTGCTTCTTACTGGTCCAGCTGACCAGTTTGCCACCTAGGAAATGACATCCACCAGTAGTGGATTTCCTATCTATCTTACAACCTGCATGATCTGAATCTGAATAACCCATTAGATCCATGCCTGAGCCTTTGGGATACCAAAGACCTAGACTGGGGACACCTTTAAGGTACTTCAGTATGTGCTTAACAGCAAGCATATGAGATTCCTTTGGATTAGACTGATATCTGGCACATAAACATGTTGAAAACATAATATCTGGTCTACTGGCCATTAAATACATCAGTGAACCAACCATGCCTCTATAACAGTGGTAACTAGTGAGAGGGACACATTTACAAAGTACCAGTAATATTTTCTGAAGAATTTGTCCAGTGAGAAAATAAATTAATAAATTCCCCCTGAACTTAAAACATTTAAAAAAAAATATCTTTCAAGTCTTTCCCTGGAATGTTGTTCCAGAAATCTAATAATGCAAAGATAGTACACAAAGGAGTTCAATATCTGAGCAGTCACCAGATTTAAGGTTTAACATTCCCAACTCACCAACACGATATTCAAAAGTTTTGACATCCAGAGGTTTGGTAAAAATGTCAGCGAGTTGTTTGTCAGTGGGAATAAAATGGAGTTCAATGTTGTTTTTCATAATATGATCACGAATGAAGTGATACCTGAGATCAATGTGCTTTGTTCTGGAGTGCATGACTGGATTGTTTGAGATAGCAATGGCACTGGTATTATCACAAAAGATTGGGGTCTTTGAATATTTAATACCATAATCAAGTAACCGGTTCTTCATCCAGAGTATCTGAGCACAACAACTGGCTGCAGACACGTATTCAGCTTCAGCAGTGGACAATGAAACTGAAGTTTGCTTCTTACTGGTCCAGCTGACCAGTTTTCCACCTAGGAAATGACATCCACCAGTAGTGGATTTCCTATCTATCTTACAACCTGCATGATCTGAATCTGAATAACCCATTAGATCCATGCCTGAGCCTTTGGGATACCAAAGACCTAGACTGGGGACACCTTTAAGGTACTTCAGTATGTGCTTTACAGCAAGCATATGAGATTCCTTTGGATTAGACTGATATCTGGCACATAAACATGTTGAAAACATAATATCTGGTCTACTGGCAGTTAAATACATCAGTGAACCAACCATGCCTCTATAGACAGTGGTGTTCACTGGTTTTCCATCTGGATCGGAGTCCAGTGTCAGTGGTGCAGAAATTGGAGTTGGTTTAGATGGTGAAGTGTTCATATCAAATTTCTTTAAAAGATCTCTAACATATTTTTCCTGATTAATAAAGATGCCATCTTTGTTTTGTTTAATCTGGAGTCCAAGAAAATATGTTAATTCACCCATCAAACTCATCTCATATTCAGTTGACATTATTTTTTAAAATTTCTTGCACATGTTTTCATCAGTAGACCCAAAAATAATATCATCAACATAAATTTGTACCATTAACAGATTACCTTTTTCATGAAGAATAAATAAGGTATTGTCAATTGCACCTCGTTTGAAACCATTTTTCAACAAATGTTTAGTCAGAGTGTCATACAGGCACGTGGGGCTTGTCTGAGGCCATAAAGCGCTTTGTCCAGACGATATACCCAATGTGGATGCTTTTCATCAACGAAACCTGGTGTTGTCTGACATAAACTTCTTCTTCAAGCTTTCCATTCAAGAAAGCACTCTTTACATCCATCTGGTAGACCTTGAACTGATGATAAGCAGTGAATGCTAAGAATATTCTGATCGCTTCAAGTCTAGCCACTGGAGCAAATGATTCATCAAAGTCGAAATCTGACTGGCAGTAGCCGTGTGCTACCAGTCTGGCCTTGTTTCTAATTACGTGGCCATCTTCATCTACTTTGTTTCTGAAGACCCATCTTGTTCCAATTGGTTCTTTCTTTCCAACTGGAAAAGGAACCAGATACCAGACCTTGTTCCTTTCAAACTGGTGAAGCTCTTCTTGCATAGCAGTCACCCAGCTTGGATCTTCCATAGCCTCGTCAATCTTCTTTGGTTCCATCAAAGAATAGAAAACTAACATATAAGCATTGATTACTGGAGGCTCTTCTGGTCTGAACTCCTCTACTGGAGTCACCTATGACCTGATCAATAGGATGAGATTTTGTCCATCTGGAGTACTTACCAGGATTGTTACTGACAACAATATCAGTGCAAGAATTCAGTTGAGTCTCCTCTGGAGTTGCTTCTAGAGGAGTGTCTTGCCAGACTACTTCAGTATCTTCATCTGAGTCATTTAAATCACGATTTGCATCATGAAATTCTTCATTTGAAGGCATTTCTTGAAGTACTGGTTCAGTTTGAAATTCTTCATAAGAAGACATTTCTGGCTATATTCTCAACTGACACTGATACTGGGGGAGTAGTACGAACATCTGATCCAATATTAATTTCAGAGGGTAGTTTGAAAATAATAGAATGATAGAATGGAGTACTACTGGAGTGTTTCTTTTTCTGAACAGGTTCCAGATCAGGATGACTGGAAACTGTGTCTTCTGAATCTTCTTTATTGTCGTTTATAGGATCAGATTCAAAAAAGACAATTGGAGTTACTGGGGGAGTGTCAAGGGCTGGCTTCTTGTTGATTGCAACATTTGATTCATCAAATGTGACATGAATTGACTCATGGACCTTCTCCAGTCTCTTGTTGTAGACTCTAAAGGCCTTGCGAATGGCTGAATAGCCTAAGAAATACCCTTCATCAGCTTTGGCATCAAATTTGCCTAACTGACTGGAGTCGTTCAGGATGTAAACTGGACATCCAAAAATGTGAAAATAACCAATATTTGGTTTTCTATTTCTTAAGACTTCATAGGCTGTCTTTTTGTGTCGCTTCACATACACAGACCGGTTCTGGGTGTGGCAAGCAGTAGCAATTGCTTCAGCCCAAAAACTGGTAGACAGACCAGATTCAGCAAGCATACTCCTGGCAGCTTCTATCAGCGTTCGATTCTTCCTTTCCACCACTCCATTCTATTCTGGAGAGTGGGCTGATGAGAAATTCTGGGAGATGCCAGTGTCAGTACAGAATGACTCCAGAGTTGCATTCTGGAATTCTGTTCCATTGTCACTTCTTAACTGACACACTTTCGACTGTACTTGAGCTCAATTTGCTTAATAAGACTGATGATTTCAGCAGCAGCTTCACTTTTAGACCTCAGAAAGATCACCCAACAATATCTGGAGAATTCATCTACAATCACCAGGGTGTATCTTTTACCAGCACGAGTCTGAACATTCACTGGACCAAAAGAGGTCCATATGAAGCATATGAAGAGGTTCAGATATGCTGAAATTCTGTCTGGTCTTGAAACTGGTTCGTTTTTGCTTACCCATCTCACATCCTGGACATGGCCTTTCCTTTTTGAAGGAAACTGAAGGTATCCCATCTGCAAGTTGTTTTCTGGACAACTTATTAATATTCTTGAAATTTAAATGGGATAACTTTTGTGCCATAACCAGTTTGTGTCTTCATCAGCTTGAGTATAGAAACACTGCTCTGAAGGAGAGCTTTCCATATCCATCACGTACATATTCCCTTTTCTGGGACCAATCAACACTACATTCCAGTCCTTGTTGAATACGATACCCTGAGCAATATTGAATAGAACTTGATAGCCATCATCACACAGTTGGCTTACACTGATCAGGTTATATTTCAAACCATTCACAAATGCAACACGTCTAAACTTGACTTGTCCATTGTTCAGAACACCGTATCCCTCAATCTTTCCACAACCATCATTTCCAAAAGTAATGGAGGGTCCATCAGAAATGGTGAACTGCTCCAGCAGGGTCTTACATCCGGTCATCGTCCTGCCAGCAGCACTGTCAAGATTCCAGATATATTTCTTTCGATCGCCCTGCACATACACCAGATACTTATCAGTTAGATTTGGGAACCCATCGACTGATGGGTTCACTGGACCCTCCCTTATAGGTCCCTGGGCAATCTGGTTCAGTTCACTTTCTTCAACAGTGGTCTTAGTTGAAAAGACCACTGGGGTTGATAGTTTGGAAACCTTTTTCTTTTTCTCAACTGGAGAAATAGATTTAACTTTCTTTGCAAAAGGTTTTGTATTTTGTCTAGGGCCAGATGAAGTACCCTCAATGAAGTTTAATCTTGCATTAAAACTTTGAGATTGACGAGTCAGTGTTTGAATCTGGCTCTCTAACCTGGACAAAATATTTTCTTCAGATGACACCTTAGCCTTTCCAGTCCTAGGCTTAGGTAGGGGATTGGTCTGAGGCAAAGGTTTATTCCGATAAACCTCTTTAACTGGAGCAGTCATCTGGAATGCTCCAGTCTTGACCTCTGGGGATTGAACTGGGTAAATATTGGTCTTGGGAGTTACAGGCTCATCATAAACAGTGGTGGGCCTGAACCCCTCTGGTAATCGATCGATTACTGGTATTAATGATGCTACATGAGTATTTCCATCTAAGTATGCACGTTTTTGAGTAGGAAATTGATTTACTCCAGCATCATATGGCTTTTTGGTTTCTAGCCATGATTTTAAGATCTCAAGTTTTCTTGAATCAATTGTTCAGTTACCAGAACCTGGGCTTGAAATTCCAGTTCAATGTCTTGAATCTTCTAATTTTGATTTTAAGATGGTTATTTCAGAAAAATCTGTTTCTAGACCATTTACACAATCAGATCTAACAGTTTCTACAAATATCAAATCAGAATTAAGAGCTTCAGCAATGTCCACATTTAATTCTTGGTCAGTTGCACAATCATAATCACTAACCTTCTTAATAACAATGTCTACCCATCGTCCAGATGTGACATCTTCCTTCACCAGGTGCTCATCGTCTGCCAGAGCCATGTAACAGCAATCTCTTTCTTCTTCTTCATCAGCAGATGATTCATCAGAAGGAACCCACTTCTCTTCAGTTGTTGCAATCATGCACTTATTATTATTTTCAATTTGTTGTGCCATGAGAGCAATCTGGGCCTTAAGCTTTTTATATTTCAGTTTATAGCTATCATCAGGCTTATTATTTGAAGAGAATGGACCAGGCTTGGATACAAACTGGTTGGACCTGCAATCTTTCATGAAATGACCCCTTTTTGCCACACTTAAAGCATGTCAAATTGGTCTTATCAGTTGAAGAATTGGTATGCAAATTGTCCAGATGGCCTATTTGCTCTTGCTTTGAAACGGTTAAACGTTTTAGCAATCATTGCAATGAGGTCATCATCATCAGTTTCATCATAACAGTCTGGAGAGATTTGACTGGACTCTCCAGAATCCATGAGTTCAGACACCATCTTCTTCATAGAAAATACATTCTCAGAAGATACCAGTGCTGTACTTTGTGGTTCAGTATGACTGAGCACATTAGGACTACTGGAGTCATGGTTAAAGGCATCTTGTTCTGCCACCACTCTCTGGGCTTGATTTTCTTCAGTGTACCTGAAAGCTCCATATAGAGTTGAGAGAGTGTGTGTGTGCAGAGTTTTACCTTGTCGTAAGACCAGGATCATGTGAGACCATTTGGTGGGTAGAATATCACAGAATTTCTCCAGAAGTATATCCTTGTCCTTCTCAACCCCAAGACCTCTCAACTGGTTTATGATACTCATAAATCTGGTGTAAGTACTAGTGAGAGACTCATTAGGCTGAGCAAAAAATGACTCATACCTCTTGTTTAAGGAGACCTTTCTGGTGACAATGGTGTCATCTCCTCCTTCATGCACGTGTGGAGAAGCAGGAGTAGGAGGAGAAGGTGGATTAGTGTTATTAACAATAGGTGGTTCATTTTGATCATTAATATTAGCATTAGGATCGGGACCAAGATTAAAACTTCCTTGTGTATTTTCTTGGTTAGCCATCAAAGAAACAGATCTAGGCAATGTTTAGCCTTCCGCTCTGATACCAAATGTGAGTCCCTTAAGTTCGATGGTTAACCAGGAAAGTGTAAAATACAACAAGTCTAATAATCACTAGATTGGACTAGTATTACTTGTAAGTAAATGCAAGAGTATATAAACAAAGTAATACAAGACTTAAAGCAATAAACAAGTAAAGTGGAACATTATGTATTTTTCAATGGTGTATTTTATTTATGATGTTAAATAAAATACAAGGTTGTGCGGAATCAAGATAATACAAATATGTATGTATCCTAACAACCTATGAATTACAAATGATCTATATTTGTCAAATAACTCTTTTGGATCGAGATACTTAAAGTTGTGAAGTATCCCTGTTTAAGATCGAGAGTATTTAGACAAATTCACTTAAATGCAAAATGTATGCTTAAAAGTATTTATGTCAAGGAAATGACTTTGTATTTATAGGCAACGAAATTCACCAGTGAATTTTGTGCCGTACAAATATGGTTGCATGCATTTAATGGTCCGACAAGAACATTAAATGCATTGGATAAGGAATAAGGATAAAGTCACATCAAATGATTTTGTATCCTTTTATCCAACCACCTTTACACGCATAAACTTTGGTAAAGAACAAGTGGATTGTTCTTTGGAAAGTGTGTAAAGGCAAAAGTCAATCCTCGATATCAGTGTTCAGACTTGTAAGGTCTAGAACACTGACAATCCTCCAGTGTACAGATCTGGTAAGACTTCCAGTGGACTCCGCCATTTGTAAGTCTTCTTTATTCTGACTTCAGTCTTTGACTTCAGTGAGAACGTCTTCAGTAGAGTTGATCTAGACTGGGGTGAAGTCCAGTGAGCTAATCTGGAGAATACTCCATATTCCTATACAAGTATTTGCTCACTGGTCTTCCATTATTTCTGGACAAATCTTCAGAGGGACTCCAGATTCCAAGTCTGGAGTAGGTCCAGTAGAACACGTTTCTGGACAGATATTTAGTAAGGCTCCAGTAGTCGAGTCTGGAGTGAGTCCAGTAAATCTGGACTAAATCTGGACCTAACATTAATTTTGTTGAAAAACAGGATCAGAACCTTTTGCCAGGCGTATTAATGTCTAAGAAGGACTTAGAAAAGGAAAAAGTCTATCTTACTCATTATACATTAAAGGGTAGTGATCGAGTTTTTACCGAGATGGAATTTTCAAGATTTTGTTTTCCTCGGGTTTTGATTGACAAAGTATGGAGTGTAGAAGTTAACAAGGAGAATCACAGCTATGATCGTCCGAAAGTTGTGCCTCTTGTGTTAACTCCTGAACAAGAAGAGATTTGTAGGTCTCATGAGCAAGCTGTCAAGGACTTTGAAGATGTGTTAGATGGACGAAAGAGAAAGATCCATGAAACTCATGATCAATGTTCCAAGAAGACTTGTTCTAAATAATTTATGTTTATTATTGTTCATGTGATAGACAAAGTACTATAGAAGATCATGACTAGATGATGATCTATAGTACATGTTCTAATTTTTATATGTCTGATTTATGTTGTTGGTTATGTTATATGTCAGTTCCAGAATGCACTAGTTTAATCACAGGGATGAAGAAATTGGTGTTCTTGAGGAAGTAGACATCAGTGGATGTCTATTTTAGGGAAGAGATTGGAATACATGATAGCAAGTGAATGCTTGTTCATAGGCTCAGATGATTACGGTTAGATTTTCCTTTATACTTCCATAAAGATAGACAATGAATCTACTATATCCATTACCAATAATCCTGTTAAGCACAGTAGGACTATGCACATAGACATAAGGTTTCATTTTATTCGTGATTGTGCTGAAAAGAAATTGATAGTCCTAGAAAAGGTGCCGAGTGACTTTAATTTAGCTGATCTGTTCACTAAGGCTTTCGACCGAACTCGTTTCGAGTTGTTAGTCCAATTGATTGGAATGAGAAATCTATAGTGACAGTGTCTCTCAAAAGGAACTTTGTAAAATGAGTCAGTGTTTGTGTCGTAATGTATGTGTGTCATATAGTGTCAAAAAAAAAGAAGAGAAAAATCAGAAAAGAAAAAGAAATATAATAAAAAGAGTAAGGTCACTGCACCAAGACGATTAGACGTGACGATACTTTAGCTTTTAAGCCTACTTAATTGTACCTTAAAAATGATCAGTTCAGTGATACCATTATATGATGTATCGGTAGGCACAAAGTACCAAAGTTTCCTTATAATCTGAACTTAATGTATACAATGTTCTTATGGGAAACGTATTCAGATATATGGCTGAGAATGCTTGTTCTTAAAATAGACAAGTCCTTTAAATCTTATAAAAGATCTTGCATTGTAATTATGTATATTTGGTCTTTATATAGAAGGTCTCGGGTACATATATGTGTATGTATTGCTTTTTCGGATGTATATTTTTGACAAGATATGCAAATATCTAATAAATCTGTTGAAAATATGAAGCTAATGTGGCCTTTGAGATTCGAACAAGTATGTCCTTGGGGTGTCTTTGTATACCTAGCCTACCTAAAGCTTCCAACTTGGGATAGGTTGTCAGAAAGTTCGCTACACGGGTCTCATCGAAAGTCACGGGTTTTCATAAGTGCTTTAAAATGATGTCAGAAATATGCAAGTACTTGGCATTATGCAATGTTGAGTATATTTCCGTACGTGAGTCAAGTTAAGTCGCTTCGCGCGTGAGGAATCACCGACCTGTCACCGCTGACTTGATTCTTAAAGACTTTCTCACTTTACTCACCAAATGTCTTAATCTTAGTGCTTGTGTCGATTGTGAGAGTGTATCTGAATATGGGGCACATACGTTCGCAAACATGATTAAGTGACATATTAGGCTACTCGGGTTGCATGGTGACTGTCCTTGGCCAGGGTATGTCGAAAGTGTCACAACCAAAAAGGAGACTGGAAGTACCGAGTGTTTAAGATGACAAACATATTGGTAATCGTTTTTGGATCACTGTTCATAACTAATAATAAGAGAATTATTTCTCGCTGGTAGGCTTATGTAACATGCTAATCTGATCTAATCTGCAGTATCTTTAGCTCTTGTAACTATGTTATTCGTTTATGTTCAGTGTATGTGTGTGTGTGTTTTTCGTGAAATGTTTATTTTTTATTTTTGTATTGTTTAAATAAAAGTTACTATTGCACGGGAGACAGAGTCAGAATAGAATCTAGTTTCCAAGAGGACTCAACTACGTTCTATGGAACACTGAATAAACGAGTAGGGTAGTTAAGCGATAGTGTTGTGATCAAAAGCTAAAAGAAAGTGTGTCATATTAACAGAATATGAGTTTAAGGAAAAGAACACAGAGGTGTTGATTTCAATAAACAGATATTGAGTTAATGACTATTTTGTTTTAATTCTTAGAAAGAAGATTTTCATAAGAATGGACACAGAGTTGTTCATAGTTTTGAATTTGATCTTTGAAAGATTTTTGAATCAAAAAGATTTGGAATAGAGATTCTAAATAATTTTGATAAACTATGTGCAAAATTTGAAAGTGCTGACAGTGAATTATTTGACCTTAATGAGACTTAGGTTAATAATAGACTGTTAAGTATATTCATTTTATCTTGCTATTTTATTCATTTCTTCAGATTGTATGTTATTACTTTGAGAAGATTTGATGTGTGTGTTGAGATGTGCAGGACAACGGACATATATTCGTTTTTGTAGGTTGTTGAGCAAGATTTCACCACGGAAGCAAGATATGGATCATGCAAATCTATCCGGAACTAAGATAAATACTAGTTTGATGAAGGCAATCATAGGAGTATTTATAATTGTTTAACCAAGATGAATATTAGTTTGATGAGTCTATCATAGGAGTATTTCATATGGTTTTGATGAATTTTGCATGATCAAATGTCATTTTGCAAAAGTATAAGAGATTAGGTTTCAGTTAGATGTTTTTACAGAGTTAAAGACAAGTGACTTTGGAAACGGAATCTATATAAGCTTGCATAATGAAGGATACTTTATTGGAAGACCTTAGTTCAGGTTGTCCGTAGAATGATAAGACAGGGATCTTAAGATTCTAGAATTTTTCTGATAAGTTGACGGATAAACAAGGAGTTTATAGGTCAATGATTTTGAACAATAAGACAAAGATCTTACAGTTTAGATTTTTGAACAATAAGAAGTTTAAGGTTCTTGAAGATTTGTAGTTCTAGACTAAGATAATGTCATATGTTTATGACTTATGATAGTGAAGAATAACAAATTTGGAGAAGAAAATATAGAATGTAGCTCTAGATTAAGTCGTTACTATCAAATGTAATAGTGATGAAATAATGAAGAATAACATTATCATTTTTATCTTGTTTTTGTCTTTTTTAAGCTTGTATGTGCAGGTGTAAGCACAAGAAGCTGTATTTTACATGTTTTTGTCTGAAGACTTTGCAAGTAATCAGAAGAAACATTTAAAGTTATGAAGATATGGAGACATGGTTTAGATTGCTTTTGAAACAGGTTCCATGTTCCTAAAGGTTGTGATTCAAGTTTCAAAGTTTCTGGTTTTCATGGGAGTCAACTAGTTCAGTATTGATTGTTGGAAATTCCACTTCTCCATTATATGCCGGTTATGCAAGGCGAGCAGGGACTCGAGCAATATATCCAAGAAGGAAGATTGCATATGCTTAATTCAGAGGGATTTATCGTTGAGAGGGAGAACTACAACAAGCTATGGTGCATTAGTTGATTATTATGACGATACAGAGAGTTTGAAGTTTGTCTTTCAAATCTGAAGTTTCAGAAGATCGAGTTTCGGGTATAGCAATTAAAATTTTGTTGTCTCAAAATTCTTTTTCAGTATATTTGCAGAGAAGTCAATCCAAGGGAAGGATTTCTA
Organism: Erigeron breviscapus; assembly: GCA_034093135.1. NCBI lineage: Eukaryota > Viridiplantae > Streptophyta > Magnoliopsida > Asterales > Asteraceae > Erigeron > Erigeron breviscapus. The sequence goes on from CM067172.1 coordinate 111,894,779, forward strand.
AGTAAAAGACTGAAGTGTTCAAGACAAAAGCTAAGATCATCAGGTTTTTATAATATATATTTATATAGTAATTACAGATGATGATAGCTGTATTTTTATTAGTTGAAGATCTTAGATATAGAATATGAAAGATTATCAACTTCATAATTGTAAAACCTTAGACATAGACATAATGTGAATGTAGGAGGTTGTGAAAAACCTTAAACATATACATTATGTGAATGTGAAAGGTTATTGACTATGTAATACCTTAGACATAGAAATGTAATGTTTGGATGTAAAAGGTTACGTAGTTAATATTTTTATGCCTTAGACATAGATATATCGTTTAAATTTGAAAGATTGTCAAATATATTTTGAAATCTTAGAAATAGAAACGTTTATATGAATGTGAAAGAAGTTGTTATATTGATTATCTAGATCATATAGTTTTGAAAGGTTTTCAGATGAAAATGACGTAGTTAATCAATACTATGTGTAAAATTTAGATGTTTCTTGCTCTGATTATATGATCATAGTTATGTATCCAGTCATAAATTGAGGGGGAGTACATAAGAATGATAGTGGTTATATTGATTAATCATAGTTATACATCCTAGTCATAAAATTGAGGGGGAGGTATAAGAATGACGAATCAATTTTATAACTTTTTACAAGTAAGTGTTTACAAGTGGTTCAGATTCGGGAAAGCTAAATTTGAAAGTTTTGGAAAGATGATCGTGGAAAAGTTAAAGAATTTCGGTAAGTTTATTAACTTTTCAGGTTTAAGACGAAGATCAGGGAAAAGATGAAAATTTGATGCCTACAGGTTTGGTCATTTAAATATTTCATATTTCCAGGAAGTTCGTTGATCAATTATTCAGAAACTTTGATAAAAATTTGATTTTAAAGTGTACAGGAGGTATTTACGACCTCATAATTGAATATAGCAGAATGAGACCTCGCAATTGGTCAATTGGGCCAAGTTCAAGACGACCTCGTAATTTGGTGGGCCGGGTTGACCCAAGCCCATTCGGGTCGAGTGGTGTTGAGTCCCAATGTTAATTGTAAATTTAATGATGACAAATCTGACCTATAAACACTTAGTAATCTTTTGGTTCTTATACTCTGGGTCAGACTAAGCTGACACAGCTTACGATCTGTCTCTGACCTAGATCACGCTTCATACTTGTAATTGTAATATCTTATGGAAGCAAGTGTTATTCAAGCTGCATCAACAATGTATTAGCATTCAGTCCAAGTCGAAAAGGAGGATTGAAGATAGAAGACCAAGTTGTTAGTGGAAGACAACTTGGGATTAGCAGTCAGCTTGGAAACACTTAGGCAGATTGGTACCTTGACAAATGGCCCAATCTGTGTCTGACAATCAAGTGAAGATAACAACCTGGATTAAAGATAAGGACAAATGACGTGACTAGGAAGATTCCTAGGATCCAGGTTGGTGGTTGTTTACATATGCGTGTCTATACTCCTATTGGTAGATGAAGAATGTGCGTCAGTACGTGGGGGACCACAAGTACCATGAAAGGCACGATTGATTATTCCTTCATCAACCACTGAACTGATTACACGTAGCTGCAACGGACACCTAATGAAGGAGCGCTTGTGCCTATAAAAGCCTCATTCATGGATTGCATATGTGTGGCATTTCCTGAGAATCATTCTTCACACAAGTTTCTCTGCTCTTATACACAGCTTAGTCTGTACGAGATCAGCTTGGGCTGACTCTCTTGAGCTGAAACTTATTGATTGTTGTTTGTCATTTCATAGGGTTGTCTAGATATCTATAGGCTATCTTTATTCCGCAACAACCTTGTAATTCTTTGTATAAATTATTTCTTAATAAAGGATTACATTGGAAAATAACAATTTGTGTTCAAGAATGTTTTACTGCTTTACTGTTTTAATGATTCCTGCACTTTACTTACTTGCTTAATATTCCTTGTCTGAATCTTAAAACGTTTTGTGTTTAAAAGTTTGTAAAGATTGTGGAAAGTTGTATTCACCCCCCTCTACAACTGTTCTGTGTTCAATATACTTTGGTATATTGATACACCGTGGGACGTATCAATTGGTATCAGAGCGGTGGTTGAGAATTAACTTGACTTGATCCTTGCATATTTTCATTTAAAGTAAAGCATAATGTCATCTTATATTGATAATGGTTCTTCAACCCGACCACCCATGTTTGACAAAGATGATTTCAGTGGGTGGAAAGGTAGAATGTCTTTGTTCCTTGAATCCATCGATAACAATATGCCTGACATCCTTGCGATGGTCCTTATGTTCCTACACAAACCATTGTGGTAGAAGCTGTGGTCAGGGAAGGTCGACCAACCATTCCTGCCACAGTCAAATCTATTGTTAAGGACAAGGCAGATTGGGGGGATGAGGATAGGAGGTTGGCAAACTTGGATATGAAGGCTAGAAATTTCATTGTCCAACTTGTGCCCAAAGACCTTTACCATTCAATTAAAATGTGTTCAACAGCAAAGAAAATGTGGGGTACTTTGACTGTTATGTTTGAGGGTTGCTCTACCTCCATGGAATCCTCAATTAGCTGCTGTTGGCATTAATAAGAAAAATGAGGTTTTAAAGAGCAAATTTCTTGATTCATTACCACCAAAATGGAACAATTATATTTCATCTGTTAAATTAAGTTCTGTGTATCATGATCTTGATCTCCCTGGACTTTTTGGTTTACTTCATAACCAAGAATGTTCAGAGGCTGAAAAACTAATTGCTATGGGTGATTCTTATAGTCAGCCTGCTGCTGCATTTGTTGCTTCTATGACTGAACACCCTAGTTCAATTAGTAATGAGATCATTCCTTATGTTAATGATGATATTCCTGTGATGTCAAATCCTAACTCTGTTTGTGCTGAATCTGAATGTGATGAATCTGATGGTGATGAACTAGCTAATGAGGTAGCTATGTTGGCTGAAAGGATCAGAAGGAGATCCTTTAATAAGTTTAAAGGAAAAGGAAGAGGTGGCCAAGCTGATAAGACCAAGAAGCCATTTGATATGTCCAAAGTCACTTGTTACAAGTGCGGCAAGACTGGACATATGGCTGGTGATTGTAGATCCAAAGAAACTGCTCAAGCTGTGCCAGCCAAAGGTGGAAGAGGTGAAAAATACTCTAAGCTCAAAACTAAGTACAAAGCCTTGAAAGCACAAGTAGTTGAGCTGACTGAGAAGGTGAATAAAAATGAGAAGAGTCTGGTAGCCAAAAACTGGGCTGAAAGTGCCACATCATCTGATGATGAGCTGTACAAAGATGCCAAGTGTTTCATGGCTAAAGAAGCTACTCAAAGAATTGCTGAAGATTTGGTAAGAATACAACAGCAATCTGGGTCAGCTCACCAGGCATCCACCAGTCAGACTGCTCAACCTGAGGTAACTTCTTTTTCCAATCTGTCTGATAATGAGAAGCTGTCCAGACTGAACAAACTTGGTGATGAGGTTTTGTTACAAAAACATTTTAATCAAGAACTTAAAAAGGAAATACATCTTTTGAAACTTGATAACAGCTCTAAGAGTCACATCATTGAAAAACTAGAATCTGAAGTTAAAACTCAAAAGCAATTAAACTCCATTTTGATTAAGGAAACTAAAACTGCAGAAGAAAGGTTTTTAAAGGTCAAACAGATCACTGAAACATGGTGTGTCAGTTCTAAAAGAGTTGCAAAATGTGTAAATGAATAAATACCTCATCAGATCCAAGCTATCTTTGATGGTGATTATGATAGGGCCATAGTCATTGCTGAAGTATGTGCTATGGAGCCTTGTTATCAGCCTCCTTCACCACCCAAAGTCTAAACCAAAGAGACTATTTCTAAACCAATTAAGTTGGTTCAGAAATCTGGTATTGGGTTTAAGGATCCTGAAACCATGGGTCAGACCATTGCTGAAGCTGTGTCTGAAGCTGATCAGGTTGTTGAGTTAAAACCTGAGGAAAGTCTTGACTTGTCCAAGCTGACCATCACCCAATCTGTGTCAGATTCAAAGAATAAAACAAACAAGAATAGTTTAAAGAGAAACAAAAGAAAGGATAGAGATCACAGTGTTCCTAAAGAGAAAATTAAGCTTTTAAAGAGTAAGAAGTCTGGTTCTCTAGGAAATGAGTCACAAGCAAAATCTGAGTCTGTTTCTAGTAACACCAAATCTGATTCTGAAAAGATAATCTTAAAATATGTTGAGTCCAGAACTGATAAGGTGTCAATGAAAACCAATTTTCTTAAGGATGTGTCTGATCCAAAAATTGTTGATCAAAGAAAATTGAGAGCTGAATCTAAGAAAGTTGGAATAGGCAAAGGTTTTGTTAAGAAGGAAACTTTAAATGTTGCTTAAAAGAACTTTGAATCTGGTAAAGGACAGACCAAGCAACAATCTGAGTCAGACCAGAAGGTCAGCTCTGGTGAACCCATCCTTGGATGGGTTCCCAAAATGAACTAATCTCTTATCATAATTGCAGGGCGGTCACGACGATAATACCTAGCACTTGGACAGTGGATGTTCCAAGCATATGACCGGATGTAAGTCCCTGCTATGTAGCTTTAGGATTCGCGTTGGTCCTAACGTTACTTTTGGAGATGATTCTCAAGGAAAGACTGAAGGTTTTGGTGTTCTTTCAAATGGTTCTCTTACTTTCAGAAGAGTCTCATATGTAAATGGTTTGAAGCACAATCTGATCAGTGTGAGTCAGTTGTGTGATGCTGGTTATGAAGTGAGATTCAGGTCTGATAAGGGAATTGTTCTTGATTTGGAAGGCAATGTGGTTCTTATTGCAAAGAGGGATGAGTCTTTGTATTCTTTTGACATGAGAAATCCAACTGTCACAAGAGAAGTCTGCTTCATGTCAAAGTCTCAAGATGAGCTGAATTGGTTGTGGCATAAAATGCTGTCTCATATGAATTTCAAAGACATCAACAAGCTGTGTAAGAAAGAGTTGGTGTCTGGGCTTCCAGTGATCAATTATGAGAAGGACAAGTTGTGTGGTGCTTGTGAGAAAGACAAGCAACATAAAGCTATCTTTAAGTCTAAAACATGCTCAACCATTGATAATTGTTTGGATCTGCTTCATATGGACTTATTTGGACCAATCAGTACTCCTTCATTAACTGGAATGAGGTACTCCTTGGTAATTGTTGATGAGTATTCAAGATACACCTGGGTTTTTATTTCTAAGATACAAGAGTGAAGCTGCTGACAACATTATACATTTCATCAAGCAAGCTGAAATTCTCTACAAAAGGCCTGTTAGGCAATTAAGAAGTGATAATGGTACTGAATTTAAGAATATCACTCTTAATTCATTCTGCAGTGAAAAGGGATTCTCACAAGTCTACTCAGCTGCAAGAACTCCTCAACAAAATGGTGTTGCAGAAAGAAGAAACAGAACTCTCATTGAAGCTGCCAGATCCATGATGGCTCAAAACAATGTTAAGTCTCATTTCTGGGCTGAAGCAGTACACACATCTTGCTTTACCCAGAACAGATCCCTCATTGTAAAAAGACACCAGAAGACTGCATATGAACTTCTTAGGGTGAGAAAACCTGAGATTGGTTTCCTAAGAATGTTTGGAAGTCCTTGCTATATTCTAAATCAGAAAGACCATCTTGGAAAGTTTGATGAGAAATCAGATGAAGGTATCCTACTTGGATATGCAACAATGATGTAGGCCTACAGAGTGTACAACAAGAGAACTAAAACAATTGAGAACTCTGTAAATGTAAGTATTGATGAAGGTTGTTCTAAGCCAGACTGCTCTCCTTCTGAAGATGAAGACTTCAATTTTGAAGAACTGGCTGTACCTAAGAATGAGCCTCCAACAAATCCTCCAGTTGGAGCTAATAATGCTCAAACTCAGGGGGAACAACTCATTGAAGAAGAAGAAGAAGAAGTTCCAATCTTTGAAGATGCACAAGTTGATCCTACTCCTACTGAAGTTATTGTTCAGAATCCATTAAATGACTCTCCAACTGGTTCAGACTCCTCCATTCCTGTCCAAGCTGATCAGCCTCTTCCTCAAGCTGATCATGTTGAACCATCTAATCTGAATAAGTCCATTGTCCCAGTTACAAGATGGACAAAGAGTCATCCTATCAACCAAATCATTGGTGATCCACTCTCTGGTGTGAAAACAAGAAGAAAGGCAACAGGCAACTTCTGCATGTTTGTCAATTTTGTAAGCAAGATGGAACCAACTGAGGTTGATGAAGCTCTGGAAGATCCCTCTTGGGTTAATGCAATGCAAGATGAGCTAACACAGTTTGAAAGAAATAAGGTTTGGGAACTTGTTCCAAGACCTCATCACAAGACTGTGATTGGAACCAAGTGGGTCTACAGAAACAAAATGAATGAAAGGGGAGTTGTGACCAGAAACAAAGCAAGATTGGTAGCTCTTGGTTACAGACAAGAGGATGGAATTGATTATGATGAGACTTTTGCACCAGTGGCAAGATTAGAGGCAATCAGAATGTTCTTGGCCTTCTCTGCTCACAAGGGTTTCAAGGTCTATCAAATGGATGTGAAGAGTGCATTTCTTAATGGAAAATTGGAAGAAGAAGTCTATGTTGAACAGCCTCCAGGTTTTGAAAATTCAAAGTTTCCTGACCATGTGTTCAAGCTTGACAAGGCTCTTTATGGGTTGAAGCAAGCTCCAAGGGCATGGTTGTAACACCCCGACTAAGGCGGAACACAAGATGTCACAGAACGACATGGTACAAAAGATTTAAATATAAAACATCACCATAAAGTTTCAAGTGCCATTCAAATTCAAAAGATTACAAGTTCAAGTTGACGTTTAATAAACATTACATAACCAAATTCATTATCAAAAGATCAAATGTTCGCATTACTAGTCCAACATGCAACAAATAAACACATCATCCCTGAGGCGGTCCATAGTGCTAACTTACTGCCTAGACCTGAGAAGTATGAAGAAAAAGTGTCAACTACGAGAATTGAGTGAGTTCATAGGTTTATTCTACCAAATATACGTACAACCAATTCAAATTATGAAGTAGTAAATCATATAGTTTCCAAGAATATCTTTCATAATATCCGTACCCAAACCGTATGTTCAATCAATAATTTCCATCCATAATAATAATAATTTCCATTCTGCCAAAGGCATAATTCGATGAGTATATGCTTGAGCCACTACTAAGACCATTTTCATGTCCCAAACAACATAATATTTCATTTCATAGCACAAGCTGTCAATCAAGTGCTTTAATCACAATTGGGGTCGTGCCATGGAGACGACCATTTAAATTTAAAGTAGATTAGAGCATCGCTCGGGTCGGACTGGCAATGAAGGTGTCCACAAAGGCAGACCAAACATTCCACCGTTACCTATTTAGTGGGTGAGTGGACGACTCCTAGTTGCGCAACCCTTTAACTACAGGCCTCCCCTTTCGGAGTTAATAGTAGTGTACCGAATGATACAGTTTGACAGAACTCAAGCTCATCGTATAACTTATAACACATTGAACATACAATATAACCCATTTCATAATCATTCTTTCGAGAATCATTTCATAAGAGAAAGTCATTTTAATTAATCATGCTTTTCACCCCGTAAGTAAAACATATAAAAGAGTTTGAAAGGGGGCTATGACTCACTTGATTTGAGAGTGTTAGGGGCTGATCAAATGCGAGATCTTCGTCTAGTCGTGTTGCTCCCCAAGCAAGCCTAAACCATGGTATTTATAAATACACAACGTAAGAGTGTGTAGCATGAACTAGTGTGCTAGATCATGAGATGTTTACTAGTAGACTTGCCCATATTTGGTTGTTACTTAATTGTGGAATTCAGGTGCATTATGATGCTCTCATTATTTGGTTAAAAGAGATTTGGTGGTAGGAGTCGTTTTCTCATTATACGTTTTTGTACGTTTATTGGAATTTCGGTAGTTTGGCTTTGATTTACATGATCTCCATTGTACACTTTGATTAGTAATAATATTTGACATTAGTGGTCTTATAATATTGGTGTTTATGAATATCTTCTGATTTATAAGTTTTTATTTAATTTAATATTATTTAATTAATTATTTATTCATTTTATTGATTTATTAATTAAATAATTCCTTAAAAATACTTTTAAGTGTCATAATTGTCTTTATAAATTATGAATGATTTTAGTTGGGTTATATTCTGATATATATGCTTCTTAATTTATAATTTCATGTTTTATACTTTTATTTGTGTATTTTCCATTAATTTTAATAACAATATTTAATTAGTTATTTTTACTTAATTATTTATCTTTAAATTATGTAACACATGTCTCTTGACTCTTAACTATTTTTCTCCAGTAGTTTTAGTTATTTTTATCAATGGTTAAGAAGATTTAGCCAAATTCATGATTTACATAATTTATTTATTGATTTATTTGCCTTTTAATTACCATTTAAATTCAATAATTCATGGAAATTCTTAGTAATCACCACTAAACATTTTAGCCAAAAATCCCAGGCCTTTTAGGCAACCTTTATCAATACAAATTCATATCAATTCAACCTCTCTTGTATCTTGCTCATTTTGAGGACTTTATGATTAAAAATCGTTTACCGAAATAGTGATTTTAGCCTCATTTCTTAAGCAATTAAAGTGCTTCAAAAGGGGTTTTCATTCTTGTTTCATTATTTCCAGAAATTTCATCATATTTTGGTGTCCAATGTCGTGATGGTGGTGGTGGTGCGATATGTGCAATTTAGTGCTTTCGGTTAGTGATTATTTGACCCGAAAAGGTGATTTTTGAGCTTATTGTTGTCATGAACCAAGTGAGTTGAGTTTTATACTTTTGAAATAGCTTATTTCCAGTAGCTTTAATATATTTTTCTTGTCCTTTGATTATGGTGCAAGTGTGTGCTCAAAATAGCTTTTTGCATGTTTTCGGTTTGTGATTTCAAGCTTATTTTTACTAGTTTTGGTCCAAGCTTTGTCTCTTTGTTATTTCATTAATTTTTCCAGAATATTAACATCAAGATTAACATATTTTTCACTTATAACAAGTCCATATACATCTCATAATCCAACAAAAGATTCAACTTTCTTAAATCTAGCATACATGCATTCAAATCAACACTTTTTAATATCAACTTTTATAGATCTAACATTCAACAACATAAAAACATCTTTTAATGAAAAATCTCAGAATATATTCTTCAAAATATACAAAAACATATAGATCTATCAAAAGGAAAATCACTTTAAAGCTACTAATCTATAACAACACTTTTGGGTCTTAAACTTGTTGAATCCTTGGATTTTTCTTCTTAGATTCGACATGCATGAGCATGGAAAGAAAGATCCTATCAACTTTGCCCTCATTAAGTGTATATTACAAAGAAAACAAGAAGAAAGTATGAGTTTTTGATAAAACCTTTGAATATAAACAAGAACAAGATTAGATCTAACAAAAAGGATGAAGATTATACCCTTGAAGAACACGATTTTTAGGATGAAAAGATGCAGATTTTTCGTGACCCTTGAAGCTTCTTATAACCCTTAATCTAAGCCTAAAACAACCCTTGAACCTTGCTTGGTTTAACCCTTTATTAATCTAACTTAAAACCCTTATTATTAATATAAGTTTAGATGAGATTTAGCCTTGTTTTTGCCTTGTTTTTGGCTTGGCCGAATTGAAGAAGAAAAGAAGAGGGAGGGAGAGTTTTTGAGAGAAAAGATGTTGTGTGTGTGAAATGAGTGAAGAGTGTGTGTTGGAGTGGTGAGTTCCAAGAGTGAAAAGAGTGTAAGTATAATTTGAAATGAATGTGTGTGGTGTGAAGGGGGGGGCGGCCTCAAAGGGGGGTAATGAAGGGTTTTGTGTCTTTTTTTTATTATAATTTGTGTATATAATGTATATGTATGTGTTAGATGTAAGTATATGTATTTTGTAAGGATAATGGTATTTGTTTGTAGTGTAACTTAATTTTTTTATTCTAGTATGTGTATATATATATGTCGTGTATATATGTATGTATGTATATATTTTTGTGTTTTTAATTTGTTACATAAGCCTTTATTTATAAACTTGTATTTATTTTAAGCATATATATATATATACTTGTTGTTATTTATGTACATATTAATTTATATATATATACATATATATATATATAATATGTATATATATATATATATATATATATATATATATATATATATATATATATATATATATATATATATATATATATATATATATATATATATATATATATATATATATATATATATATATATATATATATATATATATATATATATATATATATATATATATATATATATATATATATATATATATATATATATATATATATATATATATATATATATATATATATATATATATATATATATATATATATATATATATATATATATATATATATATATATATATATATATATATATATATATATATATATATATATATATATATATATATATATATATATATATATATATATATATATATATATATATATATATATATATATATATATATATATATATATATATATATATATATATATATATATATATATATATATATATATATATATATATATATATATATATATATATATATATATATATATATATATATATATATATATATATATATATATATATATATATATATATATATATATATATATATATATATATATATATATATATATATATATATATATATATATATATATATATATATATATATATATATATATATATATATATATATATATATATATATATATATATATATATATATATATATATATATATATATATATATATATATATATATATATATATATATATATATATATATATATATATATATATATATATATATATATATATATATATATATATATATATATATATATATATATATATATATATATATATATATATATATATATATATATATATATATATATATATATATATATATATATATATATATATATATATATATATATATATATATATATATATATATATATATATATATATATATATATATATATATATATATATATATATATATATATATATATATATATATATATATATATATATATATATATATATATATATATATATATATATATATATATATATATATATATATATATATATATATATATATATATATATATATATATATATATATATATATATATATATATATATATATATATATATATATATATATATATATATATATATATATATATATATATATATATATATATATATATATATATATATATATATATATATATATATATATATATATATATATATATATATATATATATATATATATATATATATATATATATATATATATATATATATATATATATATATATATATATATATATATATATATATATATATATATATATATATATATATATATATATATATATATATATATATATATATATATATATATATATATATATATATATATATATATATATATATATATATATATATATATATATATATATATATATATATATATATATATATATATATATATATATATATATATATATATATATATATATATATATATATATATATATATATATATATATATATATATATATATATATATATATATATATATATATATATATATATATATATATATATATATATATATATATATATATATATATATATATATATATATATATATATATATATAAAGTATATTTATAATAAACGTATATATATAAAGTAATAAATGTATATGTATGACAAGACTTTGTTTATGAGAAAGTATAATGGTGATATTCTGCTTGTACAAATATATGTATATGATATAATATTTGGGTCTAGCAGTGAAAGACTTTGCAAAAAGTTTTCTGAATTAATGTCTAAAAAGTATGAAATGAGCATGATAGGAGAACTAAACTATTTTCTGGGTTTACAAGTTAAACAGACCAAAAATGGAATTTTCATAAACCAAGGAAAGTATGTTAAAGATCTCTTAAACAAATTTGGTTTTACTGATTGCCCACCTATGAAAACTCCTATGGGAACTGGTGATAAGCTGGATGAAGATAAAAATGGGAAATCTGTTGACATCACAGCTTATAGGGGTATGATAGGATCATTACTTTACTTGACTACTAGTAGACCAGATATTATGTTTGCTACATGTCTTTGTGCAAGATATCAAGCTAGTCCTAAGGAATCTCATCTTAAGGCTGTGAAAAGAATCTTTAGATACCTTAAAGGTAGTCCCAATCTGGGTCTTTGGTATCCCAAAGACTCAGGATTTGATCTAATTGGCTATTCAGATTCTGACTTTGCAGGTTGTAAGATTGACAGAAAAAGTACTTCAGGAGCTTGTCAATTGCTTGGCAATAGACTTGTAAGCTGGTCCTGCAAGAAGCAGCATTCAGTTTCTATCTCCACTGCAGAAGCCGAATATGTTGTTGCAGGAAGTTGTTGCTCTCAAATTCTTTGGATGCAATATCAGCTTCAAGATTATGGTGTCACTGCAACAAAAACTCCAATTTTTTGTGACAGTACCAGTGCCATAGCAATCTCAAACAATCATGTACTTCATTCAAGGACCAAGCACATTGATATAAGATATCATTTCATCAGGGATCATGTGATGAAAGAAGATGTTGAACTCCATTTCATTCCAACAGACAATCAGCTTGCTGACTTGTTCACAAAGTCATTGGATGAATCAAGGTTCAACTACCTCATAAGTAAGCTAGGCATGCTTAATTTGTAAAATGTAGTGAGCTAAGTAATAGCAAATCTGACCCCTTAGAGTTATACTAAAATTTTGAGGGTAAGCTGTGTCAGACCCAGACTACCCTTTCACACTTAGTGCTTTACTAGTGAAAGAGGGTAAGCTGAGTCTGACCCAGCTTCGTGGTTATATTTGTTATTAAGTATCTCAGTGCGTTTTATTACTTTCATTATTTTAATTAAGTGTACTTGCTGATCCTATTGGAACGTGACACGTGTAGTGGTCCATACTGGTTACTGAAAAAGTACCACCACTACTTGTTGATCGTCCAATCAAAATCTTTCTCTCTCCAACTTTTTCAAATAAGATATTTTGGGTTTTGTATTTAACTTTCATTTAACCTAAATTCCCAAATCACTTGTTCTTATTTCCTAAAATCAATTTTTTTTTCTAATCTGATTACTGTTTTATCAAATTAATTTCTTCAAAAAATTGTTTTCAAAATGGCATCATCATCTATTTCTATTCATTCTAATGATTCTTCATCAAGTTCTGAACCTGAAAGTCAATACCCAGCTCCGATAAGCGCAAACAAGTTGTCTCCTTATGTGGTTGGAGATAAGGTAGTAGTGGTTCCAGCTGATCTTGATACTGGTAAAATCAAGATTGGTAGTCTGGTTTATGCCAATATCTATCCTCCTTCTTGGGCAAAAGGATACGATGAGATCCTGGCATTCTTATGGCATCATCCTTTTGGCAAAGTGATGATTGAGAAGCCAGCCTGGGTGTTTCAAGATCTTTTATGTGAATTTTGGGCGAGCTGTGTTGTAAAACCGAATAAGAAAGGAGATGCTGCAATCTATGGCTCAATCCTCAACGGTAAGAAAAAGGTATACATTTCTTATGAGAGGCTTAGGTCTGCTTTTGAGCTGTCATATATGCCTGATGATGAATATGATGTTGTTGTGTCTCATACTGAAGCCAAAAATGTTTTACAAGAAGTTGGATATACTGGTCCATTGGCTTCAGTAGTTAAAATGAAACATTTAACTGGTATTTGGAACTACTTGTTGAGCACAATTTCGAAAACCTTACAAGTAAAGGCAGGCAGCTTTGATCAGCCTAATGTCCTAGAATTGCAGATTTTTCATGCAATGGTCACCATGACCAGAATAGATTTTGCTGCTTTAATATTTAAGGACCTTGTTGATCGTGTTCATAAGAAGAGTCTTACCATACCTTATGGTAGGATTCTTGCTCTTATCAATGAAGCCATTCTTGACAATGATTTTAGTCTGGCAACTGGTCAGACTGTTGAATGCAAATCTATCAATAACGACATCTTCAATAGTCCAAAGGTATTTGTGCAGGGTCTGACCCGAGCAATGCACATCTACCTTGATTTTTGCAGGAAAAGAAAAGAGGATCAAGAAGCACTTAGGGAAGCTGTCCCTTCTTCGACGCGATCTGGGTCTGACACTCAATCTGCTAATCAGTGGGAACTAAGTACACATGCTTTTGAACCCTCAAACTCTTCTGAATCTGTTCAAAATTCTACTCCTACAAAAGAGGGTGAAGGGTTGGCCAAAACATCAGCCTCCCTAGCCACACCTTCGTCCACTCGCTCAAAATCCGACTCTAAAAGACCCCTTGTTGAGGACTTAGTACCTCTCAAGGCCAAAAAGAAAAGATCGAATAAGAAATCTGTGTCAGCTTCTGGGGTTGATAATGCAACTTCATCTCTTGAGATCCCCCAAGGTGTAGGGAAAGCTAAGGAACGTTCTGAAGCTGTCTCTGCCACCCAAGCTGACAAGCTGAAAACACCACGCCCATCTGCACTCTCCCAAAAGAGTGTTGACGAGATAAAGGGAACACCCATTGCTACCCAACCCTCCAAACAGGGTGAAGATATTGAAAGAAAGACCTCCTCCCAAGGTCATACTGTGTCAAAACCGATTTCACCATCATCAGCCTCCCAAAAGGTTGATGATATCATTAAAGGGGTAACAGAGGATCTAGCCCATATCCAAAGTGAGTCAGAGTCTATGCACATCATTTCTGAGGATGGTCAGCCTAAGGAGAGAAGTATCGAACGCATAGGTGACACTGTTTCTCCTCCCCAAGCTGATCAGACTCCTTCTATCTTATACTCTGAGTCTGCACAGGCTGCCAATGCCCCTTCTATGTCACAAGGAGGGGTACAGGCCTCAATTCTCCCTGAGGATACTTTGGTGCAACAACACACCTCTGTTGAAGGGTAATCAACTACATAAAACATTACACCTGCAGAGTCTGTGTCTGCATCTGTCCTCGGACAGAGGGATTCTGCAGGTTACTTGGCTGTCTTTAAGGAAGTCATGTCAGCCCCTTGATCAGCAAAGGGAACCATTGATGGTCCTCTCGATGTCAATGAGAATTTAATCACTATCTCCGGAAGTGATTCTTCATTCGATGATGAGTTTGCCCATACATCCTCAAGGGATGCTCTGATGGAAGATGCCAGTGGAGGAGTTGATCAAAATCAAGATCAACACATTCCCACTGGCCCTCAGCCTGAACTAAACGTCAATCTTTCTCAGGCTGACCAACTCATCATCAATTCTGAAAGATCCACTCATGAGACTCACTCTCATGAGCAAATGTTCCAAAACTCCTTAAACCTCCACCCCCTTCTAAATATTCCCAATGACCCTGAAATTAAGGATTGCAGGTTGCTCTTTCCAGAGTCAGTGGCTTTTAAGCCAACTGCAAGTTCTTCCCAAGCTGCCACTATCTCATTCTCAGATGTGGTGGGTCAGCTCACTGAGTTCAGTTCAACCTCTAAGGTTGAGAGCTCAAAGCTGACCGAATGTTTGAAAAAGATCCAAAAGGATGAGGATTTGACGGATAAGAAGGTGGATAAGCTGAGTCAAGATTAGTCTGCATTGGAAGATTATGTTAAGAAAGCAGATGATGTGATGCAGCAGAACCAGAGCAAGCTGATAGAGTCTCTTGATAGTCTTACAAAGGCAGTCAATGAAGAGAATGAAAGAAACAAGAGCACTCTGGGTCAGATTGAAAATGCTGCAACCAAATTCAAAAGGGATGTCACCATAGAACTTCGATCTGCATATAAGTCACAAGCAGATTTCAAGAATGATCTGATTGAAGCTTCTAAGGGTGTTAAATCACAGATAAAACTCCTCCATGAAGATTATGTTGAACTAAGAAGATCCTGTGGTCTCACAAATATCAAAATTGACTTGATCAACAATACACTCCAAGGCTTTCTTGTAACTTTAGTGAGCTCTTCCCCTGCTGATGATGACAAAAAGGGGGAGAAGAATGCTAAGAAGAGAAGTGCTATGAGTGAAGCTGAAATAAAAAGACAAAAAGCTCAGGTTGATAGAGATATTGAAGATTATCTTAAAAGGTTGAAAGTGAGACAGGATAAGGCTAGAGCTGAGGAGGCTCAAAAAGATAGAAGAGTGGTTGTGTATGGTTCTAGGGTGGAAAGTGAGAAGGAGGATGTGGAAGAGATAAAACGACCAGAATCTGAGTCTGGTGGTAAAACTGATGAAAAATTGAATGAAGAGACTGAAAAGGAGAATGATACAACCAAGGGGGAGACTATCAATGAAATGGGAGATATAAGGAAGGAAGTCGGTGTTGAAAAAGATATAAGGAAGTCGGTGTTGAAAAAGATATAAGGAAGGATGTCGGTGTTGAAAAAGATATAAGGAAGGCTGTTGTAGTTGTAAAAGAAAAGGTAGTTGAAAAAGAATAGAAGGTTGAAAAGAAAAGAAAGTTCTCCCAAGCTGACCCTGTACAATCTGTGCCAACTCATGCTGACCCAGCTCCCAATGTACAAATTGATGAATCTTCATCTAGTGAAGACACTGTAAGTCACAACTCAATAGATGGTACTATTGAAAACACCTCTATGTCGATGGTGGAGTTACTTTACAATATATGCACTGAACTGGAGACGACCAGTTGCAGTGTGTATATACCAAGTTCTAGATAGATTACTTATTAAGTGACAATAAGTAAAGAACAATGCAATAATACAAATAACTTGTAAAGTAAATTGATGAGACAATATGTAATTTTCAAGTGTAATTTATTTATTAATGTTAAATAAATTACAAGGTTGTTGCGGAACCAAGATAATACAAGAATGTAAATATCCTAACAACCTATGAACTACAATTGATCTACACTCGGAATTTCTCTAAACAATCGAAACACTTAAAGTTGTGAAATGTTCCTTTTTACGATTGAGAGAATATTGCACAAGTTCACCAAGAATATTGCAGGTATGCAAAGTGTGAATTCTATCGAAATGTATTCGAAGAAGTAATATTCTTGTTGTGCAATGACTTGTATTTATAGGCAAAGTTAACATTGGGATGTTAACTTTGGTCGTACAAATGTGGTTGAGAGCATTTAAGGAATAGCATTTAATTCCTTAAAAAGCAGTATAAAGTTGTCGGATAAAGCAACTTTATTCAACCAGCTTTATGTACCTTTTATTACTTAAATAATAAGATAAGTCTTATTATCCGGGTAAGGGGACATAAAGCACACAAGTCAATTCCTCGTAATCAGTGTAAAGCTTTGTAAGAGCTTTCCACTGATGGTCTCCAGTTTGTAACTGACTAGAATGTCAACTGGGCTTCGCTGCCATTGCCAATCTCTATCTTCCATTTGTTCTCTTCGACTTCAACTGGAATGATTCTTCAACTGGTCAGTTCTCAACTGGAGGAAGTCTTCAGTTGCGTTGACTGTACGGTGCAACTGGACTTCAATATATTTCTGGACAAATCTTCTGGGTCTCCAGTTCACTGGACAGTTTCACTGGGTCTTCAGGTGCAACTGGAGACTGGCCAGTTTACCAGTAAACTGGTCCTAACAAATCCCCCCTATTTGTCTAGAAATATTGCCAAGTCTTTTTCTAGTTCTTGTATCTGTACAAGTGTGAACTGGAAGGACTTGTTCGATTTAAATCTATCTAAGTTTCCAAGACATTTTTATAGATCAATAAATGCCTTAGGTTTTTCTTTTAGGTTTGTTAGATTTTAATCTATTATCTACCTTGTGGTTACAAACTGGTAACTTCATTTATACAAGGAAATGAAATTTATACAAGTTATAGAATGTAAAACAAAATACAAGCAGATAACTGAAAAGAAAGAACTTAATGAGATGGCCCTTCGCCAGTTCTTCTTCTCTTGGACACTGAAGAGATAGGTTGTGAGTCTTCAGGGTCAATATTCAACTTTAGCTCCAAATTTTCTTTGTGTTGAATCTTGCCCCTTAGGAAGTTCACCCATGCTTTCTCAAACCTATTCTTTTGTGCCTTTGCATCCAACACATTCACCATTTCCACCCATTCACTAAACCCATACTGCATAGCACCAGGATTGTCAGTTTTAACCAGTGGCCCTCTGGTATAACTAACTTCAACTTGAAAGACTTTGGTGCCTGGCTTGATTGTTACATTGACACCATTGATAGTACCACTATGTCTTCTGGTTGACATGATCTGGGAGTAATAGCTTCTTGCTTCAGATTCATTTGTTATCTTTATACTCCCAGCACCAGCAGCCAGTACATCGGACTTGAAGTCTTCATTAGATACCTCGCCAGTTGGTTCAACAAATGTGTAACACCCGATGTTTAAAAATATGGGTTTTCAAAAATCTTTCACCTAACGGTGTTAAATTGCGGAAGTAAAGACCGTAAAAGTCAAAACCGATAAAAACATTTCGGTTTCTGCATTTAGTTGGTGTTACACGCCATATCGAACAATAGTTCAAATGAAAACCCAACGGTTGCCCAACATTAAACAACCGTTCACACATTATTACATATATTCGACATCAAATGAAATGTAATCAAAAGTCTCCATAATAAGCAACTAGGGGTAGCTAAGGAATCTGCATGCTTTCTACCCACGCTCTCACGTCCTGCACCTACAAGTCCTTCAATCTAAACCTGAGGGAACAACCACATTAAAGAAACAAGTGTTAGCTATAAGAATAGCTAAGCAAGATCACACTTAATTTAAAAGCATTTGTCCAATTAAATCATTTCTTCGTTAATAGACAAACTCATTAGGCACAACACACAACACACATATCTGCATAACAACTTCATATCAATTAGGATAATCATCCTAAATGTGCCTATCCTGCATTAGTTCACTCATTGTCACACATATCTTCGTTTACTGCATATAAGTGTGCCCTGCATCACACCCGACTGGATGATCAACCAAAAGACTAATCATCGTACGTCGTTAAGGAATGGCAAGCCAATCCAAGAGTAATCCGTATGTGGAGGTTGGTCAAACCCCTCGTATTACTCGCCCTGCATTATAAAGACCATGTTGCAAGGAGCCACCCAAGAAACAACTACGTCAACGTACTCGTCCGACTAAGACTTGTACGGGTTAAGCTTAACACTTTCCCTGCATTATATTTACGAGCTCGGTTTCACACATATGGTTTAGGTAACACACATTCCTAAACCGTCACACACATATAGTCTAGGTAATACACATTCCTAGACATTCACACACTTTATCTTCATTACGTTTGGATCCTTAAACGTGCAAGTGACATGGTAACCTACCAAGTCTAGTGAGCTAGGTGTACAAGCCATGTAAGCATGCATATATCACACGTCAACATCATTTCTACATTTCACACATAATAAGATACTTCGTAATGCTACATAAACTGCATAACAATACACTACATTAAACAATACTTCATTTCACTACATTAAGGTCTGCATTTCAGGTCTCATGGTCAACTACATATCCCATAATACCTCCCGTGTAACCCGAGATACCCACATATATCATATGTTACCGTTAAGGAAGTTATAAGTATGAAACCTTTGCTTGTTGAACCCTCAGCGTGACAAAAGTAGTGTATCTTACCTTGATACAGCTTAACAACAAGCTACAAGCACAATACAACGATGACTAGGTGTCTCCAATAACCTAGAACAAGTATAAGATCGAAATATAAGCTAAACGACACCTTTGGTAAAATCTGACCAAGTGGTGCGCCGCACCTTCCAAGTGGTGCGTCGCACCAAACCTCCAGAGAATTTAGATTAACACTAGGTGCGCCGCACCAGCCCTTGGTGCGTCGCATATCGGGGTCCACCAAAAACCCAAACTGGGCAGTGGTGCGCCGCACCACTCCCTTGGTGCGCCGCACCTGGGGTGCAGATCAGCAACTCAATTTTGTTCTTTGATCAAACGAATTCCATACGAACCCATACCCCAAATCCAACCTGGGGACTTAAAATTAATCCTTTTAATTGCACTTTCATCAACTTTAACCATCCTATTAATCCTTTAATCCTTTACATCATGAATCAATCATTTAATCACCCGAATAACATGAAATCGGTGAACGTTTAATCAAATAACCCAACCCAAACCCTTATGGCCTGGATTAAGACTAAAATAAGACTCACACAATCATATTTCAAAAGAGGAATGCCAATATTACCTGTATTAGGTGATAAAGATCCAAGGTCTAAGCAATACACGATCGATTAGGCTCCAAAACGAATAGATCTAGTGAGAAACTTGAGAGGGAAGGGAGGGGATCGGCTAGGGCTTTGTTTAGGGGAATAAAATCTGCAAATGCCAACCTAATGACACCCCTTAACTCCCTAAACCCATTTTTAACTTTCCTTCTATGTCAAAACTAGCCCCTAAGCTTCCTAATCCTTCATTGTTGGTCACAAACTACTTTATTGACCATATACATCATTAATCCTTCATTAAATGTCACTACATAGACATTAATCTTCATATTACACACATTTATACTACATTAACATTTAGGCTTACAAGCCTCACACATAACACACATTAACCACATATAAGCATTAAATCTAAAATAGACTTAACGACACACACAATATTGACTTAACGGCATTAGTCAACTAGTAAAGAAAAGTTTGGGATGTTACAATTACCTCCCCCTTAAGAGGATTCCGTCCCCGGAATCTCATCAGTAAGGAACAACTCGGGATACTTTTCCTTCATTACTGCTTCAGTTTCCCACGTTAAGCTTTCTCCATGATTATGCTTCCACTTTATCAACACAAGGTCAATCACTTTTTCGACGTAACTTCTTTTGCTTTCTTCCAAGTATCGCTACCGGTTCGTCTACTATTCTCTTCGTTGGGTCAATACTCACGTCTTTAATAGGAATCACACTTGACTCCTCAGCTAAACATTTCCTCAAGTAGGATACATGGAAGGTGTTGTGAATTCCATCCAATTCTGGAGGTAATTCCAACTGATATGCCACATCTTTAATGCGCTTCACAACTTTAAATGGTCCAATGAAACGTGGACTCAACTTTCCCTTCTTTCCAAATCGAATAACTCCTTTCCAAGGTGATACTTTTAGCATCACTAAATCACCAACATTAAACTCAATCGGTCTCCTTTTCTTATCTGCATATGTTTTCTGCTTTTCTCTTGCCACACGTAAGGCTTCTTTAGCTACATTAACCTTTTCAGAGGTAATTTCAATAATTTCAGGACCGGTCAACTGCTTTTCACCGGGCTCCATCCAACAACTTGGAGTCCTACACCTTCTACCATATAACATCTCAAATGGTGGCATTCCAATGCTTGCATGGTGACTATTGTTGTAAGCAAACTCAATCATCCTCAAATGATCATCTCATGCTCCACCGTATTCAAGTACACACGTTCTCAACATATCCTCCAAGGTTTGAATGGTTCTCTCACTTTGCCCATCGGTTTGAGGATGATAGGCGGTACTCAAATTTATTCTACTACCCAACTCCCGTTGAAGACCCTTCCAAAAGTTTGACACAAACCTCGAGTCTCGATCCGAAACAATAGATAAAGGAACTCCATGTTTCGCAACTACTTCATCAATGTACATCTTTGCCATCTTCGTTAAAGGCACACCTTGTCGGGTAGCTAGAAAATGAGCACTCTTCGTCAATCTATCTACAATCACCCATATCATATCATTCCTTTCGGCGTTTTAGGTAGCTTCGTTACAAAGTCCATGGTAATATGATCCCATTTCCACTCGGGAATGTCTAATTGATGCAACAAACCATACGGCTTTTGATGGTCCGTTTTCACATGTGCACACGTCAAACACTTTGCTACAAAATGAGCTACTTCCCCTTTAATATCCGGCCACCAATAAATCGACTTCAAATATGCATACATTTTGGTGACACCGGGATGAACCGAATATCTACTTCTATGGGCTTCCTCAAGGATCAATTCTCGGTTATCACCATGCAATGGCACCCAAATTCGACCCTTGTATGTTTTGAACCCACGGCTATTAGTCTCCATCACAAGACGTTTCTTCTTCCCAATGCTTTCATTGTCAATGTTATCCTTCATCAATGCCCTCACTTGTGCTTCTTTAATTCGATCAAGTAGCCCCGACTTGGCTTGAACTTGCATGCTCATCAACTTACAAGAAGAACTTTGCACCTTCTTACTTAGTGCATCCGCCACTACATTGGCTTTACCCGGATGGTATTTGATTTCACAATCATAATCCTTAAGTAATTCCATCCACCTCCTTTGTCTCACGTTCATTTCCTTTTGATTAAAGACATACTGTAAACTTTTATGATCGGTAAACAAAGTGCATTTTGTACCATAGAGGTAATGTCTCCACAATTTCAATGCAAACACAACTGCGGCCAATTCCAGATCATGGGTAGGGTAATTCTTCTCATGTGGTTTCAACTGGCGGGAAGTATAGGCGATCACCTTGTCCCTCTGCATCAGTACACAACCCAAACCCGTGATAGATGCATCACTATACACAACCAAATCATCGGTACCTTCAGGTAAGGCAAGTATAGGAGCTTCACACAACTTCTTCTTCAACATTTGAAATGCATTCTCCTGCTTATCGGTCCACTCAAACTTTACTCCTTTCTTCGTTAGTTCAGTCATAGGCTTGGCTATTCTGGAGAAATCCTGAATGAACCTTCTATAATATCCAGCCAAACCAAGAAAACTTTTAATCTCAGTAGGAGTCTTTGGCTGCTCCCACTTTGAAACAGCTTCAATCTTTGAAGGATCTACTTTAATACCTTCCGATGAAATAACATGACCAAGAAACTGCACCTCTCGAAGCCAAAACTCGCATTTAGAAAACTTGGCATACAACTTCTTCTCCTCAACACCTCCAAAACTGCTTTCAAGTGCTCACGATGCTCATCTTCTGACTTAGAATAGATCAAAATATCGTCCATAAACACAATAACAAAATGATCTAGAAAGGGACGGCATACCCGATTCATTAAATCCATAAATGCGGCTGGAGCATTAGTCAACCCAAATGGCATGACCAAGAACTCATAATGACCATATCTAGTCCGGAAGGCTGTCTTTGCTACATCCTCCTT
>CM067172.1:111918982-111938351 GCA_034093135.1 Erigeron breviscapus
CCCACGTGCTTCGTATCGCAACCGGTTTGTGACGTTGCATAATGCTGAATCTTCATCCCATTGTAGGGATATACCATCATCTCCCCGAATGTCATAAGAAGTATCAATGTCGTGAATGCTTGGTTGAGAAGTTTAATCATGAGGAACACTAAGAACAGCTTGGAATGTTTTCATAACTTAGGGTTGCACGAGGGCATCAAGGAGATGTCCCAACAATAAAAATCTCTTCAAATCTGGAGGTCACGTGGGGCAATAGAGAGATCTGTCAACAGCATGGGGATATCCAAGCAGCAAGGATATTTTTTGAATCTGGAGGCTGTGTAACGCAGCAGATAGGTCATTTAGCAACTAGGTCCTCAACTTCGAGAGGATCTTCAAATCTGGAGGCTGCGGGGCGCAGCGGATAGGTCTTTTCACAACTAGGTCTTAACTTCGAGAGAATCTTCAAATCTGGAGGCTGCGTAACACAGCGGATAAATCTTTTAATAACATGGGGATCTCGAAAAAACAAGGAGATTTCTAAATCTGAAGGCTGCGTAACGCAACAGAGATATATTATGTATATATATTTTAAAAGGGGATCTCCAAACAGGGGGGGATCTTTAGATCTAGAGGTCGTGCTAAGTCACATGGAGGCACGAGACATATATTGTTTGGATCCCACGGATGGCGCCAAATGATTGTACATCATATAGTAGGTTGTCATCCCGAGGGGATAAACGGGCTGCCAGAAAGCCAGAGAATATCAGGACTCATTCATGGACTACGGGCAGTCGAGCTAGTTGAGCACCTCACAACGAACTTGCTGGAGACATACGACGAATTAACAGTTAAAGCCCACATTTGGCTCAACGTCAAAGAAACAACAGGAGCAGAATACGCCCTGGGAAAACGAAGAAGAGATCCGGATGATAGCGGAAATGAAAGCCTCATAGAAAACCCCAGATGGGGAAGCAAAGCCAAAGAAGGTAGAAGAGTAATACTACTGAAGTTAACAAAATCACCGAAGGATATTCTCGCAACGGAGCGGGTAGCGCAAACCTTCCCAGCCCCACCAAGATTAACAACCCGGAAAAGGGATCGAGGAAAATATTGTGAGTTCCACAAAGATTATGGACATGACACGGACCTGTGCCGAAATCTCCAAAAAGCCATAGAAGAAGCGATAACCGCTGGAAAATTGCAACATCTTTAAAGGGAGGTAGAGAAAGAAGCAATGAAAGCGGAAATAGAGGATAACACAGCAACTGACCCGCTACAGATACAAGTCCTCACGATAGGAAGAGAACAACAAAGCAAAGAACGGAGCTACTACAATACCAAACTGGCAAACCAGGTCAGGGAAAATCTAGAATCAATAGAAGTACTGACTTGGCCCGCTAGAAAGGAAATATGCTTGAAAGGCAAGGATGAATTACGAACAAAGGCAAGGAAATATGCTTTAATTTAAATACTTGAACCTACAATCTGCTATATAACAATATTGATGAATCATCACATGCATATATATACAATCAAATCTAAAGAGTGAAGGAACCATCTAAATGAGTTTGAGAAAGTGCCAACTCTATCTTAATAGAATGTATGCCTTTTTAAAGTAGCATTATCTGGAAAAAGGAATAACATTTATCAACATTATAATATGGGTTGTAAAGCTATAACATTAGATTTTGTTTTTTTTCATATTTAATTTATTACTGATAAACTACCTAGTATGATAAGGCGTCGAATTGAAGAAGACGGTGAGAGTGAGACAAAATAACATCAAATGACCATGACTAATGAAAGCCATAATGGCCATACAAAGTGGACTATCTTACACCAATTCAAAATCCAAAGGAACCGATATAGAGACAATTGGTTGAAGCACTTCACTAAACAAACTCTTCCGTCGTTTTGATTATTGTAAATTTATGTGCTTTCACAAAACTACCATCAACAGGAACAAATAACCTCTAGTATGTTCTTACATCGCATTGGCCCTAGGGTAATTAAATCCAAAGAAATCTCTTTATGACATGCAACATTAATCATGCATTTCTTGTGGTCCATTTTTCCCTGTTACATGCTAGCGCATTTATCATTCATATTCATATATAGTATATGGAAGAAATTTCATGGAAATAGCATCGTTTGAATCAAAGTACAAAGAACCCATGCATTAATCATGCATGCATATATTTATAGGTTTGTAATAAAATAACCTAATAAAATAAAAAAATACCAACAACCCCTTCCGGCTTCCTCTAGTATATAAAGATATCTTTTGTCACTTGAGAGCACATCTCCTCACTTGTTAAACATAGGGTTTCTTTCACTCTACAAAGTCATGGCTGCTCCATTTTATCTCCAGCCAGCCGCCCCCTCTACATCCTGCAACTACTTTCCTTTTCCATGTCAGTAATCTACTCCACTAAGCCACAAACCGATTGATCAACCTAAAAAACAATACATTGTGAAATTTTTAAGAGCTACCCATTAAATTATGGACCATGCTGATTTCTTTGTTAGTGAAGTAACTTTCATTTTAACCCATTTTATTTAACTGTTAAGTTTGTTTTTTCTAATGCATATTTTTCATTGAGGTCATTTGACACACGTAGTGAGGAAACTCGTTAAACAACGTTGTCCAATAGGTAGCCATGCCTCTTGATTTACTCATCAAGGTCTCTACTATATAGAAGGGCCGGTTAGGGGGATTGGCCCCAAGTAAATCTCCATTATAATACTAATAACAACTCTTAGAATAACAAAACTGTTTTATGGTTTTTGACAAAAGCCTGCATATTGCTTTCTGTAAATTTTCTTTGGCAAATACCATAAAACAGTTTGTGGTTTTGAGGGTTGTTTTCAGTATTGTCACATGGATTCTAGATTTCTTTTGGGTCAATCCCCCAAATTGGCCCTTTTTATATAGTAGAGAATGAGTATATCAAAAGGCATGACTACCTGTTCAACATCATCGTTTGAATAGTTTCCTCACTAAATGTGTAAAATGGCTTAAATAAGAAATATGTACAAAAAAGAAAAACTTAATTGTTAAATAAAAAGGGTTAAAAATGAAAGTTATTTCAATTAAACAAAAAAATCATGGTCGATAACTTGATGGTTAGATCGAGTCTAACAAAATCAAATGTCATCACAGAGTTTTTGTTTATAAGTTTTTTTTTACTTTTATGCGTTGAACCATTATCTCACGGTAAGGTTTATGTGTTTCGTTTATATCCCAGGTCTCGAGATCTTGGGGAGCCCCCCCCCCCCCCCAATCTATAAATGTGGCAAACTTTTAGGCGGCTCTCTGCCATGAAGGACCGAATTGTCTCGTATCATGTTGGCACTGGTATTATGTTGTTGCTGGTATACTAGCGTGCGCTTTAGTTATCTATTTACATTATAATTTCTTATATTTTCCTTCTCTTTTTTTTTATCTTACTTTGAATAATTTTTAAATTGCAGCCCGTTAATATTATATAAATACACTAGCAATTATCAAGAAACTAATATATTTTCATAAATTAGGCCCTATTTGTTGCTAAAAATTTCCGGAACATCGTTTTATATCTGATTCGGCAAGAATATTTCAGATTTGGAAGCGTTTATTTTTTATTAGATCTAGAAGTTTTGGAAGAGTAACTTAGGGAGTGTCATATTTAACCCTTTGTACGTATTTTTATTAGTTTCCTTCAGTATTTAGCATTCTATGTGTTGATATTTGGAATTCAGCTAGTACCACGACTTCGGTACCGAAGGTTTGGCCGAACGGTGATGCTTCGTTTCGGAGTTATTTTGCTTGCTCAGAGGACCAAGGGGAGTTCGTTTACCCACCCCTTTTTAACGCGACTTGTTTGGAGACTAGTATCATTGGTGGTATATGTGTAAATACATGATGGAAGTTTCACACCTTTGGGCATCTTATCTCGTGATTTTTTATGGCTAAAGCCAAGGCGTTCCCTTGGTGCGCCAAGATTAATCCTTGCGGTTCTCCTGAATATCTGCAGCTTCTTTGGAAAGGCTAGTATAAGTGTTTGGGGTTTAATCACTTTTTGGGTAGTTTGGATAACGGTTCTTAGTGGCGGAGGTTATTTATAAATTTGGATCTCCTTTGCGCAATCGACAAACGAAGTTACGTAGTCGGATTTTTCTTGTGAAATACATTTGGTTTTTGAGCTCTGAGCAGGTGAAAATCTTTAAGGGATTCTGAAGCTTTTAGGGAACCTTTAGGACCTTGAGTAACGGAAGGCCTACGGATGGACCTTCGGGATCTGAGCGTCGTAAATATCTATCTCTCGGTAGTATATAAATATGTATACGAGAAATTAAACATATGCATTTATAGAACAATGAACAATGGAGGAAATTTGGATTGCTCTTGAACCCACTCTCATGACTCTCGTGGACCTCATGATAGATCTTGATATGTGAATGGGCTTTGGCCTTCACGTATCATCACCATTGGGCTTCAGGCCCGGATATTCCATTCACTCTCGACTGGACTCTCGATTAGGTGGGCTCTCGTCCAAGGAGTGTTTCAGGAATCATTAGAATTAACTCTAGGTATTTTCCCATATAACTTAAGCTTCGGATATACCTCTTCTATCGATTCTCTCTCTTGCTCTCGTTTCTCTCTCCTCTTCCTTGAGCTCTCGGCTGGGGCCCACTTTTGAGCCTCTCGTTTCTCTCTCTTACTCTCGAGCTACTCCCTTCCAAGATCTCACTCTCGTTTCTCTCTCCTGAAGGAAGCTTACTCTCGTCAAGTATATATATACCTAGATCTCGACAAGTATATATATAGGTCTCGCTAGCCCCTTGGTTTTGGGTCCTTTTTACTCTCGTCAAAAAATATTCCCCAGGCAGCTCTCGGCCTCCTCCTTCACTCAGCTCTCGACAAGATTAACTCTCGATAGGATCTCGCTAGGGCTATGACCATACCTCTTCAAATATATATGTAGTGCATATCCTTGAAAATTAAGCATACCTTTGTTCACTCTTTTGATTACGTGTCTTGTGTCATGTGGGTATGTCTCCAAGTAAGTTAGTGATTCATCATCTTAAAGTAATGCCTTTTCAATTATATTTATTATACTTAATAATAAGTTAGTTGAGACCAATTCATTGGTTGTGTTAGATGGTATAAATTTATAATATTTTACTGATCTAATACTCTTTATATTTTAGATATACACTTAACGTAAGAATGTAGATGTGGATATATTTAGAAATAAAGTTTTTAAAGTTATACTATTTTAAGTCTTCTGAATTTATTAAATATAAAAGTTAAAAATTTATCTACAATTTATAATATGATATAAAATTTGTCATATTGAAAAATTATACACTTTCAATATCAGAAATTACTTCTTCATCATTACACCAAACAATTTTAATTAAGTTTTTCGTTAAGTGTAGAAAGGAACATACAAAATGACTTAATATATTTAGTTATCAACTTTGTAGAAAATTTAAGAACAACACCTTACTTAATATATTTTAGTCAATTTTCACATTATAATATTAGAGTTATTTACAGAAATCGTCCCTGTCGTGGTACCCAGCTTGCAGGTTTCATCCCTAACTTTCAAAAACTACAGTTTTAGTCCAAAAAACTTTGCTCCGTTAACAGTTTTAGTCCTGGTCATAAACGTCCGTTTAAAACCAAGTCACGTGATTCGCACGTGATGGGTAATCTCGTAAATTGGGTTAATAATACCCATAGTTAATTACAGAGTTCGCCCCTGTTGTGGATCGTCACTTGCAGCTTTCATCCTCAACTTTCAAAAATTACAGTTTTGGTCCAAAATCCAAAATCCCAAATGAAAATTAAACACAAAATCATTTGAATTTCTAATGCATAACATATATCACAAATAAAATACCAAATTCAAAATCAAACACAAATCTAATCCAAAATTTATAACAACAAATCTAATGAAAGTTAAATTCGAATCCCATCACTTTCATATCAATACATGATCTGTATACAAACATTATATACAATTATATATATATATTAGATCTATTCTTTATATACAATTAATTCACAAAAAAAAGACTTAAAAAAATCCTATCATCTTTATTATTCTTGATTCTTTCTCTATTTTTATAAGTTCTCAAAACAAAAATAAAACTTAAAGTAAAAAAAAGATATCAATCACTTAAAAGCCATAAACACTTAAAATCCAAGATAATAATAAATAATAAAAAAGGTAAATTGGAAAATCCAATATCCATAAATCGTGTATGAGCTTCGATGTTGGCGTGTCTGGCGGTGGTTGTAGATGTAGATCAAAATCCTCATCATCTTCCAGATATTGTTTGTATATAGATCTATGAGAGTTTAAAGAGCTTATGAATTTATTCAAATCTCAACACGATCAAAAACCGAAGTGAGACGCATACAAGTACATAAAATCAAGAAACTTAAGTGGAATTTGTGGTTGGATGTATGATGTCGGAGTGGTGGTCGGATATGGCAACCACCACCTCAACCGTCGTCTCACACAACCACCTGCAAAACATGAACCTATCCCTCAATCACATACACAAACATGAATTTGGTATTTTTCTTGGAAATTTAGATAAAGATTGAAAAAGAGAGTCTGGATCCCTAATGTTTAAAAAAGGGGTGGGGTGTGGGTTAAGATTGTTTGTGAATTTGTATCTGATAGAAATAAAGGAAGTTGGATAATTAGGATCTTTTTTATGTAGATGTTTCTTTTCATATAGATTGAGGATAAAAAATTTGGACCAAAACTGTAATTTTTGAAAGTTAGGGATGAAAGCTGCAAACGATCCACAACAGGGACGAGTTCTGTAATTAACTATGGGTATTTAGTAGCCAATTTACGAGATTACCCATCACGTGCGAATCACGTGACCAGGTTTCTAAACGGACGTTTATGGCCAGGACTAAAACTGTTGACGGAGCAAAGTTTTTTGGACTAAAACTGTAATTTTTGAAAGTTAGGGATGAAACCTGCAAACTGGGTACCACGACAGGGACGATTTCTGTAATTAACTCTAAATATTAATTAATACTTCCTCATATATTTTGTCAAACTTTTCAATTCTACAATTATATTTTATTGAGTTATCACATAACATATTTGGGGTCATCACATACTTCTTTATTTAAATTAATCAATGGAGAAAAAACCTAAGTAACCAAAAGTAAGAAGGAGGGGGATTCTCGTACGCAAAAAACATCCAAAAGACTTTGAAAGAATTGAACGAGGAACTGTATAAGTTGAAAATCTCATGAAGGTTCTGTAGAGTGGCAGTATGGGTGACTTGATTCATTATCTTAGAATGTCCAACTTTTTGTGAAAAGAAAAAAAAGTTGGACAATAATTTGAAGATATCAAGGATTTTTTTTATGTAAGTTTTTTCTCTCTTATCATTATCATTGGAAATCGAAACTTAAACCCAGAAAACTAAACTAATAGAGAATACTTTGATTTTAAGAAAACCCGACCCGAAAAGTGAACAGTTTATGAAGTAACCTATTTAAACTAAATATTGCATACCCAGCTAAAATCTGTATCCGCCACTGCTCTGTAGAATAATGATACTCGAAACAACCATAATGACAAGAACAGTTTTACTTTTTAATTAACCTAACTTTCTTCTTTTCAACTGTTTAATAAATCTAGTAAAGAATTCATCAGCAAATAAGGTTGTTTTTTGTTGACTAGATTTTTTTGATCTTTGATTAACCTAGCCTTCTTCTTTCGATTCATTCTATAGAGATTTGTCGACGGTTCAGAGGGTCAATGGTGTTTTGTATTGTGGTGCCGAGTATTTAGTCAGATCGTTGTAATTTTGTGGCCCCGATAATTATTTTTGGTTATACAGTATTGTATGTTTTTTGGTTAAGTATTATACCGGCCTGGTGTACTGTTAATCTTGTAACACTTCAGAAAGAATGAAGATCAATTCACAAAATATTGCCAATCAGTCACACAAACGATGCAGTCTATATCAAATCTCAAGAATAAATTACAAAATGCTAATGCAAAATTATAACACATAGTCACAAGGTGCTAACCAAACAGGTCGGGTCTAATTTCCAACCTCAATAGTTATATCAGAAAATGTTAATATGTTTGCAGCTAAAGTACATATTTGACAACTCCCGAAGTGCTAATAGGCTTAGGTCTTATTGCATATCTTAATAATGAGAGAAAAAAAACGCTAATACAGAATTTACAACTCACAAACTGCAAATGGGTCAGGAAATGGGTTGGGTTTTCGATTCCACGAGTAGTGTTTTGGTCAAACTACTTTGAGGCTCCTTTTGATTGCAGTTGTGATGGACCATCATAGCGTAAACGTCGCCCACATATTGTTGCAACAAATGGTATCGATCTACCAAAAGAGCTTTTATCAGCAACTAAAAAGCATAATATCCGCAAAAATCTCCTTGACTAGATGACTACTAGTTTACTACCACTAAAAGCCATTCGGAAGAAAGTTTGATCTGCATAGAAAAAAAATAGATACATCTAAATGGAATCCTTATATGGTTTGCCGAATCTCACCTTTAATCCCTTCCACTTCTGATTCTCACACACATAGGGCTGTAAACGAATCGAACGAACACGAACCGGACCTTGTTCATGTTCATTCGTTTAACTTAACGAACTGTTCACGAACAATTAAACAAACTGTTCACGAACAGTTAAACGAACATAATGTTGTGTTCGCGAACGGATAAACGAACATAATGGCTTGTTCATGTTTGTTCGTTTATGTTCATGAACGAATGTTCACGAACGCAAACGAACGAAATATTTATAAAAAAGAATTGTTTATATTTAAAATTTTTCTTAAAAATATAGATAACTAGGGTATTAATAATATATATGTATATTATATATGATATAAAAAATATTTATATTTAAACTATTTTTTAAAGTATAGTTGATTAGGTATTAATATATGTAAACGAACATAAACGAACAAATGTTCACGAACATAAACGAACTATTGTTCACGAACGATGGTTCACGAACATAAACGAACGTTCACGAACGTTCACGAACAGATTATCGAACGTTCATGAACATAAATGAACGAACGAGAGCTTTGTTCATGTTCGTTCATTTAACTAAACGAACAGATCTTTACCCGCCGAACGGTTCATACAAACACACACACACACACACACACACACACACACACATATATATATATATATATATGAAAATGGTCATGTGAGAACCATTTGAATTGAAAGAACCATGAGAACTTCTATATTATAACTTGATGTTCATATGTGAATGGTATATGTGAACATATTCGTTCACATATGAACTATCAAGTTATACTTATAATTACCTATGTTCATATATTAATAGTTCTCACATGAACCTAACCCTACATATCGTCAAAAGTCAACATTTTTAAATTTAAAGATATCAATATATATCTAAAAGTTGGATCAAGGGGTGGGAAAATTTGGCGATTTTTAGTGTTACATTTATGGGGTATTATTAGGGTACTTAATAGGGGTTAATTATTACCATCTTATTTTCTCATTATATCTAATTTTGCATTTCGTTAATACCCCACACCTTTTATGACATTCCGTAGCAACAATAGAAGGCCATCTAATGTTCGAAAAAAATTACCATCTTCCATGAGAAGCCCATCCATCATTTTTTCCCAGCCCAAGTAATCCCCATCCATCATTTGTTCCCAGCCCAAGTAATCCCTGGCTTCGCCCTTTTTTTAAAAAAACAAAAGTCAGTTTATTTGTTCTTAATGATTTAGGTTTAAAGAAAAAAACCCTTTTATCTCCCTTCTTCTCTCTTTCCTTCATCGGGTGTCCGATCAATATTCCAACCCAAAGGTAACTCTTTGTAATTTATACCTGTCAAATTTATTATATTTATTATGTATTTATTGATACCGGGTTCATGAAAAGTCTTGCTAACCTATGTATATAAATAATGCATTTGGTTGGAATGGAATAGTATTGCTCACTGATACATTTTATTTGTTTGTAATGGCCAGCCTTAAGTTTCGAATTGCTCCTACCGGTCAGTCTGGTGTGTTGCTCAATGAGCTTCAGCCAGGGTCTGGTGGCCCTGTGACAGTGATGATTTGTCGCAAATGGGATGTCATGAATAAGAAGGGGGATTACATGAGTACCGATTTTATCGTGTCTGATGAACAGGTATGTTAACAAGTAACTTTGTTATGTCAATCCATGGTATAAATATTAAAAATTGTCTATATATATTTATATATCTAAAAGTTGGATCAAGGGGTGGGAAAATTTGGCGATTTTTAGTGTTACATTTATGGGGTATTATTAGGGTACTTAATAGGGGTTAATTATTACCATCTTATTTTCTCATTATATCTAATTTTGCATTTCGTTAATACCCCACACCTTTTATGACATTCCGTAGCAACAATAGAAGGCCATCTAATGTTCGAAAAAAATTACCATCTTATTTTTCCATTATTATCAATTTTGCATTACACCCATCTATTTCGAAAAAAAATAGAAGGCCATCTAATGTTCGAAAAAAAATAGAAGGCCATCTAATGTTCGAAAAAAAATAGAAGGCCATCTAATGTTCGAAAAAAAATAGAAGGCCATCTAATGTTCGAAAAAAAATAGAAGGCCATCTAATGTTCGAAAAAAAATAGAAGGCCATCTAATGTTCGAAAAAAAATAGAAGGCCATCTAATGTTCGAAAAAAAATAGAAGGCCATCTAATGTTCGAAAAAAAATAGAAGGCCATCTAATGTTCGAAAAAAAATAGAAGGCCATCTAATGTTCGAAAAAAAATAGAAGGCCATCTAATGTTCGAAAAAAAATAGAAGGCCATCTAATGTTCGAAAAAAAATAGAAGGCCATCTAATGTTCGAAAAAAAATAGAAGGCCATCTAATGTTCGAAAAAAAATAGAAGGCCATCTAATGTTCGAAAAAAAATAGAAGGCCATCTAATGTTCGAAAAAAAATAGAAGGCCATCTAATGTTCGAAAAAAAATAGAAGGCCATCTAATGTTCGAAAAAAAATAGAAGGCCATCTAATGTTCGAAAAAAAATAGAAGGCCATCTAATGTTCGAAAAAAAATAGAAGGCCATCTAATGTTCGAAAAAAAATAGAAGGCCATCTAATGTTCGAAAAAAAATAGAAGGCCATCTAATGTTCGAAAAAAAATAGAAGGCCATCTAATGTTCGAAAAAAAATAGAAGGCCATCTAATGTTCGAAAAAAAATAGAAGGCCATCTAATGTTCGAAAAAAAATAGAAGGCCATCTAATGTTCGAAAAAAAATAGAAGGCCATCTAATGTTCGAAAAAAAATAGAAGGCCATCTAACCTATGTATATAAATAATGCATTTGGTTGGAATGGAATAGTATTGCTCACTGATACATTTTATTTGTTTGTAATGGCCAGCCTTAAGTTTCGAATTGCTCCTACCGGTCAGTCTGGTGTGTTGCTCAATGAGCTTCAGCCAGGGTCTGGTGGCCCTGTGACAGTGATGATTTGTCGCAAATGGGATGTCATGAATAAGAAGGGGGATTACATGAGTACCGATTTTATCGTGTCTGATGAACAGGTATGCTAACAAGTAACTTTGTTATGTCAATCCATGGTATAAATATTAAAAATTGTCTATCTATATCTATATATATCTAAAAGTAGGATCAAGAGGTGGAAAAATTTGGCGCTTTTTAGTTTTCATTGATGGTGTACTTAATGAAGTTAATTATTTTCGTTTGGTATAGTGTATGTAGGTTTGTGGGTTTATGAATTACATTCTACTATTTGAGTTTGTAGTAGTTAATGAGGTTAATTGGCTTTTTTTTACATATTGTGCTGATCGAATGCCGTATTATTAATGATTTAAAGAATGGTTGATTTATTGAAGAAGTTGAAAAAGAATGGTTCATTGATTGAGTCATTCATTATGTATAGTTATGATGGTTAGAAACTGTTGTGGCATCTGAAGAGGTAATCATCAATACGTCCCCTGTATATCTCTCCCTCAACATTCTTTTTTTTTCTCCAACAATCATTTGATCCTCATCTCCCTTTTAAATTCCGTGTGTGTGTGTATTTGTTTTGGTTGCTTCAGATTTCATTAGATTTCATTGTTTCTTCAATTCAATGATTCATGGCTTCCATTGTGTCTTCAATAGATCTGGAGGTTTCTTTTCGTTTCCTTTTCCTTTTGCAAATCTCTCTCTTCTGAATGATTCGTAGGTGTAGTTTGATAAATTTCAGCATTCAATCATGTTAATTCTTTGGTTAATTTCTTCGATGATGAGGATGTTTAAGCTATCACTTCAGCGAGTTGGTGGGTTCGGGTTGTTGCATCGATACATAATCCATTCAATGCATTAACTCACTCAGACGCTTCAAGTCTCCACTTTCAATGATAATGAATGGTTCCAATCAGATAAGAAAAGTTAGCCTGCCTTTTTTTATACAATCGACTCATCTCTCAAACAAGGTAATCCAAACCAAAATCTAATTTATTTTTATTTTATGAAACAACATCATCTTCTTCGTCTCTATGGAAATTTAATGTAATTTTGCAGCTTAATACCCAATTTATGTGTTGGAACTCTCGATTCTCTTTTATCAGTGGATTTAATTTAGTGTTCGTAAACAGGGTTTATGTAATTTGAGTTTTAATGTGTTTGATGATGGAAATGATGCAGGTGATATTTTTACATCCTGTGCTGCTTCAACCTCACATCTAAGTGACGACCATATTTATTGGGTACTATAACAAAGATTCATTTGTTTCTTACAATAGTAACTAATTTTATAATTGTCCACCGATTAGATAATGTACAAATTTTGGGACGTGGGATCGTTGAAACTTGGTTGTTGTATTTGGGCATTATTATGTAATGGGTAAATGGTAAAACTGATTACATGGCAATATAATGTTGATTTTATAATGACAATGTTCTTGGCTTAGGTTTTTGACTTTTTGTCATACTCAGTTTGTCAACGTTATATGAAAACCAACTTTTAGTGACAAATAGCCAAATTTACACCTTTTTCCAATCGAAACAACTGAAAAAGTAGGTTGTTTGCATTTCATAATTTTGACTTTTTGATATTCTTTTGGATTGTAGATATTTATATGATTCGTGGTCACCAGCGTTGACTGTTGGATCATTCGCATTAGCATTCTGTCTATGCTATGAAGTTCTACAGTGAATTTTTTATTCTATCTCGACTATGAATTATTTTTCGCACTCACATTCTGTCTATCCCAATTATTTGACCCTCTTGACAACACTCTTTATGCCTGTCTTATTGAATTTATTCAAATAGATTTTAGTGATTTAACATATGATTTTATCTTGATGTTGAGCTCTCGGTGAACGACCTTTACAAATCCTCTTATACTGTTATTTTTTAATCCCTTTATCTGTGCCTCTCCAAACAAGTTACCAACATTTCTTAAAACACTTGCTATTTGAAGTCACACATGGTACTTTTAAGTTTTAAATTTCCAGTTTATACTTTTCGACATATCTCTATATAAATATTTTATGTTTTTTCTACTCAAGTGGTTTTTTTTTTTTGCATCAATGCTCTAATAGTAGTTTTCTTGAGTTCTTGCAATGTCGTGGCCCGGTTATTGTCCTTTAAAAGTGGAGACAGTTCACCATTGCTTGAACATGTACTTAAGGTTGCAAAATGGGTGGATTGGGTAAATGTTAAAAACACAATGGTCGAAATGGGCTTGTGAGACCCAAGGCACATTTCTTTAAATCTTTTTTTGGAACAACAACTTTTTATTGATGATATACAAAAAAAAAAGAAAAGAAAAAGTGTCATGGATGGAGGCGATACAACTATCAACCTGCTCATACATCAAGGTAGGACTTTACGTTGTATTTTTTGGTTTGACAGATTCCTTGAGTTCTTGCAATGTCGTGGCCCGGTTATTGTCCTTTAAAAGTGGAGACAGTTCACCATTGCTTGAACATGTACTTAAGGTGGCAAAATGGGTGGATTGGGTAAATGTTAAAACACACAATGGTCGAAATAGGCCGATGAGACCCAAAGGAAATTTTTTAAATCTTTTTTTGGAACAATAACTTTTCTATTGATGATATACAAAAAGAAAAAAAAATATCATAGATGGAGGCGATACATCTATCAACCTACTCATACATCAAGGTAGGACTTTACGTTGTATTTTTTGGTTTGACAGATTCCTTGAGTTCTTGCAATGTCGTGGCCCGGTTATTGTCCTTTAAAAGTGGAGACAGTTCACCATTGCTTGAACATGTACTTAAGGTGGCAAAATGGGTGGATTGGTAAATGTTAAAACACACAATGGTCGAAATAGGCCGATGAGACCCAAAGGAAATTTTTTAAATCTTTTTTTGGAACAATAACTTTTCTATTGATGATATACAAAAAGAAAAAAAATATCATAGATGGAGGCGATACATCTATCAACCTACTCATACATCAAGGTAGGACTTTACGTTGTATTTTTTGGTTTGACAGTTTCCTTGAGTTCTTGCAATGTCGTGGCCCGGTTATTGTCCTTTAAAAGTGGAGACAGTTCACCATTGCTTGAACATGTACTTAAGGTGGCAAAATGGGTGGATTGGTAAATGTTAAAACACACAATGGTCGAAATAGGCCGATGAGACCCAAAGGAAATTTTTTAAATCTTTTTTTGGAACAATAACTTTTCTATTGATGATATACAAAAAGAAAAAAAAAAAAAAAAAAAAAAAAAAAAAAAAAAAAAAAAAAAAAAAAAAAAAAAAAAAAAAAAAAAAAAAAAAAAAAAAAAAAAAAAAAAAAAAAAAAAAAAAATAAACAAAAAAAAGAAGAAAAAGTGTCGTAGATGGAGGCGATACAACTATCAACCTGCTCATACATCAAGGTGAGACTTTACGCTGTATTTTTTGGTTTGACAGATTCCTTGAGTTCTTGCAATGTCGTGGCCCGGTTATTGTCCTTTAAAAGTGGAGACAGTTCACCATTGCTTGAACATGTACTTAAGGTGGCAAAATGGGTGGATTGGGTAAATGTTAAAACACACAATGGTCGAAATAGGCCGATGAGACCCAAAGGAAATTTTTTAAATCTTTTTTTGGAACAATAACTTTTCTATTGATGATATACAAAAAGAAAAAAAAAAAAAAAAAAAAAAAAAAAAAAAAAAAAAAAAAAAAAAAAAAAAAAAAAAAAAAAAAAAAAAAAAAAAAAAAAAAAAAAAAAAAAAAAAAAAAAAAAAAAAAAAAAAAAAAAAAAAAAAAAAAATGTAATTTCCTATAGTGAAGTTGGCTTACTTTTGGAAGCAAAATGCTTTTGAGACAATTAGACAGGGAGATACACAAGAAAGGGTTGGCATGATCCAAGATAAGTTTGAAGAATTAGGGATAAAGGTTAGTTACTGTCTACAATGTGCGCCTATAAAGTGATCGTGTTTTCACTATTGTAGTTGACTGAATCATGTTGTGTTTGCTTTCATGTTATGATGTATCAGTAAAGGTGGCATGACGAGTAGGTTGAGTGGGTTGGTCTGGGTAGGCCCACAACACTGCTATGTTTGATTTCTATAAATCTTTATAAATAATAAATGTGTAACTATGGATTCAACAATAATTTAAACCTCTGAATCAGTTGATTAGTAAATAAGTGAAGCTGGAGTGGGAGTGACTATGGCAGGCCTTTGGTACTTTATTGTTAATGTGGCTGCTGTGTCTGATCTTTGTTACACAATGTTGAAATGGCAGCTGCGGGAAGCTAGCAATTGTAGGTTGGTCTGTGATAAAAGGATCATATGATCATTTATTTTTTGATTAGTGGAAGGCAAGTCTGGATATACATAGTGAGAAGTGAATCTATATATATCTAAAAGTAGGATCAAGGAGTGAAAAAATTTGGCGTTTTTTAGTCTTTCATTTATGGGTACTTAATGGGATTATTAGGGTACTTAATAAGGGTTAATTACTTTCAATTGTGTCATTTTCGTTTTGTGAGTTTCAAGCATGTTTTTTAGCTGTTGTGTGTTTCGTGCCCAATCTAACTTTTCAGCTGCTGTCGATGGGTTTGTTGTATTTTGCAACTTGGTCCCTTTTAACTATACCAATTCTATGACGATTGGAGTTTTAGCTGTTGATCTCATACCTTTTTATACATCTTCACGGCTAGATGACAGTTATATAGATAAGATGATCTTGACTTGCCTATGTATAGGTTTCCACGAATTCAGAGCCGTTTATATGCAATTAGAGACTCTTATATACTCTACTGATGGACTCAGTTTTAATCATACTATTGTAGTTATTCTGATATCTTATGACAAAACTGACAATGATAGCCTAACAATGTACTTTGGTCTCATGGGTGATGGTCTGCTAATTGGACGATACGACGACATGTGGGCGACCTGGTGCATTAAGGTATAGCGTTCTTCTCCAAGATGTGCACTCCCTGCACAAATTATAGTGCACTTGACCCATTTATGTATGAATAGGCTGATTTGGGTGGTGATTTATCTCAGGTGTGTCAAATATTTTATTACCAAATTTATCTAAAAGTGAAGTATATCAAATGGGTTGGGTGAAATGGGATGAAAATCACTGAGTCTATCTTTAGTGCATACATTTGTGTAATCTCATTTTGCCACCTCTAACATAGAGTTTCACTCACGGATGTAAGTGCACGTCTATGTCAATAGCAGTCTAGATTGTTTGGGCTTATATTGCTATATGTCTTTGTAATGTGATTGTCATTAATGAACTTAGTATTATGCATAGAATACTAGATTAAGTTTAAGTATTGAATGTATAGTAAATCTGCTAAGTATGAATTGCGAGCTCGCAATTCATACAAAAGGATATGCGACCCCGTATTTACAGGGTTAAATACGAGGTTAGTCATATAGGTAATACGACCCCGTATTTGCAGGGACAAATACGAGGCCAATCACAGAATGCGACCTCGCATTAGTGACGGGCTGGGCTGGTTTACGAGGCCGATGTGCTGAAGCCCATGTCGGGTGTTACCTATATAAACCGAACCCTAACAGAGTTTAGGGTTGAACATTTGTCGAATTATCAAGCAGGTATTGCAGGTTAAAGTCGTCAAAGGTTGTTCCGCTAGCCCGAAGAAGATCTGCGAGGCCGTAGATGATCTAGGGGCTTTCTTGTTGATCACCAAGTTATTGAGAGGGATTCCGCACCTCAAGATAACTGGATCAAGCTATTGACGATCCGTACCAGGGGACTTACAATTGGTATCAGAGCCTCTTGGTTTAAATACCGGAAGGTTATAGCTTGTTGGTGATAGACAATATTGATTTAGGGTCGTTTAGACGTGATTCTTTCACGAGTTTACGACCGGAAATCTTGTTTGTGACCTCAATTTGGGTTTGCAGCAGTCGAAGGTGTTTTTGTTGGTGTTTAGGGTTTCGAATTCAAAAGATCTAAGGAGTCCAGCAGCTGTTGCGACCTCGCGGGCTCGTATTACCTCATCCATAGCTCGTATTGCGACCTGGGTAGCTAATTACGACCTCGCCAGTTCAATTGCGACCTCGTTTTTCTTGCGACCTCGTGAGCTCTTTAAGACCTCACCAGTTCTTACGACCTCGTGAATTTGCGACCTCGTTTTTCTTCACGACCTCGTGAACTTTTGCGACCTCGTTTTTCTTCACGACCTCGTGAACTTTTACGACCTCGTTTTTATAAACAGTTCGTGAACTTTGCTAGCTCGGAGAAAATGACGTCTCAATTACCCGCAAATTATCAATCTCTGCTGAATCAACTAATTTTGATGGATCACGAAACCGAAAAGGCCAACTCACCGCCCAAGTTGATAAGCCTTGATAGATATTTCAGTTGGAAGGGCAGATTCGAGTCATATTGCAGGTTAATGGATGTGAGGATGTGGATATGTATTGTTAATGGTTACGTTCATCCTATTGTGCAAAATGACAAAGAACCTACTGGTTCGAGTGGTGGAAAAGCAGCTTCGTATGAGCAAATGACTGTCGATCAAAAGAAAGATTACGAAGCAGAAAGTAAAGCTTTAGGATCACTCCGAATGGCTCTCCAAGGGGAATTCTTGCACTTGTTTGAAATGTATGATAGTGCAAAAGGCTTATGGGATGCACTCAAAGAGCATTGTAAAGGTGATGATGATCTCAAGAAGAGAAGGAAGGATTTGCTGAAGAAGCAGTACTATGTCTTTACTAGCTTCAAAGATAAACCTCTTGATGAGATCTTGATTCGTTACAGTCATCTGCTGGTTGGGCTTGCATACTTTGGGTATAAACCTGATCTAGAAGATGTCATCGAGAAGTTGTTGGAAGCACTTCCAGCTAAGTGGGAAGGGTTTGTCACTTCAATCCAACAAAATCCCGAATTCAGCTCATGGACTCTGGATCAGATCATTCGAAAGCTGAGAGGTCAAGACATGAAACGAAAGTCGAAGGAAGCAGATAGCAGTGATTTTGTTCAGCGTCCTGAACTCTATCATAGCAAATCAAGCGTTCCTTTTGCAAAATCTTCAAATGGAGGGATTACTGCCTTCTATAGTGGAGATGATGACAAGATGAAGATGTCAACGGATTCTGATAGCAACTTGATGTATGTAACTTCTCCAGAATCGGCCATGATAGTGCATAATGGGAGTCAGAATGGTATTTCTCCAAACTCGAGTTACACAGGGATGCCGATGAGCATAAGATCTGCTGAGGGACAATTGGGCATGCTCGCTTCATTTGTGTCTGCTCATGAAAAGTTAATTGGAGGAAAACTAACTGATCCTGATTTGGTTAGGGAGGATTACAAGCAAGTTGATCCAGATGACTTGGAAGAAATGGATCTGAACTGGCAATTAGCTATGTTAACATTGAGAGTTCAGCGTTTCACAGATAGAACTGGAAGGAAGGTTGTGAATGGCAAAGTAGGGTTTGACAAAACCAAGGTGAAGTGTTATAACTGTGATGGTTTTGACATTTTGCAAGAGAGTGTCAGAGGCCAAGACGGGATAACAATTCAGCTACCGGCCGTCAGAACTTCAATCAAAGTGGTTCTATAGTGAGTCAGAATTCTGGACATCAGTATGCTAATACTGGGAACCGAAGCTCAGGAGAAGCGGACAACTCAAGAGCCTTAGTTGTTCAATCTGATGGTACATATAATTGGGGTTCGACTAGTACCGATGATCAGAATCATGCATTCATGGCAATAATTCACGACCTTGATGAAGAAATGAACGATCTTTCTGATAGTTCATTTAATCCTATGGTATGTGCCAATGATCATGGTAGTGTTCATCAGAGGGTAGAAGAGGAACCTGAATCATCAGAACCAGTAAGAGCTGAGAACGAAGATGTCGCCGAAGT
>CM067172.1:111939351-111962353 GCA_034093135.1 Erigeron breviscapus
ATTCTTACCATTGACTTCTCCTCTTACAATGATCTCTCTGCTGAACCCATCTCTCAGTCTTCCGCTGACACTCAACTAGGTTCATCAAGTGTTCCAGCACTTAAATGGACTTCTAGTCATCCAGCTCACCAAGTAATTGGTGATCCTTCTCAAGGGATAGTTACTCGATCAGCGACAAGAAACACATGTCTCTATGTGAACTTCTTGTCAATGATCACTCCTAAAAACATAGGAGAAGCAATGGTTGATCCTTCATGGGTAGAGGCTATGCAAGAGGAACTTACCCAGTTCAAACGACAGCATGTCTGGTTTCTTGTTCCTCTACCTGCTGACAAAGAACCCATTGGAACAAAATGGGTTTATAGGAATAAAATAGACGAAGATGGTGTAGTTACTCGTAACAAGGCTAGGCTGGTTGCACAAGGATACCTTCAGGAAGAAGGTGTTGATTATGATGAAACATTTGCACCAGTGGCCCGATTGGAGGCAATTCGCCTATTCCTGGCACATGCTGCTTACAGAAACTTCACAGTATATCAGATGGATGTCAAGAGTGCCTTCCTAAATGGAAAACTTGACGAGGAAGTTTATGTTAAGCAGCCACCTGGTTTTGAAGATCCAGCTAAGCCACACCATGTCTATCGTCTTTATAAGGCACTTTATGGTCTTAAACAGGCTCCTAGAGCCTGGTATGACACTCTTTCTGAATTTCTTCTCTCTAACAAGTTTCAGCGAGGGTCCATTGACAGCACCCTCTTCATCTATAGAAAGGGTGCTGATGTCCTTTATGTCCAGATATATGTTGATGACATCATCTTTGGGTCCTCCAGCAAGAACCTTTGTACCAAGTTCAGCTCCCTGATGTCCTCTCACTTTCATTAATCAGGAGAAATACATTTGTGACATGCTAGCCAAATTTGACATGTCAAATGTCACTACTAAGGCCACTCCCATGTCCCCTCCAAACAATCTCCATGCTGATCCTGAAGGTAAGCATGTGAACCCCACTCACTATCGGGGAATGATAGGCTCGCTGATGTATCTCACAGCGAGTCGTCCTGATATCATGTTTGCTACTTGCTTGTGTGCAAGATATCAAGCATCTCCCAGGGAGTCTCACCTTCTCGCTGTCAAGCGAATCTTTAAGTATCTGAGGGTACTTCCACTCTGGGTCTCTGGTATCCCAAAGACTCCAGCTTTGACTTAGTTGCATATTCTGACTCTGACTATGCTGGTTGCATGTTAGATAGGAAAAGCACCAGTGGTGGATGTCAACTGTTGGGGGGGGGGAGCTGACTAGTTGGTCTAGTAAGAAACAGCATACAGTGTCCATCTCCACTGCTGAAGCAGAATATGTGTCAGCAGCGAGTTGTTGTGCACAAGTCCTATGGATGAAAAATCAACTCGCTGACTATGACTTAGAATTTTCTAAGATTCCCATAATGTGTGATAATACAAGTGCAATTGCTATCACACACAATCCTGTTCAGCATTCAAAGACCAAACACATAGACATTAGGTACCATTTTATTCGTGACCATGTCATGAAAGGGGATGTTGAAATCTACTTCATTCCCACTGATGACCAACTTGCTGATATTTTCACTAAACCGTTAGATGAAACCAGATTCAAATATCTGGTCAGCAAGTTGGGAATGCTGAATGGTGAATCAGCGACATGATGTGTCATGTTTGCTAAAATTCAACTTATCTTTCTCTTTATAAGTTGAAAATTGACTCGTGTAGTCAAAACCCTTATCAGCGAGTTTTAGTATGTCTAACTCGCTGAACTAAAAAGCAATGAAGAGCTTAAAAGTCTTCATCTAGTCCAGCAGCAAACGGCTCTGGTAAAGACTCCTCAAATCCGTTAATCCATGTTGCTTTGGGAATAAGCAAATAAAAGTAATGGAAAGCTGAAAGTTTCCATCTAGTCCAGCAGCAAACGGCTCTGGTAAAGACTTACCAAATCCGTTATTCCCTGTTGCTTTGGGAAAAAGCAAAACAAAAGCAATAGAGAGCTGAAAGTCTCTATCTAGTCCAGCAGCAAACGGCTCTGGTAAAGACTCACCAAATCCGTTAGTCCCTGTTGCTTTGGGAATA
The DNA here is from genome assembly GCA_034093135.1 of Erigeron breviscapus. Classification (NCBI taxonomy): domain Eukaryota; kingdom Viridiplantae; phylum Streptophyta; class Magnoliopsida; order Asterales; family Asteraceae; genus Erigeron; species Erigeron breviscapus. The sequence continues at coordinate 111,941,452 of CM067172.1, forward strand.
AGCAAATAAAAGCAATGGAAAGCTGAAAGTTTCCATCTAGTCCAGCAGCAAACGGCTCTGGTAAAGACTAACCAAATCCGTTGATAGCTGATAATTTGCTAAAAATTGTATTCTTTATTCATCGGCGACCAACGTTTGCCGTGAAGTCGCTGACTGAAACTCCTTCTCTAAATGAGGTAACCAGATTTACAAAATTGTCAGTGGATATACTTCAATCTCAACTATTTTAACGTGTGAGTATATCCACCAAGTATTTTTATCAATATTCTATTGGAATCTCAAAACGGTTACCTCGATTTTCTCCCTAATGGGCAACTTGTACACTGTATCCGCCGTAAAACTCGAGTACTTTTGAAATAATGGTACAAGTTGTCACATCAATCCATTTTTATACGTTACTCACATACGTATATTAAACGTATTCTTGTAAATTAAAAATCAGCTTTTTATATATATACAAAACCACTGATGGTCTCCTATTAATTTATTAAATACGTATATATATGTATATATTACGTATGAAAGAGAGTATTTGTGACGGTTCACTGTCATAGTTATGGGGCCCATATCCAAAGGATCTAGCCACCAAAAAAGCTCTTAAACATGTCCCTCTCTATATGCATTCTGAAATATATGATCCAGAAACCATTCCTCCTTCTTCAAAAGTCATGTTTCAAGCCCAAAGAATCTCCATTAAACCTAACAATTATTTGGGTTCTCTTGATGTTCCTTCTTCCACTACAGGGTACCAGCAAATGCTAGACTTTATAAAAGCTTGCCCTGCAAAAAATGCTATCTATGCTGATCCTGAAGAAATGTATGTTTATCTCCTTCGAGAGTTTTGGTGGACGTGTGACTATCATGTAAGTATCGGTGCCATCTCTGGCACAGTGAAAAAGAAGCAGGCACGTATAACAATCACTCCAAATATTATTCGAACAGCACTTGGTCTTCCAGATCAAACGAAAGAAAAGCCTTTTGTGAATCCAGCAACTATTGAACAATGGAAAGAGTGGTTGCCCACTATTGGATATGGAACAGATGTTGATCCACCTGAAGCTGTACCCAGCAATCCCACAAAAAAGCATCTCCCTGGTGTGTGGAGATTACTATTTGCACATGTTATTCAATGCATGGGTGGCAACTCTGGATCACATGATCAAGCTACAGCAGCGAATATGCAAATCATCCATGCCTTGGCTAATGGAAGATTTATCGATTTTGCCTCAGTCATATTTGAAGATATGAAGGCAAAAGTTCAAGCAAGCAATCGCTCATACACCATTCCATTTACAAGATTCTTCTCCTTGATTTTTAAACAAGAGCTGAAGGAAAAATACAATCAATTCGGTGCTTCTGTATGCAAACCACCAAGAATTGGTCCCTCAGTTTACAAGCAGCCTGCTTGTGATCCTGCCCTCTTCGATAGTAAGTTTGCTGATCTCACTCCGACAATGAAAGAGGTACTTTTCTCATCCTATCCAAACATCTACATAAAGAAACCTTCTGGAGAAATTGCTGAGGGTCTCGCTGAGAAAGCACAGCCCAAAGCTGCCAAACCATCAAAGAAAGCAAGATCAAAGTCTTCCAAGACTTCTGCTCCATCATCACCTTCCGCTGCTGCCCCTAAAAGAAAGCAAAAAACAGCAAAGGGGTTTGCAATTAAAGGTCTGGAATCCTCTCAACTCTCTCTCATTGATGAGGAAGAAGCCTCTACAGCTGTTGAAAACATTCAGCAGCAACATACTGAAGCAGAGGCACGCCTATCACCTACCCCTATCAACTACTCTATTGATGAAAGGGAAACAACCATTGCTGATGAATCTGAAGTGCAAGCTGCTGGTGAAACTGAAACACAGGCTGCTGGAAATGTTGATCTCAATACAGGTGCTGGTGAAAATGTTGAAACAAACGAAGATGCTGGTGGAAACGTTGAAACAAATGAAGGTGCTGGTACTGGTGACATATCTGCTGAAAATATTGAAAGAAGAAATGAAGTTGAAAGTGAAGTTACTGTTGGTGATGTAGCTGTTGAACAGGAAGAGACTGTTGTTAGTTTTGAAGTTGAGGATGATGAAAATGAAAGTGATTTGGATTTAGGAGATTTTGCTGCTGATGAGTTCCAGCTGGACTCATACAACTACGCTGATGAAAAGGAGGCCAGTGACATGGAAATTGATGAAGGTGATGAGGTAATTGAACCATCTGGTGAAAATGTAGCAGCAAATATTCCAGTCACTGAGACAGAAAATGTTGACACTGAAAGTGGGTCAATAGCTCTCACTGCTAGACCTAAGACTCCTCCTATGCAACCAGTGAACACCATGCTATCTCTTGGCATGCCTTCCTCTTTCCAAGCTGTTCCTGGTTGCCCTTCTAACCTGCAAACAGAAGTTGAGCCCCTTGTTGCTAAAGAACTGGGCATCTCCTACTCTACTTACTCTTCAAACCGACTGGAAAGAGTTGAGCATCAATTGAATGATCTCACCAAAGCTGCCAATTTGGCTATTGAATGGAAAGAAAAAGAGTCTGGCAGGCTGATTTCCACATTAACCAGTTGGTACAACAAGCAAAATGAGAATAGCAAAGCTATAGACACGCTGAAAGATAACACAACCTCCATCGCTAATGCTCAAGACAAAATAAATGCAACAACAAATGTTATCAAGCGTGATCAGCAGATCATTAAGTCTGGTGCCTTGTCACTGATCAAATGTGCCAATTCTACCAGCTACTCAGCTAAGAAGGCAGCCGCTACCAGCAAATCTGCTGCTGCTGATGTAAAGAAGCTGAGTGATCTCATCTCCCATCTGACAACTCAAGTTGACAACAACACCAAGGCTATCCATGTCTTAGAAAAACAAGTGGCTGATCTTCCCATCCTCAAGCATCTTTCACTGAGGAAGATCGCCAAAGGCAGATTAAGTTGGAAAGAGAAGTAGGAGAGCTTAAGAACCTGCTGGTTCAGCTGGTAAACCAACAACAAACCAAGGCAGCCAATATGGAAGTGGCTATTGATAATGCAACTTCCAAGGGGGAGAAAATTGATGAAACTATTGTTGATTTAGTTGGTGAAGCTGTAAACAAAGCTGTTGATCAAATATATGAAGAAGCTGCTGAAGAAGCTTTGGGCACTACTGATAATGTCACTGATGAGATGGCAATTGTGACGTCAAATGTTGAAGAAGTTAATGTTGAAGTTCCCCTTGCTGGTGTTGAGGGGGAGATTGAAAAAGAAGTTAATGTTGAAGTTCCTCCAGCTGGTGTTGAGGGGGAGCGACAAATGATCATTGCTGATGCTCCCCAGATTGAAGTTTTTGATGATATAGAACAGCAGTTTGACCCCAAAGTAGTGGAAGCAGCATGGAAGGCAGGTTTTGCCGCTGAGATGGCCACTGACAGGTCCAAGGAAACCCTTCCAATCTTTCACAAACGTTTCCTTGGAAATGCTACCATTACTCCTATGACTGACTCTCAGCGTCAGTATCTTGCTCGCATTCAGCACAGGAGACCTTCATCTTCTCTTCCTGCTGCTCAACTTTCTATCCAAACCCCAGCAGGTCACAAGCATCAAATGATAGAAATACTGACCTTGACTGCTGAGGGAAAGTCTCAAGAAGAAGCTATCAAAGAGCTGGATAGGATCAAAGAAAACCAAGAAAATGAAAGAAAGAACTTGGAGTTTATCAAGCAGCTGCCTCTTCTTGAGAAGAGTGAACTAGATGGTGAGCAGCAGATGCTGTTCAAAACTGGGGGTGCTGAAGCTGTATACAAGCAAAAGCATGCAGAGGTTGAAAAACAACTTAGTGAGAAAAAAGCTAAGTTTGAAGAAGAAAAGGCTAAGTGGCTGAAGAATATGGAAACAAGAAAAAGGCCACAAAGAATAATTGCTGCTCAAGCCTTTCCTGCTGATATGGGTTTAACAACAAATTTGAAGATTTTAAGAGAAGGGGCACCCAAACCAATTTATCTTAAAGAGGTTCAACCAGCGACACTTAGTGCCTCTGAATGGTTTGAGGTCTATATGCTGATCAGAGATAAGAAAACTGTCAGCTATGCTCACCTCCAGAAGATGTTGAAAGAATATTTTGAAAAAGCACTGGAGTATGAGACAAAGTTCAAAGCTGATCTGCCTATGCTGAGGCAAATCTTTGGTACTCCAGCAGCCATCTCCACATCAGCAGGCAAAAGGATCCAAAGAAAAAGAAAAGAAGAATATCGAACCTTGCATGCTGATCTTCCTCCTATATCTGGTGATGCCTTGCTGAACCTCAGACTTCCTCCTAGAAGCTTTTTCGAAGAAGGGAGAGTGCTGGAGAATCCAGCAGGCATATCTTCACCAATTTTCAGAACGATCAACTGTTCTTTCGATTGGCTGAACTTGAAAAGGCATCCACTGGGTTCATCATCGGCATAAGGAAAAGGTGTGCCAAGACAACCAATGCTGGATGGTTCATCAGCAAGTTGGATGAAGAACTGCTGAAGCCTCACAGAAGAAATGACCCAGTGTTAAGAATTGCTAAACAAGAAGATGCTTGGGAGATTGAAGCTGCCAATCCTTAGATGTCGTATAATGTAAATGCTTGATGGTTCAGCATGTAAAGTTAAAATGATGAAATATAAGACATCTTTCTATCATTCTTTTATTATCTCAAAGTCTAGTTTACTCAGCAAGTCTTCTCAGCGAATAGGGGGAGATTGTTGAGTCAAGGATTCGCTGACCAGACTTGGTCGCTGACGTATGTCGTCAGCAACTCTTCAGCGAGTCAGTGACTCTTGTCAGCGGGTGGTCACTTTCCAATGTTGTGTGTCAAGGCAGGAAGATTTCGAATCAAAAGAAGACAAGGAGTCACATGGTGGTTCATCCAACTGCAATTTACTTAGTATGGCAAAAATGCAGTTGGACCAAAAAGAAGGGTTTTCTCTTTCATACCCGTTTTGGTAAAGAAGACAAAGGCTCCTGGATTCAAGTACTACGAGCCAATTAGATGTCGACAACCACCATTCTATCTCTATCAATGTAAGGCTGTGTTGCCCTAATTCCTCCCCTATATAAAGCAACACAGCCATCTCATTAACACTTCGTGTTTGTCACCACAAGTGTGTGTCACTTACTTTCTCTCTAAATTGTTTAAGTTTATAGTTTGTCTAGACTTAGCAATTATTAGTTCATTTGTATTCTTGTAAGACAAGTTGTAATATCGACCATGTATTCATCGTTTAATTCAATGATACATATGATTAGACTTGCTTAGATCTTTGCACTTGAACTTAATTCTTGTTCTTGTTCTTTACTTTCTGCATTTACTTTCTTGTCTTAATTAATCACATATAAGTGTACAAATCGTGGACTGTCAGATTATAATAATGCAACGGATCGGATGGTTCCATGCAGTAGTATAAAAGAAAATCATACACTAGTTCATTTTGTCTTTCATGAAATTTGACAAAGAACTGTTTTAAAAATTATTTAAGATCATCACAGCTAGTCTAAAAGCGGGAATAAAAGGATTAAGGATTTATTCATCAAGGGCTCTTCCTGACTTCTCTTAAATAAGTGCAAAGGGTTATCATTTTTTTCCGATTTAGTTCAAAGTTTTAGATGTAGAACATGAATAATGAATGTGTACGCCGATAATTCTGTAACAAGTCATAAGTGTGTGCATATTGTCTGCCTTAATAATCAACGGATCTCTAACTAGTGAAGATATATGAAAGTTTCCCTTTAGAAAATTGAGGGACACTGTGCAATTAAAACCGGTGTTGATTGATGTGAACCTCATATGCTTAAAACAATGGCTTATTTTGTTACTGGATCAATTGATTAGAAGTTGGTGATTTGAAGACAATGATAGTCCACATGAAAAAAATTTGTATGGTATTTGTGTGCTTGTGAGTTGTGATATTATGCAAGTTGTATGTGTACTTGATCCATTTTAACTTAACAATAATATATCAAACTAAAAGCAAATAGTGAATATTCTCTTGTAGTACTCAGTCAATTACCGAGGTGAATAGAGCGTACTCGACCTCAAAAATCGTTTTGGTCCAAAACTTGGATTACGATCAAAACTCAGATTAATCAGCCGACGTCGAGTAATCGACTTAAAAAAAAATCATCTTTATAATTATTATTATAATATCATATCTATGACACGTGTATTATACTTATTTTATTTCAATATCTTGACGTATTTATTCCAAATGTTACCTTCTTGTTGATAGAATTATTCTTGATCATGTATACATTCCAAATGTTACCTTCTTGTTGATAGAATTATTCTTGATCATGTATACATTCTAAATGTTAGGGGCGTTTGGTTGGAGAAACACCTCTTGTTTTTCCATTTTTGTTTTCAAAAAAAAAACATGAAAAACAAAAAATGCGTTAATCATAGTTTTCTAAGAATGTTTTTCAAGAAAACAAAAAACAATGTTTTTCATTTTTCTATTGAAAACTTGAAAACATCTTTTTCTTGTTTTTCATTTTCCATTTCATTCCTCCCCCTCCCCTCACATCTCTAACATGTTAGTTTTCTAATTAGAACGTGTTTTCAAAAAATTTATTCGTTTTCTAGAAAATAAAAACTCTTTTCATTTTCTAGAAAATCAGAAATGAAAACTAGAATTTTCTACAACCAAACGGACCTTTTGGACCTTTAGGGTCCGTTTGGTTATAGAAAATGTTTTGATTATTGTAAATTTATGTGCTTTCACAAAACTACCATCAACAGGAACAAATAACCTTTAGTATGTTCTTAATTACATCGCATTGGCCCTAGAGTAATCAAATCCAAAGAAATCTCTTTATGACATGCAACATTAATCATGCATTTCTTGTGGTCCATTTTTCCCTGTTACATGCTAGCGCATTTATCATTCATATTCATATATAGTATATGGAAGAAATTTCATGGAAATAGCATCGTTTGAATCAAAGTACAAAGAACCCATGCATTAATCATGCATGCATATATTTATAGGTTTGTAATAAAACAACCTAATAAAATAAAATAAAAACCCAACAACCCCTTCCGGCTTCCTCTAGTATATAAAGATATCTTTTGTCACTTGAGAGCACCATCTCCTCACTTGTTAAACATAGGGTTTCTTTCACTCTACAAAGTCATGGCTGCTCCATTTTATCTCCAGCCAGCCGCCCCCTCTACATCCTGCAACTACTTTCCTTTTCCATGTCAGTAATCTACTCCACTAAGCCACAAACCAATTGATCAACCTAAAAAACAATACATTGTGAAATTTTTAAGAGCTACCCATTAAATTATGGACCATGATTTCTTTGTTAGTGAAGTAACTTTCATTTTAACCCATTTTATTTAACTGTTAAGTTTGTTTTTTCTAATGCATATTTTTCATTGAGGTCATTTGACACACGTAGTGAGGAAACTCGTTAAACAACGTTGTCCAATAGGTAGCCATGCCTCTTGATTTACTCATCAAGGTCTCTACTATATAGAAGGGCCGGTTAGGGGGATTGGCCCCAAGTAAATCTCCATTATAATACTAATAACAACTCTTAGAATAACAAAACTGTTTTATGGATTTTAACAAAAGCCTGCATATTGCTTCTGTAAATTTTCTTTGTCAAATACCATAAAATAGTTTGTGGTTTTGAGGATTGTTTACAGTATTGTCACATGGATTCTAGATATTTCTTTTGGGCCAATCCCCCAAATTGGCCTTTCTTATATAGTAGAGAATGAGTATATTAAAAGGCATGACTACCTGTTAAACATCATCGTTTGAATAGTTTCCTCACTGAATGTGTAAAATGGCTTATATAAGAAATATATACAAAAAGGAAAAACTTAATTGGTTAAATAAAAAGGGTTAAAAATGAAAGTTATTTCATTTAAACAAAAAAATCATGGTCGATAACTTGATGGTTAGATCGAGTCTAACAAAATCAAATGTCATCACAGAGTTTTTGTTTATAAGTTTTTTACTTTTATGCGTTGAACCACTATCTCACGGTAAGGTTTAAGTAAACCGATTATCGAAGCTAAATTATAACGTAAAAAAAAAAGAAAAAAAAGGGTAATTGGATGTAAACCCCCTGATCCCATGTACCATTTGGTACCCACTAATCCCCCAACCAGGCTAGTGTCCAGGTGAATCTTCAACCACTTAATAATCCCCTGATTATCTCAAGTTTGCCTTTGGCAAGACTCGAACCCAGAATCCCCCTGAGAAGTGGCGGCTGGTGGCCACAACAGAATGAACAATATAATATATGAGGGATAAGAAGGAGAGACAGAGGCAAGACTCGAACCCAGAATCCCTCTGAGAAGTGGCGGCTGATCACAACAGTAATGATAAATATAATATATGTTTAGTTAGAGTTTTGGATTTACCTTAAATTTTTAGAATCACATCAAATCGAAACTTGTAAGCATAGTGGATGACGACAAATAGCCTTGTGATTTCGGATCGTAAACTCAAATTTTTGAAGTCTTCATGTTAATAACTTATTATTATAAGTAATATAAGTAATATGAGTTGAAGAATTGAGAAAGAAAAAGAGACAATTTATTAATGAGAAAACGATCAATCAAATAAGGTTATAATGTCTTTTGTATTAATAAGCCAAGAGTTAGAGTTTAATTCTAAGTCTAATAAGAAAATTGAATCTATATACAATTAAAAAAACTAATTTAATAAAATAAATTAATTAAAAGGACACGTGTCGATCAAGGATTACGTCACGTGTCGTTTCAAGAACATCTCAATCCTGTTTTAGTTTATTGGTAGATTAGATTTCTCGTGTAAACGCGATGAACATATATATTAATATAATATTACTGTATATTAGAAAAAATTGCAACACTTATATATACTACATGTTGGAAAAAAGTTAATATTATGATTATGACAATCTTTTTGTTGATTAGGTAAGCCACTATAAAATATACGTTAATATTTCTATAAAGATGGTCTAAAATGTCATTGATTTTAACAAAGGCTTGTCATTTATTCACTTTTATGTATTCTCAAACTTTAATTTTATTCCATTTCTAACATCATGTTGCTTTGTATACAAAAAGTGATAACCAAACGAAAGCGTACCACTCATTCGCTTTCGTCATCGAGTTGGTTGGACAGAAACTTGCATTAGTACGACTCAAATCAATGGGTTAAATACTCATCCGAACTTCAATGTTCTAAAATCAAATATCCAATTAATTAGCATAATAAATAGACATATTTAAAAAATACTAAACACAATGTTTGTATGAGTATTTTACAATTTGAACCATTTTATGTAGTTTAAAAGCAATATCAACAACCACAATGACATATGAATATCCTAATACAAATATATTTTAAAATATTTTAATACGGTTATTTTAACCTATGTATGTACGATATTAAAACTTAATAAGTAAGTTAAATAAATAATGATATAACAATGTTTACAATCTTTTAAATATATAATACTTTAATATGTAGCCATTTAACATATAATAAGACTCATCTAATCCATATGAATTTTCATTACGAAATTTAAAGTTTCATAATGTTTTGTCTCTAACCGTGTATATATTTCAAAAAATCTATTTTAACGACCTATTAACCAATCAAAATCCTTGATTATACTCAATAATTCTTATATTAGACCCAATATTTAATATAATTAACAAAAGTCAACGACGATTTTACATATGATTTTCATTTATTTGTATCTCAAACTCTATCTTTTAATTCGATCATGAATCTTAAATATAGTTTTTAAATCGATATATTTAGTTTTCAAAGTTTGAGTTTAAGAATTCATTTTTTTCCCAGCAAATTGATATATCGTTTTGAATAAAAAATAAACAGTGTTAATGTAATTGTTATGAACTATTTTTATCGAAAGTTGGTTTGTAGTTATAACGTTATGTTTTAAGTATGGACAATTGTATGTTGACAAATCTAGAATTAAATTGAAAAGTATCATATGGTGATGATAAACAACAAATGTAAGATTAAAAAAATATAAACAAATATTATCTATAAAAAGTATCACAAAAGCTAAATTATAATATATGCGCTCAATATTTTAGAGTTATATTCTTTTAATTTGATTTTATCTATATTCTTTGCATTTAAAATTTTACATATTTAACATTCATCTTATTTATAAAATGTTATAAATAATGATACAAACATAAATCTAGTATATACTTAAGTTATTAAACATGTAACTATATTATGTTATTTAAAAAATAAATACAATCAAAGAACTTTAATTATTAGTAATTATAGAAATATTAATTTACACTTTATTGTTTTTCATCAACATTTTACACTTTTTTTGTTTTCTATCACTAATTTACACTTTTCATCACTAATATAATTTACCTAATCTCAGTTGACCAATGACAACTCTCGATTTTTCTAAATTAAGTTATTAGACATTTGACTAAATTTTATTATTTAACAAAATAAATACAATCAACTTTAATTATTAATTATATTAATATTTCTATAAACATTAGTTTACACTTTTTTGTTTTTCATTAACAATTTACATTTTTTTTTGTTTTTCATCACTAATTTATACTTTCCGCCATTAATAGTTTTTCCGGGAACGTTCAATAGTAACACTATCAAGCTCTCACATACATTTTTTTTATATGCTATCGAGGCAATGTCTAACTTCTAAATCCCTCCAATAAGGTAAATAAAAAAAATTGACTTTTTTTTTCACATTCCTTGAAAAATAGGATTTGTTTTCCAAACACATTATTTAGATGGCTAACTCGGATAAAGTACATTATCTCCATCTAATTCAATGTATTACCTTGTTGTGAACGATCGAAAAGCTAGTACGTCAATTAGTTATCTACATAAACATCAAAAGTATTATATTCAATATGTAAATATAAAGCATAACAAATTATTATTAATAAAAAGGAGTAAAGTTTTATTTATTTATTTTACCTTTAATGGAGCTTTAAAGGGATTTAAGTCGGATGGATTTTTTGTTGAAAGTTTTGAAAGGTTTTAATATTTAAGTATGAATTTTGGTTGTCATGGAAGATAAGAATTGAGTATTTGAGATTAAAACTACGTTGTATATCTTATTAATTAATATTAATTAAGAGTTAATTTCACAAATCGTCCTTGTGGTTTTACCAAAAAATCACGTTTCATCCTTTAAACTTCAAAATGACACTGGTAGTCCTTTATACGCGGATAATGGTCATGTTTCGTCCTTTAATCTAACGGATGATGGTCACGTTTCGTCCTTTAATCTAACTGTAAGTCCCCTGGTACGGATCGTCAATAGCTTGATCCAGTTATCTTGAGGTGCGGAATCCCTCACAATAACTTGGTGATCAACAAAAGCCCCTAGATCATCTGCGGCCTCGCAGATCTTCTTCGGGCTAGCGGAACAACCTTTGACGACTATAACCTGCAATACCTGCTTGATATTTCGACAAATGTTCAACCCTAAACTCTGTTAGTGTTCGGTTTATATAGGTAACACCCGACATGGGCTTCAGCACTTCGGCCTCGTAAACCCAGCCCAGCCCGTCACTAATGCGAGGTCGCATTCTGTGATTGGCCTCGTATTTGTCCCTGCAAATACGGGGTCGTATTACCTATATGACTAACCTCGTATTTAACCCTGTAAATACGGGGTCGCATTTCCTTTTGTGAATTGCGAACTCGCAATTCACACTTAGCAGATTTACTATACATTCAATACTTAAACTTAATCTAGTATTCTATGCATAATACTAAGTTCATTAATGACAATCACATTACAAAGACATATAACAATATAAGCCCAAACAATCTAGACTGTTATTGACATAGACGTGCACTTACAGACTCCCCCTTGGCAATAGCTTCTAGACGTTAACATACCTATGTCTTCGTCTTGTCTTTGTCATTAATCTACTTCCTCTGCTTTTTCTTCTTGCTCCTGCTCTGCTCCTTCTCAGTCTCAGTCTCAAAATCAGAATCTGACTCTGACTCTGAAGGAGTATGAGTTAACCCTAACCGTTCTTTCTCTTGATCCCTCAAAGATCCTGGATCATAATAATAATCCGCAATCTCTGCCCTAGCTCTCATATGATCTTGTGGATCATATCCCAACCTCTTCTCCAGTCTATGCACAATAATTGGATGCAAATCTGACTCGGTAGAAGTATTATTGGTAGAGTCGGTCTTGGTAGACTCACTATCCTGAACACTAGCATTATCATCATCAAGAGCAATAGCATCAGATTGCCCTACCAAATCCTTATCCTTGTTTAATTGATCACTGTCAACATCTTTGGTAATGAGTTTGGTTTGAGGTGCCTCAAGCTCAACTACCATGTTTATCTCTGTAGACATCTGTTTTTGAGCTTGTGGAGCTTCTGAGGTTGCCTTGCCAGCAATACCAGCCTAGCTAGACTCTCCTTGAGTCTCTGTTCTTAAAATAGAACTCCCTCCTAGCTCTTGAGTAGCTTTAGCAGCATCTGGATATTCATTCAGATCATCATCATGTGCCTTATCCGGCTCATCACCTCTGCAACCTAAGTTATCTCTCTCTGCTCTAACCTTGAGATAGTTGTCGATGAGATCATGCAGTTTTTCTTCGGCGATCTTGACTCCCTTCGTCAATGCATCTTCCATCCTGATAACCTTCTCATCAAGTTCAATATACCTTTTATACATCTTGGACACTACCACCTCGGCTTTGCCCAACTTGTCTTCAAGAAAAGTGTTCTTGTCACTAACAACCTTCAAATCATCAGTCAAACGAGTGGTCAAACTTCTCATCTCATTCATCTGTCTCTGCAGATCACTAAGATTGGTTTCTTCACTTGTTTGAAACTGTGGCTGTGTAGTCTCAGGAACAACAACCCTTGGCACACTATCAGGCATACCAGCAGCAGCAGAAGTCTCTTGTTCCCTGACAAGTCTAGTTTTCTTTGGCATAGGCTGCTCTGGCACCCAATCTTCATCTGTTTCTCTCCTTCTTCTTCCTTGAGCTGCCTCAGTAGGTTTAGGAACCATCTTAGATCCAACTCTGATGAATGCATGAGATCTATAAGGATCTTCATCACCATCACTGCTGGAATCATCATCAGAATGGATAGAAGGCTCTCTGTCTGCTTGAACATCAGCAACAGCCTTTCCTCTACCTTCAGCATTCATACCAGATCTACTAGCCTGACCTGCTCCTGACCCACTAGCTTCTTCAGTACCAGACCCACTAGCTCTAGCTGCTTCAGAACCAACTGCAGCTTCAGCTACATAATCATCTATGTCCCGGTCAAGGTCCACATCTACTAGGTCATCAACATTAGCATTGTACCTTTGCACTTGGGCAATATCACCATCTGGATCAGCCATTTGTTCTAATAAATCATCTACAATCTCAGGATTGGCTCCAGGTTGGTTTATCACATCATCTGCAACCTGTACAACAACTTCAGGCTCTTCTGGTGCATCTTCCTAAACCACTACGTCATGTAACTGCTCAACATTCTCAGCAGCTTCACCACCCTCTGGATGAGGCCCTTCATAAGCTGATATGACCACATCAGTAGGTGCTATGTAGTTGGCATTGATGATGTCACCGAACAATGCAACATCTTGTGCATGTGGATCATTATGGTATCGAGACACAAACTCATCATAACCACGTCGGATGATCAAGCTCACTTGCTTCACTTCTCCTACAGCAGGTAGATTTGGAAGTCGAGCATTGATTATCATCATCACGAACCGAGGATACATCAAAAACCTCCTCTTTCCTGTGGCTGTGATCTGTTTCTTCATCTCATCGAAGAAGAATTTCGAGAAACTATATGGCTTGTTAAATACCAAGCCCACCATCTGTGCTTGGGCTTCCTGGTTCAACGTATCATAACCAGACTTCTTGTTGCTTAAACTAACTAGCAACACATGTGCAAGATACCTCCACCTGCCATAAAAACCCTTCTTGAACAGAGTTTTACTTGACATATCTGTAGCAAACCCCATTCTTCTGAAAGCACCTTGAATGACTTCATGTCTGAACTTGGTGAGACCTGTAGCACCACCTTCTTGTTCAACTGTGCCCAGATTAAGAATGTTAATGAGATCAGCAGCTGTGAACTGTATCTGCTGCCCAGCAACTATGGTATGAAATATATACACATCTCATGCCTTCACACAGTTAGCATTATTCCAGAAATCTCTGAGATAATCTAAATATATGATTGGAGAATGTGTAAGAACATGATGAATCCTTGATCTTCTGAAGAAAGCGAATATCTCATGATAATACGCAGTTCCTTCCTGATTATCATCGAAGTTCATCACATAATTATGACCTGCTACAAATTCTCTTGCCATTTCTGTAATCAATAACAAATAATTAATTACTCAAATAGACATAAAAATTCATATGCATAACATACACAACTAAAATTATCCCGGTAATTTAGTCAAAAACATAAATTATCCCTGTAATTTATAACATAACATAAATTATCTCTGTAATTTAGTTAAAGATAGATTAACTCATTTTCAAATCTTTATTAACATAAACTTTTGAAAATCTGTTAAATTAACTTAAATTATCTCTGTAATTAGTTATAGATAGATTAACTCATTTTCAAATCTTTATTAACATAAACTTTTGAAAATCTGTTAAGTCAAAAATACGAGGTCGTATCCTTGTACGAGGTCGTATTTCAAGGTCAAAATACGGTCAACCAAACTCTAAAATACGAGGTCGTATTTTCCAATTTGGCCACGTATTAGATCAGGTCGTAAATCGGCATCGTATTCCGAAAGTCAAACCAGTCAAAATAAATTGACATTTACGAGGTCGCAAATCTGGGCTAGCAAACCCACTTTTATGAGTCCGTCGCACTGTTCATCTTCCCCAACGTGATTTCGCGATTTACCCAACCAAAACTGGTAAAAATTGTTTCTTTATACTCGTATTCAAACGATAAAGATACCCCAACCCTTAGTTTTACCCAGAAAACATCAAAATCGAAGAAACTAAGGAAACCTAATTCGAAAATTTTGAAACCCTTTTTCTTGATTTTCTTGTTGCATGGTTAACTACTGGACGATTAGATAGTATACCTAGATTCAGAATTTCGAGATGAACACAATAATATCAATCAAAAACTCTCGATCTAATTGTATCTATCAAATCACAATCGGGGTAGCAAAGTAGTATTTCGGGGTCGTAATGCTCTAATTTTGATTTTAATATGTGAGGTCGTGTTTGGGTAAATTTGGTTTATATACCCACTTGACCCGAATGGGTCTGGGTCAACCCGGCCCAATTACGAGGTCGTATTTGCCTAAAGCCCAATTAGACCAATTACGAGGTCGTATTCTGCTTCTTGCAATTACGAGGTCGTAAATACCTCCTGCACACTTTAAAATCAAAATTTCGTCAAAGTTTCTGAATAATTGATCAGCGATTACCACGAACTTCCTGGAAATATGAAAATTTAAAAAGATCAAACCTGTAAGCATCAAATTTTCATCTTTTCCTCGATCTTCGTCTTAACCTGAAAAGTTAATAAACTTACACAAAATTCTTTAACTTTTCCACGATCAATCTTTCCAAAACTTTCTCGATTTAAGCTTTCCCGAATCTGTACCACTTGCAACAATTCTTATATCTAACCAGTTATAAAATTGATTCTTCATTCTTATACCTCCCCCTCAATTTTATGACTAGAAAGTATAACGATGACTAATCAAAATAACAACCATCATTCTTATGTACTCCCCCTCAATTTATGACTGGGATACATAACTATGATAGAACAAAATATTGATTAAATACTTCATATTCTTATGAAAACACAATTGACTAGGTACTCCTCCTCAATTTATGACATGTTTTCATAACTATATGATCTAAGTAATCAATGCTTAAGCCTTTCACATTCATACATGTTTCTATATCTAAGGTAACAAATAACTTTCATATTCAAACAATATATCTATGTCTAAGGCATAAAATATTAACTATGTAGCCTTTCACATTCAAACATGACATTTCTATGTCTAAGGCATAAATATAGTCAATAACCTTTCATATTCACTTAACGTCTATGACTAAGATTTTCTTAATCTTCTTCATTCACATTAAGTCTATATCTAAGGATTATTTAACCTTCTACATTCACATTATGTCTATGTCTAAGATTTTAATAATCTTCTACATTCACTTAATGTCTATGTCTAAGGTTTTACTAACATAGATGATAAACTTTTATATTAAAATAAAATAATTTCAATATCTAAGATCTTCAACTAATAATGACCTTGCTATTAACATCTTGATGTTCTTAGCATTGTCTTGAATATTTCAGTCTTTTGCTTAGAAACCCTTCCTTTGGATTGACTTCTCTGCAAATATACTGAAAAACAATTTCGAGACAACAAAATATAATTGCCATACCCGAAACTTGATCCTCTGAAACTTCAGATTTGAGAAGCAAACTTCAAACTCTCTGTATCATCATAACAATCAACTAATGCACCATTGCTTGTTGTAGTTCTCTCCCTCAACAATAAATCTCTCCGAATTAAGCATATCTCGAGTCCCTGCTCGCCTTGCCTAACCGGCATGTAATAGAGAGGTAAAATTTCCAACAATCAATCCTGAACTAGTTGACTCCCATGAAAACCAGAAACTTTGAAACTTGAATCACAAACTTCAGAAACATGGAACCTGTTTCAAAAGCAATTCTTTGTCTCCAAAAAATGTTTCTTCTGATTATGATCAACATCTTCAGACAAAACATATAAAATACAGCTTACTGACATGTATTCCCTACACAAGAAGCTGTTAACAAAACACATAAACAAGATAAAAATGATAATGTTATTCTTCATTATTTCATTACTATGATATACGATAGTAACGACTTAATCTAGAACTACATTCTTCATTTTCTTCTCCAAATTTGTTATTCTTCACTATCATAAGTCATAAACATATGACATTATCTTAGTCTAGAACTACAAATCTTCAAGAACTTGAACCGAACTATCAAAAGGGCTTAATTTGGTTCAAAAGTAAGAATCTTAAGATCTCTGTCTTATCATTCTACCGATACTTATCTAGAATCTTAAGATCTCTGTCTTATCATTCTATGGATACTTATCACAAATTTAGAATCTTAAGATCTCTGTCTTATTATTCTATGGATACTTATCTAGAATCTTAAGAACCCTGTCTTATTATTCTATGGATAACCTAATCTAAGGTCTTCCAACAAAATATCCTTCATTATGCAAATTTATAGATTCAGTTTCCAAAGTCACTTGTCTTTAACTCTGTAAAAACATCTAACTGAAACCTAATCTCTTATATTTTTGCAAATGAAATTTGATAATGCAAAATCCTAAAACCATATGAAATACTCCTATGATTGCCTCATCAAACTAGTATTCATCTTGGTTAAACAATTATAAATACTCCTATGATAGCCTCATCAAACTAGTATTTATCTTTGTTCAGTATGGATTTGCATGATCCATATCTTGCTTCCATGGTGAGATCTTGCTCGACAACCTACAAAAACGAATATTTGTCCGCTGTCCTGCACATCTCAACACACACATCAAATCTTCTCAAAGTAATAACATACAATCTGAAGAAATGAATAAAATAGCAAGATAAAAATGAATATACTTAGCAATCTATTATTAACCTAGGTCATTTTAAGGTCAAATAATTCACTGCAAGCACATTCTGATTTTGCACATAGTTTATCAAAATTATTTAGAATCTTTGTTCCAAATCTTTTTGATTCAAAAATCTTTCAAAGATCAAATTCAAAACTATGAACAACTCTGTGTCCATTCTAATGAAAATCTTCTTTCTAAGATATAAAATGATTCTTTTAAAGATAAAATTCAAAACTATGAACATCTCTGTGTTCATTCTTTAAGAAAATCTTCTTTCTAAGAATCAATGCAAAAGCATTAACTCAATATCTGTTTATTGAAATCAACAACTCAGTGTTCTTTTCCTTAAACCCATATTCTGTTAATGTGACAAACTTTCTTTTAGCTTTTGATTACAACACTATCGCTAAACTACCCTACTCGTTTATTCAGTGTTCCATAAGAACGTAGTTGAGTCCTCTTGGAAACTAGATTCTATTCTTACTCTGTCTCTCGTGCAATAGGAACTTTTATTTTACAACAACAATAAAAAAATAAAAATTTAAACATTTCACGAAAAACATAACACACACACACATACACTAAACATAAACGAATAACATAGTTACAAGAGCTAAAGTTACTGCTGATTAGATCAGATTAGCATGTTACATAAGCCTACTAGCGAGAAATAATTCTCTTATTATTAGTTATGAACAGTGATCCATCAACGATTACCAATATGTTTGTCCTCTTAAACACTCGGTACTTTCAGTCTCCTTTTTGGTTTGTGACACTTTCGATATACCCTGGCCAAGGACAGTCACCATGCAACCCGAGTAGCCTAATATGTCACTTAATCATGTTTGCGAACTTATGTGCCCCACATTCAGATACACTCTCACAATCGACACAAGCACTAAGATTAAGACATTTGGTGAGTAAAGTGAGAAAGTCTTTAAGAATCAAGTCAGCGGTGACAGGTCGGTGATTCCTCACGCGCAAAGTGACTTAACTTGACTCACGTACGGAAATATACTCAACATTGCATAATGCCAAGTACTTGCATATTTGTGACATTATTTTAAGCACTTATGAAAACCCGTGACTTTCGATGAGACCCGTGTAGCGAACTTTCTGACAACCTATCCCAAGTTGGAAGCTTTAGGTAGGCTAGGTATACAAAGACACCCCAAGGACTTACTTGTTCGAATCTCAAAGGCCACATTAGCTTCATATTTTCAACAGATTTATTTGATATTTGCATATCGTGTCACAAATATACATCCGAAAAAGCAATACATACACATATATGTACCCGAGACCTTCTTTATAAAGACCAAATATACATAATTACAATGCAAGATCTTTCATAAGATTTAAAGGACTTGTCTATTTAAGAACAAGCATTCTCAGCCATATATCTGAATACGTTTCCCATAAGAACATTGTATACATTTAAGTTCAGATTATAAGGAAGCCTTGGTACTTTGTGCCTATCGATACATCATATAATGGTATCACTGAACTGAGCATTTTAAAGTACAATTAAGTCGCCTTAAAAGCTAAAGTATCGTCACGTCTAATCGTCTTGATGCAGTGACCTTACTCCTTTTATTTTTCTTTTTCTTTTCTGATTTTTATTTTGTTTTTCTGACACTATATGACACACATACATTATGACACAAACACTGACTCATTTTACAAAGTTCCTTTTGAGAGACACTGTCACTATAGATTTCTCATTCCAATCAATTGGACTAACAACTCGAAACGAGTTCGGTCGAAAGCCTTAGTGAACAGATCAGCTAAATTAAAGTCACTCGGCACCTTTTCTAGGACTATTATTTCTTTTCAGCACAATCACGTATAAAATGAAACCTTATGTCTATGTGCTTAGTCCTACTGTGCTTAACAAGATTATTGGTTATGGATATGGTGGATTCATTGTCTATCTTTATGGGAGTACAAAGAAAATTCTGACCGTAATACGCAGTTGTTGCTGAATCCATAGAACCTGTGAACAACATCCACCAGCTGCCATGTATTCCGCCTCGCAAGACGAGATCGCAACAGAAGTCTGCTTCTTACATTGCCATGAAACCAATCTTCCCCCTAAGAACTGACATCCACCTGAAGTCGATTTCCTATCAAAATTGCAGCCTCCATAGTCAGCATCTGTATAAGCCACGAACTCAAAATCTCCCCCAATTGAATACCAAAGACCTAGTACTGGTTGCCTTTTGAGGTAGCGAAGAATTCGTTTAACAGCTTTCATGTGACTTTCCCTGGGACATGACTGAAAACGAGCACACAAACAACCCGCAAACATGATATCTGGTCTTGATGCTGTAAGATACATCAATGAACCTATCATGGCCCTATAACGAGTAGGATCAACTTCTGGATCATTGAAGAAAACATCCCAAGTTGATGGTTCTTTTGTATAGGAGTATCCATAGGTGAAGTATCTTCCATGCCAAATCGTTTCAAGATATCTTGTGCATACTTCGTCTGATGAATGAAGAATCCGTCCTTTTTCTGTTCAACTTGCAAACCTAAAAAGAAATTCATCTCTCCCATAGCGCTCATCTCAAAAGTCCCTTTCATAATCAGCTCAAATTCCTTGCACATCTTTTCGTCTGATGATCCAAAAAAAATATCATCCACGTAAACTTGTACAAGTAGGAAATCCTCTCCCTTCCATTTGGTAAACAACGTACTATCGATCAATCCTCTTTCAAAACCATTCTCAAGAAGATGCTTCGACAGTTTGTCGTACCATGCCCTCGGAGCTTGATGTAATCCATACAACGCCTTATTCAGTCGATAGACTCTATCAAGATGATTTGTGTTTTGGTCAAAAATTACCTAAGATAATTTACGTAAAAGACTTAGATCAATTATATAACCAAACTTTCGTTTGTGAGGTTAAGGGATTGTAAAATATGTTTGAGATTCAAAGATGCGTTTAATGAAAAAGATTTAAAGAACAATTATGTCGACTAAACAAATAATAAGAATGCTAAGCAATAAATATCAAGATTATCAATATCGAAGTAAGTAAAATAAAGGTAAATAATACTGATCAAAATAAATAACTGCATGGAATTAACCCCTCCAACATATACTGGTAGTTTAATTTAATCGCCTGAGGCGATCAACAAAGTCTGGATCAGCAGTATACAACTCTTTAATGAAAGAAAATCCAATAACTCTTGCTTCCAGAATTGATAATAATGAATATCGTCTGGAAAGT
>CM067172.1:111963353-112053353 GCA_034093135.1 Erigeron breviscapus
GTTTAATTCATCCCATTTACTTCTATCTATGTTAATTTACTCGTTTCTAGTCATCTCGTACATTTACAAGTTCTAAATCACCTTAAAAATGAGTTTGGGTCGAATTAGGGTTTAATTAGGGTTTGAACGATTTGGAGAATTTGATGATGTTATGGATGGAAATATGGGTTTGGGTAAGTGCATTTATGCATTAGAATGTCAAATGTAACTTCAAAACGAGTCTTGTAACCTTAAACGTCGATTTAGGGTTTTGGGGTTCTTGATTTTCTGCACACTTACTGCTGCTGGTCGTGTTGCTGCCCAGTAAGGGGCGTAACCTACGGCCCTATGGGGCGTAGGTTACGCTAGTTATATTTTGTTGGGGCATAAGTTACGGCCCTTTGGGGCGTAGCTTACGCCGAAGTTTTACCTTACGCCAAAAAAACCCACTGTTTACGCCACTCCTTACGCCAAAAGTGAACTTTCTAGAGGGCCGTAGGTTACGCCCATTTTGACCGTACCTTACGCCCAGTCAAAACTTGCCCAGCGTAGCTTACGCCCCTTGCCACCGTAGCTTACGCCAGTTTTAATTTTGACCACCGTACCTTACGCCCTTTGGGCCGTAAGTTACGGCCTTTGTTTTTCTGAAATTTCCTTGTTTGACCTAGTTTGACTTTCTGGACCTTTTTACGCGTCGAGCCCTAATCTAATTTACTTCTTGTCTTATATAACATTGATTGAGAGTCTTAGAAGTCATTTAACGTCGAGAACCACTTTGGAAACTAATTAGGGTTTTGCCGTGAAATTGATAAGTCATGTATACGTGTTTATGAATGTTGATGTGAATGTATATGTTCGATATTTAGGTGTTGGACGTGAAGTGAACATTGTACGGCAATAACTTGACTCTATATCAAACTTAACTTCTTTGCCGATCAGGTGAGTTTTGTAGCTCCCTACTCAATAGAGATTCGGGCTGAAAAGTGTACATATACGTGTTGTTTGTTTGTTTGGTTGACTTGATTTCTGTCTAGTTAATTTCTGATTGATTATCGTTTGGTAGACAGTTTTGATTGATCGTGTGATGGTTTACGAATGTGTTTGTGATATTGTAACTCTTTAGGATAGAAGTGCATACATGGAAGTTAGTTTTACTTTCAAAGGGTTTTAGATGTGGTGGGAAGGCTGCGGGTGACCCTATACATAAGCATCTAGAACTTGATGAAAGTAAAATCCTACGAAGTATATGTACGCGTTGTCTAGAGTAAATGATGGACTTTGGGATTACGTTTGAGATAGACATGAATGCCTTGATGTACTTGACTTGTGAGATACGTACTTATTCATACTTTTATCGTTGTATTGGTGAACTTACGGATTTATGGTCGTTGATTAAATGGTTGAGTGAGTGATTGATCGATTGGTTTGGTTGTTGGATTGATGAGACGGTTTATTACGTTTGATTGACTTGGTTAAGTTGTGAAGTATATTATTTTTATTAGGATAGTTGTACATACATGGAAGACGATGATACCTTTAATGAGTTGTAGATGTGGTGGGAAGGCTGCGGGTGACCCTATATATAAACATCTATGATTCCTTAAATGTAAAGGCGTATGAAAGGTATGTGCATTGTAGTTTGATTTATTTGTGCTATGATGGCGTGGTGATTGAGATTGGTTAGGTTCGTACTTGGTGTTTGGTTGATGTACTTCCAAGTATACTTACTTGATGAATGGTTCCACGTACTTCCAAGTGTCATACACTTGAGATCGCGCAATGTACGATGTACTACCAAGTTGTTAGACTTGAGAATATTGTGTTTGTAATGATTTGTTGTTGTCATGGTACACTTAGGTATTATTATTACTGTTAGGATAGACGTGCATACATGGAAGTCGGCTATGCCTCCAAAGGGTTTTAGATGTGGTGGGAAGGCTGCGGGTGACCCTATATATAAGCATCTAGGACTCGAAGGAGGTAGAATCCTCCTAAGTGTATGTACGTATAGTTTAATTTAATTCGATAATTGATGGACTTGTGATGAATGGATGTTGATTGATGCATATGTAGTATATAAATCCCACTGAAGAGGATATGGCATATGTAGCGTATAAATCCCACTGAAGAGGATATGACGTATATAAATCCCACTGAAGAGGATATGGTATATGTAGTGTATAAATCCCACTTAAGAGGATATGACGTATGACGTGTATAAATCCCACTGAAGAGGATATGATACTTGATTTGAGTAGATGTTACGTATATTACTTGAGTATATTGTTTATTACACGTTTTACTGTTTTGTGTAATCTTGTTGTGGATGTTGTTGTGTTTTTCATAGAGGCTCACTGTAAGTCATGTTTCGCCTCTACTCGTATATTTTGATCGAACATGCGGTTCGGTTGGCAAACAGTTTGGCTGACAAAGCAAAACTTCGTGCAAATACAGAAGGAAAGTCTGGTGATCAAAAAGGGTTCAATAAGAAAAGGAGATGGGAAGATAACTTTGGGAAGAATCAAGGGGATCAACAGACAAAGAGACCTGCTCAGACCTCAGGACCATCATCAAATAATGGTTATATAGGAATCAGGCCATATTGCAATAGGTGTACTTTACATCACACCGGTCCTTGCACAGTACAATGCAATAATTGCAAGAAAATTGGTCATCTGCCAAGAACTGTAGAATCCCTAATCCAACTGTCAACAATGGAACAAAAGTAAGATGTTATGAGTGTGGTGAAGAAGGACATTTCAGGAATAAATGTCCAAAGCTGAGAAACAACAACAACAACGGAAACAACAACAATAACAACCACAACAACAACAATCGAAACAACAACAACAACAACAACCACAACAATAACAATCGAAACAACAACAGCAGCAACAACCACAACAACAACAACAATGCTCGAGGAAGGGCATTCATGATCAATACGGGAGAAGCCCGCCAAGACCCAAACATCGTCACGGGTATGTTTCATCTGAATAATCATTGTGTCTCTGCTTTATTTGATCCTGGTGCCGATAGAAGTTTTGTGTCAAATAAAATTATTCATCTGCTTTCAATTATACCTACCCCATTAGATGCTAAGTATTCTGTAGAATTAGCAAATGGTAAAATGATCGAAGTCGAAAGCATAATCCAAGGTTGTACCTTAGAATTAGAAAAAGAATTATTTTCTATAGATCTAATACCATTCGAAATAGGAAGCTTTGATATTATCATTGGTATGGACTGGTTGTCTAAAAACAAAGCAGAAATAGTCTGTCACGAAAAAGTTGTTCGAATTCCAATTGCAAATGGTGAGAAGTTGATTATCCAAGGCGATAAGAATGGAGTACGATGTAACATTATATCTTGCATGAAGACTCAGAAGTATCTCAGAAAGGGATACCAGGCAATCCTAGCCCATATATCAGAGAAAAAGGCTCCGGAGAAACGGCTTGAAGACATACCCATCGTACGAGATTTTCCAGAAGTCTTTCCTGAAGACTTGCCTGGTCTTCCACCAATCCGGCAGGTGGAATTCAAAATAGACTTAGTACCTGGTGCTGCACCAGTGGCACGAGCACCATATCGATTAGCTCCTTCCGAAATGAAAGAACTTGCAAGTCAATTGCAAGAACTTTAGAGAAAGGATTCATTCGACCGAGTTCCTCACCTTGGGGAGCTCCAGTCTTGTTTGTCAAGAAGAAAGACGGATCTTTTCGCATGTGTATAGACTATAGGGAGTTGAATAAGTTGACGGTTAAAAACCGGTACCCACTTCCTAGGATCGATGACCTATTTGATCAATTACAAGGGTCGAGTTGTTACTCAAAAATCGATCTTAGATCCGGTTACCATCAGCTTAGAGTTTCAGAAGAAGACATTCCCAAGACGGCGTTTAGAACCCGCTATGGCCATTACGAGTTTGAAGTGATGCCATTTGGTTTGACGAATGCACCCGCAGTTTTCATGGACCTCATGAACCGTGTGTGCAAACCATATTTAGATAAGTTTGTTATAGTATTCATAGATGACATTCTAATCTATTCTAAAACTAAAGAAGAGCACGAGGTACATCTGAAGAAAATTTTGGAACTACTCAAGAAGGAAGAATTGTACGCAAAGTTTCAAAATGCGAATTCTGGATTCGTACAGTACAATTCTTAGGCCATGTCATTGATAGTAAAGGAATTCATGTAGATCCTGCCAAGATAGTGGCTATTAAGAACTGGGAAGCACCGAAAACACCAACAGAAATACGACAATTTTTAGGTCTTGCTGGCTATTATAGAAGATTCATCGAGAATTTTTCTAAGATAGCCCAACCTTTAACGTCGTTGACTCAAAAAGACAAGAAGTTTGCCTGGGAAGATAAACAAGAAAAAGCATTTCAACTGCTGAAGGAGAAGCTCTGTAGTGCTCCGATTTTGTCACTACCCGAAGGAACGAAAAATTTTGTGGTCTATTGCGACGCATCTCATCAAGGATTGGGATGTGTGCTGATGCAGAAAGATAAGGTGATAGCCTATGCCTCGCGTCAACTTAAGGTGCACGAGAAGAACTACACGACTCATGATCTTGAACTAGGAGCTGTAATATTCGCTCTAAAGATTTGGAGACACTATTTATATGGTACAAAGTGTACTATATTCACCGACCATAAAAGTCTCCAACATATTTTTGACCAGAAAGACTTGAACATGAGGCAACGTAGATGGGTAGAATTGCTCAGTGATTACGATTGTGAAATTCGTTATCATCCGGGCAAAGAAAACATTGTAGCAGATGCTTTAAGTCGTAAAGAAAGAGTAAAGCCACTTCGAGTACGAGCTTTAAGTATGACCATTCATACTCATCTTACTTCCCAAATTCGTGAAGCTCAACTTGAAGCATTAAAGAAAGACAATCTCAAAGAAGAAGCTTTGAGGGGGATGGAAGAGCAATTTGAAGTTAGACCCAATGGAACCCGGTATTTTTCTAACCGGATTTGGCTACCAAGCTATGGAGATTTAAGAAACTTGGTAATGAACGAATCACACAAGTCAAGATATTCGATACATCCTGGATCAGATAAGATGTATCATGGACTAAAAGAATTATACTGGTGGCCTAACATGAAAGCTGACATAGCCACCTATGTTAGCAAATGTCTAACATGCTCAAAGGTGATGGCAGAGCATCAAAAGCCATCTGGATTGCTACAACAACCAGAGATTCCCCAGTGGAAGTGGGAATGTATAGCCATGGACTTTATCACAAAGTTACTGAAGACTGCTAATGGTTGTGATACGATATGGGTAATTGTAGACCGACTCACTAAGTCTGCACATTTCTTACCCATAAAAGAGACTGATAAAACGAGCAAGCTGGCTAGATTGTACATAAAGGAAGTAGTATCACGACATGGAATACCTATTTCGATTATTTCTGATAGGGATAGTCATTTTACTTCCAGATTTTGGCAGACACTACAGAAAGCTTTAGGTACACGGTTAGATATGAGCACTGCATACCACCCGCAGACCGATGGTCAAAGTGAAAGGACCATTCAAATGCTTGAAGACATGTTGCGCGCTTGCATAGTTGATTTTGGGAATGGTTGGGAAAAACACTTGCCTTTGTGTGAGTTCTCATACAACAACAGTTACCACACTAGCATCAAGGTTGCACCATTTGAGGCACTGTATGGGAGAAAATGTCGTTCACCCATCTGTTGGGTTGAATTAGGTGACAAAGTTCCAGTAAAGAAAAACAGTCCAGTTACAGGCCCTGAACTCATTCATGAGACTACTGAGAAGATTGTACAAATACAAAACCGATTAAAGGCAGCACGAGATCGTCAAAAGAACTATGCTGATGTAAGAAGGAAGCCTTTGGAATTTCAAGAAGGAGACAAGGTTATGCTGAAAATATCTCCTTGGAAAGGAGCCATCCGATTTGGAAAACGAGGTAAGCTAAATCCTAGGTTTATTGGACCTTTCGAAATACTAGAAAGAATTGGTTCAGTAGCTTATAGGCTTAGACTACCACAAGAACTTAGCCGTATACACGATGTGTTTCACGTCTCAAACTTGAAAAAGTGTTTGTCTGACGAAACACAAATTATTCCACTGGAAGAACTTTCGAATGGATGACAAGCTGCACTTTGTTGAAGAACCAGTAGAGATTATGGATAGAGACGCCAAACAGTTGAAACAGAGTCGAATTCCTATTGTCAAAGTCCGATGGAATTCAAAGCGAGGTCCTGAATTTACCTGGGAACGTGAGGATCAAATGAAACAAAAGTATCCTCACTTGTTCGAAAAAGCTCTACATTCCGACCACACGCGCTAAATTTCGGGACGAAATTTAAATAACTAGGGGAGAATGTGACAACCGCCAAAATTTCAGGTTGATTAATTTACTATTATGTGTACTATTCAAATCTTTGTAGATCAAACAACATGAACAAACATTTTATGGCAAAATAAATTGAACAAATATTCTTTTGATAAATCATGGACAACTATGGTCAAGAACTCAAATAGTTATTTGAGAGTTGCTTGGAAATACTTTTCCATACTTATACTATCAAAAACAGTATTTATGAATAGTACCGTATTCGTGAATATTAACCGTATTTATGAATAGTACCGTATCGTGAATAGTAATCATATCTAGAAATTGTATTTATAAAAAGTGAACGTGAATAATGAACGTGAATAGTACCGTGAATAATGACTGTATTCAGTATTCATGAATAGTAATTATAAATAGTAAAGGTCAAAAGTAAATTTTAAATAGTAAAGGTAAAAAGTAAATTTTAAATAGTAAAGGTAAAAGTAAATTGTAAATAGTAAAGGTAGAAAGTAAATTGTAGAAAGGGTAATAAAATAAAATAATATAAAGGCGGAACCCACGTCAAATAATTTAAATTCAACGTTGAATCTGATTTCCGAATAAATTCAAAAGTGAATAGTGCTGAATAGTAAACATCGCTTTCATACTTTATTCTTATAATATAAACGTCCAAAACCCGCTCACAAGGGTTAGTTGAGTAAAAATTATTAAAATGAAAGTTGTGGATCTTAATTTTCTGGTCTTATAGAAACTTGAATTTTCTCAATAGGAGCCCGTATGCATAATTTAGGATTAAAACAATGTATAAATATATACTACTAGTATAAAAGAAATCTATCATTAGAAACGTCCAAGAGGTAGTGGGAAACACACTTTTATCTACTTTATAATTTAAAATTCATAAATTATGAATCACGGGTTTATTTCACTAGAGATATGGACAAAAAGAATACTATATATATACATACCCTTATTCATGATTAACTTTATAATATAATAATAATAATATAATATAATAATAATATAATATAATATAATAATATTATAAATAAATTACGTTGAAAACTTTCGTTGAAGAATTCTATGCATTTTTTTTCTTCTAAATTGGCAGGTAATTTTAATATTATAAAAATCAAACGAATGAATTCGTTCGCCTATAAATAGCAGACGATATTAAACTTTAAAACACACACCACTACATATTCTCTTCTAAATACTCTCTGGTATAACTATACAAGGCTTATTTCATCTACTTAATTTCTGCTATTATCACTAAGGTGAGTTTCCATATTCCCCTTTTCAAACTCTTTAATATATTGGGGCTGAGATACATGCAAATAAAACTGTTTGTTATACTTATATGTATATTTACAAAATTATATATATTATATATATTTTGTAACTCCACTTTATTTATTTTACCTTCGGGGTAAAATACATACTCTTTACTGTTACGATGAACACAAGTACTCCAGAAATGTATATATGGTTGATTCTAAGTTGCTCTGTTCACTCAAAGTCCTCACCATCATGAACGATTAATTATGGAAACATAAACGTGGGTATATTGAATAGTACTATTGGGGTAGGCACCCCCATTCGTGTTGGTCATACCAACTGGATACGGATGCATTATATTTGGAAAGCTTAGGGTACCCTGAACAAGGTACCTACTATGGAGGCAAATAAACACACACTTGTCTAGTTTCGGTTCATGAGCTTAGAACTTGATGTATACAGTATCTACTCTTATATTCTATTCGATCCATTGTGTGATCAAATAGTTACTCTAAATCTTGTGGTTCATACTCTATATTTTTATATACAAAACCTATGATACTCTTTGCTTTAGATTGTATCATAAACACTGGATATTGCGGTAAGGCAATGGTCACTCTGGAATGTTGAAAAGTATTTTTTAAAAAAATCCGGTTTTTAGTTTTACAACCTTGAGATACACCGGCTCACCCATTTGAACAAACTCTAAGAGAGGTATAAGTCGGAGTGCGCTAGCCTCCTAAAAGGGCGGGTTTTTAAATCGCGTTTATCGCATACCTTTGCCCTTGCGCTTCTTTGTGCGTTCATTTGGAGCTACCGAGCTCTCTTGTGTTGTAGACTATACGAAGGAGGTTTGGGTATTACAATTGAAAAACTTATGGAACTCACCAACTTTATGTTGACGTATTTTAGCATGTATTCTCAGGTAACTAGATGATACTCTGTGCATGGGACCACTATACGCTGCATATTACATGAAGGACCACGATCTACCCTCAGACTTTAGTAAAGACTCTTCAATTTGCTAAAGACTCTCTATCTACTGTTTAATATTGAATAAATGTTTTCAAGGATAATATCTTTCATAAATTGTAATATAAAATTGTGAACAATGCTTTTATATAAATGTATTTTAAAACGACAATGTTTTATGTCGTTCAGTATATCTTGTGTTGTGAATCCATGTACGTCATATTCCGTCTAGGGCGGGGTGTGACATTTGTGATATTGTAACTCTTTAGGATAGAAGTGCATACATGGAAGTCGGTTTTACTTTCAAAGGGTTTTAGATGTGGTGGGAAGGCTGCGGGTGACCCTATACATAAGCATCTAGAACTTGATGAAAGTAAAATCCTCCGAAGTATATGTACGCGTTGTTTAGAGTAAATGATGGACTTTGGGATTACGTTTGAGATAGACATGAATGCCTTGATGTACTTGACTTGTGAGATACGTACTTATTCATACTTCTATCGTTGTATTGGTGAACTTACGGATTTATGGTCGTTGATTAAATGGTTGAGTGAGTGATTGATCGATTGGTTTGGTTGTTGGATTGATGAGACGGTTTATTACGTTTGATTGACTTGGTTAAGTTGTGAAGTATATTATTTTTATTAGGATAGTTGTACATACATGGAAGACGATGATACCTTTAATGAGTTGTAGATGTGGTGGGAAGGCTGCGGGTGACCCTATATATAAACATCTATGATTCCTTAAATGTAAAGGCGTATGAAAGGTATGTGCATTGTAGTTTGATTTATTTGTGCTATGATGGCGTGGTGATTGAGATTGGTTAGGTTCGTACTTGGTGTTTGGTTGATGTACTTCCAAGTATACTTACTTGATGAATGGTTCCACGTACTTCCAAGTGTCATACACTTGAGATCGCGCAATGTATGATGTACTACCAAGTTGTTAGACTTGAGAATATTGTGTTTGTAATGATTTGTTGTTGTCATGGTACACTTAGGTATTATTATTACTGTTAGGATAGACGTGCATACATGGAAGTCGGCTATGCCTCCAAAGGGTTTTAGATGTGGTAGGAAGGCTGCGGGTGACCCTATATATAAGCATCTAGGACTCGAAGGAGGTAGAATCCTCCTAAGTGTATGTACGTATAGTTTAATTTAATTCGATGATTGATGGACTTGTGATGAATGGATGTTGATTGATGCATATGTAGTATATAAATCCCACTGAAGAGGATATGGCATATGTAGCGTATAAATCCCACTGAAGAGGATATGACGTATATAAATCCCACTGAAGAGGATATGACGTATATAAATCCCACTGAAGAGGATATGGTATATGTAGTGTATAAATCCCACTGAAGAGGATATGACGTATGACGTGTATAAATCCCACTGAAGAGGATATGATACTTGATTTGAGTAGATGTTACGTATATTACTTGAGTATATTGCTTATTACACGTTTTACTGGTTTTGTGTAATCTTGTTGTGGATGTTGTTGTGTTTTTCATAGAGGCTCACTGTAAGTCATGTTTCACCTCTACTCGTATATTATGATTATTGACGATGGTTTCTAATGGACCATTACTGCGAACTCACCAACCTTGTGTTGACTATGCTTAGTACACTTTTCAGGTAACCAGGTTAATCCAGGGCATGGAGTCTGATTATTTGCTTGCTGTTGAACCCAGACTTGGACTTATATGGATCAAGGATCCATTTGCCTTCTTTTGCATTGTACTTAGAACCGTTAACCACCTTTTGATGTTCTGTTGTAATTTTTGATGATGACTTGCTCTGTTTGTATTTTTGATACTTGTTTATCTTATTGTAAGGATTCACTGAATCCTTTATTTGCATTTAGTTCATGTTCTACATTAATCCCACCTTGTGCTATATGATTTCCGTGATATTCTGAACCTTGGCTCGGGGTGTTACAAAAAGCACCTTTTGCCCCACGGTGGGCGCCAAATTGTTTTGGTCAAAAATTACCTAAGATAATTTACGTAAAAGACTTAGATCAATTATATAACCAAACTTTCGTTTGTGAGGTTAAAGGCTTGTAAAATATGTTTGAGATTCAAAGATGAGTTTAATGAAAAAGATTTAAAGAACAATTATATTGACTAAACAAATAATAAGAATGCTAAGCAATAAATATCAAGATTATCAATATCGAAGTAAGTAAAATAAAGGTAAATAATACTGATCAAAGTAAATAACTAGTAAGTAATGCGATTAAAGTAAAGAGTAGAGAACAAGAACACCAAGATTTGTTATCGAGGAAAAGCCCTTAATTCTTTGAGGATCGCCGGCATAAAAACCCCGGGAGGAAGCAATCGTCCCTGCCTTTGTTCTTTTATTAATGATCGTTAAACGTTTACAAAGAGTGGAATTCGGTTGATCGATGTATCTAAGTGATAATGAAAATAAGAGCAGGGTGTGTGTGAATACAAGTGTATAGTAAGCAGAAAATAAAGTGGGATTGGATGCCTAGATCGATCAGCCTCATTCGTTATTTATAGACCTAGGTTTTAACTAACTATCCGAAGTTGTAGGGATCTTCCAGGTCTTCCATAGTTGAACGTTGGAGCGTATCTTGACCAGTCTTGTGGACGTTGTAGTCATTTTCCTCGTGCAGAATTTGACTTGAACTCCGAATATCTTGGCAGACCAAGTCTTCTTTGCGTGTAGAAGTCTTATCCCATGTGTGAATTCTTCTTTTTACCGTTAGAGGTATTTTCCTTAGCTTTATATCGAATATTCCAGAACCTATATGCTTATCTCATGTGGAAACAACAACAATACTTGAAGTATATCGTTAGCAAATTAGTAATAAGTAATCAGAATATTCTACTATGTCAAGATCCTGGGACATCAAGATCTTGGACCTTCAGGATATTGACACCTGAAATTTCACCCATAACAATCTGGATCTTCAAACCCTGGCGGTTGCGTAACATACACTAATTCCTGGACAGTACCGTATAAGAACGCACTCTTAACATCCAACTGATATACCTTAATGTCCTTGAAAGCAGCAAATGCTAGAAACAAACGAATAGCTTCTAGCCTAGCAACTGGTGCAAACACTTCAGTGTAGTCCAACCCATCCTGTTGAGCAAAACCTTGAACAACTAGCCGAGCCTTATTACGTGTCACAATGCCTTTTTCATCCTTTTTGCACCTAAAAACCCATCTGGTGCCGAAAGGATACTCTCCCGGAGGTAGATCAACAAGCTCCCAGACTTGGAGTTTGTCAAACTGAAGTAGTTCCTGCTGCATTGCTTCAACCCAAGATGGATCTTTTAAAGCCATTTGAATATTATTTGGCTCTTCTTGAGATACAAAGCAGCTGAACATACATTCATCAACTATACCGGTTTCTTTCATCTCTGCGAATAAACCAGATAGCTTATTAATTTGAGCTCTTGTCTTAACCCTTGCACTGGGTTCACCAATAATGTCCTCAACTGGATGATACTTGTTGACTCTATGCTGTATAGCTTTATCAACTTGAAGATTTACACCCAAATTTGAACCTATTTCTCCATGAGGAAGTGGAGTAACTAGTTCCAATTCTTGTGCACTTGTATCTTCAGTATCCTTTGATGAACCATCTGCATTGATGTTGCGAGAAGTTGACACAAGCTCAGTATCTTGATCTTTTCATGATACCTCATTATTCTTTGATGCTGTAGCAGTCGCGGATTCAGACGGAGTAGTAAACTTTGCTTCGATATTCTGATCACGTAGCAATACTACATCATCCACCTCTGAACTACCTGCACCAAAAGAAATAGGACCATTAAAAGAGGTAAACACATCATCATAATTAAACAGGATAGAAGACCCTTGATGTACAGGGGGATTAAAGCTAGAAATAACGACATTGTAACGAACATCAACTATTTCAGACTTAATATTGTACACCCTCCTATTTGGAGATCCCGGAATGTAACCAAGAAAATTCCCTCTTCAGCCTTCTCGGAAAATTTAGGTTGGTCACGAACTTTTAAAAATGTGCATGGGACTCCAAAAGGTTCCAACCCGGTTAAATTCGGTTTTCTATTGTTTAAAAGCTCGTAAGGTGTCTTATTAAATCTTATAACAATTAAAACCCTATTTAACACGTGACAAGCAGTGTTCACTGCTTCCCCCCAAAACATAGTAGGAAGCCTTGAATCAGCTAGCATAGTCCTGGCGGTCTTTATCAATGTCCTGTTTTTCCTCTCTGCTACTCCATTCTGTTGAGGCTCATAGGGTGCACTGAATTGATGCTCAATTGCTTTGCTCAGACAATATACTTCCATAATCTGATTCTTGAACTCTGTCCCGTTATCACTTCTGATTCTCTTCACTCTTGTGTTGTACTGATTTTCAACTCTTTCCAAGAACTCCATGAGGATTTGAGCAGTCTCATCCTTGGTCTTCAAGAAAAATACCCACGATAATCTAGAATAATCATCAGTAACTACTAGACAGTAGTACATAAACCCTATGCTCCGAACATTTACTGGCCCAAATAAATCCATGTGTAGTAGCTGAAATGGAGCGGCAATAGAATTCTGAGTCTTCGGCTTGTGTGGCTTTTTGGTCTGTTTTCCTTTTAAGCACGGTACACATTTGTCCTCCACCATAAATCTCTTATTTGGAACACCGAGAACCAATCCATTGCTTGTAATATAATTCATTTTTCTGAAATGGATATGACCCATCCTTCTATGCCATAGCAGAGACTCATCTTCAGAAGCTTTGGAGAGAAAACAAACTGGCTCCACTGAATCAATTACACCTAATTCAAGACCATAGATGTCCTTCTTTCTTGGAGCCTTCAATAAAATCCATTCCTCTGGAATAACATATCCTGGTTTCAAGATAAGAGCTTCCCTTTCTGTAAAGTGAACAGGATTCCCTTTATCACATATTTGAGATACGCTCATCAGATTATGCTCCAGCTACTCAACAAAGTTCACATTATTCATTTTAATCTTCCCATTGACGACTTTTCCAATACCAGAAATACTTCTGCCCTTGGGACCAGCAAAACTAACATAAGACCCTTTAACAGGTGTAAAATCTGTTAACAGTCTCTTGTCACCAGTCATATGTCTTGAACATCCACTATCGACAAACCATAATCTTTTAGTTCTCCTTAGTGGCTCCTTATGTTCAACACCTTCAAGATGTGCCATCAAGCTCGTCTCAGCTTTGATGACATCTTCGCTCTCAGCTCTTACTGGTTCTGATGATTCAGGTTCCTCTTTTACCCTCTGATGAACACTACCATGATCAATGGCACATATCATAGGATCAAATGAATTATCAGCAAGATCGTTCATTTCTTCTTCAAGGTCGTGAATTATGGCCATGAATGCATGATTTTGATCATCGGTACTAGTCGAACCCCAATTATATGTACCATCAGATTGAACAACTAAGGCTCTTGAGTTATCCGCTTCTCCTGAGCTTCGGTTCCCAGTATTAGCATATTGATGTCCGGAATTCCGACTCATTATAGAACCACTCTGATTGAAGTTCTGACGGTCGGTAGCTGAATTGTTGTCCCGTCTTGGTCTCTGACACTCTCTTGCAAAATGTCCAAAACCATCACAGTTATAACACTTCACCTTGGTCTTGTCAAACCCTACTTTGCCATTCACAACCTTCCTTCCGGTTCTATCTGTGAAACGTTGAACTCTCAATGTTAACATAGCTAATTGCCAGTTCAGATCCATTTCTTCCAAATCATCTGGATCAACTTTCTTGTAATCCTCCCTAACCAAATCAGGATCAGTTAGTTTTCCTCCAATTAACTTTTCATGAGCAGACATAAATGAAGTGAGCATGCCAAATTGTCCCTCAGCAGATCTTATGCTCATCAGCATCCCTGTGTAACCCGAACTTGGAGAACTACTATTCTGAACCCCATTATGCACTATCATGGCCAATTCTGGAGAAGTTACATACATCAAGTTGCTATCAGAATCCGTTGACATTTTCAACTTATCATCATCTCCACTATAGAAGGCAGTAATCCCTCCACTTGAAGATTTTGCAGAAGGAACACTTGATTTGCTATGATAGAGTTCAGGACGCTGAACAAAATCACTGCTACCTACTTCCTTCGACTTTCGTTTCATGTCTTGACCTCTCAGCTTTCGAATGATCTGATCCAGAGTCCATGAGCTGAATTCGGGATTTTGTTGGATTGAAGTGACAAACCCTTCCCACTTAGCTGGAAGAGCTTCCAACAACTTCTCGATGACATCTTCTGGATCAGGTTTGTACCCAAAGTATGCAAGCTCAACCAGCAGATGACTGTAACGAATCAAGATCTCATCAAGAGGTTCATCTTTGAAGCTAGTAAAGACATAGTACTGCTTCTTCAGCAAATCCTTCCTTCTCTTCTTGAGATCATCATCACCTTCACAATGCTCTTTGAGTGCATCCCATAAGCCTTTTGCACTATCATACATTTCAAACAAGTGCAAGAACTCCCCTTGGAGAGCCATTCGGAGTGATCCTAAAGCTTTACTTTCTGCTTCGTAATCTTTCTTTTGATCGACAGTAATTTGCTCATACGAAGCTGCTTTTCCACCACTCGAACCAGTAGGTTCTTTATCATTTTGCACAGTGGGATGAACATAACCATTAACAATACATATCCACATCCTCACATCCATTAACCTGCAATATGACTCGAATCTGCCCTTCCAACTGAAATATCTATCAAGGCTTATCAACTTGGGCGGTGAGTTGGCCTTTCCGGTTTCGTAATCCATCAAAATTAGTTGATTCAACAAGGATTGATAATTTGCGGGTAACTGAGACATCATTTTCTCCGAGCTAGCAAAATTCACGAACTGTTTATAAAAACGAGGTCGTAAAAGTTCACGAGGTCGTGAAGAAAAACGAGGTCACAATTAACTACTCGAGGTCGTAATTGAACTGGTGAGGTCTTAAAGAGCTCACGAGGTCGCAAACGAAACACGAGGTCGCAATTGAACTGGCGAGGTCGTAATAGCTACCCAGGTCGCAATACGAGCTGGATGAGGAAATACGAGCCCGCGAGGTCGCAAAAGCTGCTGGAATCCTTAGATCTCTTGAATTCGAAACCCTAAACACCAACAATAACACCTTCGACTGCTGCAAACACAAATCGAGGTCACAAACAAGATTTCCGGTCGTAAACTCGTGAAAGAATCACGTCTAAACGACCCTAAATCAATATTGTCTATCACCAACAAGCTATAACCTTCCGGTATTAAACCAAGAGGCTCTGATACCAATTGTAAGTCCCCTGGTATGGATCGTCAATAGCTTGCTCCAGTTATCTTGAGGTGCGAAATCCCTCACAATAACTTGGTGATCAACAAAAAGCCCATAGATCATCTGCGGCCTCGCAGATCTTCTTCGGGCTAGCGGAACAACCTTTGACGACTATAACCTGCAATACTTGCTTGATATTTCGACAAATGTTCAACCCTAAACTCTGTTAGGGTTCGGTTTATATAGGTAACACCCGACATGGGCTTCAGCAATTTGGCCTCGTAAACCCAGCCCAGCCCGTCACTAATGCGAGGTCGCATTCTGTGATTGGCCTCGTATTTCTCCCTGCAAATACGGGGTCGTATTACCTATATGACTAACCTCGTATTTAACCCTGTAAATACGGGGTCACATTTCCTTTTGTGAATTGCGAACTCGCAATTCACACTTAGCAGATTTACTATACATTCAATACTTAAACTTAATCTAGTATTCTATGCATAATACTAAGTTCATTAATGACAATCACATTACAAATACATATAACAATATAAGCCCAAACAATCTAGACTGCTATTGACATAGACGTGCACTTACACTAACGGATGATGGACACGTTTCGTCCTTTATACGGTCGACTAAAGGACGAAACGTGACCATTATCCGCGTATAAAGGACTACCAGTGTCATTTTGAAGTTTAAATGATGAAACGTGATTTTTTGGTAAAACCACAAGGACGATTTTTGAAATTAACTCTATTAATTAATAAAGTTTAAAGTGTCATAAATTTTGTGGAATCTTGATTTGAGGTTTCATGATGTATGTTGGACTCTCCAATATAATACATAATAATTTTTGACTTGTTTTCTTTTCCCGTTATTAATTTGATGTTTATAGTTTTTTTTTTTTTTTTTTTTTTTTTTTTTTTTTTTTTTTTTTTTTTTTTTTTTTTTTTTTTTTTTTTTTTTTTTTTTTTTTTTTTTTTTTTTTTTTTTTTTTTTTTTTTTTTTTTTTTTTTTTTTTTTTTTTTTTTTTTTTTTTTTTTTTTTTTTTTTTTTTTTTTTTTTTTTTTTTTTTTTTTTTTTTTTTTTTTTTTTTTTTTTTTTTTTTTTTTTTTTTTTTTTTTTTTTTTTTTTTTTTTTTTTTTTTTTTTTTTTTTTTTTTTTTTTTTTTTTTTTTTTTTTTTTTTTTTTTTTTTTTTTTTTTTTTTTTTTTTTTTTTTTTTTTTTTTTTTTTTTTTTTTTTTTTTTTTTTTTTTTTTTTTTTTTTTTTTTTTTTTTTTTTTTTTTTTTTTTTTTTTTTTTTTTTTTTTTTTTTTTTTTTTTTTTTTTTTTTTTTTTTTTTTTTTTTTTTTTTTTTTTTTTTTTTTTTTTTTTTTTTTTTTTTTTTTTTTTTTTTTTTTTTTTTTTTTTTTTTTTTTTTTTTTTTTTTTTTTTTTTTTTTTTTTTTTTTTTTTTTTTTTTTTTTTTTTTTTTTTTTTTTTTTTTTTTTTTTTTTTTTTTTTTTTTTTTTTTTTTTTTTTTTTTTTTTTTTTTTTTTTTTTTTTTTTTTTTTTTTTTTTTTTTTTTTTTTTTTTTTTTTTTTTTTTTTTTTTTTTTTTATACTTTTTTTATCTATTTACATTATAATTTCTTATATTTTCCTTCTCTTTTTTTTTATCTTACTTTGAATAATTTTTAAATTGCAGCCCGTTAATATTATATAAATACACTAGCAATTATCAAGAAACTAATATATTTTCATAAATTAGGCCCTATTTGTTGCTAAAAATTTCCGGAACATCGTTTTATATCTGATTCGGCAAGAATATTTCAGATTTGGAAGCGTTTATTGTTTATTAGATCAAGAAGTTTTGGAAGAGTAACTTAGGGAGTGTCATATTTAACCCTTTGTACGTATTTTTATTAGTTTCCTTCAGTATTTAGCATTCTATGTGTTGATGATTGGAATTCAGCTAGTACCACGACTTCGGTACCGAAGGCTTGGCCGAACGGTGATGCTTCATTTCGGAGTTATTTTGCTTGCTCAGAGGACCTAGGGGAGTTCGTTTGCCCACCCCTTTATAACGCGACTTGTTTGGAGACTATGTATCATTGGTGGTATATGTGTAAATACATGATGGAAGTTTCACACCTTTGGGCATCTTATCTCGTGATTTTTTATGGCTAAAGCCAAGGCGTTCCCTTGGTGCGCCAAGATTAATCCTTGCGGTTCTCCTGAATATCTGCAGCTTCTTTGGAAAGGCTAGTATAAATGTTTGGGGTTTAATCACTTTTTGGGTAGTTTGGATAACGGTTCTTAGTGGCGGAGGTTATTTATAAATTTGGATCTCCTTTGCGCAATCGACAAACGAAGTTACGTAGTCGGATTCTGCTGTGTGTGGCAGCGAAAGGATCTTCCAATCTAGAGGCTATTGTGACCCACGTGTTTCGTATCACAACCGGTTTGTGACGTTGCGTAATGCTGAATCTTCATCCCATTGTAGGGATATACCATCATCTCCCCGAATGTCATAAGAAGTATCAATGTCGTGAATGCTTGGTTGAGAAGTTTAATTATGAGGAACACTAAGAACAGCTTGGAATGTTTTCATAACTTAGGGTTGCACGAGGGCATCAAGGAGATGTCCCAACAATAAAAATCTTTTCAAATCTGGAGGCCACGTGGGGCAATAGAGAGATCTGTCAACAGCATGGGGATATCCAAGCAGCAAGGATATTTTTTGAATCTGGAGGCTGTGGGGCGCAGCGGATAGGTCTTTTCACAACTATGTCTTCAACTTTGAGAGAATCTTCAAATCTGGAGGCTGCGGGGCGCAGCGGATAGGTCTTTTCACAACTAGGTCTTCAACTTCGAGAGAATCTTCAAATCTGGAGGCTGCGTAACACAGCGGATAAATCTTTTAATAACATGGGGATCTCGAAAAAACAAGGAGATTTCTAAATCTGAAGGCTGCGTAACGCAACAGAGATATAATTATGTATATATATATTTTAAAAGGGGATCTCCAAACAAGGGGGGATCTTTAGATCTAGAGGTCGTGCTAAGTCACATGGAGGCACGAGACATATATTGTTTGGATCCCACGGATGGCGCCAAATGATTGTACATCATATAGTAGGTTGTCATCCCGAGGGGATAAACGGGCTGCCAGAAAGCCAGAGAATATCAGGACTCATTCATGGACTACGGGCAGTCGAGCTAGTTGAGCACCTCACAACGAACTTGCCGGAGACATACGACGAATTAACAGTTAAAGCCCACATTTGGCTCAACGTCAAAGAAACAACAGGAGCAGAATACGCCCTGGGAAAACGAAGAAGAGATCCGGATGATAGCAGAAATGAAAGCCACGTAGAAAACCCCGGATGGGGAAGCAAAGCCAAAGAAGGTAGAAGAGTAATACTACTGAAGTTAACAAAATCACCGAAGGATATTCTCGCAACGGAGCGGGTAGCGCAAACCTTCCCAGCCCCACCAAGATTAACAACCCAGAAAAGGGATCGAGGAAAATATTGTGAGTTCCACAAAGATTATGGACATGACACGGACCTGTGCCGAAATCTCCAAAAAGCCATAGAAGAAGCGATAACCGCTGGAAAATTGCAACATCTTTAAAGGGAGGTAGAGAAAGAAGCAATGAAAGCGGAAATAGAGGATAACACAGCAACTGACCCGCTACAGATACAAGTCCTCACGATAGGAAGAGAACAACAAAGCAGATAACGGAGCTACTACAATACCAAACTGGCGAACCAGGTCAGGGAAAATCTAGAATCAATAGAAGTACTGACTTGGCCCGCTAGAAAGGAAATATGCTTGAAAGGCAAGGATGAATTACGAACAAAGGCAAGGAAATATGCTTTAATTTAAATACTTGAACCTACAATCTGTATATAACAATATTGATGAATCATCACATGCATATATATACAATCAAATCTAAAGAGTGAAGGAACCATCTAAATGAGTTTGAGAAAGTGCCAACTCTATCTTAATAGAATGTATGCCTTTTTAAAGTAGCATTATCTGGAAAAAGGAATAACATTTATCAACATTATAATATGGGTTGTAAAGCTATAACATTAGATTTTGTTTTTTTTCATATTTAATTTATTACTGATAAACTACCTAGTATGATAAGGCGTCGAATTGAAGAAGACGGTGAGACAAAATAACATCAAATGACCATGACTAATGAAAGCCATAATGGCCATACAAAGTGGACTATCTTACACCAATTCAAAATCCAAAGGAACCGATATAGAGACAATTGGTTGAAGCACTTCACTAAACAAACTCTTCCGTCGTTTTGATTATTGTAAATTTATGTGCTTTCACAAAACTACCATCAACAGGAACAAATAACCTTTAGTATGTTCTTAATTACATCGCATTGGCCCTAGAGTAATCAAATCCAAAGAAATCTCTTTATGACATGCAACATTAATCATGCATTTCTTGTGGTCCATTTTTCCCTGTTACATGCTAGCGCATTTATCATTCATATTCGTATATATAGTATATGGAAGAAATTTCATGGAAATAGCATCGTTTGAATCAAAGTACAAAGAACCCATGCATTAATCATGCATGCATATATTTATAGGTTTGTAATAAAACAAACCTAATAAAATAAAAATAAAAAACCAACAACCCCTTCCGGCTTCCTCTAATTAATATATAAAGATATCTTTTATCACTTGAGAGCACCATCTCCTCACTTGTTAAACATAGGGTTTCTTTCACTCTACAAAGCTCCA
This sequence comes from Erigeron breviscapus, assembly GCA_034093135.1. Classification (NCBI taxonomy): domain Eukaryota; kingdom Viridiplantae; phylum Streptophyta; class Magnoliopsida; order Asterales; family Asteraceae; genus Erigeron; species Erigeron breviscapus. The sequence goes on from CM067172.1 coordinate 111,983,969, forward strand.
TTTTATCTCCAGCCAGCCGCCCCCTCTACATCCTGCAACTATTTCCTTTTCCATGTTTGTAATCTACTCTACTAAGCCACAAACTGATTGACCAACCTAAAAAACAATACATTGCTATAATTTTAAGAGCTACCCATTAAATTATAGACCATGATTTCTTTGTTAGATGAAATAACTTTCATATTAACTCTTCTTATTTAACTCTTAAGTTTTGTTAAGTTTTTTTTACTGCATATTATTCATTGAGGCCATTTGACACATGTAGTGAGGAAACTTGTTAAACAACACTGTCCAATAGGTAGCCATGCCTCTTGATATACTCATTAACGTCTCTACTATATAGAAGGGACAGTTGGGGGGATTGGCCCCAACTATATCTCCATTATAATACTAATAACAACTCTTACAATAACAAAACTGTTTTATGGTTTTTGACAAAAGCCTGCATATTGCTCCTTGTAAATTTTCTTTGTCAAATACTATAAAACAGTTTGTGGTTTTGAGGGTTGTTTTCAGTATTGTCACATGGATTCTAGATTTCTTTTGGGTCAATCCCCCAAATTGGCCCTTTTTATATAGTAGAGAATGAGTATATCAAAAGGCATGACTACCTGTTCAACATCATCGTTTGAATAGTTTCCTCACTAAATGTGTAAAATGGCTTAAATAAGAAATATGTACAAAAAAGAAAAACTTAATTGTTAAATAAAAAGGGTTAAAAATGAAAGTTATTTCAATTAAACAAAAAAATCATGGTCGATAACTTGATGGTTAGATCGAGTCTAACAAAATCAAATGTCATCACAGAGTTTTTGTTTATAAGTTTTTTTTTACTTTTATGCGTTGAACCATTATCTCACGGTAAGGTTTATGTGCTTCGTTTATATCCCAGGTCTCGAGATCTTGGGGAGCCCCCCCCCCCCCCCCCCACACACACCTCGCCGTTTTTTCTTGTAGGGGTCTTCATAGGAATCTCTATATATATGTGGCAAGTTTTTGACCGAATTGTCTCGTATCATTTTGGCACTGGTACTGTGTTGTTGCTGGTAGCGTGCGCTTTAGTTATCTATTTACATTATAATTTTTTATATTTTCCTTCTCTTTTTTTTTCTTACTTTGTTTTATGGTTTTACAAAAGCCTGCATATTGCTCCTTGTAAATTTTCTTTGTCAAATACTATAAAACAGTTTGTGGTTTTGAGGGTTGTTTTCAGTATTGTCACATGGATTCTAGATTTCTTTTGGGTCAATCCCCCAAATTGGCCCTTTTTATATAGTAGAGAATGAGTATATCAAAAGGCATGACTACCTGTTCAACATCATCGTTTGAATAGTTTCCTCACTAAATGTGTAAAATGGCTTAAATAAGAAATATGTACAAAAAAGAAAAACTTAATTGTTAAATAAAAAGGGTTAAAAATGAAAGTTATTTCAATTAAACAAAAAAATCATGGTCGATAACTTGATGGTTAGATCGAGTCTAACAAAATCAAATGTCATCACAGAGTTTTTTTATAAGTTTTTTTTACTGCATATTTTTCATTGAGGCCATTTGACACATGTAGTGAGGAAACTTGTTAAACAACACTGTCCAATAGGTAGCCATGCCTCTTGATATACTCATTAACGTCTCTACTATATAGAAGGGACAGTTGGGGGGATTGGCCCCCAACTATATCTCCATTATAATACTAATAACAACTCTTACAATAACAAAACTGTTTTATGGTTTTTGACAAAAGCCTGCATATTGCTCCTTGTAAATTTTCTTTGTCAAATACTATAAAACAGTTTGTGGTTTTGAGGGTTGTTTTCAGTATTGTCACATGGATTCTAGATTTCTTTTGGGTCAATCCCCCAAATTGGCCCTTTTTATATAGTAGAGAATGAGTATATCAAAAGGCATGACTACCTGTTCAACATCATCGTTTGAATAGTTTCCTCACTAAATGTGTAAAATGGCTTAAATAAGAAAATATGTACAAAAAAGAAAAACTTAATTGTTAAATAAAATGGGTTAAAAATGAAAGTTATTTCATTTAAACAAAAAAAAAATCAAAAAAAAAAAAAAAAAAAAAAAAAAAAAAAAAAAAAAAAAAAAGGAAGTGATCTAAATAGTAAATTACAATGAAAAAACCGAAATACAAGTAAACTAGATACAACTATGAGCTAATCGTGTACATTAAGAGGGTTTTCGATCCAATTCATCCAAGATAATAATGTCTAGATACTTTAGCTAGCTTACTTTTTCTTATGAGACTCGTAGTGTAGATTGATTTACTTCCAGTTGTTAGGATTTAAGAACAATTCTCATATAAATAATCACGAGTACGCAGCGGAAAGAATCATATGCAATATAATTAATTAACAAAGTAAAGAATCGAATATGTACCTTTTAGCTTAGCTTCCAATAATTAATTAATAATAAGATTATTATTATTTAAGGGTTTAAAGTAAAACCCCTCTACGATCGCACACACGACACGTTAAACAAAACCCGTAGATTGCTAGATCTTGAATCACCAAAAGCCAAACACTAAACTTGCTTCTCTTTACTTGTTCGGTTCGAACACAAGTAGGAAGCAAAAATAGTTTTCGTCGATCAAGAAGTCCCACACATAAATCCAAAGTTATTATTACTAGTATTCTATTAATAATATGGAAGACTTTGATTTGATATGGAACAAATCAATTTGTTCGTTTGTGTATTCCGATCAAAAGAGAAAAGATATATCTTTTTGTTCTTTTTTTAGGGTTAATTATTAAGGTATATATAGGATAGAGGAGGGGTTATTTGAGAACTCTTAAAAAAAAGAACTCAAGAACTCCTCTACACCCTTGGATAAAAAAAAATGGATGGACCAGATTAAAAATAAAAAACCTCTCTCAACACTAGAGGGGTACTTTTGTCAACTCCCTCTTTTTTCCTCTCTCTTACTTTATTAAATTAATACAATTCTATCTAATTCACTAAAAAACTTTTATCTTACAAACCGTAAATCGTTAGACGAAAAGAAAAGCATGGGTAGTCTTAGAATTTCGTCCTTTTTCATTAGAGATGAAATTCGACATACTTTTGACGACTTTTTAAATTTTTTTTTTCATCACGTTCATCTTACACATGTGTAGGATGAACCTTTTAGTGGTTTCCACTTGTCCTACACATGTGTAGGATGAACCTTTTAGTGGTTTCCACTTGTCCTACACATGTGTAGGATGAACCTTTTAGTGGTTTCCACTTGTCCTACACATGTGTAGGATGAACCTTTTAGTGGTTTCCACTTGTCCTACACATGTGTAGGATGAACCTTTTAGTGGTTTCCACTTGTCCTACACATGTGTAGGATGAACCTTTTAGTGGTTTCCACTTGTCCTACACATGTGTAGGATGAACCTTTTAGTGGTTTCCACTTGTCCTACACATGTGTAGGATGAACCTTTTAGTGGTTTCCACTTGTCCTACACATGTGTAGGATGAACCTTTTAGTGGTTTCCACTTGTCCTACACATGTGTAGGATGAACCTTTTAGTGGTTTCCACTTGTCCTACACATGTGTAGGATGAACCTTTTAGTGGTTTCCACTTGTCCTACACATGTGTAGGATGAACCTTTTAGTGGTTTCCACTTGTCCTACACATGTGTAGGATGAACCTTTTAGTGGTTTCCACTTGTCCTACACATGTGTAGGATGAACCTTTTAGTGGTTTCCACTTGTCCTACACATGTGTAGGATGAACCTTTTAGTGGTTTCCACTTGTCCTACACATGTGTAGGATGAACCTTTTAGTGGTTTCCACTTGTCCTACACATGTGTAGGATGAACCTTTTAGTGGTTTCCACTTGTCCTACACATGTGTAGGATGAACCTTTTAGTGGTTTCCACTTGTCCTACACATGTGTAGGATGAACCTTTTAGTGGTTTCCACTTGTCCTACACATGTGTAGGATGAACCTTTTAGTGGTTTCCACTTGTCCTACACATGTGTAGGATGAACCTTTTAGTGGTTTCCACTTGTCCTACACATGTGTAGGATGAACCTTTTAGTGGTTTCCACTTGTCCTACACATGTGTAGGATGAACCTTTTAGTGGTTTCCACTTGTCCTACACATGTGTAGGATGAACCTTTTAGTGGTTTCCACTTGTCCTACACATGTGTAGGATGAATTACCATGTATAGGTTGTACTTACCCATGTGCATAGGTTGTACTTACCCATGTATAGGTTTACTTACCCATGTATAGGTTGTACTTACCCATGTATAGGTTGTACTTACCCATGTATAGGTTGTACTTACCCATGTATAGGTTATACTTACCCATGTATAGGTTGTACTTACCCATGTATAGGTTGTACTTACCCATGTATAGGTTGTACTTACCCATGTATAGGTTGTACTTACCCATGTATAGGTTGTACTTACCCATGTATAGGTTGTACTTACCCATGTTAGGTTTACTTACCCATGTATAGGTTGTACTTACCCATGTATAGGTTGTACTTACCCATGTATAGGTTGTACTTACCCATGTATAGGTTGTACTTACCCATGTATAGGTTGTACTTACCCATGTATAGGTTGTACTTACCCATGTATAGGTTGTACTTACCCATGTATAGGTTGTACTTACCCATGTATAGGTTGTACTTACCCATGTATAGGTTGTACTTACCCATGTATAGGTTGTACTTACCCATGTATAGGTTGTACTTACCCATGTATAGGTTGTACTTACCCATGTGCATAGGTTGTACTTACCCATGTATAGGTTGTACTTACCCATGTATAGGTTGTACTTACCCATGTATAGGTTGTACTTACCCATGTATAGGTTGTACTTACCCATGTATAGGTTGTACTTACCCATGTATAGGTTGTACTTACCCATGTATAGGTTGTACTTACCCATGTATAGGTTATACTTACCCATGTATAGGTTGTACTTACCCATGTATAGGTTGTACTTACCCATGTATAGGTTGTACTTACCCATGTATAGGTTGTACTTACCCATGTATAGGTTGTACTTACCCATGTATAGGTTGTACTTACCCATGTATAGGTTGTACTTACCCATGTATAGGTTGTACTTACCCATGTATAGGTTGTACTTACCCATGTATAGGTTGTACTTACCCATGTATAGGTTGTACTTACCCATGTATAGGTTTACTTACCCATGTATAGGTTGTACTTACCCATGTATAGGTTGTACTTACCCATGTATAGGTTGTACTTACCCATGTATAGGTTGTACTTACCCATGTATAGGTTGTACTTACCCATGTATAGGTTGTACTTACCCATGTATAGGTTGTACTTACCCATGTATAGGTTGTACTTACCCATGTATAGGTTGTACTTACCCATGTATAGGTTGTACTTACCCATGTATAGGTTTACTTACCCATGTATAGGTTGTACTTACCCATGTATAGGTTGTACTTACCCATGTAAGGTTGTACTTACCCATGTATAGGTTATACTTACCCATGTATAGGTTGTACTTACCCATGTATAGGTTGTACTTACCCATGTATAGGTTGTACTTACCCATGTATAGGTTGTACTTACCCATGTATAGGTTGTACTTACCCATGTATAGGTTGTACTTACCCATGTATAGGTTGTACTTACCCATGTATAGGTTGTACTTACCCATGTATAGGTTGTACTTACCCATGTATAGGTTGTACTTACCCATGTATAGGTTGTACTTACCCATGTATAGGTTGTACTTACCCATGTATAGGTTGTACTTACCCATGTATAGGTTGTACTTACCCATGTATAGGTTGTACTTACCCATGTATAGGTTTACTTACCATGTATAGGTTTAACTTACCCATGTGTAGGTTGTACTTACCCATGTATAGGTTGTACTTACCCATGGGCAGGTTATACAACTCACCAGTTACAGGTCTTTCTTACACATGTGTAGGATGAACGTGATGGAAAAAAAACGAAATTAAAAAAGTCTTCAAAAGTATATCGAATTGCATCTCTAATGAAAGAGGACGAAATTTCAAGACTACCCATGCTTTTTTTCCGTCTAACGATGTACGGTTTGTGAGATAAAAGATTTTTAATGAATTAAATATTTTTTATTTAATAAGAGGAGAGAGAAAGAGAGAGAGCTAGACAAGTTTTTTCATAATGACAATCATGCCCTTCCTGATCTTGATGAATGAAGGGCTAAGATTGGTTCTCGCGTTCTTTTTTTTTTAGTGGTTCTCAAAATAACTCACCCCATATAGGATATAAATATATCCCTAATAACTTAACCTTCAAGCTAACATCTTTTGACTTGGACTAGGTTTAATTAATAATTACATTAATTATTAATTAATATTTAATAATTAATAATTCATATTTATTAATTAATAAATAATTCTAATTAACATATCTAGTTAATAATGTCCAATTATCATTTCTCTCAATTTTGTGATTATAAATATGTAGATACAATATATACATATTACCGGATATCTAAGTGTCATCGCGTGTGACCCCGTAGGCTTAAACATTTTCGGACATGCGTTTATTTAACGTGATCATATTCCAACAGCTCCCACTTGAGCATGTTATAATAAAGGCAATAACATTGGTTAGCGTCTAGCAACACGCCAATGCTCCCGGAAATATTTAAGTATAGTTTCTTAAAGTATTTTGAAATAGTTTCAGTGTTTATTATCCCTTTGTTTCAGATACCTTGTTAATTATGGATATGGATCAATGTCATTCCATAATTTAACGATTCTGTTTCTCATTTTAACAACTAATTAAGATTACCAAATTAATCGAGACCACATCTGGAGTTCATTTGGGTACGGCCGTACAAACATCTTAATTAATCAATGAGGGCGCTAAATGGTATCATTCTTCAGTTGCAAATTGAAGGAACAAATCCTATTTTGACTACACGTGTTAGTCATGTCATTTCACTACATTTCTGAAAATAGCCCTTTGTTACTACCTTATTCAGGATAGTTAGAACTATATCAAGAAAATGCAATCCACACATGCATAACCTGCTTGTATCTCAAGTCTAAGGATAAATAAAGCAACCATTTCACGAATTTCACTTAATGACGCCGATCCATAAAGTGATGATTCATTAAATGGGGTAGTCCGATATGCATCTCTATGGATATCATGTGAGTTTGGTAGGACCATCTTGAAATATTCCTAAGAATATTACCAATCACTCAGATTTGTCTTAGTTTATCCATATTCCATATAGTTAATCGACAATGGACATTTAGAATATTTAAATATTCATGGATTAAACATGAAAATATATGACACAATTATATATTGGAATGAAAACAAACATACCACGTATTTTAATTCATTTATAAAATAATAATTGTTTAACATCCTTTATCAAAATACCAATCACAGATTTACATAATATAACTAGCTAATTTAATTCCTATGCCCTTGGCATGCTTATCGAGCTTTCCTTTTGACAATGCCTTTGTAAAATGATCAGCTAAGTTATAATCTGTGTGAACTTTGACTAACTTGATATCTCCTAGTTCGATTTGCTCACGAACATACTGATATCGTCTAGAATAATGTCTGGCACCTTTCTGAACTCCGGGTTCGTTGGCAATAAAGATTGCACCAGTATTGTCACGGTACATATCTAAAGGTGTGTTATTTGAGGGTATCACATTAAACCCAGAAATAAACTTTCTAATCCAGACGACTTTCATGGCGGCTTCTGAGGCGGCAATATACTCAGACTCTGTCGCAAACATAGCAACTGTGGTTTGCTTCTTGCTCTTTTAATCCATCGTGTCTCCATTTAAAATGAAGACGTATCCCAACTGAGATTTTGTATCATCTCTATAGTCTGAAATCCAGCATTACAGTATCCAGTCACTTTGAGCTCTGTATCGGGATTTCCTCCATACACCAGAAATAAATCTTTAGTAGCACGCATGTACTTAAGAATATTCTTCACAACAGTCCAGAGATCCTCACCTGGATTCTGTTGATATCGACTAATGATATTTTGTGCGAACGCGATGTCAGGTCTAGTGCATCTTACCGCATACATAATAGATCCCACAGCCGAAGCATAAGGAACTCTTTGCATACGCTCTACCTCATTAGGTGTAGAGGCACCGTTTTGCTAGATAAATTAAGTCCTTCTTGCATAGGTACGAAACCACGCTTAGAATTCTCCATCTTGAATCGCTTTCAAGATCTTATCAATATAAGCACTTTGACTTAATCCAATCAATCGTTTACTTCTATCTTTATAGATCTTGATTCCAAGAATGAATGCTGCTTCACCCAAGTCTTTCATAGCAAAACACTTTCCAAGATGGGATTTTACATCTTGCAACATTGGAATGTGATTTCCTATTATCAATATGTCATCAACATATAAGACAAGGAAAGTAACATTACTCCCACTAGCTTTGCGATATACACATGGCTCATCAGGATTTTGAGCAAAACCAAACTTTTTGATTTCCTCATCAAACCTTTTATTCCAACTTCTTGATGCTTGCTTTAGTCCATAAATGGACCTTTGAAGCTTGCACACTTTGTTGGGATTTTTTAAATTGACAAAACCTTCTGGTTTAACCATATAAACTTCCTCGTCTAGATAATCATTCAAGAAAGCGGTTTTGACATCCATTTTCCATATCTCATAGTCATAGTACGCTGCTATGGCTAAGATGATCCTAATAGCTCTAATGTCCGCTACGGGAGAAAAGGTTTCCTCATAGTCAACTCCGTAAAGCTGAGTATAGCCTTTCGCCACAAGACGAGCTTTATAGGTGTGTACATTTCCATCCATGTCGGTCTTCTTCTTGAAGATCCATTTACACCCAACGGTTCTACCATTAGGTGGAAGATCAACCAAGCTCCAGACTTGATTATCTTTCATGGATTTCATTTCCACATTCGCAGCTTCAAGCCATTTGTCAGATTCTGGATCTGATAATGCAGCTTTGAAATTAGGAGGTTCATTTAAGTCTCCTAATACGTGTTCTTCAGACTCAATATTAAGATTCAATCTTTCACGAGCACGTATTGTCCTCGAGGACCTACGAATTGGAATCGCATTATCTTCAACTTGAGGTTCATCACTTTGAACATTCCCCCCCCCCCCAAGTTGATGATCGCTAGTATTTTCAGAAGGTGACACATCTTCTTCTTGAGTCTCATCAAGCTCGACAATCCTCCCACTGTTTTCTTGAGTGATGAGATTCTTTTCAAAGAACTCAGCATATCGAGAAACTTTAACAGTGTTGTCGGTAGGAAAGTAGAAGTAGTAACCCATTGTTTCCTTTGGGTATCCTACAAAGATGCACTTAATGGATCTAGGTTGAAGTTTATCAGGCGTATCTCATTTCCTAAGTGCCTCACATCCCCAGACCCTTAAGTAAGACAAATTAGGAACACTTCCATGCCACAATTCATGCGGTGTCTTGTCAACCTTTTTGGTTGGAACCATATTCAGAATGCGTACAACAGTCTCTAGAGCATAATCCCAAAATGAAAATGGGAGAGTCGTAAGGTTCATCATCGATTTCACCATGTCTAGCAAGGTTCGATTTTTCCTCTCAGATACACCATTATCCTGTGGAGTATATGGAGGAGTAAATTGTTGAATAATTCCACAAGCTTTTAGATAATCCTTAAACTCTTGGCTTAAGTATTCTCCACCTCGATCCGAACGAAGAATCTTGATGGTTTTACCGAGTTGATTTTCTACTTCATTTTTAAACTCTTTAAATGTTTCGAAGACTTCATGTTTATGTTTAAGTAAGTAACATAACCATAACGGCTGAAATCATCCGTAAAAGTGATGAAGTATCTAGCACATTTCCTTGACACATGTCTAAATGGGCCACATACATCGGTATGTATAAGTCCAAGTCACTCTTTAGCCCTCTCCATTTTATTCGGAAAAGGTTTTCTTGTCATCTTGCCGGAAACACAAGACACGCATTTGTCAAATAATTCATCATTTGATTGTAAGATCCCTTCACGTTGAAGTCTTTCAATGCGTTTCTTGCCAATATGAGCAAGATGACAATGCCAAAGATAGGTAGAGTCCAAGTTAAGTTTGACTCTTTTGCTATTGAATTATCATTTGAATCACAACAACACATATAATTCAATTGTGAAGATACTTGAAGAACTGGTTAAACCAACTTGCTTCTTCTTCTTGTTCAACTCAGCTAGATACTTAGGACAATTCCTCTTCCGGTGTCTCACTTCAGAACAGTGATGACAAGCCTGGTCTTTAGCCAGATGCTCCTTTTTCGCCATAGGGGTCTTTTTAGGTTTTGAGACTAAAGCACCTTGCTTTCTCTTACCAACTTTCTTGCCCTTAGCTTTCGGTTGTTTCCCTTTCTGAACCCTTCCCCTCTTGATCATAAGAACTTGGGGTATCTCAGATTTCTTGGGAAGGTTTTACTCATACTCAATTAACATGGCATGAAGTTCAACTATGGTTTTGCTCATGCTGTGCATATTGTAATTGCGCACAAAACTCTCAAAATCCCTTGGATAGAGACTTGCGAATTATACCAATAGCAATAGGCAGAGGATACGCATAGTTTAGCCTTTCCAAGTGCCCAAAGTAACTCTTCATCTTGAGTACATGAGGACTCACCGGTTTCCCATACTCGTGTTTTCAATCATGGAGTGACTCAATTAGCTCAAGTAATTCAACTCCAGATTGTTTTTCGTACACAGACTTGAGTTCTCTGATCATATCATACGGATTGTGCAATCTGAATTGCTTTTCGAAGCTTGGGAGTCATGCTACCAGCATCATACAAGCAACCTCAATATGTCTATCGTACTGAGTATTGTATGCTTCCAACTGCACAACAGTGGCACTCGCATCAGGGATAGCGGGCATCTGAGTTTCAAGGACATCGGTTTTCTTTTCAACTCTTAGAACGATTCTCAATTGACGAAACCAGTCATTGAAGTTGGTTCCAGAAAGTTTTTCTCTTTCTAGTATCGACCTGAAAGCCGATTGGTGTATGTTTTGTTAAGGATTTGTTGCCATTTACAAAACAGATTCAAGTTCAATTATCGATATTTTCGATAAAAAATCCTTAAGAAATATAATCACCCAATGTTAAATCATTTAACGATTAATTTCATTAAGGCTAGGATCCAATTGACATACCATCATTTCATCAGTTGATTTGCTAGAAATGACGTACTCAAAAGGTAAATGACGAGCAGTAATTGTATTACAAGTACAATTCCTAGATTTATGGGACTTACAACAACACTTTAAAGGGGTATTAAGTGTTTTGTAAACATGTTTTGTCCCATCTTATGCCACGGGTCAAGGTCTTACCGCTTAACTCGCTTTAAGTCGCCCAATTAAGAACTTGTAAATTGTCTACCACCGTCTCACGATGAGTAGTAATTTACCTTGGAGTTACAATTCACCTACGTCTCACATAGAGCAAAAAGCACTTGCAAGTGTTCTTAGCAAAGTGGGTGGCAATGACTTAACTTTAATTGGGTAATGCAATTAATGTGAATCAAAAGTTTATGTATGAAGACTCATGCACATCTTCATAACATAATATTTAATAAAATCATTTTTATTGTCTTAACAACACAAAAGAGCTCGGTAGCTCCATTTGAACGCACAAAGAAGCGCAGGAGCAAAGGTTTGCGATAGACGCAATTAAAAACCCGCTCCTTTAGGAGGCTAGCGCACTCTGACTTATACCTCTCTTAGAGTTTGTTCAAATGGGTGAGCCGGTGTATCTTTTGATTGTAAGACACCAATTTTATTAAAACAAAATCATATTTCGATATTTCTTAGTCAAGTTTATTCTTTTCAATAAAACAATTTTGCATCACCATTTATATAACAATAAAAGCAAAATAATAAACTCACTAACTATTAACAAATTAATCATGCAACGAGTTATGGTAGGCCACCTAAAACATGGTCACTATGGTTAATGTATAAGTCTAAGTCGGCTCCCCCTTCATAGAAGAGGACCACATACATCAAGTTGTCTTGATTGCGTAAGCCTTTAAACAAACAATTAGCAAGTAAATACATGTAAACATGCTGACTGGAAATTTCCAGTAGCTTCACGACCAGTTTAGACCTATTTGCAGTCCGAATCAGGCTTCGACCAGAACTACAAAGTTGTAGCCCTATGAGTCGTGCATCTACAGTCCAAAGGGCAACTCTTAACTCATTACGGTTGATTTTATATGAATGTTTTAGTGAACTGGTGTAAAGCAGAAAAATCACACGAAAAATTCACATAGTCACATAATTATCAAATAATTAACCCTAATTATTGGATCATTAAACTAAGCAATTTATATCTAAATATCTAAGTAATAATCATAAAGAATTTTGCATGAATTTCTTATGATTTTTACTTCTATTTAACAACATTAAATAAAAGATACATAAAACATGCAATTTATATCAAATAAACATGCCAATTCACACAATCAAAACTTGCATAGAAGGTTTAATTTAACCATTAACTTACAAAAACCTTAATTTTATTTTTATTAAATTTCGATTTATATTAAAATAAATAAATAAAAAACGATTTTAATATTTAATTATTAAATAAATCAAACCAACCCTAAACCCCCCTTCAAGTTTTGAACTTTGTAACTAATATATTACATATTAGGCTCGTGATACCACTGTTAGGATTTAAGCACAATTATCATATAAATAATCACGAGTACGCAGCGGAAAGAATCATATGCAATATAATTAATTAACAAAGTAAAGAATCGAATATGTACCTTTTAGCTTAGCTTCCAATAATTAATTAATAATAAGATTATTATTATTATTATAGGGTTTAAAGTAAAACCCTTCTACGATCGCACACACAACACATCAAACAATACCCGGAGAATTGCTAGATCTTGAATCACCAAAAGCCAAACACTAAACTTGCTTCTCTTTACTTGTTCGGTTCGAACACAAGTAGGAAGCAAAAATAGTTTTCGTCGATCAAGAAGTCCCACACATAAATCCAAAGTTATTATTACTAGTATTCTATTAATAATATGGAAGACTTTGATTTGATATGGAACAAATCAATTTGTTCGTTTGTGTATTCCGATCGAAAGAGAAAAGATATATCTTTTTGTTCTTTTTTTAGGGTTAATTATTAGGGTATATATAGGGTATAAATATATCCCTAATAACTTAACCTTCAAGCTAACATCTTTTGACTTGGACTAGGGTTTAATTAATAATTACATTAATTATTAATTAATAATTACATTAATTATTAATTAATATTTAATAATTAATAATTCATATTTATTAATTAATAAATAATTCTAATTAACATATCTAGTTAATAATGTCCAATTATCATTTCTCTCAATTTTGTGATTATAAATATGTAGATACAATATATACATATTACCGGATATCTAAGTGTCATCGCGTGTGACCCCGTATGCTTAAACATTTTCGGACATGCGTTTATTTAACGTGATCATATTCTAACAACAGTAACATAAACATCTTAGCCATAAGTAGTAGATCGATAATGTAGTTTACGAAGTACGTTATCCAAGAATGCTATCCGTTCCTGTTCCATATGATATCTAGCTAGTTAAGTCGAATGCTATTGAAAGTTTAAAAAATCTAGTAAAAATTTCATCAGAAAATTTGTTTTTTTGTCATCACATTCAAAGTGGCCCTGAGGTTTCCTTCCCTACGATAACCATCCATCAAAGTATTATATGTTAGCTGATCATCAGTCGGTATCAAATCAACCCCGTTAATCAAAGAACCATATGTTAGATAATTAATAATCTAAAAATTTAACAATCTTTTTAAAATAATCATATAAGTAATACTCGTACTTGTTTCTGGGTTGTTACGATAAAAACTAAAGTTTCAAAATGACGGAATTACAGATTTATTTGGATTTACTTATCAACTATATTACATTAATGTGAAATTCTTTTTGCTTAACATCAATAACTTTTTTTTTTTTTGTAAAGATATATACACACTTAAATAAAGTACATACACAATGTGACTATTCCAAAATATATTCGTAGAATAAGCGGATGCCTTGTGTAAGACAAAAAAAATTTCTAACTACTCATATGCTAACTTTTTGAATATATACTTAAGACGTAGATTTTATATAGAATAAAAATCAAATAACAATTCGTGTTTGTCGGCATGTAAGGAAGTAAGAACATACAAATGGTCAAATACAAGGTACAAGTTATTGTTATATAGCTCCCTTTTTTTTTAAGTAATATTTGTAGAAAAAGTCTTTAAATCTGTGATATGTTTATATATGTAGTTATTGGGAGGGCCAACTCCACTTTTCATTTGTAATCAGGTCGACAACACGAGCATTCAAGTCAAAACCAAGTGAAGAAATTTCTCTAGGCGTAATGGTTCCATAAAGAGGACTATGCATGCACCAATTATGAAACCAAATAAACGTCTTTCGTCCATTTCCAATTTTAAACCAGAAGTGATTTCTTATTAACGGTCTTATCTGTAGGAGATTTCTCCAACTCTATGGAAGGCACCCTCTATAAGGGACGTCCCACAGGCTCTTATCGCATAACCTGTTCGTATAACGTACTACTAGTATTATGAAAACAATGCTGGCAATTAATGGTACTTATCCCCCTCCCCACTGTTACCCATCGATCAAGAAAGTGATCTTATTATGCCTTCTTTATGGAAAAACATATCATTCTTTAGAAAGATATTCTCGACTCCGCGCATTACGTGGCTTAAATTTCTATTAGCTAAATTTCTAGGTTTAATTGAGTGTTAAATATAGTCACTTTTTTAAGTTTGAACTTTTAGGCCAAAACACCTCTTGTTATCTAAAAAAAAATTTCAACAAAATATGCAAAACAAAAAACACAATCAAATCATAACTTTCTATAAAACTTTTCATAAAGAATAAGAAAATGCTATTTTTTTACTTCTCATTAAAACAACATTATGTAGTTTTTCACATTTTTTATCTCTTAAATTTTTAAAAACCACTAATTATCTCACAATTTCTTCACCAAATGAATTTGGACATGTTTTCTAAATTTTATAATATGAAAAATAAAAAAGCATTCTAATCATAGTTAGAATGCGTTTTCAAAATTTTCATTTGTTTTCAAAAAATGGAAAACCCCTTCCATTTTTTAGAAAATTAGAAATGGAAAACTTCAAAATATTTTCTACACCCAAACACGCCCTTAACGTTTATTACCTGTGGCTTGCGTTAGGATACTCATTTGTTGATAAAACTTTGAAACGATGTGTTACCATGACCGATCAAAGTAAAGGTTCTAGCTAGCTATATATTATTTTTGAAAAAGAATTAGCTAACGCATAAAACATGCAAACACTAATAAAGTTATGAACAAATAAGTGATTGCTACACGGTGGTATAAAAGTTTCGACTAATTTTAGCAAATATTTGTCGTTTAAAGAAAAAGAAAAAAAAACGTTTGCCGTACAAGTCTTCTGAATTTGTTAAAACATTTTCCTTGATGGCATACTCGCATCGCCACAATTTTTTTTTAAGAACCTCATCCCATTCGAAATTTGAAGCCTAGTTAAATAACAATCACGTTTCAAGCCCATATAAAGAAAATAAATAAACAGGCCCAATCATGGTGTAAATTTTTACATATGTAGCCTTGTAGGTAAATTGTAGGAAGAAAAAAAAAAGTCATAAAAATTTTACAGCCGCCACTCACTTCAAGCCCACTTTATAAATAATGGTAGTCATGTTAAATCTTCACACCTAACTCCATTTCATTTTATCTCCATCTATATAACTAATTTCCTACCTTGTGTCTATAATCTACTCCATTTAGCTACCAGCAAATTGATATTTAAACAACCATTTGACTAACATAAAAAACAATACATTGTAAAAATTCTACGAGTAGAAACTAATAATCAACAACTTTGTGATTTTGATTTTGTTAGATACGATCTACTCATCAAATTATTGACTGCGATTTCTTTGTATAAATGAAGAAAGCTTCATTTTTAAACCTTTTCAGTTCACTGTTATTTTTTTATTTATTTATTTTGGTTTATTAAGTTTTAGGTTTGCGTATTTTTTATTTAGGCCCTATAGTGGCCATGTCCAGAGGTGGCTCAACAGTACTATGAGACTAGGCGATCGCTTTAGGCCCCTAAAATTCTAAGGCCTCAATATTTTGTATATTAGACTTAATGTTTGGATTTTAGACTAAGTACATTATATAATTTGCATTGCAGTAACACCCTTTTGGTTATTTTTGCATCAACATCTGCATCTTTTTTATTACTAGTAGTTCAATAACAAAAGTCGAGCTACTTTTTTTTTTTGCTTTTTTTTTAATTTTAATTTATACGGTAATGAACTAGGCCCAAAAAATGATCTCGTCTGAGGCCTCTAAAAATCTTAAGCCGCCACTGGCCATTTCAAGAGATTAAAATTTTTTTTAGGCATTTCTTGTACTCCTATATTTACTACCACTATATCATTTTTTTTCTTTTGAAAAAAGTTTATATCATTAAGGCTAAGAGAAGTGGAGTTGCTGGGGGTTGGGCTACTTGCACCAGAACGCGCCATGTGGCATCCGTGGTTGCTGGGGGTTGCCTGTGAAAAAAAGGGGGGAGTGGAGTTGCTGGGATGGTGGGGTAGGGTAATGATGATTTATTTTTGGTTTTTCTTTTTTCTTTGTTTGGTTTATTATTAAAAATGCATTTTATTATAAATAAATAAAATATACATAGAAAATATATATTTCATAAAATAAAATTAAAAATCGAAAAAAAAACACACCATTAAAAATATAGATAGAAAATACATTTAATAAATTAAAAAAACACACCATAAAAAATAAAAATAGAAAAACAAAGAAAAAAAAACACACCATAATAAAAAAAATAATACAAAACACACCATAATAAATAAAATACATCATCATCCATGTTTATATGAAAATATTTGGTTTGTATATGAATATATTGTGATAAGTAGGAGTGTGTGAAAAAAAAATTGAGATGTGTTGGTATATATATAGATGGGAATTGTATATGGAAAATAAATTTTTAAAAAAAAGTTTTTTTTTATTGATTAAATGCCGTTGGAAACGGCTAGTTTGACAAAAAGTGGGGCACGGTCAACAAATTTTGAAGCAAACCATATGGGTCGCTACATGCTTGGATCCCCGGGGGGGGATAGTGTAGCCGGCGAACAGAGGTGGTTCTCCCCCCACCCCGCCCCATTCCTCTCAGCCTAATATTTTGTAACCTAATATGACTATTAGTATTTTAAAGAAAACTAATATAGGTAAAAAAAACTATAAATAATAAAAATATAATAAAATCTTTCATCTTATTCCTGCTTAGAAATCTAATATCTAAACTTACATGAAATTGTTAAATTGTATTTGACATCTAGTATTTTAAAGAAAACTAATATAGGTAACTATAAATAATAAAAATATAATAAAATCTTTCATCTTATTCCTGCTTAGAAATCTAATATCTAAACTTACATGAAATTGTTAAATTGTATTTGACATCTAGTATTTATACATTGTAACTTTCAGATAAAAATATGATGTGTAGTTAAAGAAGTTCTAAATTATCAGTAAAATTTATGTTTGTTTGATGCCAAACATAAAGCTAGGAGTGTTTCAGTTATTATATATTATTTATACTAGATTTTAGACTCGTGTCTAACACTGGACACGGGGTTTATGATATTATCAATATTAGATCTTCTTACATTTAAGTCATAAAAGCTTATAATTTTGAAGATATACGGTTACAAGTGTTATTATTTGCAAGTTTTAGTACAAGAATCACAGGTTCGTCACTGTAATTATTAGCTGAGACGTATTGATGAAATTGTTTAACGGAGTCATTTCACAAGGCACATGCTATAATAATTCTATATTATAGAATTTTTTGAAACCAGTTGTACTCATAATGTGATATTATTATAAAAGATAATTGAGAATTAAAATATACATAAAATAAATATAAATTAATTATTCAGGGCTAAAAAGTGTAATTTATTGATGGAAAACAAAAAAAAGTGTAAATTAATAAGACTTTTTCTACAAATTAATATATAAATATACATAAAATAAATATAATTAATTATTCAGGGCTAAAAAGTGTAATTTATTGATGGAAAACAAAAAAAAGTGTAAATTAATAAGACTTTTTCTACAATATTAATATAAATACTAATATAATAATATATTTTGTTGAGTCCCAATGTTAATTGTAAATTTAATGATGACGAATCTGACCTATAAACACTTAGTAATCTTTTGGTTCTTGTAATCTGATCTGGGTCAGGCTAAGCTGACACAGCTTGCGATCTGTAACTGACCTAGATCATGCTTCATACTTTGTAATTGCAAAATCTTATGGAAGCAAGTGTTATTCAAGCTGCATCAACAATGTGTTAGCATTCAGTCCAAGTCGAAGAGGAGGATTGAAGATAGAAGACCAAGTTGTTAGTGGAAGACAGCTTGGGATTAGCAGTCAGCTTGGAAACACTTAGGCAGATTGGTGCTTTGACAAATGGCCCAATCTGTGTCTGACAATCAAGTGAAGATAACAACCTGGATTGAAGATAAAGACAAATGACGTGACTAGGAAGAATCCTAGGATCCAGGTTGGTGGTTGGTTTTACATATGCGTGTCCATACTCTTATTGGTTGATGAAGAATGTGCGTCAGTACGTGGGGGACCACAAGTACTATGAAAGACACGATTGATTATTCCTTTATCATCAACTGAATGAAGAATACGTGGCTGCAACGGACATCAAGTGAAGGAGTGCTTTCGCCTATAAAAGCCTCATTCATGGATTTCATATGTGTGGCATTTCCTTAGAATCATTCTTCACACAAGTTTCTCTGCTCTTATACACAGCTTAGTCTGTATGAGATCAGCTTGGGCTGATTCTCTTGAGCTAGAACTTATTGATTGTAGTTTGTCATTTCAGAGGTTGTTTAGATATCTATAGGCTATCTTTATTCCGCAACAACCTTGTAATTCTTTGTATAGATTATTTCTTAATAAAGGATTACTTTGAAAACCACAATCTGTGTTCAAGAATGTCTTTGTTTCTTTACTGCTTTACTGTTTTAATGATTCCTGCTCTTTACTTACTTGCTTAATATATATAAACTGAATCTTAAAACGTTTTTATTTAAAAGTTTGTAAAGATTAAGGAAAGTTGTATTCACCCCCCCCTCTACAACTGTTCTGTGTACAATATACTTTGGTATATTGATACACCTTGGGACGTATCAATTGGTATCAGAGCAGGGGTTAAGAATTAACTTGACTTGATCCTTGCATATTTCCCTTAATAGTAAAGCATTATGTCATCCTATATTGATAATGGTTCTTCAACCCGACCACCCATGTTTGATAAAGATGATTTCAGTGGGTGGAAAGGTCGAATGTCTTTGTTCCTTTGAATCCATCGATAACAATATGCCTGACATCCTTGCGGATGGTCCTTATGTTCCTACACAAACCATTGTGGTAGAAGTTGTGGTCAGGGAAGGTCAACCAACCATTCCTGCCATAGTCAAGTCTATTGTTAAGGACAAGGCAGATTGGGGGGATGAGGATAGGAGGTTGGCACACTTGGATGTGAAGGCTAGAAATTTCATTGTCCAAGCTGTGCCCAAAGACTTTTGCCATTCTATTAAAATGTGTTCTACAGCTAAGAAAATGTGGGGTACATTGACTGTCATGTTTGAGGGATGCTCTACTTCCATGGAATCCACAATTACTACATTGACCAGGAGGTATGAGAGATTTTTCTCTTTGAGAAATGAATCCTTGACTGACACTCATACCCGCTTTAATGCTTTGGTAAATGATTTAGCTGCTGTTGGAATTGTTAAGAAAAATGAGGTTTTAAAGAGTAAATTTCTTAATTCATTACCACCTAAATGGAACAACTATATTTCTTCTGTTAAATTAAGTTCTGTTTATCATGATCTTGATCTCCCTGGACTTTTTGGTTTGCTTCATAACCAAGAATGTTCAGAGGCTGAAAAGTTAATTGCTATGGGTGATTCTTATAATCAGCCTGCTGCTGCACTTGTTGCTTCTATGACTGAACACCCTAGTTCAATTAGTAATGAGATCATTCCTTGTGTTAATGATGATATTCCTGATATGTCTAATCCTAACTCTGTTTGTGCTGAATCTGAATGTGATGAATCTGATGGTGATGAACTAGCTAATGAAGTAGCTATGTTGGTTGAAAGGATCAGAAGGAGATCCTTTAATAAGTTTAAAGGAAAAGGAAAAGGTGGCCAAGCTGACAAGACCAAGAAGTCATTTGACATGTCCAAAGTCACTTGTTACAAGTGTGGCAAGACTGGACATATGGCTAGAGATTGCAGATCTAAAGAATCTACTCAAGCTGTGCCAGCCAAAGGTGGAAGAGGTGAAAAATACTCAAAAGATAAGCTGCATCCATGACTGATGGTGCCAGTGGAGTAAAAATCCAACATAATGTTCAAAAAATCGAATTTGATGTCGTCCCAGAACTTCTTGATAAACCCAAAATTAAAACCATCTGGGCCAGGGGCCTTGTCAGAACCACAATCCCAAACTACTTGAGTGATTTCAAAAAGAGTGAATGGTGCAGTTAGGGTAGCAATATCGGGTTGGGCTAGAGTTTTTAAGCCTTGACAGACAAGCATGGGCCTGTCTTTGATGGGTTCTCTGAATTGTTCTTTGAAGAACTCAAGAGTGAAATCGCGAATGGTAGGGGGATCAACATACCAATTCCCATTTATTTCTAGGCCCTGAATTTGGTTTTTGGAGATTCGACAGTTGATGAAACTGTGAAAATATGCCGTGTTCTCATCTCCACACTTGATCCACCTATCTCTTGATTTTTGTTGAAGGTCAAGGGTTTTGCTGTGATCCAAAGATTGAAGTTTGTCCTTGGTTTCGATCCATAATGTAAGCTCATCATCTGTGTAATCCCGGAAATCAATGATGTTATCAAGGGCCTCTAGTTGATTGATAAGGGATGTTCATTGGTTGTTCTCGATGGTAACTTCAGATCGGATCCAGTCTTTTAGGACTGTCTTCAGGTTTTTGAGCTTTGCTGCAAGAATTTGATCTGGACGGCCAAAGAAGAAGCCTGAATTTAAGGTGTTGGTGATGAGCTCGTGTATCCCAGGTTTGGAGAGCCATGAATTAAAGAAACGGAAGGGCGGGGGACCAAAGTCTAGTGTAGATGTGGTCAGAACCAGTGGGCGGTGATCCGATAAGGATCTGGGAAGAGTTGTGAATGAGGTAGAAGGCCACATATTAAGAAAAGAAGGGGAGACGAGTATTCTGTCTATTTTGCTTTTTTTCTTCCCATTGTCTGCCTCATAAGTGAACAAGTTTGTAAGTCCCAACTCGTTAGATGGTACTACTGAAGACACCTTTATGTCGATGGTGGAGTTACTTTGCAATATATGCACTGAACTGGAGACGACCAGTTGCAGTGTGTATATACCAAGTTCTAGATAGATTACTTATATAAAAGATAATAAGTAAAGAACAATGCATAATACAAATAACTTGTAAGATAACTTGATGAGACAATATGTCATCACCTCCTTCAAATTGAATCACTAATTCATCCCACATAGACTTGGCACTGGGAAACAACACAAATGTTGGAATTAGGTCTTCAGGGACAGCCCTAAGGATCATGTTTTTCAGTCTGGTGTCCAAGTCCACCAGTCTGCGATCCTCATCAGACCAATGGTCTTCAGGCTTTTCCCTTGAACCTCTTCTTCCAGTTGGATCAAGAAGAGGACTAACCCCAAGGGACATGGGTATATATGGTCCATCCTTAAGGATTTTCAACATATACCTTTCAATCCCACCAAAATGCAAAAGCATTCTAGCCTTCCATGTACCGAATGTCTCACTGTTTCCATCAAATTTTGGAACAGGAGTGTTAGAGTAGTGTACATGGACATGGTTTGGGGCAGTAGGAGGAGGAGGGTTGGTGTTAACATTTTGAAAAGGTTGTGTATTTGTATTCGAGGGGTTTTCACCTGAACCAGAACCATCTCCACCTTCAGTAGTGTTCATCTTAGCAGATCTAGGCAAGTTTATTAGCCTTCTGCTCTGATACCACTTGTAAGTCCCAACTCGTTAGATGGTACTACTGAAGACACCTCTATGTCGATGGTGGAGTTACTTTGCAATATATGCACTGAACTGGAGACGACCAGTTGCAGTGTGTATATACCAAATTCTAGATAGATTACTTATATAAAAGACAATAAGTAAAGAACAATGCAATAATACAAATAACTTGTAAGATAACTTGATGAGACAATATGTATTTTTCAATGTGTAATTTATTTATTGATATTAAACAAATTACAAGGTTGATGCGGAACCAAGATAATACACGAATGTAAATATCCTAACAACCTATGAAATACAATTGATCTATACTCGGAATTTCTCAAGACAATCGAAACACTTAAAGTTGTGAAATGTTCCTTTTAGCGATTGAGAGAAGATTGCACAAGTTCACCAAGAATATTGCAGGTTTGCAAAGTGTGAATTCTATCGAAGTTTATTCAAAGAAGTAATATTCTTGGTTGTGCAATGACTTGTATTTATAGGCAAAGTTAACATTGGAATGTTAACTTTAGCCGTACAAATGTGGTTGGGAGCATTTAAGGAATAGCATTTAATTCCTTAAAAAGCAGTGTAAAGTCGCATGTTAAAGTGACTTTACATAACCACCTTTATGTACCTTTTAATACTTAAATAATAAGATAAGGCTTATTATCCGGGTAAAGGTACATAAAGCATACAAGTCAATTCCTCGTAATCAGTGTAAAGCTTTGTAAGGGCTTTCCACTGATGGTCTCCAGTTTGTAACTGACTAGAATGCCAACTGGGCTTCGCTTCCATTGTCATTCTCTATCTTCCATTTGTTGTCTTCGACTTCAACTGGAATGCTTCTTCAACTTGGTCAGTTCTCAACTGGAGGAAATCTTCAGTTGCGTTAACTGTACGGTGCAACTGGACTTCAGTATATTTCTCGACAAATCATCTTGGTCACCAGTTTACTGGGTCACCAGATGCAACTGGTGACTGGTCAGTGTGAACTGGTGACTGGCCAGTTCCAGGTGAACTGGTCCTAACAAATTCCCCCTATTTGTCTAGAAATATAGTCTAAGTCTTTTCTAGTTCTTGTATCTGTACAAGTGTGAACTGGAAGGACTTGTTCGATTTAAATCTATTTAAGTTATCTAAGGCATTTTTATAGATCAATAAATGCCTTAGGTTTTTCTTTTAGGTTTGTTAGATTTTAATCTATTATCTACCTTGTGGTTACAAACTGGTAACTTCATTTATACAAGGGAATGAAATTTATACAAGTTACAGAATGTAAATACAGATTACAAGTAGATAACTGAAGAAAGAACTTAATGAGACGGCCCTTCGCCAATTCTTCTTCTCTTGGCAACTGAAGAGATAGGCAGAGTATCTTCAGGGTCAATATTCAACTTTTGCTCAAGATTTTCTTTATGTTGAATCTTCCCCCTTAGAAAGTTAACCCATGCTTTCTCGAACCTATTCTTTTGTGCCTTAGCATCCAAAACATTCACCATCTCCACCCATTCGCTGAACCCATACTGCATAGCACCAAGATCATCAGTTCTAACCAGTGGCCCACCAGTATACTTAACTTCAATTTGAAAAACCTTGTGCCTGGCTTGATTGTAACATTGACACCATTAATAGTACCACTATGTCTTCTGGTTGACATGATCTGGGAGTAGTAGTTTCTAGCTTCAGATTCATTTGTGATTTTATACTCCCAGCACCAGCAGCCAGTACAGCGGACTTAATGTCTTCATTGGATACTTCGCCAGTTGATTCAACGAATGTGCTAAGGTCAGCATCTCTTGCATCTCTTGTCAGTGGTCTTCTTGGTTGTGGAATCCTTCTTCTTGGTGGATTCAGTACATCCTTCACAACCTTTTTAACATTTGCAATTCTCTTAAGAATCCCACTGGCCCTAATCTCTTTTGCCTTCTCCACTGAAATGTTTAAGCTCCTGGCATCGAATTCAGCTTCATCCTCATGATAGTGTCTATCTAGTTCTACATCTAGCATTTCATTCAACTGGTCAACTATCCTAGGATCATTCTTAACCCTAACATACTCATCCTTAGTGATACCCAGTAGATTGGCATCACTCATATCCAACAACTTAATTTGAGCAAGATGTGCCCTGGCCTCAACTTGGTTTCTTTGTTTCATTTTCTTTCTTTCTTTGATGTCATTACCAAGTCTAGCCAGTTTTCTACTATCACTATCTGAAACTGGAGGTAGTATGTCAGCATTACCAGTTTCTAACATTTCACCAGTGGCCGGCTGGGCAGATGCATCACCAGCTAATCCTTTACCTTTGTCCAAGCCAACATTCCCCCAATCACTCTGCTCACCAGCTTCAGTACTGGTAGCCACAACCAATTCTCTTCCAGATCCAGATGGAGTCCTTCCAGGTGCAACTGGTCGTGTAAGGACTGAACTTCTTTCCCCCTTGGCAGCATCTAAACCTGCCCTAATTGCTTCCCATTCAGAGGGGTGAGATGGCAACCGGTCAAGAGGCTGCCACAACTGCATGTCCTTACACTCTTTGAAGATGCCACACATCATCCTGAAGGACCTCCATAAATGGTTCGTCTCCTTGGACTGGGTCAAGACATTTGCAAGAACTTGGTCTTGACCAGTTTTCAATTCATTCAAGGTCTTGGAATCCTCATCCAAACCGGAGACAACCTTATCCTTAACTTCATCATCCATCTTCTTCAGATTTTCCACTTCAGTTGTCAGTTTCTCTATAGATTGAGCATGTAGAGATACTTGGGTGTTCAAACTTTCTATGCTGCCTCTCAACTGATTGATCTCACTGGTAAGTGGGGCCAGATCAACCTGAGGAGTGGCCAGCTTGGTGATCTCAGACATCACCCTTTCAACCAATTGCTCTTCTCTAGCACCCAACGTATCCTCTATTTTCTGACCAACCGAAGTCATCAACTTCTCTCCAAGGCCAGTTACATCTAGGCCAGGTCTTTCAATAAGTTCCTTGACCTGCCTCTCAATTTCCTTCAGATCCACTTCAGAAGTTCGAACAGTGTTGCCAAGTAGATTGGAAATGGAACTGGAGACCTTGGAGTGAGTTAGGTCAAAGGCTTCCTTTAGAGTACCAGCCAGATTGTTGCAGCCAGTGACCAACTCATTAAGCTTTTGAACACCAAGTCTTCATTAGATGAAAACTTGTTTATCCCAGATCGACCACCTTAATGTTTGTCAAATGATCTTTGTGGTATCTGGAGAATGACTTGGTGTTCTTGTCAAGTGTCTTCTGAATCTCCTCCACCCAGGTTAGAAGGTTTTGGAGATCGGCTTGTAGTGAGACAACTTGACTGTCCAGTGACAAAGGAGAAGGTGTCACTGGACCACTAGCAGTTACTACTGGAGCAACTGGAGGAGGCAAACTGATGGAAGTCTCCCTAGTTGTCAGGCCAGCAGTTGAAGAAATTATTGGAGTGGTGGTTGAAGAAAGGACTGGAAAATCAAATTGTTGTTCATGCTGAGAATGCTTAGGTGTGAACAACGGCGACGGTGGGGGTGGCATTTCTCGAGCAAGTAAGAATTGCCCAGTTGGTAAAGGAGCGGAATATATTGGTAAAAATATATCTATAGGCACATTTATTTGTGGTGGTGAAAATGAAATTGATGCGTCTGGAGGTAAGACTGGAGATGAAGGGTCTTGAGCTTGTACAGAAGCATCAAGAATCTCCAAGTCTGTTTCAGTACCTTCAGAATCCGAAGATTCTATAAGGATTTCCTCGTCATTAACACTCATGTCCAGATCCATGAATGTGACAGAGGGCTGTTCAGTTACCTGGACAGTCTCCAGATGACCTTCCCCAGTTTCCTGGATGGGTGCATCTGTTGGAGGATCAGATACCGAAGTATCTTCACCAGGGATAGATGAGATTGGTGTTGCTTCAGTTATGGTTGCTCTATCCTCAACCACAACATTAGACACACTGGAAGGTCCCTCATTATTTTGAGGCCCGCCCAGTTGCCATTCTGACTCACCTACAAGAGGTGCATCAGTTGAAGCGAATGCCAGTTGGTAAAGGAGCGGAATATATTGGTAAAGATATATCTATAGGCACATTTATTTGTGGTGGTGAAAATGAAATTGATGCGTCTGGAGGTAAGACTGGAGATGAAGGGTCTTGAGCTTGTACAGAAGCATCAAGAATCTCCAAGTCTGTTTCAGTACCTTCAGAATCCGAAGATTCTATAAGGATTTCCTCGTCATTAACACTCATGTCCAGATCCATGAATGTGACAGAGGGCTGTTCAGTTACCTGGACAGTCTCCAGATGACCTTCCCCAGTTTCCTGGATGGGTGCATCTGTTGGAGGATCAGATACCGAAGTATCTTCACCAGGGATAGATGAGATTGGTGTTGCTTCAGTTATGGTTGCTCTATCCTCAACCACAACATTAGACACACTGGAAGGTCCCTCATTATTTTGAGGCCCGCCCAGTTGCCATTCTGACTCACCTACAAGAGGTGCATCAGTTGAAGCGAATGCCAGTTGCATTCGTTCAGGAATTCAACCTCACCAGCTTCAGATACCAGTGAGTCTAGATTCCTTAGCATATCTGGAGCAGTGTACGGAGAATCTGTACTATTATATGCTTCCCTGCCCAGAATTTGCTTAAAACAAAGTGAGAGGAACCTTGAAAAGGGAATACAAACACCCCTTGAGCCCTTCAGCTTTTGAACCAGGCTTCTATACAGAATATCTGCAAAGTCCACTCTCAATCCGTTCCACAAGCAGTAAGCCATCTCTGCTTGCGAGGAGTTAATCTGGTCAAGTCCACCAGAACTCCCACCCATGCTCTCCACCAGGTGGATGAAAAAGTACCTCCATGAAGGTGTAAGGCCCTTCATGGTCATCGCACCTTTTGTCTTCAACACCCCATTCTCCAAACACTCCCTGTGTCCCATTTCTAGGAGTACTTGGCGAAAGTTTATATTAGGGGGCAAGACGACTGGAGATTCACCCTCTCTCCAGTAATTGAGGCGTAAGGCATCCCTCAATGTATCAGCTGACAAGGTACACTGGATTGTTCCATCCTTTAATGTGAAACTGATGGAGGAACAATCGGAAGAAAGAACGGCAGTGTACCAAAACTCACATAAGTAGTTGTGAAACATCTTACGTGGGTTTAGAGAGAATGAGGGTCCTATTGGAGAATTCTTCAAAAACTTTTGAATTCTACCAATAAGGGTATCGGACCCTTGTGATCCTCGTAGGCTGGCCATAGGATTATTTGGATTTAGTTTTATGACCGAAGCACTACTAGGGGCACCAGGTGCCTGTGTGACATCTGGTGAGGGATTGTATGGAACAGTCAAGAGATTTACATCTCTTGAACGAGATGATCTAGGAGCCATAGAAGAATGAAAATGAAATTTGGGATTTAGGGTTTTTGATTTGTGAAGCAAAGAGAAAAATGAAGCAATTTTGATGATTGGAAAGTAAATGAAAGAATGTAAGAAAAAGAAGTAAATGAGTTCGAAGTAAATAAGGGTATTTATAAGGATTCAAGATCCCAATGTAACACCAAAATTATATTTTAATAAACAAAATCCCTTTTTGAAGATATTTTCACAAAAGTTGGTTTGAATTTTGAAATAAAATAATAATTTGCCATGTAAACATTAAATGCTACGACGGCTTATCTTACCCACGCGCCCACTCACTTTTGTTTTCCCAATACAAACAGTTGTCAAGTACTAAAATGGTTTCAAACACGTCAGATCACGATATCAAGTGGTTTAAAACACTCGAGTATCATCACGTGTCACACATATTGACCAAGTATTTGTAACGTTATAACAAAAAAAGATAAGACTGAACCTGGTAACTGGAGGATCAGTCCAGCGCCAGTTTCCAACTGAAGAGTTCTCCAGTTGCATTTTCAAACAAAAACGAATTTTAGTCAGAAAATTATTTTGAGTCTTTCCCCCTAAAATGATGATCCAGAAATCAATAGTGCCAAGATAGTATCACAAAGGCGTTCGATAGCCTGGCGAGCAAAGATTATCTGGACCTCCTCAACTGGAGAACTTCATCAGTGTCACTGACGCGTTCAATAACAAAGAAAGCTCCAGTTAGGGTTTTAACATTCCCAGTTCGCTGATGAGATGTTTAAAGGTTTTCTCATCGAGAGGTTTAGTAAAAACATCAGCTAACTGTTTGTCAGTGGGGATGAAATGAATTTCAATATCTCCTTTCATAACATGATCTCGAATGAAATGATACCTGATGTCAATATGCTTTGTTTTGGAGTGCATCACTGGGTTGTGAGATATAGCAATTGCACTGGTGTTGTCACAAAAGATTGGGGTCTTAGTAAACTTCTGACCATAATCTAGTAACTGGTTCTTGATCCAGAGAATCTGGGCACAGCAACTGGCCGCAGAAATGTACTCTGCCTCAGCAGTGGACATAGAGACTGAAGTCTGCTTCTTGCTGGTCCAACTTACCAGTTTTCCTCCAAGGAAATGACAACCACCAGTTGTTGATTTTCTATCTATCTTACAACCTGCATGATCAGAATCTGAATAACCCATTAGATCTAATCCTGAGCCTTTGGGGTACCAAAGACCAAGATTAGGACACCCTTTCAGGTATCTAAAGATACGCTTTACAGCGTGCAAATGTGATTCTTTAGGGTTAGCCTGAAACCTGGCACATAAACATGTTGCAAACATTATATCTGGTCGACTGGCAGTTAAGTACATCAGTGAACCAACCATACCTCTATAGTCAGTTATGTTAACTGGTTTGCCAGTTGGGTCAGAGTCCAAATTCAATGGTGCTGCAATAGGTGTGTTTTTTGATGGGATTGAATCATATTTGTATTTTCTTAACAAATCTCTGACATATTTTCCTTGGTTTATGAAAATTCCATTTTCAGTTTGCTTAATCTGAAGACCTAAGAAAAATGTTAATTCACCCATTAAACTCATCTCATACTCAGATGACATGATTTTTGAAAACTTTTTACACATTGCATCATCAGTTGAACCAAAAATAATGTCATCAACATAAATTTGTACCAATAAGATATTACCTCTTTCTTTCAAGATAAACAAGGTATTATCTATTGCACCTCTTTGAAAGCCATTTTTAAGAAGATGTTTAGTTAAAGTATCATACCAGGCTCTTGGGGCTTGTCTTAGACCATACAATGCTTTGTTCAGTCTATAAACCCAATGAGGATGCTTCTCATCGATGAAACATGGAGTCTGCTTAACATAAACTTCTTCTTCCAATGTTCCATTAAGGAACGCACTTTTGACATCCATCTGGAAGACCTTGAACTGCAGATGGGCTGCATAAGCCAAGAATATTCTTATGGCTTCAAGTCTTGCAACTGGAGCAAAAGTTTCATCAAAGTCAACGCCCTCTGCTTGACAATAACCCTGGGCAACTAGTCTGGCCTTGTTTCTTACAACATGGCCATCTTCATCCATTTTGTTTTGGTAGACCCATCTGGTACCAATAGGTTCTTTCTTTAACCCTGGTGGACAAGGAACAAGCTCCCAAACATTGTTCCTTTCAAACTGGAGGAGCTCTTCTTGCATAGCTTCCACCCAGCTTGGGTCTGCCATAGCCTCGTCAATCTTCTTTGGTTCAATTAAAGATAAGAAGGTGACGTTTAAGCATTGCTCACTGGTGGCTCTTCTAGTCTGAACCCCACTAGTTGGATTACCCATAATCTGTTCAATTGGGTGGGCTTTAGTCCATCTAGTGTATTGACTAGGCTGGTGTACTACAATATCAGTGCAAGTCACCTGGCGATCTTCTTCAGTTGCAACAGCGTCTGGAGAAGGATCAGTCCAAACAACTTCTACATCCTCATCAGAGTCAATGAGGTCTCGATTAACATCATGAAATTCCTCAGTAGAAGGTATTTCATGAGTAACTGGAGAAGTAGGTGCTTGAACTGGTGCTGATATTGGAATGGCACGAACATCAGATCCAATCACCAATTCTTGTGGTAAGTTGAAATTGATAGAAGGATAAAATGATGTGTCACTGGAGGTGTTCTTCTTCTTAACTGGTTCCAGTTTGTTGTAACTGGAAGCATTTTCTGGTGAAACAACTGACCGATGAACTTGGTCAGTTTCACCAAAATTGATTGGAATGACTGGAGAAATATCAAGGCTTGGTCTCTTGTTGATTGCTTCAGTTGATTCATCGAATGTGACATGAATTGTCTCATGCACCTTTTTGAGTCTATAATTATAAACTCTAAAGGCCTTTCGAATATCTGAATAGCCTAGAAATACCCCTTCATCAGCTTTTGCATCAAACTTTCCAAGCTGACTGGAATCGTTCAGTATATAAACTGGACAACCAAATACATGGAAATATCCAATATTTGGTTTACGATTTCTGAGTACTTCGTAGGCAGTCTTCTTATGTCTCTTGATGTAGACTGACCGGTTTTGGGTGTGACAAGCAGTTGCAACTGCCTCAGCCCAAAAACTGGTGGGAAGACCAGATTCAGATAGCATACTTCTGGCGGCTTCTATCAGTGTACGATTCTTTCTTTCAACAACTCCATTTTGCTCTGGAGAGTGAACTGATGAGAAGTTTTGAGAGATGCCAGTGTCATTGCAAAATGTTTCAAGTACTTTGTTTTGGAATTCAGTACCATTATCACTTCGCAACTGACAAACTTTTCGAGTATACTTGAGCTCAATTCGTTTGATAAGAGAGATGATTTCAGCAGGAGCATCACTTTTGGATCTGATGAATACCACCCAGCAATATCTGGTGAATTCATCAACCACAACTAGAGTGTACTTCTTTCCAGCTCTAGTTTGAACATTCACTGGACCAAAGAGATCCATATGTAGCATGTGAAGAGGTTCAGTGATGCTAAAATTTTCCTAGTTTTAAAACTGGCTCTCTTCTGCTTACCCATCTCACACCCTGGACATGGCTTTTCTTTATTGAAAGAAATCTGAGGTATCCCATCAACCAGTTGTTTGCGAGACAACTTGTTAATGTTTTTGAAATTAAGGTGGGATAACCTTTTATGCCATAGCCAGTTGGTGTCCTCATCAGCTTTGGTATAGAAACATTGCTCTTTTGGAGCTGGTTCCATATCCATGATGTACACATTTCCTTTTCTTGGTGCAATCATCACCACTTTCCAATCCTTGTAAATATGGTGCCTTGTGCAATATCGAACAATACTCTGAAGCCATCATCGCAAAGTTGGCTGACACTGATCAGGTTGTATTTCAAACCATTCACAAATGCAACTCTTTTGAATTCGACTTGTCCATTATTGAGCACACCATATCCTTCAGTCTTTCCAGATTAACCAAAATATTATTTTCTTCAGGCAGTTGAACCTTGGACCTAGGTTCAACTGGTGCTTTAGTCTGTCGGGTCTTGGGCACCTTAGACTTTTGAGGTAAAGGCTTGTTACCAGTGGCCTTTTTGACTGGAGCTTTAGCCTGTTCGGCTCCAGTTTTAACCTCAAAGGGGGTGGTCTCAAAGGTTTCAGTTTCAACAGCTTCAGGTTGATCATAAGGTGTTTCAACCTTGAGAGCTGGAGGCAATGCATGAAGATCTGGTATGAGAGCTGCCATCTCCAGATCTCCAGATTTCCATGCATTCTTCTGGGCATCTATAGTTCTTGAAAATGCATCATAGTTTTTGCCAGATGCTTTTACTATGACTTGATAATCTTTTGTTCTTTTTCAAGATCAGAAAATAGTTTTTGATTATCAAGTTCTAAAGCCTCAATCTTTAAAACTGACTCCTTGAGAGCCAACTGGACACTTTGCAAATCATTTAGTTGTGGTTTAACATTGTTCAGTTCAATTAGGATAGTGTCAAGATATCTTTCACTATCAGCTCTTACAGTTTCAACAAATGCCAAATCACCACTTAATGATTCAGCCAGGTCCAGTTTTAGTTCAGGGTCAACCTGGTTATCATAGTCACATACCTTCTTCAGTATGATGTCCACCCATCTTCCAGAGATGACATCTTCTTTCACCACGTGTTGCTGTTGTTGATCTTCCAAGGCCATGAAGCACATGTCCCTTTCCTCTTCTTCATCATCAGATGAGTCATCAGAGTACTCCCATTTTCCCTCAGTTTGTGCCATTAAGCACTGATCCTTTTTCTTTTCCATGGACAGGAGGGCAATCTGGGCCTTAAGCTTCTTGTATTTAGCTTTGTAGCTATCATCAGGCCGATTGAAATTAGGGACAGAGGGGCCAGTTTGGTTGTCAACTGACTAGATCTGCATTCCTTCATAAAATGACCTTTCTTACCACACTTATAGCATGTAAGATTGGTCTTATCCAGAGAGCTGGAGCTGGAAGCATTGTTGGGGCCATTAAATCTTTTGGATTTATGCTTAAACCTATTAAAGGTTTTAGCAATCATGGCGACCAGATCATCATCGTCAGTTTCATTACAGCCATCACTGTTTTCGGTGGTCAGTCCAGAGTTTAAGAAACTGTTCAACATCTCCTTCATCGAGTGTACCTGGACACTCTCAGCAGACATTAAAGCAGCACAAGGTCGCTCAGTTGCACTAGCAACCTTGGAACTCTGGGCATGGTTCATGGCATCTTGCTCAGCCACAAGTCTTGCAACATTATTATCTTCAGTGAATCTGAAGGCTCCATAGAGCGATGCAAGAGTATGAGTGTGCAAGGTTTTACCTTGTCTTAAGACAAGAACCATGTTTTCCCATTTGGAAGGAAGAATATCACAAAACTTTTCAAGAAGAATATCCTTATCCTTCTCTACACCCAAACCTCTCAACTGATTGATGAGGCTAGAAAATCTGGTGTATGTACCAGTTAGACTTTCATTGGGCAAGGCAAAGAAGGATTCATACTTCTTGTTCAAAGCAACTTTTCTGGTGACAATAGTGTCATCACCTCCTTAAAATTGAATCACTAATTCATCCCACATAGACTTGGCACTGGGAAACAACACAAGTGTTGGAATTAGGTCTTCAGGGACAGCCCCAAGGATCATGTTTTTCAGTCTGGTGTCCAAGTCCACCAGTCTGCGATCCTCATCAGACCAATGGTCTTCAGGCTTTTCCCTTGAACCTCTTCTTCCAGTTGGATCAAGAAGAGGACTAACCCCAAGGGACATGGGTATATATGGTCCATCCTTAAGGATTTTCAACATATACCTTTCAATCCCACCAAAATGCAAAAGCATTCTAGCCTTCCATGTACCGAATGTCTCACTGTTTCCATCAAATTTTGGAACAGGAGTGTTAGAGTAGTGTACATGGACATGGTTTGGGGCAGTAGGAGGAGGAGGGTTGGTGTTAACATTTTGAAAAGGTTGTGTATTTGTATTCGAGGGGTTTTCACCTGAACCAGAACCATCTCCACCTTCAGTAGTGTTCATCTTAGCAGATCTAGGCAAGTTTATTAGCCTTCTGCTCTGATACCACTTGTAAGTCCCAACTCGTTAGATGGTACTACTGAAGACACCTCTATGTCGATGGTGGAGTTACTTTGCAATATATGCACTGAACTGGAGACGACCAGTTGCAGTGTGTATATACCAAGTTCTAGATAGATTACTTATATAAAAGACAATAAGTAAAGAACAATGCAATAATACAAATAACTTGTAAGATAACTTGATGAGACAATATGTATTTTTCAATGTGTAATTTATTTATTGATATTAAACAAATTACAAGGTTGATGCGGAACCAAGATAATACACGAATGTAAATATCCTAACAACCTATGAAATACAATTGATCTATACTCGGAATTTCTCAAGACAATCGAAACACTTAAAGTTGTGAAATGTTCCTTTTAGCGATTGAGAGAAGATTGCACAAGTTCACCAAGAATATTGCAGGTTTGCAAAGTGTGAATTCTATCGAAGTTTATTCGAAGAAGTAATATTCTTGGTTGTGCAATGACTTGTATTTATAGGCAAAGTTAATATTGGAATGTTAACTTTAGCCGTACAAATGTGGTTGGGAGCATTTAAGGAATAACATTTAATTCCTTAAAAAGCAGTGTAAAGTCGCATGTTAAAGTGACTTTACATAACCACCTTTATGTACCTTTTAATACTTAAATAATAAGATAAGGCTTATTATCCGGGTAAAGGTACATAAAGCATACAAGTCAATTCCTCATAATCAGTGTAAAGCTTTGTAAGGGCTTTCCACTGATGGTCTCCAGTTTGTAACTGACTAGAATGCCAACTGGGCTTCGCTTCCATTGTCATTCTCTATCTTCCATTTGTTGTCTTCGACTTCAACTGGAATGCTTCTTCAACTTGGTCAGTTCTCAACTGGAGGAAGTCTTCAGTTGCGTTAACTGTACGGTGCAACTGGACTTCAATATATTTCTTCGACAAATCATCTTGGTCACCAGTTTACTGGGTCACCAGATGCAACTGGTGACTGGTCAGTGTGAACTGGTGACTGGCCAGTTCCAGGTGAACTGGTCCTAACAAAGTTTCCATGCATCGTGTATTCAAGAAGACCACAATGATGGATGAAGTCGTTGAAAGCTTGGGCTGAAGAGGAGTTAAACACAGAGTTTTTCCTTTCAGAGGGATGTCGGACTTCATTAAAGTCTCCTAACAATATCCACAGGCCTTGAATATTTGCAATATGGCTCGAAATTTCACCCCAGGTGGTTTACTTTGTGTTCTGGTCTTGCGAAGCATAAATGTTTAAGATGTTGCATAACGGTGTGACACCGTTGATATGGCCGGAGGTAATAAGGTAATGGGTTGATTTGATAGAGTTGGTTAATGTAAAGGCAGTTGGGTCCCATATGCTTGCAAGACCACCAGACCGACCTTCGCTACTAGAAGATGGGACGAAGTCAAACTCGAAGTTGTTGTTACCCCAAAGACTTCTTGGGTTAAGATTCAGGATATCAAGGGAGTGGGTTTCTTGAATGCCAATGAAATTGATGCGATGATCCTTTATTAATTGTTGGAGCCAGCAGTGTTTGCCTTTTCCTTTGATTCCACGGACGTTTATTGATAAATAATTCATTGGGCTGGCCTTTGAACACGGCCTAGAAGGATTTGGTCTTCAACCAATTTTTCATATCCGACGAGGTTGGTCCCGATACAATCACCTATAGCGAAGGTGTCTACAAGTTCCTTATGTAACGAGTCTGGGTCTAAACATTGTTGGTCTTGGTGTTGTTGGGGGTTTGGGGTGTTTGAGATGTTTGAGGTTTGGTTATGATCAGTGGAGGGCTGTGTGGTATTGTTTAGGGGATTTGGGGAGGGGTTATGGTTTTCCTGGAGGGTTTGGAGAGAAGATGGTGAAGGATTAATTTGATCGATGGAGGTTTCATCATTGAGGAGAGATAAGAATGGGATTGTTTCAAGGTTTTTTCTAAGAGATAAATTGGTGGTATGGGGCATCTTTGGAGGGGAAGTATGAGCTTGGGGTGGAGGGTTATTTTGGTGAAAAGAAAAAGGGGTTATTGGTGAATTGAGATCACGTTTTGTGCATGGGGAGTCAGATGAAGGGGAAAAATCTCTGGCACGTTTTTTGGAGTTAATTGGTGTGAGGCTTGGGTTTTTTGTGGGTGCATGAGGAGCTGGGGGTGGGGGTGGGACGTTTGAAAAGTGGGACCCATGAATTTTTTGAGCATCAGAGTTTAAGGTTTCAAAAAAGGTATTATCATCATTACTAACCTTGGGACCATTCGAGCATTCAGTTTGGCCAGCATTTAATGCGTCCGATTGTGTTCTGTCAGAAAAAGATTGCTGATCGTTCATCTTCTCGCCAGAAGCTTCTTTTGGTTTTCCCGGTGAGTCTTCACTTCGGACCAGTGGTTCTGCCGGAAAATCTAGAAACGGAGGTATCCACTCGTTATTGTCTTCAACTATTCTGGTGATGAAAAACTTATTTCTCCACTTAACCAGGACTTGGTGGTCTATTTTCTGGTAAGAGTGGATGAGCAAGGTGACCCTGCCAAGCGATAAGTTACCATCCACAACAGAGTCGGTGGAGTATTCAACAATTTTACCAAGTGTAGCTCCAATTTTGTTGAAAACAATGCGATCACGCAAGGGTAAAGGCACACCAAAAATTCGAGTAAATACTATCTTGCCGTAGTCTTGGGTTTGGCCATCCCAAATCTTGAAAGAAGAGAACCAATCTTTAAGAAAATCTTGATTGTTGATAAGGAATGTTTCAGCTAATGTGGAGGCATTGAAGGAGAGTAGAACGGTGAGGCCACCAAGGTAGGATATGGAGACGATGGTTTTTGGGTCAGATTGGGTTAAAACGGTGTTGAGGTTTTGAAGGGTTTTGAAGTCCTTGGCAGTTGCGATAATGGAGGTCTTCCTCCAGAGGGATGTTGACTTGGGCTCTTCATTTGGGAGTGTAATGGATATAGTGTTGTTAGTGTTGGTTTTCAATAAAGTATCACGATAGGTAGTTCCGGTGGGAGGGTTGAAAATGTGGGTGAAAGTGAAAGGACGATGGGATGGGTTTCGGGAGTGAAAGGAGTTGAAGTTTGGATTCTTTTTTTCCTGATGGAGGTTTTTTGGAGGGTTGTTTGGAAGGTTTGTGGGTTTGCCATATTTGCCAGATTTTGTTTGGAAAACTCCCAAGATAAGGTTGCCACATTTTGTGTTTTGGAGGGAGGAAAGGAAAGAGGAAGGGTTTGTGATGTTTCGAAATCTGATGAAAGCAAACGGATTGTTGTGTTTATCTTTCTTGTTTGGGATATATGCATCTACCAGATTTCCATGGCGTTTGAAAAGATCTCTAAGTTCCTGGTTTGTGAGGTTGGGTGGAATGTTACGAAGAAGGAGGTGGTGTTGTTGCTTCGTCTGCTCCGATGCCTGACCTGCTCCCAATCTACTTCATTCTCTGCTGCAACCGGCCGCCGGTGATGGTGGTTTGAGGGAGGAAGAGGGGGGGGGGTGCTCTCATACTCTCTCTCACTTCTAGCATGATCTATCAAGTGGAACTTCACCGCACAATGGGTCTGTACATATTCCACCGATTTTAGTATTGCACTAGAATTAATACTCGCGCTTTAACTCTTTAAGGCGGGGCTTAAATAAAATATAAAATTTAAACGGAGGTTATACTTTGACTTCAACTATTGTTACTCCTTTATAACTCCTATTGTACAATGTTACGAGTATATGTAATTTCATTTCATTTTTTTTATACATATAATAATATAATGTTAGTATATTTTCATTTGTTATTTTCTCCATTTTATCACGTATTCATTTGTTTATTTCTACCTATGACCGTGTACAATAAACGTAATGTCTACCGAAGTAAATGTCCGGGTGACATATCTCGTTATTATAAATGTCTAAAAATTATGAAAAATGCTAAATGCAGCTCTAAAGACGACAATTAACGTGCA
Source organism: Erigeron breviscapus (assembly GCA_034093135.1). NCBI lineage: Eukaryota > Viridiplantae > Streptophyta > Magnoliopsida > Asterales > Asteraceae > Erigeron > Erigeron breviscapus. Next base: position 112,021,549 of record CM067172.1, read on the forward strand.
TAAAATTTTTTTGCCGCTCATATTAAAATCCCATTTTTGAATTTTATGGTAAGTTCACAACTAATTAATACACTTTATGTACAATTTTTAATTAGGGCTTCGTTTAGCAAAACAAAAAAATTATTAGTTAAATTTATCGCTTCTCATGTAATAAGCAAAAAAGAAAAGAATAAAACAAAAATAAAATCAAGAAACTTCAAGTAAGAGGAGAAAAAGGTAATTGTATAGCTTTCCAAGATCCCCTAAAGTAAAAAAACAACAAAGACTTCACTTCCGATTCCATCTTCATAGATCACCTCCACTTTCGTCAAACCCTCTCTTCTCCAATCAAAACCCTAACCCTGTAAAACACACACACACACACACTAATGGCTTCCGTAACCAACGGCACCGTAACAGAAACCCATAAACCCGAAACCGTCGTAGAAACCGTAACAGACCCACCTCCGGCAACCGCAGATTTGACCCCCAAATGGCCCGGTTGGCCCGGTGAATGTGTTTTCCGGCTTATAGTTCCGGTTCTTAAAGTGGGTAGTATAATTGGAAGAAAAGGGGATATAATTAAAAAGATGTGTGAAGATACGAAAGCCCGAATTCGTGTTCTTGATGCCCCTCTCGGTACCCCTGATCGCATTGTAAGTCTTTCTCTTTTTCTTTTATTTATTTATAAAAAGAAAAAAAAAAGATTGTTTCTTTGTGGGTTTTAATATGTGAAATTGGTGGGTTGATTTTTTTTAAGAAATTAGATTGTGTGGATGTGTTGAATTGTGAAATTAGGCGAATCGAATTAGTATTAGTATCTGCGACGTTATTCTTGGATACGATACGTAGTTTAGAGAAGCTTAGAAGGGTTTATTTGGTATGTTTGTTTTATTAATTATTATAGTTTATGCATGATGTGAGTAAAGTTAGAAACTTTATAGTGTTCCGGGTGATATAATGTAGGTTTTCGTTATATTTACGCAATGTGAGAATAAAGGTAGAATTTTTTTCAGTGTTTCGAGTGATATAATGTAAGATTTTGTATTATGTATGCAATGTGCGAATAAAGTTAGGAACTTTATAGTGTCTTGGGTGATGGAATGTAAGTTTTGTCAATTTTAAGATGATGTATAGCTACATACGTTCCCTTATGGAGTAGCAAATTGTTTTTGTTTGAAAACTTAAAAAATTACAAATTTTTATATGGGCTGGTTTGAGTACTATAGTACAGTTACCTATGTATAACAGATTGATAGATTGTAAAAGAGTTTTGCTTTACTGAGTATGTACAGTAGCATCTCTGAGGTGGCCTGGTGGTAAGGGCGGGCATAAGGTGCTTTTATAAGTCTCAAAAGAGATATAGGTTCGAACGTCAATGGTTATATATCTTCGGATGGCCAAGGAAAAAATCTAGGAAACACCCTCTGAAATACTGGTTAGGCTGCGTACCTTAGAGTCCAAGGCTCGACTTTCCTCGGGTCTGAACAGATATCCGATATGTATGGTAGCATATTTTACCTTAGTACCTTTGAGGATTTGTTTCGGTAGATATTTATTAGCATGGGGGAATGGAATTTAAGTGAGTGTTTTCCGTGTTTTTTTCTTCTTATGTTGGAACCTGACTTGATATGATATTGAAGGATCTGCATAGAAGATGTTAAAGAAAGCAGATATTATTGTATCATAAAATTGTTAACCAACTGTCCAAAAAGATTATTTTCTCATTGTTGAAGTTGATTGTTGACAATGCGAGTCTGTCTTATTATCAACACTATGATCCTTTAGGGATATATAACAAAATAGTCTCACTAAGGGAGCACAAAAGCAGTTGTCATGGAAGGTGCAAGAAAACAAAGGTTGTTGGATTTTCAAAATATTTGTATGCACTGTCTGTCAAGTGTTCAAGTCTGCCCTGGCTTGTATAGGCTCTTAATCCTAGTTCTGTGCCAAGTTTGCTGACACACCCTCACAAGTTGGAAATTTTGTCTATATCCTAGACCTGGAGACCATTTTGTTGTAGAGTTTGATCCCAACTCATAAAAAGATTGGTTAAAAGCCCTACCCATTTTGTTGGTGAAGTTAAATATTAAAAAGGGATAACGAAAGAACGAATGTTTACTTTTTGAATGTGATTCTTCACTTCTAAATGTCTCCTTGCCAGAGGATTTTTCATAACTACTAGAAAAGGAAGAGACATAGCGATTTTGGTGTGATGAGAGTTCTTAATTTTTAATAAATGGTGATTGGTGAGTAGATTACCTCACCAAAAATTTAGACAGTATGAATAAGTGGATAAGCCCCCTTCTCCTCTTATGGGTTTTAGTCAAATGACAGTATAAATTTGTAGTCGATGTTTTAGTTGAACATCACCCAAAATGTTATCTGGCTAATAATGACAATCTAGAGAAGTTCATCAATCAGCTACATTGCCTGCTAATAATGACATTGTTCTTTTCTTGCAAATGTTTTTTTTTTCCATGCCAATCTCTAAATTTTTGCTTGACAATTTGCATTCTACTGATTGGTTTCTTTTTTAGGTTTTGGTGTCTGGTAAAGAAGAAACAGAGCTACCTCTCTCACCTGCAATGGATGCTGCAATTAGAATATTCAAACGCATTAACGGCTTTCCAGAGAATGAGGGTGAGAGTATAGCATCTGTTCCATTTTGCTCAATCAGATTGTTGGTGCCGTCGATGCAAGCCATAAGTCTGATCGGAAAACAAGGATCATTAATCAAGTCAATTCAGGAGAGCACTGGTTGTTCTGTGCGGGTACTCTCGGGGGGTACGAATTCACTCTTTTTGCTTGAGTCCCAATTATTCTTAGTTCGTGTCTTTTAGAAATCAAATTTATTATCTGAAAAATGTTATCTGGCAGATGAGGTGTCAGCAATATCTTCCAACTCAGACGAGAGGATTGTGGATATGCAGGGAGAAGCTATCAAGGTTCTGAAAGCTCTAGAAGCTGTGGTGGGACACCTGAGGAAGTTTTTGGTAGATCGTAGTGTACTTCCTCTGTTTGAAAAGCCTGTAAGTAATTCTCACTTTGATTACATGGTAATTATAACATCATTTCTGTGATTAATAATGATTATTTATCTGCCTTATACAGAACGATGTAGCAGCCACCCCTGCCACGCAAGAACCCCAAGTGGAGCCATCATGGGCTGACAAACCCATGATGCGGAGCTCACAGCCCAGCGTAGGCGGTGCAGCTGATTATTCTCTTCCATTGAGGAGAGAGACACTATATCTGGACCGTGAATTGCAACGAGAATCACATCTCACATCCCATGGCCTGTCTTTATATGGTCGTGATCCTGGACTACCCACTACACGTTCTCCTGCAATTCCTCGTACTGGCGGTCCTATTGTCACGCAGGTCAGCAGTCATATTTGTTTATTTTATGTTTTAGCTAATTGCATATATTCAAGATTCTTGAAATAACTGAGATCTTAAGAGTAGGTGAACGTTATATGGGAAGTAGTTACAACTACAATTAATCCTGGAAGAAAGTAGTGTTGGGAACTTGGGATGGGTATTTGTAAACTAGATAAATGTTTTATGCATTAGAAATTTCTCATCTTTCGTGGTTATAATAAATTATCTTTGGTTATATTAACCAGATGTCTCAGACCATGCAAATACCACTAATATATGCTGAGGATATTATTGGAGTTGGAGGGACAAATATTGCATATATTCGCCGGACAAGTGGTGCAATTCTTACTGTGCAAGAGAGCAGAGGTTTACCAGATGAAATTACAGTTGAAATAAAAGGGACAACCACACAAGTTCAGACCGCTCAGCAACTAATTCATGTAAGACTGAACTATTTATATATTTTTTTCAATGGTCAAAGTTAATATGGTGACGACTAGAGTTTTGTGGCCGTGTTTTAACATTAAAGAAAAAAGGTAAATCCATGACATCACTCGAGTTCTGACAGCTGTATAGATTGCAGCATTTTATCGATTTTATTCGAATAATGATACAAGTCATATCAGTCAAGATGACAACGTTGAATAAAAAACACGTTAGCAACTATATTGAGCTCAAATCAATTTAACATAACATACTCATTTGATATAATTAGTGTTATTGATAGGTTTTTTGTTGGGGTATGAAAAGAAAATAAGAGAGCATCAATTACTATAGGGATAATGTAAACTTGCCATTTAATAGACTATCCAAGTATCTACCGTGTCATTTATACCGATTTCAACCATAAACATCAATTATTAATTCTATCTATTTTTTTCCATTTACTCAGGATTGTGTCGATGGTCACAAAGAATCGTCAAATCCAAGCAGTTATGGCATGTTGGACTCGGGTTTGAGGTCTTCCTACTCTCAATTGGGGAATTCATTGTACCCAGCATCATCAACATCGACTTATGGAGGACAATCGTATGGTGGATATGGAGCCCCCGGTTTAGGAGGAAGTTTAGGAGGATACAGTAGTTACAGGATGTAAAATGTACGTGATTGATACATCCAACATATTTGAAGCTTTGCTTTCTAAAACTTTGTTTTAAATGTACTATTACTATTAAAGCTTCAGTTAGTTGCTCATGCGTTCTCCCCATTAACATTGACATAGGTAGTAATGGCATCAAAGAAAAAAAGTTTATGAAATTTGTCAGTTGATGTATATTTTGGTTTATTGATAATTTTTATCATATATATGTGTGTGTACATATTTGACATGGACAAATCCACTCTAAGCTCTATTACAATCTTTATAAATTGTCAAGTTAAAAATGTAACAACAAACAAGAGTTTCCAAACTTGTAAGTTTTTGTAACAATAATTTGGTAGCAAAAATCTTGTTGGGGCTCACCAAATGTTATAAGCACCCTACCTAGGAACACTGGTTCCATTTGTTCGAACCTTTTCAAGTCATTTGGCCAAGACCCATGCTCGAGTACACAAAATTTAGCTCTCTATAAATTGAATCTTCATCAGGGTGGGTCTGATCGCCCGTTCCAAAAGCATGCACCCCATCTCTAAGTTAGACCCAACTGCATCCTCGTGTTTTCTTTACATCCAGTTGTCTCATATTATGTCTAACATCACTCACCTCCTCATGGCGACCCATTGTGCCATACACATTAGACATCAGCACATAGCTACCACCATGCCCGGGTTCAAGATCAATCACTTTACTTGCAGCGATTTCAGCAAGGTTTGTATTTCCATGAAGAATACATGATGCCAAGAATGCCCGCCAGACAACAGAGTTGGATTCAATCGGCATTTCAGATAGCAACCCATATGCTTGACCAAGTAGTCCAGCTCGACCAAGCATGTCAATCACACAAGTATAATGTTCTACCGTTGGTTCTACGTTGTATTTAGACTTCATCTGACTTAAAATTTCTTGCCCTTGCTTCACTAGCCCCGCATGACTACAAGCCGATAAAACCCCAACAAACGTCACCTCGTCAGGCGTCAACTCCGATTCACACATTTTATGAAACAAATCCAACGCCTCGTTGCCAAACCCATCCATTGCATAACCCGTGATCAAAATATTCCATGAAGCCGTATCTTTCACCCTCATATGATCAAATACCAGTTGAACTTCTCTCATGCTTCCACATTTTGCATACATATCCATGACAGCATTATTAACGTATGTATCATCGTATCGTTCTTCACTATCATCTTTCCTCAATCCTTTGACTATCATATACCCATGAATCTCCTTCCCGTGCCTTAACGCTACTAAATGGGAGCACGCAGGAAGAACAGTCGTGACAGTAACCAAATCCGGACTAAAAATCCTATCACGCAACATTCTGTTAAAAAACATTAAAGTTCCTTCATGATCACCAGACTGCTGATGAACACCCATTATCGAATTCCACGAATATATATCCTTAATCACCATTCCTTCAAAAATCCTCAAAGCATCATCAAGACACTTGCATTTTCCATACATATCAATCAAAGCATTACAAACAGCCACACCCGAAAAAACCCCCATTTTCATCACAAGACCATGAACACATATCCCGTTATAAACGTCCCCTTTCAACGTAAGCACGGATAAAACCCCCGTGACAGTAAACCTACTCGGCGAACTCCCATCTTCACGCAACTTCCTTAAACACTCCAACGCGATACCAAACTCTCCAATACGGGCATACCCATTAATCAACGCGTTCCACAACACAACGTCTCGTTCAGGCATTTCATCAAACACCTGTCGCGCATCCCCCACCATCCCAATTTTCAAAAACCCATTAACAAAAGCACTCCCCACAAACAAATCTTTCTCTAAACCAAATTTAAACACTAACCCATGTACATTCATCATCCCCTTAACATCCCCAATACCCGAAAACGCCTTAACAACACAAGGGAAACTAAATTTATCCATCATAACACCCTCCACCCGCATTTTTTTAAACATTTGTATCGCAGGTTTTGGCATTTCGTTATAGACAAAACCCGCGATAATAGCATTGCAAGCATAAACATTTGGGGAAAATACTAAACAATAAGTATCGAAAACAGAATGTGCATAGGAAATGTGGTTACATTTTGAGTACATGTTAATTAAACTTGTGATGGAAAATGGTGAGTCTAAAAAACCATTGACAATCATGTAAGCATGTAGGATTTTGGCATGTTGTAAATTGGTTTGGTTTGCATATGATTGGATATATGTAATGCATGTTTTTAAATTTGGGAGTTGTGTTTTTATTATTGTTTTGTACATTTAATTTTGTTAGTAATGTTTTTTTGTGTGTTGGATACGAGATATAATGGAAGTATTTGTTGAGAGAGTGAGAGAGATTTGATTTTGGATGAAAAAATAGATAAAATAGAATGTTGGTTTGGAACTTTGGATTGAATTTTATTTTAGGACTTTCACTTTTTAACCTTGAGCACTCATAGTGCCTTTGTGGTAGAGTACTAGAGTGGTAGACATGTGGTAAACCTTTATTAATTCCAACCACGACTTAACATCATTAAGTATGACTCGTGTTGGACTTATGGTTGGAAGACTTGTGGCAATCACGAGTTGTATGTAACTAATATTCCGTGCGTTGCAACGGGGCTTAAGTAACTCTTATTCATAAGGCCGGAGCCAACCCCTCGTCAACCAACCCGTCAACAAACTCATCGATGAAGACAAGGATGGCAGGGGGGTCGTCGATGGGCGTGTCGTCGGTTACCATCGATCCATCGATGGGCGTGGACGAGGAGAGAGGGAGAGAGAGCGGGGCCACAGGTAAATTTTTTCTTTTTTTTAATGTTTTCTCATAGATTTATATAGGGAAGTGATATTCGTACAATTTATTTTGATGGATGTACCACAACTGTGCATCACTGGCTTGTACAGTTAGCTATATAATTTGTACATTGTGGTACATCCATCAAAAATGATGGTACGAATATCATTTTCCATTTATATATAAGTCTGTTATAAGAAATACATAATACATATATAATATATATGTGTGTGTGTGTGTAAAGAAGATGAATTGTAGGTAGGGGAAGTTGGGGTGGGGAAGAGACAAAAACATTTTTTTTTTTCAGTTTTAGTCCCTCAAATATAGATATTGTATGAAATCATTTTATTAGTTTCCAAAACTATTTACTTTAGTCCTTAATACTTTTTTATTATTATTTTTGTTTGTTATAAAATCAAATAAGCATTTTATTTTTTTTTATTTTAGTTATAATGCATATTATTTTTTTATTTATTTAGAAATAATTAAAAATTGAGGAAAAGGTAGGGTTGGTAGTGAGTGAGGAAGAGGTGATTTAGAAGAGAGAAAAGCTGATGTGACAGTGTGGAAGAGGAAGGATGGTGTCTTGGGTTGGCTGAGGCCTAAGCTTTGATGCATTGTAATGTTTTTTACTAGTCCTAATACCCGTACGATGTACGGTAACTATATAGATTGCATTATAAAGAAGTTCGAATATGCCACATACATGATTCGTGAGTATGAAATAAACAATGGTTAAAATAAACCAATGATCAAACTAAATTATAATAAATAGTAATGATAAATATAATATATGTTTAGTTAGAGTTTTGGATTTACCTTAAATTTTTATAATCACATCTAATTCGGAACTTGTAGGCATAGTGGATGACGACAAATAGTCTTGTGATTTTGGATCGTAAAACTCAAAATTTTGAAGTCTTCATGTTAATAACTTATTATAAGTAATATAAGTAATAGGAGTTGAAGAATCGAGAAAGAAAAAAAGACAATTTTATTAATGAGAAAACAATCAATCAAATAAGGTTATAATGTGTTTTGAATCTATAAGCCAAGAGTTAGAGTTTAATTCTAAGTCTAATAAGGAAATTGAATCTATATACAATTAAAAAAGCTAATTTAATAAAATAAATAAATTAAAAGGACACGTGTCGATCAAGGATTACGCCACGTATCGTTTCAAGAACATCCCAATCCTGTTTTAGTTTATTGGTAGATGTTAAAAATCTATTTTGTCGTAATATATAATACTACATAAATTAATGTTTTTATAACTATATCCCTTCTACATTAACTTTTTTTTATACATGTTGTGATAATTTACACAAGACATAACACAAACACGAAAATAAACCGGTTGAGTCATTAACAGATCAATAGTTCAATACAACTATCATGTGTACTAAATGGGTTGTTTAGTCCCTAAATTCACTAAACTATGTGAACATTTAAATACTTAATTGATTTTTTATAATTTTTGTTTTTATTTGTTAAGCAATTTGAATCTAGATATTATTTTTTTGTAACTAATTCCTTTTAGTTATTAAAAAGTATTATTTATATTCAAACACAAAATAGTTAGTTAAATTATAAAGTTGCTTTGAAAGAATGAGTAGTGATCCTTTAAATATAAAGATTTCTCCAAATCTGAAGCATCCATTGACAAGTTTTCTTCAAATTTGGTACTCCAAATCTTCAAATATAGAGAAACAAGGTTAGGATGGAGTATAGCTCTAGTATTTTATTACGGAGTACTTCAAAAGGTTACTATTCAAGTTAGTCCACTAATATATCCTCATAAGTATATGACATTCAATTTTTATTTTTACTGACGGTGTGGTCTTCCACGAGGTCGCTTCTTGACGTCCCCACTTTTGCTTTCCACATTAGCACCGGCATGGTGTTCACGCGACGGCCGCCCCCTCTTTCTGTTAACAACAGGTGGTTGTGGCTGCCCTCTTTTCCTTCCCGGACTTTTACTAGCACCACCATTGTGTACAGGTGATGATGACAGTCCCCTTTTCCTATTCACAACTTCAGTCTCCAGCGTTCTGTCGGCTAACTTTCGTGTCCTCAGTTGCCTTTTATTCTTGACTTTTGCCAGACACAATTTACCTTCATTTCTAATGAACTTGAACACGCATTCATCACCTTCCGACAAATTATTGTCCCGCAAGAATTCAAGACATCCTACTGTCAAAGTATACCTTACTGATTTCTGATATGCTGTATTCAACCGCACGCCGACTGGCCACTGTTCACCTTTAAGGTTCTTCATCATTATGTTTTCCCCAGCCTTTATTCCAGGCACTCCTGCAAATTCCTCCGGAAGTGCCTAATAATACCAACATGCAAAAAGATTGAATTATAAGACCATGTTCAATATCTGCATATATTTGGATTTGGCATCAATCAATATTATCAGGTATTAATAATTTGTGCAAAAGAATTCAAAATATGGTCCCAGTTAGAATATATATCAGATAAAACTAATATTAGGTTGAAACATAATGCAATGTTGGTAATAAATTCATTAAACTTTACCAAATACATTCTTTTAGGGATAATCGTCGTGAAGGAAAGATCACCGACATCACCATCAATATTACCACCGCCAGCATCAATGTCATCTCGACCATCATTATCATTATTATCATCATCATCTTCAAGATCATCGTCTTCGTCATCTTCCTTGCCATCACCCTCAACACATGGTCTCTTTACCACTTCCACACACTGATCCTCATTTTCCACATCCATATCACCAAGGCCTTTACGTGGTGGCTGCCCCCTCTTTGTCTTCACAACTTCAGTCGCATCTATTTCGCTGGATGGTCGTGCTTGCCTTGTTGGACTATTTTTCTTCGTGACTTTTGTTAGACATAATTTACCTTCATTTCTGATCAACTTTATTACGCATTCATCACCAACCGATATACCGTTACTTCGCAGGAAACCAGGCCATCCCGCTGACAAAACGTATCTTTTCGATTTCTGATACTTTTTGTTCAACCGCACGCTCACTGGGCACTCTTCTCCTGTAAGATTTTTCAGCATTATGATTCCCGCCGCATTTATTCCAAGCAACCCCGAAAATGCCTCTGGAAGCCGCTAATAATACCAACATGCAAAGAGTTAGATTCCAAGGGCATATTTCTCAAACAGAGTTTTATTTATTTATTAATATCTGAATATATATATATATATATATATTTTTGTTATCATCAATATAATCAGGTACATATATATATATATATATATATATATATATATATATATATATATATATATATATATATATATATATATATATATATATATATATATATATATATATATATATATATATATATATATATATATATATATATATATATATATATATATATATATATATATATATATATATATATATATATATATATATATATATATATATATATATATATATATATATATATATATATATATATATATATATATATATATATATATATATATATATATATATATATATATATATATATATATATATATATATATATATATATATATATATATATATATATATATATATATATATATATATATATATATATATATATATATATATATATATATATATATATATATATATATATATATATATATATATATATATATATATATATATATATATATATATATATATATATATATATATATATATATATATATATATATATATATATATATATATATATATATATATATATATATATATATATATATATATATATATATATATATATATATATATATATATATATATATATATATATATATATATATATATATATATATATATATATATATATATATATATATATATATATATATATATATATATATATATATATATATATATATATATATATATATATATATATATATATATATATATATATATATATATATATATATATATATATATATATATATATATATATATATATATATATATATATATATATATATATATATATATATATATATATATATATATATATATATATATATATATATATATATATATATATATATATATATATATATATATATATATATATATATATATATATATATATATATATATATATATATATATATATATATATATATATATATATATATATATATATATATATATATATATATATATATATATATATATATATATATATATATATATATATATATATATATATATATATATATATATATATATATATATATATATATATATATATATATATATATATATATATATATATATATATATATATATATATATATATATATATATATATATATATATATATATATATATATATATATATATATATATATATATATATATATATATATATATATATATATATATATATATATATATATATATATATATATATATATATATATATATATATATATATATATATATATATATATATATATATATATATATATATATATATATATATATATATATATATATATATATATATATATATATATATATATATATATAATACTATATATATATATATATATATATATATATATATATATATATATATATATATTTCTCAAACAGAGTTTTATTTAATTATGAATATCTGAATATATATATATATATATTTATTTTTGTTATCATCAATATAATCAGGTACAGTTTATGCAAACGAAAATGAAATATGGTCTCACAAAAACCCCAAGTTAAAAAATAAATCAGATAAAACTGATATTAAGTTGAAATATCATGTAGTATGAGAATAAGTTCATTCAATCATACCAACTCACGGCATTCAGATATAATCGTTGAAAAGGTAGGATCACCGACATCACCATTCTTGTCATCTTCACCATCATTATCATTATCATTATCTTGGACATCATCTTTGCAGTCATCTTCTTCATCGTGATCTTCACCACATGGTCTCTTTAATATTTCCACACGCTCATCCTCATTTTTCACATCCACATCACCATCATTACCGCCACCACCATCGCTATCATCTTCATCTTCACTATCATTATCATTATGATTATCATTTTCGTTTATATCATTATCATTATCTTCATAATAATCTTCATCATTATTATCCTCACCACATGGTCTCTTCACCAATTCCACACAGTCATCTTCACTTTCCACATCCACATCTCCACCCTGTTCATGTGGCGGCGGCCCCCTCTTTCTCTTGACATCTTCGGGTGCCAGTATTTCACCGGATGATTGCGGCTGCCATGCTCGTCGTTGTTTCTTAGTGACTTTTGCTAGACAAAACTTACCTTCTTTTTTGATAAACTTGAGTATGCATTTATCCCCAACCGATATATCATTACTTCGAATGCATCTAACCCATCCTGCCGACAATAAGTACCTTTCCGATTTAAACGCTTTATCTAACAGCACGCTAATTTGCCACTCTTCTCCTTTGAGATTCTTCACTATTATGCTTCCTTTTCCTTTTATTCCAGGTAAGCCCACAAATTCCTCCGGAAGCCGCTAAAAAATACCAGCATGAAACAAATAAGGGGATATGTCTCAAATATTAGAACAGGGTTTAATATATTTCTCACCAAACGCAATAGTATTTGTTATTTTATTATCAATCAATAAAATCAGATTATGATACTTTGTGATAGAATGGAATATTTCTCATAAAAATCATCAAATTTCATTTCTATTTGCAGATAACTTGATATTTAGTTGACCCAATATACGTTATTGGTAATAGATCCACTTAATCTTACCAAAGTACTTTGGGCAGAGATAATTGGCATAAAGAAAGGATCGCCATCAATATCAGCACCACCATCATCTTCACCATCATTATCATTACCATGACCATTATCAATATCTGCATCACCATCATCTTCGCTTTCCACATCCACATCTACACTGTCTTCATGCATGGACCGCCCCCTCTTTCTCTTGACATATCTATTCCCCACTATTTTAGCAGATGGTTGTGGCTGCCATGCTGGTCTCTGTTTCTTGTTAACTTTTGCAAGATAAAACTTACCTTCACTTGTGATGAACTTGAACACACATTTATCTCCTTCCAATAAGTTATTACGTCGCCGGAAACCAGGCCACCCCGATGAAATATAGTACCTCATCTGACTATTTTTCTCCAACTGCAGACTCATTGACGACTCTTCCCCGTCAAAAGTCTTCAATGTTATGGTTCCTGCAGCTTCTATTCTAGCCGACCTCACAAAAATTGCCGGAAAATGCTAATTGTACCAATAGGAAAAAGGTTAAATTACTTTAGATGTCAAATGTCTTGAAAAAGCAGTCAAGTGTAAAAGTTTCATCACCAAAAAAACAACTAAATGATAACAAGAGGCAAAAAGGTTAAAGAAAACCATAGACGCAATGTCTTGCACTTTTAATTAAGTTTCACTTTTAAGCAATAAATAAGCTAGATGGAGTTGATATCATAACTGCAGCCAATATTTGTTGTCAATTAAGAATATCGTGTTTTAACTTGATACCAGTTTATATATAAAATAAAGTAAAAAATTGAGCTCCCACAAAATGCGAGAAGCTTTAGCTTGTAATGCATCTAATCTTCACCTTTCAACTTGAAAATACAATGAAGTTCTATGTTATTCAACTTAAATGTGTAAAAGTTTTTGGTTTTTCATGAATGCAAGCAAAAAAACTGAAAGATAGAGACGCATTAACTTACAAATCAAGAATCTTACCAGTATACTTCTATGGCTTTTTTTTATAGTGAACTTAAAGAAGGGATTGCCATCAATGTCAACACCATCTTTTTCTTCATCATCTTCTTCTCTTTCATCACCATCATCATCATCATTATCATCTCATATCTTCACTCATCATCATCATCTCATCATCTTCATCTTCGTCTTCATCACTATCTTCATGTTCGTCATCGTCATCATTACCACGCAATCTCTTCACCATTTCCATGTACTCATCTTCACTTTCCATATCCACATTACCATGTGCATGTAGCTCCCGTCCCCTCTTCCTCTTCACTACTTCAGTCTTGGAGCATGCACCAGATGGTTGTGACTGCCTTGCTGGCCTTTTTTTCTTGGTGACTTTTGCTAGAAGTATCTTGCCTTCGCTTTTGATGAACTTTAAAACACATTCATCTCCTTCCCGTAAGTCATTATTTTGCTGGAAATCAGCCCACCCCGACAAAATATATAACTTATCCGACATTTTCCCTAATTCTGGCCGCAGCTCCATTCGCAATTCTTCTCCATCAAGATTCTTCAACAGTATGCTTCTTTCATCTTCTATTCCAGCCAACTTCACAAATTCATCCGGAAGCCGCTAATAATGCAAACATACAAAAAAATTACACTACTTTAGAAACAGATGTTTTGGAATGCAACCAAGATTTCTTTTAGGGGGAGTGAGTTGTACACTACTATCTTTATGCATACACGGCAACTTAAAAATGCAACCAAGTTTCATCTTCTAGCTTCAGAGTGTAATAAAGTTCAAACTTTAAAATTGTCAAAGCTTTTTCAACTTCTGAAAGACAACAACTTTTGACTGCTGCAGCAGCTTCAAGTTTGGTACTTGAACAAAAAAAAAAAGAAAGAAAAACTAAATAATGATAATGATAACAACGGGTCAATGTAAAAATGTCAGACTTCAATCTTTTCCAAAAGTGCATGCTAAAATATGATAGATAGACATGTATAATGTTACAAATCATAAATCTTACCATCATAATTTTGTGGGTTTTTGAGAGAATTGCAACAAAATACTATCTTCTAACTTAAAATGCAGCCAAGTTTCACTCTTTTAACTTAAAACTACAACAAAGTTCCAACTTTTCAACTTAGAAAATCTCTAAATTCTATCTTTTTCACTAAAAATGGGCAAATGACTAAGCTTTTGACTAAGATAAACGCGGCTAACAGGTATCCTGTGGACATTTCCAAACCTTTCCTTGACCACCCCCAAGGTATTACCAAATTATATTCGAACCTAAGACCTCTTGTGAGAACTGACCACTAAGCATGAAAAATAAAATACTTATAAATAGTCATGAAATCATAAACTTTACCAAATTTGTTCTGCGGGCTTTCGAGATAGTTAACATAAAGAAAGGATCTCCATCATCACCATCAATATAACCTGCATCATCTTCTTCTTCTTCTCCGTCTTCTTCATCTTCTTCTTCTTTACCATCATCCACATCATAATCATCCTCATCATCATCATCGTCATCCACATCATCATCATCATCAACATCCACATCAGCATCATCATCATCCTCACTATCTTCAACATCATCATCATCATCATCCTCACTATTCATCACATCATCATCATCATCATCATCAACATCCACATCACATCATCATCATCATCATCCTCACTATCACATCATCAACATCCACATCAGCATCATCATCATCCTCACTATCTTCAACATCATCATCATCCTCACTATTATCAACATCATCATCATTAACAACATTAACATTAGCAGTAACATTGTCAACACTACTGCTACCATCATCTTCAACCTTAACTTTCTTAGGCAAACTTCTTTCACAACTATTTTTACCATAAACAAACATCTTAAATTTGTATTTCTCAACAAGTCTAAATAAAACAAAATCCCCAAACATAAAGTTAACATCTTTGACAACATTAGTCCATCCACTGTCAAAATAATAATCTTTACCAACTTTCTTGATCTTTATTTTCCATGAATGCCCCCCATTTGAACATATAATTATTGGGCCTTTTGGGATTTTATTCTTCAAGTGTTTGCTCACAAACTCATCTGATATTTTCTGCAAAGATCAATAATTTTATAAACAAATGCTACATATGTAGTGTATATATATGTATATGTGCAGAAACAGGGTGTGTGAAAAATGAAAGAGAGAAATAAGTACCAGAGTAGCGGCAGATGGGTCGAGCATAAGACTGAAGAAAGAGGGAGACATTGGAATGATTATTGAATTGGGAAAGGGAGGCGTGTCAATTTTTTTTATATCTTTATATATATTTCACACTAGGTTAGTCCCGTATATATAATAAAAGTTGAAGGGAATGATTTTATATCATAAAAATAATTGTTTATATAAATTCAAATGAAATATCAACAAAGCGGATAAAAAATAAACATTATTACATAGAAAAAGTTGTAAATATCAAAGAGTTTAACATTGAGTATGTAGAAACATAAATTCAATTTTAAACTAAAACAATATTTTTTTCGCGGTAACTCGTTATATAACAAAAACAACTAAAAGTCAAAGTTGTTAACAATCTATAACAATCTATAGGCGAAAAGGTGATACATTATAATTTACATTTTTGTATACTTTTATAAATGATTTTAATCATCTCACTCTTTTATATAAAGTTGTTCAGGAAGTAACACGTGTATGTGTTTACAGACACTCTAAACTTTGTTTAAATAATCTATCTTCTTTCATATAGCATGTAACTTGAATCGGACGGTAACAAAGACGACAACTACATGAAAAATAATAAAAAGATCACCAACAACTTTACTCTTGATTATCAACACGCAATAACTTATTTTGTTAAAAAAAAGTTGGAATAGAAGAGGCGGAGGTATAATTGATAATGTGTCAAACTTGATGATCTCCTAAGTTTTAGCGTAGGTTTGTATACATCACAGACTTTGTTAGGTCGAGAATCAACCATGTATAATTTGTTCAGAAATAGCTTGAGGTTTAGTGAAGACGTTTTATCAGAATTCTGAGATGTCTCAGAATTCCTTCACTGAAGCTTCACTTCAGTTCAGATCAAGACAAATCTGAAGCATTCATTCTGAAGTCAAAGACTGAAGTATGAAGAAGAGAATCACCTCAGAAGCGAGCATCAGAGTGATTCTACCAGATCGAAGACTAAAGCATCTCAGTGTAAAGTATTTACAACACTTTACACTGATTACGAGGAAGACTTTTACTTTACACCTTTATCCAGTTAATAGATTTATCTATTAATAAAAGGTACAAAGTATAGGCTTGGAACCTAGTACCATAAGTCACTTCTTGTGACTTATACACTCTTCCAAGTACAGCATGTAAGGAATTATAGTTTAATTCCTTAAATGCTCACAACCACTTTGTACGATCTTGTCCATGTCATCATGGACTTGGTCTATAAATACAAAGTCTTCTCATAACTTGCAAAATGCTTGAAACTTTGCATTGCAACTTGTGAGATATACTCTAAGTAAACTTACGAGTATTTCCAAGTCAATTAGATCACTTGTATTTCAGGATTGTTTAGATACTTACACTTTGGTGTTTATCTTTGTTCCGCAACAATCCTTGTATTTGTTTATACATCAATAAATCAAATACATTAGAAAACAACGTGTCTCAATGCTACATACTTGATTATATTTATATATATATATATATCTTTATATAGTTTCTGCCATTTGTTCTTGCATTATTCATATTGTCAATTGTTTCTTGTTATCCTTATCTGGATCGTAAACTGAACTTGTCCATCAAGATTAGTTGTACTTGCCAGTCGGGTTTGTTAATCATCTATATATTTTGGGACTCACAATTGGTATCAAAGCAGCAAGGTTGAATTTTATATCAATTCATTAACCTTTGATCTGCATAGATGGCTGACTTTGAACAAGAACGACCTGACCCTAATAATGCCACCCCACCTCCTATCATCAACAACAATATACCCTCACACAATGTTCACGTACACTTTCCAAATAATCCTGTTCCCAAGTTTGATGGGAACAGTGAAAACTTTCAAACATGGAAAGCGTGCATGCTTAAGTATATTGCTGGTGTTGAGAGACATTTACCAGATATCCTAAGAGAAGGACCCTTTGTCCCTATGAATGCTTCTACTGTTGTCAGAAATGCCGATGGGACTCCTAGGCAGTCACCTAAGGAGAAGGATCATTGGTCTGAGGAAGATCATAGACTTGTAGACCTGGATACCAAGTTACAAAATATGATTTTATACGCAGTTCCAGAAACCCTAATGCCCACTCTTGTTTTACTTGATAATTCCAAATTAATGTGTGAGGAACTAATGACACAGTTTGAAGGCACTAATGAGACAATTGTCACAAGAAAAGTTGCTTTAAACAAAAGATATGAGTCTTTCTTTGCTATCCCTGGGGAGTCTTTAACGCAAACTTACATCAGATTTACAAATCTGGTCAACCAACTGAAAGCCCTGGGTGTAACCAAAGACAAAGAAATTTTGTTAGAAAAATTTTGTGATATTTTACCTTCAAAATGGGAAAACCTTATCTTGGTCTTGAGACAAGGCAAAACATTGCACAGTCATACTCTTGCTTCCCTTTATGGAGCATTTAGGTATACTGAAGAGAACAAGGCTGAAAGAGCTTTGGCTGAGCAGGATGCCAAGAACCATGTGTCTACCAGTTCTGGTACGGTTCAGTATTCTGAACCACATAGTACTGCTCTACTATCTTCTGAGAGTGATATTTATGACTCAATGAAGAAGATGGTTTCTCAAATGTTAAAAACTGGTGTCTCTGCTAATGTCACTCATGATTGTGATGAGAATGACAATGATGATCTGGTTGCCATGCTGGCTAAAACGTTCAATCGTTTAAGGCCAAATCAAATCGATCTGGCAAACCTTTTGCTTCCAGTGCTTCTATTGACAAGTCCAATCTTGAATGCTTTAAATGCGGCAAGAAAGGACATTTCATGAAGGAATGCAGATCTAGTCAACCTTCATCATCACAATCTGCTCCTAACCATTCTATCTTTCAGAAGTCCGATGACAGCTATAAGGCCAAATACAAGAAGTTGAAGGCACATATGGCTCTTTTGGCACAAGACAACTCAAGCAACAGTTGTATGATTGCCAAAACTGAAAAGTGGGAAGATTTTGATGAATCATCTGATGATGAGGAAGAAGTTAGGGACATGTGTTTCATGGCACAAGAAGACCAAGGTCATTTGGTCAAAACCGATGTTGAATCTGGTCGCTGGGTGGATATAGTGATGAAAAAGGTCAGTAATCTTGTCTATGAAGAAGATGAGGAACACAAACTGGACCTTTTGGTTCTTTTAGAGGCTGACATCTCATTTGTTGAGACAGTGCGTTCAGAAAGCCTAAAAATGTTTGAAAACAATACTTCTGAACTGAACGCCAGTCAGACCAGACTAAAGGAACTGAAAGATGTTCATCTGGCCCTAAAAAGTTATCAATCTATGGTTGCCACTTTAGAGTTGGAAAAAGAAGAGCTAAAAACCATCGTTGAAAAGGAACAAAAAATAATCAAATCTTGGATGAGTGCACCAAAACCAGATGCTGCAATCAAAAACACTTTTGCTAATCAAAAAACAGCATATGAATCTGGTGATCTTCACATGGCATCTATAATCACTGATTTAGATGCACTTCCAAAAGAAATGAAACCGGAAATTATTTTTCCTAAAATTGGCAAACAAAAAATTGTGACTAATAAGGTCAAGGAACATTCTGAGGGAAAATCTGAAACAGCTCAGACAACTGTTTCAGAAAAGAAGGCTAAATCCAAAAAGCCATCCCCCCAGACTTCTTCTAAGGTTCCAAAAGGCCAAAAGAAGAAGAAAACCATCTCCCCCACTGAGCCTTCTACCTCAGATTCTGGTAAGGCTCAGGTGTCTAATGAAGAATCTATTTTGTTAAGGTTAGAAAGTCAATTTCAACTATTGGCTAGACAAGTGCAGAGTTGTAATGCACGTTTAAAAAATGTTGAAACCACTCCTCTTCAACCAAAACAAAATGCAAAACCTTTTTCTAAGCAAATCAAGCAGAAATCTGAGCAGAAAAAGGTTGAGCACCCCATCAAACCAACAATTTTTATGTCATCTGAAATTATGACTGAAATCCCCTTTGACCCATCAATTCCCCATAAACCAAAGAAATCTGAGACTGCTAAGGGAGAGTCAAGTGAACCCATCCATAGATGGGTTCCCAAAAAGAACTAACTTTTGTTTATGTGCAGGGAGACCGAAAGAAGAACATATGGTTTCTGGACAGTGCTGCTGGCCGAACCATGACTGGTTATCAGACCCTGCTAGAGGAATATAGGGTGCAAGAGGGGCCCTCAATTGTTTTGGGAATGATGGTAATGGAAAAACTGAGGGATATGGTGTTGTGAATAATGGTCAAGTCAAATTCACATGAGTTGCATATGTGAACGGTTTGAAATATAACCTGATCAGTGTCAGTCAACTATGTGATGATGGCTTCAAGGTTTTATTTGATATTTCACAAGGCATATTCAATAGAGATGGAAAGGTGGTACTGATTGCACCAAGGAAGGGAAACATTTATGTCATTGATATGAATCCATCTATCTCTGAACAATGTTTCTACACAAAGGCTGATGAAGACACAAATTGGTTGTGGGATAAGAGATTATCCCATCTGAACTTCAAGAACATTAATAAGTTGGCAAGAAAACAACTTGTTGATGGGATACCCTCTATGTCTTTCAATAAAGACAAGCCATGTCCAGGTTGTGAAATGGGTAAGCAGAAAAGAGCTTCATTCAAAACTAAGCAAAGCTTTAGTATAATTGAACCTCTTCACATGCTTCACATGGACCTTTTTGGACCAGTGAATGTTCAGACCAGAGCAGGAAAGAAATACACCCTTGTTATCGTAGATGAATATTCAAGATATTGCTGGGTGATTTTCCTCAAGTCTAAAAGTGAAGCTGCTGCTGAAATCATTGCTCTCATCAAACAAATTGAACTCAAGTACAAGCGAAAAGTTTGTCAGCTCAGAAGTGACAATGGCACTGAATTCAGAAATGCCACTCTGGAGTCCTTCTGCACTGAAACTGGCATATCTCAGAACTTCTCCTCAGCACACACACCAGAGCAGAATGGTGTTGTAGAAAGAAAGAATCGAACGCTGATTGAAGTTGCTAGAAGTATGTTGAATGAATCTCGTCTTCCCAAGAATTTCTGGGCTGAAGCTGTTGCAACTGCTTGCTACACTCAGAACAGATCTATTTATGTCAAAAGACATAAGAAGACCTCCTATGAAGTACTCAGAAATAGAAAGCCTAATATTGGATACTTCCATGTATTTGGGTGTCCAGTATACATTCTGAATAACTCTAATCAGCTTGGAAAATTCGATGCAAAAGCTGATGAAGGGTACTTCTTAGGATATTCATCAAATCGCAAGGCCTTTAGAGTCTTTAATAAGAGACTTGAAAAGGTTGATGAGTCAATTCATGTTACCTTTGATGAATCAAATTCTGCAATCTTTAAAAATTCCATCCCTGTACCACCCTCAGAAAGTCCAATTAGTTTTGGTGATTCTGATCCCATTGCTGAAACTGACCAGTCACCTGAACATGCTTCTGAACATCTCCGTTCAGAACCAGAAATAAACAAGCCAAACAACATTCCATTTTATCCTCCAGTTAGTTTCAAACTACCTTCTGAACTAACTATTGGATCAGATGTATATGCTGCTTCTCCAATGATATCAGACTCCACTGAGCAACCTCAATCTGAAGAATTTCATGATGCAAGTCATGATCTGCAGGAAGAAGAAGAAGCTGAAAATGTATTTTCTGAAGCTCCTCCTGAAGTTACTCAGAGAAGTTCTTGCACTGATATCATTTCTCATCCTGGTCAATACTCTAAATGGACAAAGGCACATCCAATCGAGCAAATTATTGGAGAGTCCAGTAGAGGGGTTCAGACCAGAAGAGCCACAAGCGATCAATGCTTATACGTCAGCTTCTTATCTCTAATTGAACCCAAGAAGATTGACGAGGCTATGCAAGACCCAAGCTGGGTTGAAGCCATGCAAGATGAGCTCAACCAGTTTAAAAGAAACGATGTATGGGAACTCGTTCCTTGTCCCAGTAACCTGAAGAAGGAACCAATTGGGACAAGATGGGTCTTCAAAAACAAGATGGATGAAGATGGTCACATCATAAGAAACAAAGCAAGACTTGTTGTAAAGGGATATGCACAAGAAGAGGGAATAGATTTTGATGAAACCTTTGCACCAGTTGCTAGACTTGAAGCTATCAGAATATTCTTAGCTTTTGCAGCTCATCATCAATTTAAAGTCTATCAAATGGATGTCAAAAGTGCCTTTTTGAATGGCGAACTAGAAGAAGTAGTGTATGTGCATCAACCACCAGGGTTCATCAATGAAGAAAAACCACATTGGGTGTACAGACTGAACAAAGCCTTATATGGTCTGAGACAAGCACCCAGAGCCTGGTATGATACTCTCACTAAACATCTTCTTAAAAATGGTTTTAAACGTGGTGCAATTGATAAAACTTTATTCATATTGCATGATAAAAGTGATATCCTTTTAGTACAAGTTTATGTTGATGACATTGTGTTTGGTTCTACTAATGAGAAGATGTGTGAAAAATTTTCAAAAATCATGTCTTCTGAGTATGAAATGAGTATGATGGGAGAACTGACATATTTTCTGGGACTTCAAGTAAAACAAAATGAAGATGGTATTTTCATTAACCAAGAAAAATATGTCAGAGATTTATTAAAGAAATATCAATTTGATTCAGTCTCATCAAAAGATACTCCAATTTCTGCTCCATTAACTTTGGATTCTGATCCACATGGAAAACCAGTGGACCATACAAAATATCGTGGTATGGTTGGTTCACTGATGTATTTAACTGCAAGTAGACCAGACATAATGTTTGCAACATGCCTTTGTGCTAGATTTCAATCTGATCCCAGAGAAGCACATGCAAATGCTGTTAAAAGGATCTTCAGATACCTTAAGGGTGTCCCCAGATTGGGTCTTTGGTATCCCAAAGGCTCTAGTCTAGATCTAATGGGTTATTCAGATTCTGATCATGCAGGTTGCAAGATAGACAGGAAAAGTACCACTGGTGGGTATCATTTCCTTGGTGGCAAATTAGTAAGCTGGACTAGTAAGAAACAGACTGCAGTATCACTATCCACTGCAGAAGCTGAGTACATTTCTGCAGCAAGTTGTTGTGCTCAGATTCTATGGATGAAGAACCAGCTGACTGATTATGGTGTTACTTACACAAAGACTCCAATCTTTTGTGATAACACTAGTGCCATTGCCATATCTCACAATCCTGTGATGCACTCGAAAACCAAGCACATCGATCTCAGGTATCATTTCATTCGTGATCATATTCTGAAAGGAGATATTGAATTGCACTTTATTCCCACTGATAAGCAACTCGCTGATGTTTTTACAAAACCTTTAGATGTCAAAACCTTTAAACATCTAGTCAGTGAGTTGGGTATGTTAAATCCTTAGACTGGTAATCTTGTTATGAACGCCTCAGTGACACTGATCTGGTTCACCAGTCTGAGCGATCCATGCAATTTTTGCTCGCCTAGCTATCGAACGCCTTAGTGATACTATCTTGGCACTTATTAATTCATGGATCATCACTTCAGGGGGAATGTTAAACATTTTTCAAATTATAAAATAAACCTTCATTTTTTTTTGAGGGGGAACCTTTTTGCTCAGAAAAATGTATTTAACTGAAGCACTTCAGAATATCAAAATATTTCAGTTGAATTTTAATGACTGAGATGGTTCAGATCTCCTTGGAACTGACCATGCTCAGAATCTGTTTAGTCATCTTTGAAATACAAAAATCTTTTCAAAATATCTTTGATACTTGGTCAATTGTGTGTACACGTGGCATACTGCATACTAGGTTTTTGAACTTAGGATTGGTCATGCTTACGTGTCACACAAGTGGCGCCGTAAAAAGAGAAGAAAATGAGTACTTTTACTGAAAAAGTGTACAGGGTGGGGTCCCTCAAACGTCTCTGCATTAAATGCGGACGTGACCCCAGAAATTGTTTTTAATTGGAAAAATCCTTTTTGTTCCATCCTAAATACAAATTCCTTATTCATTCTTTCATTTACTTCGTTTTTCATTTACTCTCTAATCATCAATCTCTCTCATCTTTACTTTCAAATTCATTAACTCCTCATATTCCTTTTCATTTTCACTCTCAATTTCAAAATCTAAAATGTCTCATAAGTCGCTTATAAACTTTGAATACACTCCTTCTAATGATGTGAAAACATCTGCTCAATGGCCAAAGAACTTCACTCCATCATAAATCCGATTCAATATGAGCAACTTTTTGGCTCAATTGAATGTAAAATCTGAAACCTTAATGGGAAGATTAAACAGTTTTTGGGAGCAATCCCCTTTCCATTATGCGCTGACCGCTAATCCGCAGGCAATGTATCATCGATACTAGCTTGAATTCTGGTATACAGCAGTGGTGAATATGGATGAACAATCCATCTCCTTTACTCTCAATGAAGGCACCAAGAAATGTGTCATCACTCTTGAGGGGTTCAGAACTTCCCTTCATCTGAACTACCTCGAACCTCCCCAGGTGTTTGTGAAAAGACTCAAAGGAGTCAATTTTAGGGAGGTTCTAGTCGCCACTGGTCATGGTGATATGGAGGATGCTGATGGAAATTTGAAGACCTCTGGACACATCTTCATGTCTGGTTTTGGTATTTGTTGGAGGTTCTTTTGGACTCAAATCGTGGAAAGTCTTGGTGGCACCCATGGAGGGTTGGACCAACTTTCACTACCCCAAGTGGAGATGGGGTATTAAATCTGGAATGGGATGCAAGTGGACTTTGCTGAGATTCTCTTCTCTCAGTTGATTACAAAGTTAAAAGGGAAGAGAAGTCTGCATGTTGCCTTCCCAAGATTTCTGAGCTTGTGTTTTAAAGATATACTTGGAGAAGCTTATGATCAAGCTGGACCTGAAGCTTCGGTACCAGAATATAGTAGAGATTTCTCAAAGGCAACAATTACTGAAAATGAGCCTGAACTCTCCTCTGCTATGATTCATGTATTTGCTAAAACTGTCTCAGCCACACTAGCTGGTTCAGAAAGGTTACTAAGTGGGCCACAAAAGAATGTGGGACCCGTTAGTGTACCTACGGTTGAAATCATTGAATCTGGTGACGATGCAACTGCTTCTGCAGCTGTTGAACCAGAATCTGGTGAGGGTACTAGTGACCCAAACCAGGGCATATCTGACCAGATCGCAAAAGTGAATGCTTTCTGGGATGACGATGAGCTACCTCAGGAGAATCTCGATTCTCTTGCTGACTTTGAGTTTGACGAGGGCTTATTGGAGGCGAATCAATCTGATTCTGAGCCAGCCCCCATCCTCGCAAACGCCCCTCCTCCCCCAGAAATTCAAGATAATGCGCCTTATGTTCCACCACCACCATCTCACCAAAATCCTATCTTTCCACCAGGCACCACTCCCGCATATGTAACCGATCCTTCTTTCACTCCTTCACTTCAATTTCTACACCCACAAATTCACAACATACCACCACCGATTAACTATGATGCCCCATCAGAAAAAGACTTAGATTCTGAGACAGAATCTGAGAGTCCAACAGATGTTCAAATGAACAAAGTATTAAAAGGGCTTGGTAGTTTACCTTTTGTGGCTCCTGCTTCTGCACAACCCCCACCTCCTTTCAATGTGGAAACACAGTTAGAGAAAACCCAAACCGAAGTCCAAGGCCTTATTCTTAGGGTGGAGGACTTAACCAAATCTCTAACTGCCAACACTAGTTCCTTGGCTGATATGAAAGGTGCTCAGATGTTCCTTGGAACCGAGTTGACCAAAGTTGCTGGGAATGAAGGACTAGTGGTTGGAAAATTGAATGAGTTGGTTATGACGTGCAATAAGGTGAGCTCTGCAATCAGAGAAGCCTTCAGATTGACAAAGAGAGATGTGCAAGCTTCAGTGGTTGCGAACTTGACATCTGGTGTTGAGCTGTTGAAGCAAGAGGTTATGGCAGTTGGAAGTGAAGTTCATGAGCTGGTTCAGAAGCCAAGTGTCAATGAAAAAGAACTTGGAACTTCTATTAGTGCTGGTATTGTGGAAGATCTGAAGTCTGAGCTATCTCAGAATTTGGCTGCTCAGATTTCAGAGTCTGTCTCTCAGAAAGTTGGAGAAGAGGTTAGAAAGATGATTGCTGAACTGACCAAAGATACAAATGTCAAGGTGGAAAAGGCTGTACATGATGTTAAAAATTCAGTTTCCAAGCTTGACGGTGCAGTTCAGAATCAGTCAAAGCAATTAGATGAAATTCTAATGATTCTGAAGAAGGATAATGTTGTTGCTCCTCCCCCCCCTGCTTCTTTCACTGAAGAAGACAGAAAGATGTTGAAAGACTTAAAGGATCAAGAAGCACTGAACCTTAGTTCATCATTCAGACTAAAGGCTCAGTTTGCTACAATGGCAAAAGGTATTTGTGAGTGCCTAGAACAACAAAGTTGGGAACCACTGAAGGCACTTAAATCTACGATTGATCTCTATGCTAAAATGCCTTCAGAGATTCCCAAAGGGGGAAGTGGTGGTGTGCCTATTGGTTTGCTAGCTAGCACTCAAGAATTAATTCAAGCAACCAAGAAGCAAACTGAGGTACCTTCTGGTAGTGCCTCAGTTCAGGGGGAACAACTTCAGAAGGACAAGGGAAAAGGCAAGGCCAAAGTGGGAGAAGAACCAAAGAAAACTGTTAAGGGTTCTGGTCTGGTTATTGGAGAAGATGTTGATGAACAAGGCTATCCACTTCATGATCCAAATGCTGATAGCAAGAAGTTAGAGACTCTGCAGAAGCAAGTCTCTAACCAATTTATCATGTGGAGTGAGAATAAGGAAAGGGAAAGGGTTCAACACCAGAGTATGGGAACCCTTGATCACATTGATGCTGCATCTCTTGGTCTCTCACTGGAAAGATTTCAGAAAATCAAACATGATCCAAGAGTGCAGAAGGCAGTTAAAGAAATGCTCGATTATGAATATGGGGTGAACTACTCTCCTTTGGAACAAAAGCTGGACCATCTCACCTTCAAGATGTCCATTGATGACTTAGTGAAGAATAGAGAAAAGGAAATGGCCAGAAAGAAGAAAGAGGTTCTGGCTGGAGTTCTGCAGGTAGAGAAAGAGTTGTTCAGACCACCCACGAAGCCCAGAACTGGAACAAGGATTGCAAAGAAAGATTCTCGTGATGTTGTCCATACTTCAATCAAACCAATTTCTGATGATGCTGCTGAGCTCCAAAGAAATCATGAAAAGGTTCAGTATGATCACTATATGAACCATCGATCGCATCCAGCCAAAATCATTGATATGGTAGTTGCAAAGGCTGATGGATTGAAGCTGTTTGATTTGGTTGTGAAAAGAGAAGGTAGGGCAACTGAAGAATATAGTCAGGTTTCAGTGCATGAATTTGGGATTTCTGAGCATAGGGAGATGATCCAGATTCTGAAAGGAAAGCCAAAGTCTGCCTTGACTGGTGCATGGTTAGCAAGAATTCAACAAAAGATGCAAGCCAAGGTAGAAATTGAAAGCAGGCTGTTTGGCAAAAAGGATCACTCTCCACTAAAGAGAAAACCTACTGAGGCACCTTCTGGTTCAAGGCCTGCCAAGAAGTAGTTTCCTTCTTCAGATTTATCATATACTTGCAAATACTTACATTTGTAACTATCATTTCAGTTTGTATATACAAGTTGCAATTGTAACAAATAAGTAGATGATAAGTTTAAGTTAGAAAACCACAAGTAAAATTCTGAGACATCAATGATCTATAAGATGTACTTAGAAAATTTTTACAACTTAAACAAAAACTTGCATTTCAGACTTACAAACATGTATAGATAGAAGTCTGAGATGCATGCACTATTTCAGAACAAATAGGGGGAATTTGTTAGGTCGAGAATCAACCATGTATAATTTGTTCAGAAATAGCTTGAGGTTTAGTGAAGACGTTTTATCAGAATTCTGAGATGTCTCAGAATTCCTTCACTGAAGCTTCACTTCAGTTCAGATCAAGACAAATCTGAAGCATTCATTCTGAAGTCAAAGACTGAAGTATGAAGAAGAGAATCACCTCAGAAGCGAGCATCAGAGTGATTCTACCAGATCGAAGACTGAAGCATCTCAGTGTAAAGTATTTACAACACTTTACACTGATTACGAGGAAGACTTTTACTTTACACCTTTATCCAGTTAATAGATTTATCTATTAATAAAAGGTACAAAGTATAGGCTTGGAACCTAGTACCATAAGTCACTTCTTGTGACTTATACACTCTTCCAAGTACAACATGTAAGGAATTATAGTTTAATTCCTTAAATGCTCACAACCACTTTGTACGATCTTGTCCATGTCATCATGGACTTGGTCTATAAATACAAAGTCTTCTCATAACTTGCAAAATGCTTGAAACTTTGCATTGCAACTTGTGAGATATACTCTAAGTAAACTTACGAGTATTTCCAAGTCAATTAGATCACTTGTATTTCAGGATTGTTTAGATACTTACACTTTGGTGTTTATCTTTGTTCCGCAACAATCCTTGTAT
Organism: Erigeron breviscapus; assembly: GCA_034093135.1. NCBI lineage: Eukaryota > Viridiplantae > Streptophyta > Magnoliopsida > Asterales > Asteraceae > Erigeron > Erigeron breviscapus. The sequence goes on from CM067172.1 coordinate 112,050,248, forward strand.
TTGTTTATACATCAATAAATCAAATACATTAGAAAACAACGTGTCTCAATGCTACATACTTGATTATATTTATATATATATATATCTTTATATAGTTTCTGCCATTTGTTCTTGCATTATTCATATTGTCAATTGTTTCTTGTTATCCTTATCTGGATCGTAAACTGAACTTGTCCATCAAGATTAGTTGTACTTGCCAGTCGGGTTTGTTAATCATCTATATATTTTGGGACTCACAGACTTCCTAATATACCTTCATGGTATTGAGACCTAAACCCATGAAATACGACATTGGTGTTACTTACTTATTATTTTATCTTGCCACCAAACATTCAAGACTCGAACTCTTACACTCGTATTGCGTGTCTTATATGTTACTTCTTTAATGCATAAAATCAAAATAAGAATTAAAATATAACGTAAACGGAAGTATATGAGTTAAAACTACAATAAACGAAAGCCGAACTTCGAACCTGCCTTTTTAATTGTTCGAATCAAATAAGAAACAAAAGTTTGGTTTTTGTTAAAAGGTAAGTCGTTTATTTTAAATTAAGAAAACAAAAAAAAATGTCTTCCTTTAATTGTTTTGTTTCCTTTCATTGTTTTTAGAAAGTTAGGATCCAAAAAAATCAAAGGACAGATACTTATAATAGCTGGTTGAAATAAATTGTGAAAATGATAAAAAATTTTTTTTATGTTTTTTACAACCTTGTCATTTTTGTCATGTTAGAACTTTGTTTATTTAGCTTTCTTTTTAACCTGAAGGCTAGGATCTAAAATAATTAATGGATATATATTATAATAATAATTGATTGAAACAAAGTGTGAATTGAATTAAAAGAAAAAAAAGTAATTAGACTATATTAATAAAAGAGGAGTAATTACTGGATGACCAATGTATTTTTGTTTTGTACATGATTGCTAAATAAACTGGAATATTGATGTGTATCACCCACAAACTTGTATATTTTGTATATGGGACCAAAAGTACATGTTATAACTGGTTACACTTTATTTAGCTTAGCTGGTAATGACATGACAGTTTACCTATTAAATATACTTTTTTTGGTACATGGTTGTCTAATTTTCTTTGTAACTGATGTGTGTTATCACAAAATTGTAAATTTGTACATGGTTGTTCAAAAGTACCTGTTATAGCCAGTAGGCTGGTTAAAATCTTTTTCTTATTATTTAAATTAATAATATGGTATTATGTGTGTATTATAATAATGACATGGGTCCTAATAAATCCAATATTTTTCACCAAATACATATGTAGTCTCATTTTTATTAAATCAACAATCACCGGATGAAACAAAAGGTGGTTGGCTATTTCATCCCGCTGTTTGTTTCATCACCGCATGAAACAACCATATTATTAATTTCCTAATACCCATATCTATACTCCCTTATAAAACAAAACATCATTTTCTCATCTTTTAACTTTCAGCTTTGAAATACCTAAATTACCCTTCTCTTTTATTAACTAATTTAATTATCTCCACCTAATATACCTATAATACCGTTAATGAAATTAATTACTTTTACATTACTCTCATTAAATCAATTACTTTTAAATTAATAAATACATTGCCAACACCGGCGCCGCCCGTCGTTGCCGCCGCATTGTGAGGGTAACATTCTCGTTAGGTATAATACACATCTAATATCCATATTATTAATTTAAATAATAAGAAAAAGATTTTAAGTAGTTTTACCGGCCATAATAGGTACTTTTTGTCAACTATGTACAAAAGTTACAAGTTTGTGGATGATACACATATATAAAAAAGTAAGGTGGACAACCATGTATAAAAGAAAAAGTAAAAATAACAGGTAAGTTGTCACGTCATTATCAGCTAAGCTAAAATAGAGTGTAACCGACAATAACAGGTATTCTAGTCAACTATGTACAAATTTTATAATTTTGTGGCTGATACACATCAATATTCCAACTTATTAGGCAATTATGTACAACAACAAAAGTATATTGGTTATCCAATGATTAATCCTTAAGAAAAATGAACTTGAACAACCTGGGTTAAAAAGTTTTGGGTTTTGCTAATGACAACTCGTAAGGTTGTCTAAAGTACACGTGTCATGGAATAACGAAAATAAAATAAATAAAATATTAATAAAGATAGGGTGGATAAACACATATGTATACCTAATCAAAATTGATTGATATACTATATTTATTCTGATTTAATAAGATATTAAACACATATGTATAAACGTTATAGTCACAAGAAGGTTTATTATATGGATATGAAATTTATTACAATTATTATTATTATATATTAATGTTTTGAATTGTATAAAAAGAGAAAATTAAAACTTAAAAAAGAAAATAAAAACTTAAAAAATAAAACGTTCATATAAAGAAACAAAAATAAAAATTTTTGATGTTGAAGCATGAATCATATATTAATTAAAGATTGAGAAAGAAAATATAATGAATATCTAGTGCATTGGCGATGTGTGCTTGCTGTTTTATCTGCACATCATAGGTTCGAAACCCGCACATTGCAATCGCATTTAATTTTAAAGCATTTTATATATTTGTTGGTATGTATATGTGGCAGATGAGTTGTCAAACTCTTATCGCTTTGCGATATGAAAGCGACACGTAGGAAAAAGATGACTTGGCGAGACCATAGGCATGCCACATATACACTTGGAGATAGAAAATTATGTATATAGAGAAATTCTCTTTGCGCATGACAATGGTCTTTCCGCTTAATGCAAAAATAACATGTCATTTAAGTTTTATCTCTAATACTTATCCTGCTTCCAGTTTTAAAGATTACCTTCTGATTTATATAACTTTTCCTTCAAGTAAACCCTACGCTTATTTTTAAAGGGTTTTGCTAAGGGGAGTGATAAATCTACAACAAGTTTTTGCCATCTACAACAATACACGTTTTATATAGTTGTACACTGTGTAGTATAATATGTACATTTGTTGTAGATTATAAAAATTTGATGTAGATTTATCATTACCCTTTTGCTAAACGCAACCCTTAGGGCTGTAGTTAAGGTGAATTATTTAGTTGTACACTTACCATAAAATTTAGGGAGTGAGCTTTTGATATGGAAAGTACAC